>JAHZTW010000001.1:381233364-381280461 GCA_020283515.1 Alliaria petiolata
AGCATCAAGCTCATTCTATTTCCTTTCTCACTTGGAGAAAAGGCACACCAATGGGAGAGAGCTCTACCATCTCATTTGATCAAATCTTGGGATGATTGCCAAAGAGTCTTCCTTCAAAGGTACTATCCCACTAAAAAAACAGTCCAAATGAGGAGGGACATCTTGAGTTTCAAGCAAGGCATACATGAGACCTTTCATGAAGCATGTGAGAGACTTAGAGGATACACTCGGGATTGTCCACATCATGGGTTCAAGAAAGGAGCAATCCTTAGCATTTTCTATAGGGGAGTTGCTAAGGATCACAAATGAACATTGGATGTGGCTAGCAAAGGGCGTTTTGCAAACCTCACAATAGAAGAAGGAGAGCTACTTGTTGAGAACTTGGCCAAGTCTAGTGAAAGCTACTGTGAAGGGCGTGATACAACACCTCTAAAGAGATCATGTGAAGACTCCACATGGAAGTGAAAAAACATAGTTGCGGTTATATCTATACGTTCGAGAGATAAGACTACGTGCGTGCATAAAGTAAAGAACACATAGAGTTTTTTAACGAGGTTCAGTTTCCCTACATCCCCGGGACCTAGTCCAGAACAAATCCGTTAGAACAAGATTGCAATTACAATTGCGTATGGTATCCGACACTACAATGACTACCATTCTTTTCTAGATGGAGCTATGAAAACAGTATCAAACCACGCATGGCTTGACTACCATCTGACAGCACCGGTGGATCACCGTCTTCTCAACGGTTTCAGAATCCATAGACAAAAAAACCACCAATAGATCTACAAATCTAATATGGTGGGACGACGCCACACACACTCGTGTGCATCTCTCTCGACAATACCCTAGGCGCATGTGTTTCATGACACCACCTCTTGGTATTTATAACCAAACTCGTGAACCTCAAACTTGTCTTTTCCTTTTTTTTAAAGACAAATTTTCTATTTACCTTCATCTTCCTTTTTTCTTTGTTTCCTTTTTCCTTCTCGTCATCTTCTTTTATCTTTATGTGCTGTGTCACTTTCTATTCGAGAACCTTCTCAAACCAGTCACAATTACACTAACAATCTCCCCTTTTGTGACTGCGTTTTAGAACTCAAGCACATAACCAATGTTCTACATGAACATCTTGTTTTTTATAACTTGATGATCTGCAAACTCCCCCTCAATCGTATATCAAGAAGCTTTATGAGTTTTCTCTCAATCTTCTGTTTTGACTTGTCCATCTCATCAACGTTTAGCCATGTTTGTTCTTGTGTCCATGTCATACTTCATTCTTCCAATTACATTATACACAATCTCTCATGCACCATCGCCTAATTGCATCAGCACTTAGCTCACATGATCCAGAACATCTTTATTTTCCTCCTTTTTAACTTAGTTTGATACTCAAGCAATATGAATATATGCTAAAAGCAAGGCAACAAGACCTCATCTCCCCCTGCTTGAATACACAACTAAATTAAAAACTTAGAATAAACGAGCACCACTTCACATTTAAGAGTTCACACATTCTCCCTGCCTGGATGCAAACCTAATCTCTTCATCCCTTTCACATGAGCTTGCGTATTCTTCTTCACGATGATCAGAGATTGCCATTGATCTTCACTTGGTTTTTCACCAAATTGAATTAAGCCACATACAACCTATCTTGACTTTAACGAGAACCCTTCGACGCCGGCTTTAAAGGAAGACCCAAACTCTTTTTCCAAAAACTGACACGAACCACTTACGATTCATCTCTTATGAGCTCGCTTCTTATTGAATTTAATTCCTGGACCGATAAATTTCTCTACCACCAGAGATTTTTCAACCAGCTCAATTGATTTTGCAAAACCCAAAAACTGAAATCATCGTTACCGGTGAGATTCTTCATCATGAAACTCTTCCTTTTGCTGATCCTCCGTTTCATCATACTCGTAATTTTCTCTATATGCTCACCAGTCACCAGATCTTCTTCCCCTTTGACCAGATGAAAAACTCATGTGATTCACTTTTATTTCCGATCTATTACTGCCGCGAACTCCACCTCTTTAGTTAGCCCTTGACATATCAATAACCTGTCAAACCAAGATCGCTCCTCTTCCTTGCTGATTTAACGACATAGTCAATATTCTGCTTTAACTTTACCGACGAAGATTCCGGTGAACAAATCTGCCAAGTCACAGCTCGATGCTTAATTGTTCGAGCTAGGCCCATTGTAACAAAAATTTGAGACCCAATTTCAACAAAAATACACGCTTGGGCCCAATCATTTTTTTTTGTTTTCTTCTTCGATGGTAAGAGAATAAAGCTTCTTCTGCCTTATTCGACTGCAACACAAACACAGATGCGAACCTGATTCTCGACCACTGGTTACACATTATCCGATGAATTTTTTATTGCCGACCAGAGGCGTCTCCTTATCTAGATGTAAATCAGCCACCTTCATCGTTGGAACCCGTCGCTTATAAAGTCTCTGTGATTTTTTTTTTTAAATAACTTCACCGATTGCAACCGATGCAAAATTAGCCGTGTCTGCATAAACTTCAGTGGTTTCCTTCGGTAACTCCCATGATATTCTTCACTATAGCCCCCCTTGCTCTTTAAATTCTCTCTTGAATTTACAAAGAACCAATATGCTTCGACTTTAAGGAAACACAATTTCCTTTTCTCCATATACACTCTCTTCAAAAACTCCAATTTTGAGAATTTCCATAATCTAACTTCTGATTTCTTTCTTCTCCTTTGTCTCGCAAAGCCGCATTATTTCATCGATTTCAAGGAAGAAATAAGAGAGTGTCGAGAATGCTTCTTCTCGGGTTTGTGTCTTTAAGCACATCCTTTGCAAATTGAGCTTAAACTCTTCCTTAGCCCATCAAATTACACCAAACAAATTTGTGAAGCCCAATATCAAGATTAGATGGAAGCAAACAGACCCAACAGTACTACCTTTTCCCTAATCTCTCAATGACAAAAAAAAAAGAGAGTTGAGATGTCAATCCGTTCAACTCACCACGTTTTCCGGTGAGCCTACTGTCCCCGTCGTACCTATCGAAACTTCTAGAGCTTACGATTTTTCAAGGAACCCTAATTCATGAAGATCCTCTCCCAGTCTTCATCTTTCTTTGATTTACCTTCCATAACTTGTTTCAAAGATTTCTCGGCTTTTGATCCCCAACAACTTTCTTCCGTGTCGATTTCAAATATATTTACCATCATCAATTCTGTAACTGACTGCTGCTTCAGAACCTATGTATCTTCGTTCCTCTATCTCATGTTCTCAAATTGATTCTCTTCTTATACATTCACGTTCGCAAGCCTCTTCATTCTCACCTCCTTCAAAAATTCTCTGTTAGCCGCAAATCCAAGATCATACCCGAAATAAGAACATATCTCTATCGAGTCCCGCTCTGATACCAATTGAAAAAACATATTTGCGGTTATATCTATAGGTACGAGAGATAAGACTACGTGCATAAAGTAAAGAACACATAGAGTTTTTTAACGAGGTTCAATTTCCTTACATCCCGGGACCTAGTCCAGAACAAATCCATTAGAACAAGATTGCAATAACAATTGCGTATGGTATCCGACACTACAATGCCTACCATTCTTTTCTAGATGGAGCTATGAAACCAGTATCAAACCACGCATGGCTTGACTACCATCCGGTAGCACCGGTGCATCACCGTCTTCTCAACGGCTGCAGAATCCATAGACAAAAAAACCACCAATAGATCTACAAATCTAATATGGTGGGACGACGCCGCACACACTCGTGTGCATCTCTCTCGACAATACCCTAGGCGCATGTGTTTCATGACGCCACCTCTTGGTATTTATAACCAAACTCGTGAACCTCAAACTTGTCTTTTCCTTTTTTTTAAAGACAAGTTTTCTATTTACCTTCATCTTCCTTTTTTCTTTGTTTCCTTTTTTCTTCTCGTCATCTTCTTTTGTCTTTATGTGCTGTGTCACTTTCTATTCGAGAACCTTCTCAAACCAGTCACAATTACACTAACAGGAAGGATTTGCAAGATAAAGTGGATAGAATGGAAAAGCTCTTAAGTGTTCAACAAAGAGGAGTTAGTTTGGTTCATGAGAAGCACCAAGAGGAAGCAAATTTCGTGGTCAACAATGGGAACTTCAACCAAGGGAGTAAGCTTCTCAATCAAGGGTCTAACCATGGAGTCCAAGGAAATCACCAAGGCTACCAAGAGAACCATGAGATTTCTCAAATCTCTAACCAAGATGAGGAACAAAGAAAGGTTCTCCATCAAATCATAGAAGACCAACAAATGAATGATATTAGGTTTGACAAGATGATGAGAGCAATGGATGACAAGATTGAGGGTTTGCAACATGAGTTAACCTTTAAGCTTGAACAATCAACCTCACATTTGGAAACCATAGAGTCCAAATTGGTTCAACTCTCTTTGCCATCCAAGAACCCAAAAGATTCAAGCCATGTCATTTCACCAATTGTTGATGTTGAGGTTGATGAGGTAAGGACACCCAATGGTTTTAATGGACGAATTGGAGACCCAAAGCAAGTAGAGGAGGTTAGAGACGTGGGCAAAGCTCTAAGCTATAGTTTACCTTCCATCCAATGGGTTCATGAAGAAAAGAGTACTTTTGAGAAGAATAAAGGGGATGCATATGCTCTCAATGAAAAATGCCTAAGCTTTTTCTTCTTTCCCTCATTGGAGACTAAGGAGGATGTGAGTAATTGTGAGACAAAGGATTTAGCTTCACCCACAAAAGCATGTAAGAAGGAGAAAGAATCTCATGAAGAGAATGCTTTGGGTTATGGTAATGTTGAAGAAGCTTTAGCATTGGATGGAGCTTGCTTGGAAACTCTTTTCTCTACCACATTGGAAGATGAGAATAAAAATAGCAAGGGGCAAAAGATAGGTAAAGGAAATAAGGCCAACAAGAAGCCAAACCAATACAACCATCCCACTCTTGCTCCATCCTCTCACATTATGAGTCTACACCCTTTTAGACTCATAGATGGAGCCATTGAGTACAATGTGAAGTGCAAGGGTATTCCTAAACCCTTTGCAAGTGTCAAAGCCATTTTTTCATTCCACAATGAAGGAGAATGACAAGGAAAGGGCTGAAGAGCTACTCTCCAAGGTTCTCAAGCTTAATCTCACACATGGCACAAGGTTGGATCCATCCCTTGCAATTCATCTTACCATGACCACCTCAACAAGGAGTCCCAATACTCCTCCTCTCCAACTCCCTAAGGACAAAGGCTAGGGCCAAGGTATGGCCCTCTTTCTATTTCATTGTATATACCATTTTATTTTTGTTGCTTTGGTCTCTCTTGAACTTCTATTACACAAGGGACTGTGTAATTTAAGTTTGGGGGAGAGGTTGAGAGATTTAATCTTGTGCTTTGTGTTCTTATTTTTCTTTGCATACTTGAGTCTTATGCATTCATCTAAAGCATAGAAAAACGCAAAAAATTGAAAATTTTGAAATTTTTCCAAATAAGAATCATTTAGATGTTGCATTTGCATTATAGGATTGAGTTTAGTTGCATTTCATATAGGTTTGCACTCATTTTTATTGGGAGCAATGATGAGCTTTTCCTTGTAGAATGCCAAATCATGTAATCAATTCAATGCCCTAGTTAGTAGTTCTTTGATGCCTTTGAACAAGTCTTGAAAGTAAGGATGCACCATGTTTGGATCACTTCACTTGCCACTTAGATCTTGGTCGAAATATGGTCTTGAATTTGATAACCAACTCTACTCACTTGAACCGAATTTGAACATCTAATTATCATGCCTTGCACTGAAAGTGAATTCATGGATTGAATACATATTTGAGCTTTCTTACTCACTTTGCCACTCTCTTGCTAGCTCAAGTAGTACTCCCACCTTACATTACCTCCTTTGAACCCAAATGTTCTAGAGTTAATACTTGTGAGGCCTTATTTTGATTGAACTTAGCATAAAGTGTTAGGTTTGAGACGACAAGTTTAGGCTCTCATGTAGATTCTAGCTCTCACATTTTGGGGCTAGTTGTAGGCTTAGGATTTGGGGTATGGGTCGTGGTATTGCTTGCTGTTTTGAAATTACAATTGTATGCTTGCATTTGGCATGTTGAGTTGTGGAAAGGGAGTAGAAAGAAAAGGATGATAAAAGGCTTGGTAGAAAGTAAGGGAAGCATAATTTGAAATGGTGGATCTTGTGTTTAAAAAGTATAGCTCTAAGCATGAAAAGCGTTAGGTATCCTTAAGAAAAGAAGAAAAGAAAATCAAAAGAGCCAAAAAAGCCAAAAAAAAAGAAAGGCTACTTAGAAATAAAAGAAGAGCTAAGTTGTAAAAAGATCACACCATTCACTATGAGTTAAAGGTTAAAGAAGATTCCCCTTAGAGACTTAAAAGAAGAAGTGGTTATTTCAATTCATGGGTTTAGCAAGGCACATAGAGCCTTGGGAGATAAATGGTAGCTTTAGAGGGTTGAGTGAGTTTTAAAAGAATAAATGAGAGGGGTTTACGATCACTGATAGAATTCCGGGTAGATAAGAGTCTAGTCTTGTATGCATCACTTGTCTTTTACCTTTAGCATTATGCATGGAGTTCAATCTTTTTTGAGTGAAACACTTGTTTGAAATGGAAGCCACATGAATTGAGATCATTCTTATCTCAAAGCCTAGTCCCTTAGCCAAATGAATTCACTTGCATTGCATTGTCATGATTCACGGTTTGCAAATTAATGAATGTTAAAGAGTTGGTTTGATAGGGAGATTTATCTAGATTGAGTTCGTTGTGCATTTGATTGTTGTGATGAACATGGCTAACTCTTTTGGAGTATGATGAATTCAAGTGCATCTTAGAATTAAGAACTAGGACATAGAGTTGATTATGTTTGAGCTCCCACTTTCACACCTCTCTCTTAGATTTGTCATGTTTGTTTGCTTGAGGGCAAGCAAAAGGCAAGTTTGGGGGAGTTGATAGACTCATAATTTAGCATATTTTAGCATCCATTTTAGATAGTTTTGCATGTACTTTTGCATTCATTTAGCCACTTCTAGTCTCATTTGCATACATATTAGAGTTTAGTGAGTGTTAGCTTAGGTTGTTGCATATTTGTACATATTGAGTCCTTATTAGGTGTTTTGGAGGCTTGGAGGACCATATGGAGTCTCATGGATGATCACGAGGAGGAAGAGAAGCAGCCAAATGAGAAGCAAAAGTCTTTTAGAAGCATATCGAGCATTTGTAGGCGCGAAATGTATGTGTCCAGAAGAAAGCCTTCCAATTAGATTCAGACTCTGAAGCCTTCTTAAGAGTTGTAGAGGATCCAATGAGCGTTCTATTGCTTTTGGAATCAAGTAATTCGGACCCCGGGTTAGAAAGTTACATCGAGTTTTATCCATATCGACCAGAGCACGTCGAGACAACCATCAAGCCGAGAAGAAGAAGCATTTTCCAGGGGTTTGTATCGACCAAGTGTATCGACCAGCTAGGTCGAGACACCACAAACGTGCTTTTATCTTCACTTTTTCTGGGTCCACCTATAAATACTCAAAAGACCTAATTTCTTGGTTAACTTTCATTCCCTATTGTTCTTAGCTTAAACTTTAGCCTCTTTGGGAGAAAACTTTGTATTTGCTTGGATCTTTTAAGTTTAATACATAAACTCTCTTGGATTTCTTATTATCTCTTCTCTAATCATGTTTTGCTTGTCTCTTATCATGGATTTGATGGGCTTAATGATGATTAGTGAGTAGTCTCTTAGGAACTTGGGGATGGGTTAGATTTAGGGTTTTCTAATGGTTCAATCTTGCAATCTAGGTTAGATTCTTTCATCTCTCTTCTTATTAAGGTGTTCTTAATACAAAATATCTAATCTTTTGCTATTTTTGGATCATAAGCATTTCATACACCCACCAAGTGTTTGATGAAATGCTTGAACCACTTTTCTAAGAGATTTACATTCCTAGCCTAAGATATTAGTTGCCTAGGGTGTTTATCATGCCATTTAGACTTATGTTTATTGCTTGCTAATCATTTTAATGCTAACACATCATTAGTTCATTAAGGTGATTGGGAAATGGATTAATACCACACATCATGGATTAGTCTTTATTAGTGATCTAGGCATAGAGATAACTTGGTTAGTTGCTTAAATGATTGCAAGGTTGACCATTTGAATGCCCAAATCAATGATTCCATCCCTAGGTTTTGTTTTTAGTCAATTAGTAATATTGATTAGTAGTTAATTGCTTGATTATCGCTTAATTAGTGATCATTAAGGCCTTACCTCATATAGTTAGTCTTGTGGTGTCTCTTTTAGCTTGTAGTTTGCTTCTAATAGTTCCTTGTCTCCTAAATTTCGAATTTGGCTTAGATTAAATAGTTTTCATGTATTTCTAGTGTTGTTAATCTTAACCCCTATGGATTGACATCTCAAATACTACAATAACATGAGTAGTAGAGATTAATTAAAAGAGGAAAAATCCTACTATCAATAACAAAAAAACATCATTTTCTACTATAATTTTGTTTATTTACCTCCAAATCAACTCTTTTTACATTTGAAACTTTGTTTTTGTTAAATGGATCCCAATAATAATATTTTAACACATAAAATTTTAATAATTTCCCTTTTAACTATCCAAATCCTAACAATTTTCAATTTCAAAAACCAATCTTCCAACCAACCCCAAGATATACCAAATTATGCTCTACCACCAAATTTTTTCATTCCATCATCTATTCCAAATTTCGGAATGTTCTGTGATTATGTGTGATTAACAGTTTTATTGTTTGTGAGTTGAGTCTCAATGTGTGATTTTTGATTCAAGGTATATAGTCAAGCTATATAGTCAAGTAATATCATCGACTATGAATCAAGCTATATAGTCGAGCTATATTTGTCATCATATAGTCAAGCTATATAGTCAAGTTATATAGTAAAGCTATATAGTCAAACTATATAGTCAAGTCATATCATCGACTATGAATCAAGCTATATAGTCGAGCTACATTCGTCATCTAAATTAGAAAAACAAATATATATATATAAAAAATTATGATGTGAAGTGGTAGGATAGAATGTTGAATTTTATTAAACAAAACCATTGTAGATGATAAAAGTTGAAGAGGTGTTGAATGATTAGGTGGAAGAGAGAGAAGATGATGTGGAGTGTTAAAAGGTGGAAAAGAAGGTGTTGAATCAATTCACCATTGTAGATAGTCTTAAGTCTTGGGTTACACGAAATCCCTTCTAGGATAATACAACCAAAATTCTCTCTTGTTCTAGGCAAAGATACAAGAGACACACTAGAGTTCTTGTATTGATATGTATTTTTCCAAAGATCTTTAATGATCTATAGGCACAATGAATCTCTCTCTCTTTCTATATTTATTATTTTTCTGTTTTATAACTGTTTCTTGTTATTATTTTAGCGATGCCAACAACTCCTTTTATAGAAAACGAAGGATTTTCTAAAATGATTGCAATGGTTGGTCACAAATAGTTGCAATGGTTAGTCATCGAAAGTTGTAACCATAAACACAACAGTTGCAATGATTCATTTAAACGGTTGCAAATGTTTATTTAAGCGGTTGCAACAGTTCGTCAACGGTTACAACGATTCATTTAAATTTCCAACATTCCTCCCCCATTTAAGTGTAATCATAGTTTCACTAAATTAAATAAATAACACATAAATCAAATTCACGCACAAATAAAAATGTCGTAGCAATTGAATTTTTATCTTAGTGATATTACACGTTCCAAATGTCCAAGAATCAGGAGGTCCTATGGACTGAATCCTCTCAACTCATTTGGGCACATGAAGATAATGCACACACAAATTTCCACACTACAATAAGTGTTTATACTTGACACTATTAGAAGTCATGTGTCTCTATCCATTCATGAGTGCATACAAAGCCAAGTCCTAACTTCTTGAAGCGGCTGCACTTCACACTCATATAGGTATATATTTTAATCGTGCACCTGCAAAATGCACTTTTTCAAAATACCTATTAAGAAAAAAATTTCAACCTATCCTTTTCTTGCAGTTCCAAGCACATTGCTTGGGATGATATGAAAACTTGTGCTTCAATCTTTAAGTGTTGACTTTCCACATTGAATTCAGCCTCTAACGTCATATTAGAGGGGAATTGGGTATCCCATCACCAAAGATTTCAAATGAACTTTAACCCCATCCTTTTACCCGACTTAGTTATCAAGTACATAGCTAATCCTTTTGTCAAGTGATCCGTTAGATTCTACTGAGACCGAACAAATTCTATGGTAATCAACCCATGAGTGATCAACTCACGTACCGCGCTATTTCTGACACCCAGGTGTCGCGACTTACCATTATACACTTGGCTATAGGTCTTAGACAATGTAGCTTGACTATCACAATGAATAGATATCGGTGATACTGGTCTCGACCACAATGGAATCTCGTAAACTAAATTTTTTAACCATTTTGCCTCTTTACCGGCAACTGCTAATGCTACAAATTCAGATTCCATGGTTGAACTTGTAATGTAAGTTTGCTTTTTAGAAGCCCATGAAATTGCATTTCCACCAACTAAAAACACTCAACCACTTGTAGAAGAATGATCTTCCACATTGGTGATCCAATTGCATCGGAATACCCTTCTAGGATTGAAGAAAATCCATCATAAAACAAACCATTATTTATGGTTCCTTTCAAGTACTTCAGCACCTGTCTTAAGGCTTGCCAATGTTGAGTATCAGGATTACTAGTGTATCTGTAACACCCCGACCGCCTCTACCGGCGAGTCACCCATCCCTCCGTCGGGCTCGTGAGCCCCGCCCCTGTCCGACGGTCGGTGCGTTATTTTTTTCAGTGGCCCGACCGACTGATTTACTTGTCCCTGCAATCACCACGTGACCTTTTCCCGTGTTTTTTGGCCTCATTCACACGGTTCCGCAGAGGACTTCCCGGAACGTCACCCATCCTAGTGCTATTTTAGCATAAGCACGATTAATTCTGATGTTCTATTTGGGTAAGTGACCGGAAAAGGTAAGTGCACTTTGATATGACATAGGTAGCCAAATCAATTCATTTTAACTTATTCAAATGGGCCGGACCCGGGTCGTTACAGTATCTACTCAACCTTCCTACAATATAAGCTATATCTGGCATGGTGCTCGTCATGGCATACATTAAGAAGCCAATTACTTGTGAATACTTGAGTTGTGACCATGCTTTTCCCATGTTAGGCATAAGCTTCACACTCGCATTCATGGGAATGCTCATTGGAGAACAATTCTCACAATTGAACTTCTTAAGCACTTTCTCAATGTAATGAGATTGTGTCAAAGATATTCTTTTGCTTTCACGTTTGTTTCGAATTCAAAGAATCACATCTGCCTCATCCTCGTTCGTCCTTCACGTATGGTAATACCCTACTTGCCAAAGATCAACATGTCATCAACATATAAACAAAAGATTACTCCATTACCGGACTCATCAAATTTGCTATATAAACACTTATCCAAATGATTTAACTTTAATTCACTTGATAAGACAACCTCATCAAATCTTTGATGTCAGTGCTTAGGTGCTTGCTTTATCCCATACAATGACTTTATCAACTTACACACTTTATGCTCATTACCATACATACTAAAACCTTCAGGTTGCTTTACCGTGTGAACTGATACAAAACCATTAGGTTCTATGATATAAGACCTATAAGCTTTTGAATGCTTAGCATATCCAATAAAGATGCAATCAATGCCGTTTTCTCTGAATTCTTTCTTTCAAACAACAATCATACACATTCTAACCCAAATAAATTACATTCTTAATCTACTCAATTCATGAAGAATCTAGAGAAATTTTTTTTTTAAATTTGGACATACCAAAATTATTTTATTGCATTAAAAATATGTATTTTTCAGACAAATCAGAAACTGACACGTGTCGGTTATTGTTCATCTTCTTCCTAACACATATTGTTTCTGTGCAATTCTGCCGAAACTTGTTGACCCCTATATATCTCTAAATACGTAACCAAATATCTACAACGGACACCAAGGTTACACAATTTAGAATTTTCTACAGAGAGATATGAATTAAACAATATTTTTGGTTTTCTCACTATTTATCCAAATTCGTGCAACCTATTGCGGTTCTTTACGAAATATTTTCAAGAAATATTTAAGCCAAGCTGATGAATATTTCTCTACGATATATTTTCAGAAATATTTTCCATTAACATTTAAGCCAATATGATGAACACTTATGCATAGTTTCTATTCATTTCATTTTGTATTCACGCATTCACCATTTTCAATCATTTTAAGCATTAACCGTATTCTCTAGTTCACCATGAATGAGTGTGACTAACACATAGCGCTTGATAAGATGATTTTTCCTTGTTCTTAAAAAATTACTCAAACCCCACTCATGTCATTGTAGTGTTTGAGGATTAATCCATATGGGTATGTTTGTGACAATAGGAATGCATAAAAATTCTTAATCTAAGCAAGCATAAAAGTTTGAGGTTTAACTAACAACCTAAGTGTTCAAACAAACCAAACAAAAGTGACTAACACCTTAATTAAGTAATAAATGCACTAATCAAGCAAATCAAATGCTAATTAACTACTAATCAAGATCATCAAATGACTAAAACGAATCCAAGGATGAGATTATCAATCTAAGGTGTTGAAAGAATCAATCTTTGATGTCAATCAATCACAATATATGCTAATTCCTAAGCTTAGAACTCAAAAGACTAATCCACTTTCATGGCACTAGTCCCTTCATTAATCATCCTAATCAACAACAAACTCTCATTTGTGAAAATTCATCTACGATATATTTCCAGAAATATTTTCCATTAACATTTACGCCAATATGATGAACACTTATGCATAGTTTCTATTCATTTTATTTTGTATTCACGGATTCACCATTTTCAATCATTTTAAGCATTGACCATATTCTCTAGTTCACCATGAATGAGCGTGACTAACACATAGCGCTTGATAAGAGGATTTTTCCTTGTTCTTAAATAATTACTCAATTCCCACTCATGTCATTGTAGTGTTTGAGAATCAATCCATATGGGTATGTTTGTGACAATAGGAATGCATAAAACTCCTTAATCTAAACAAGCATAAAAGTTTGAGGTTTAACTAACAACGTAAGTGATCAAACAAACCAAACAAAAGTGACTAACACCTTAATTAAGTAATTAATGGACTAATCAAGCAAATAAAAGGCTAATTAACTACTAATCAAGATTATCAAATGAGTAAAACGAATCCAAAGATGGGGCTATCAATCTAAGGTGTTCCAAGAATCAATCTTTGATGTCAATCAATCACAATATATGCTAACCCCTAAGCTTAGAACTCAAAAACAAGACTAATCCAATTTCATGGCACTAATCCCTTCATTAATCATCCTAATCAAGAACAAACTCTCATTTGTGAAAAGGAAGCTAACAAGCATTATGAAACAGTTCTAAATTGCTAATAAACACCCTAGACAATCACTTTCATGAAGTAGGAATGTAAATCCCTTGTTTAGTTGGTTGGAGAATTTCTACAAACACCTTGTGGGTGAGAAATTCTCTAAGGCCTAGTTTTACCTTGATCATGGCTAAACTAGCATTTAAAGCATTAAACAAGGAGGGAAATGAGAAGATATAATCATAGACATCAAGATTAATCCTTAAAACACCATAAATCTAACCCATCCCTAGATCCTAATGAAACTACTCTCTAATCATGATTAGACCCACAAATCCTATGAAAGAGATGAAGATAAACATGAATAGAGAAATAGAGAATGGGAGATTAAGAAAGGCAAGTACTAAATTGCATAAACTCAAATAAATGTCTTACAAAATAACTTAGATTCCAAAAAGGAAGGTTTTCAAAGCAAGAAAAAAAGATTAAAAGATACTTAGGAAAATTTAGGTCTTTTTGCTTTTATAGTGAACAGTGGACGAACCGGGTCAACCCGGAACAAACCGGGTATTGACCCGGTTTAAGGTTGAAAAATCGCGCAACCTATCGAGCTTGCCAGGTCGATACGCAGCTCGATACGCTGCCAAAGAACTTCTCCAAGGGCTGTGTCGAGCTTGGTAGCTCGACACAAATGCTCGATACGCCGTCTTCAACTCCTCGGTTGGGTTTCGTATCGAGCTTAGCTAGCTCGATACAAACGGTCGATACGAACCCTCCGTCTTCTTTGCCAGGCCATATCGAGCTTAGTAGCTTGACACTAAGCTCGATACACTTCTAAAAGATCTCTTCTCACCATTTGGCCACTTCTCTTGCTCCTCTTGATCATCCATAGTCTCCATTTGGCTCTCCATGCCTCCAAAACACCTAATAAAGACTCAATATGCATAGTATGCAACAATCCTAAGCTAAAACTCAATGAACTCTATTATGAATGCAAATTGGACTAAAAGTGGCTAAATGAATGCAAAAGTAAATGCAAAGCTAACTAGAATGAATGTTAAAACATGTTAAATTATGAGTATATCAACTCCCCCAAACTTGCCTTTTGCTTGCCCGCAAGCAAACAAACATGACAAATTCAAGAGAGAGGTGTGAAGGTGGGAGCTCAATATCCAAGAACGCCAACAAAAATAATCAACTCAATGTCCTAGTTCTTAATTCTAAGATGCATTTGAATTAATCCTACTTCAAAAGAGTTAGTCATGCCCATCTCAACAATCAAATGCACAAAGATCTCAATCTAGATAAGTCTCCCTATCAAACCAACTCTTTAACATTCATTAATTTGCAAACAGTGGATCATGAAAATGCAATGCAAGTGAATTCATTTGGCTAAGGGACTACGCTTTGAGATAAAAAAATTCCAATTCATGTGGCTTCCATTTCAAATGCACTCAAAGTGGATTGAACCGCATGCATAATGCTAAAGGTAAAAGACAAGTGACGCACATAAGACTAGACTCTCATCTACCCGAAATGCTATCAATGGCCCTAAACCCCTCTCATTCATTCTTTTAAAGCTCACTCAACCCTCTAGTGCTACCCTTTTTCTCCCAAAGCTCTTTGTGCCTTGCTAAACCCATGAATTGCATAAACCACTTTTTCCTTTTCATAGCACTAAGGGGAAACTTTTTCAACCTTTAACTCATTGAGAATGGTGTGATCTCTTAACAACTTAACTCTTCTTTTTATTTCTAGGTAGCCTTTTCTTTTCTTTGGCCTTTTTGGCTCTTTTCATTTTTTTTTTCTTTTCTTTTCTTAAGACTACCCAACACTTTTTAAATTTAGAGCTATACTTTTCTTTTAAACACAAGATCCACCATTTCAAACTATGCTTCCCTTACTTTCTATCAAGCCTTTTTTCATTCCCTTCTTTCTACTCCCTTTTCACAACTCATCATGCTAAAATGCAAGCATACAATTCCAATTCAAAATCATCAAGCAACACCACGACCCATACCCCAAATCCTAAGCCTATAGCTAGCCCCAAAATGTGAGAGCTAGAATTTACATGAGAGCCTAAATTTGTCGTCTTAAACCTAACACTTTATGCTAAGTTCAATCAAAATAAGGCTTCACAAGCAATATCACTAGAACATTTCGCTTCAAAGGAGGTAAGGTAAGGTGGGAGTACTACTTGAGCTAGCAAGAGGGTGGCAAAGTGAGTAAAAAAGCTCAAATATGTATGATCCATGAATTCACTTTCAATGCAAGGCATGATAATTATATGTCAAATTCGGTTCAAATGAGTAGAGTTGGATATCAATTTCAAGACCTATTTTGACCAAAATCTAAGTGACAAGTGAAGTGGTCCATGCATGGTTCTTCTTTACTTTCAAGACTTATTCAAATGCATCAAAGAACTACTAACTAGGGTATTGAATTGATTACATGAATTGACATTTTACAAGAATAAGCTCATCATTGCTCCCAATGCATATGAATGCAATTCCTACATGTAATGCAACTAGACTCAATCCTAATATGCAAATGCAACATCTAACTGACTTTCTTTTTTGGAATTTTTTTAAAGTTTTTCAATTTTTTTGTTTTTTTATGCCTTAAATGTATGCATGAGACTCAAATATGCAAAAAGGAAAATAAGACTCACAAAACACAATGTCAAATCCCTCAACCTCTTCCCCAAACTTAAATTACACAGTCCCTTGTGTAATAAAAGTCTAGAGGAGATCTTAATCAACATGACAAAATAACAAAAAAATGAAAATCTAAAGGAGTATGTACAAAGGGGGTGGAGATACCTCAAAATTGCGCGGATGAGGAGGAGGAGGAGCCTAAGGACAGTTACTGGTTGCTTGAGGATGGGGAACAGCTAGGCTTCCTTTTCCTTGGGTGAGCTTCGTGGGAGGAGGAGCGAGGTGGATCCTCGTGGACATGCTTCCTTTGCTACACATGGAAGGAGTGCCTCCAATGAAGCTCCATTTCGTCCTCTTCTTCACCCTCTTCCTCATTTTGGAGATTCAACTTCAGCTTTTGTGGATGATGAAGCCTTGAACCTAGACTTGAGCCCCTTAACCATTTTCTCCAAGTTCTTCACAGTGTCGGCCAGCTTCTTGATGGCTCGGTCTTGGTGCTTGTTCCACCTCTTGAGGAGACTAATGTGGAGGTGAGCTTCCCTGAAAGCCGGGCTTGGCATAGGGTCAATGCATGAGCTAAAGTAGTATCTCTCACTACCATAAATCGGGCTCGCAACTCCTTGCTCTTCTTCCTCTACTTCCTCTTCTTCGGGAATTTGGTTGGAGTCAAATTCGAATGTCCCTCTCTTTGCAATGGACTCAAGAGGAGGGTTAGCCTCGGGATTGTAGAGAAGCTCATAGGCCGGCACAAAGTCTATGTTGGAGAGATCTTGGAATGAAGTTGCTTGTGGGCAAGGGAGGCAAATCTTGGCCTCGGTCTTCAAGTCAACAACAAACTTGTATGCAAATATGTGGCCTAGCCTTCCCGAGAGGAATACAGTCCTTCCCAGATCGAAGATATCCATCCACTCGGGATCGAGGCCATCCGTCCCTAGCCGATGTCCAGAAGCCTCGAGAATTGGGGTCATGATCACGCCAATGCTAAGCTCGGGATCCTTGCCCTTCATCAATGCTACCTAATCTTGGTAAGAGAGAAGTTGCGTAACGAATAAGATAACAATTCTCGTTCCCGTCCTATCCCCGCGAACTCTCGTTCCTCCTCCTTTGTGAAGACCGATGATCTTGGAAAGACCCATATCCAACAACTCAAGCTCCTCTTGGCTCACTTTCCCAATTTCCTTCCTTGCGTAGAAGGTGTGAGCGAGAGTCTTGTGAGCATACTTCAATGCTGGATGCCTTATTTGGTTTCACATGCTTCCTCCCAGTTTGAACTTCCCAACCGCAATCGTCTCCCACAAGCCTTTTAACTCACATTCATCTACGGTGAGCATCTTTGTTCTTCTTTCACCCTCCTTGAATGCAAAGATCTTGTTCAACTGGCGGAAGGACATTGTGTAGATGGTCCTATGGATCTTGAACTTGATGTAGCCATGACCATCTTTCGGTGGTGAGTCCTCTCCTCGTAGTAGAAGTGAGCGGTGAGGGAGGAGAGGAACTCACACGTCGCTAGCTTGTAAGCGGGGTAGGCCATGGTGATAAACTTTGCCAAACCCATGTTGGAGAATAGGGTTTGGCAATCTTCAAAATCCACAAAGCTCTTAGCGTTTGCTCATGTGGGTACTTCGTGCTTTTGAAACGCATTGCCATGAAGGCCTTGAGGAGTTCCGCGGGTGTGATTCTTCTTAGACACTTCTTGTGTGGCATTTGATTTCTCCTTTGAAACTCTCGTGGTGTCCTTCTTCTTTGACCCAAGTACCAACTGTTCGTCCTCACTTTCAACCCCTTGATCCTCAACCACCTTCTTCTTCCCTTGGCTCTTTGAAGATCTTGCTTGAAAGCTTGCCCCTTGGGTGGTTGGATCTCCTCTAGTCCTTCCCATTGTACTTATAAAACAAGGAAAGCTCGGATACGGCATTAGAAACTCATTTTGGTCAAGCAAACAATGCATCAAGCCAGCCAAAAGCAAGAGACAATGCCACATTTTTCGAAACTCAATTAAATTCCACACTTGGCAAAAATTTGGCAAACGCAAATTTTTTGCAAAACTTCAAATTGCCTAATTTCGAGTGCTATCAATTAGCAAACATTAAACAAGGTTAATGCAAGTTAATGCAAGTGAAAGCTCCAAAATCTAACAAGGTTCTAGAGAGTAATTTGAATTTTCGCATTATGAACCCTAAGTGTTAAATTTTCGAAAGTTAACCATGGAAATCCTAGGATAGCACTCGAAATCTACTCTCTAACCATTATCAAGCAATGCCCAATCCGTAAACAACCAATTCGAACACCTTATCCTATCAATCCCAAAATTTTCCACCATTAGAGGAAAAGAGAGAAACTTTGGTATTTGGATTGTTTACCTTGAAAATGAGTGCAAGGATGAACGAAAATTGCCTAAGTATTAAAACTAGCACAAGAATTCGAGGTAGTGGCACATGAATTCACGAAATTTGCTTGAGAATTGAGAGAGAGAGAGGCAAAAACCGTGAAAGTATGAGAGAGCTTTCAAATTTTCGTGTTTTGGGGAAGAAGAAGAGGAAAATAGGTTTAATTCGAGTGAATTAAACCGGTCAAACCCCGTTGACTTACCTGGAAAAGGAGTGTATCGAGTTTAGTAGGTCGATACATAGCTCGATACACTTGCAGACGGGGGTTTTTAAAACTGTATCGAGCTAGGTAGCTCGATACAATTGCCCGATATGCCTCAAACTCTTTCCCTGGCCGAACTGTATCGAGCTTAGTAGCTCGATACAAATGCCCAATACGGAGGTTGAGATATCCCTCTGAGAGCTGTATCGAGCTTGGTAGCTCGATACGAAGCTCGATACAACGCCATAAATCCTTTGCAAGCTTTTTGCTCTTGACTTAACCTCCTTGATCCAAACCTATCATCTAAAAGCACTAGAAAACACATTATTGAATTAAAAAGTGCAAATATATATAAAGATAAACATGGGAATGCCTCCCAAGTGCGCTTGTTTTAATTCACTAAGCTTGACTTTTCAAACCCTTAGGCATGGGGGTGAACAAGGAGCGAAATTGGCATTCCTCCTCCTTTCTTGATGAACATGATGCTTGCTCCAAATTGTAGCACCTTCTTCTTCTTCTTCTTAGACTTCTTTGGTGGCTCAGCTATAGGCTCCACAACCTTGAGTCCTTCAAACATTGCTAGAAAACTCTCACCATCAAAGCTTGGCCCATCATACTCATTGTGATCAAGGGATTCATTCTCACTCATCACCACACAAGTGAGACCCATCAGTTGCTTCCTAGGTGGTCCTTCTTCAGCCTCCTTAGTGTCACATGTGATTGTTCCACAAAGACTCAAAGTAGAAGGTTTCATAGGGTAGAAGACCTTAGCATCCACATTCTTGAGAATCACCCTTTTGTTGATGAATTCTAGGCTCACACCAGCTGAGTTGAGGAAGGGGTGTTCCTAGAAGAAGAGGTAGCCTTGCTGCTTGAACAATGTCCATGACAATAAAGTCAGTTGGGACTAGACATTCACCAACTCTCAATGGATAGTCCTCTGCAAGGCCTAGTGGTTGCCTTGAGGAAGCATCAACAAAGGTGATATGTGACGAATACTTCTTCATAGTAGTACCCAAGGTTCTTGAACATTTCAAGGGACATCACATTGACACTTGAGCCAGAATCACAAAGAGTTTCATCAATCTTCAAGTCCCCAAGAGAACAAGAAATCAAAAAATTTCCCGGATTACCAAGCTTTGGGATAACCTTGGATTCATTCCTTGTTGTGCTTGGTGAATCTAGACCCTCTATTAGCTCTTCAACCTTCTCTATGTTGGCAAGCAAATCTTTGATGAATCTTATTTGACCCTTGACTTAGGACAAATTCTCCACTTTGGGCAAAGGTGCACCAACTTTCTCTATACTCCCTCTAAAGCTTGAGAGTACCTTCTTTTGTGCCTAAGTCAAAACTAGCTCGAGAAAAGGGAGTGGTGCCTTGTAGACAAGGAGATCATAAGCCTCAATTTCAGTCTTCTTAGATATTTATCTCTCCTTCTCAACAACATTTTGCTTGTGTAGAGATCACTTCCTCATCGAGCTCCTCTTTGCCCATTGTTTTAGCAACAACCAAATGGTCATGTTCAATGACCACCTCCCCAACTTGAACTTCAATGTCCTCATTGTTTATTGCTTCATCATTGGGACACTCAAATAGTTGCTCAAATTCAGCCACCACACGCTCATACTCATCATCATCAATAGAGTAGATATCATTGCAATACTCCTTGGGGTTTGGCTCAGGTTTACCGTCCAAAGAAGCTTGAGCTCGTGTGGAAGAAGAAGCAATACCCTTGTTGTTCTCCATTTGCTTAATATTGGAGCTCAAGGTGTCAAACTTGGAGTTAAGATCATTGTAAGAGCAATCCACCTTGTTGTGAATTTCAGCCATCTTCTTACTCAAATCCATAGCACTACTTGGTTGACCTTGAAGAATTTGTTGGAACATATTCCTCATATCCAAATCTTGTGCAAAGCCCGCTGGAGGACCTTGTTTCGACTGAAAATTGCCTTGTTGGTTATGATTTCCTTGATTGTTCCCTTGGTAGTTGTTCTTGGGAACATAACCTTGTTGTTGCTTGAAAGGGACAAAGGGTTTTTGTTGACCTCCTTGGCCTTGTTGAGGGTAGACTTGATGTTGAGGGTTCTCAACATTGGTACTCCTATAGGAAAGATTGTTGTTCCTATAGTTGTTGTTGTAGCCTTTTTGATAACCTTGGATACCCACATAATTGACCTCTTCTTGGCAATCCTCATTCAAATCTTGTTGAACCCCTTGACTTTCATCATAATCACCCACAAAGTGAACATGTTTTTGTGAGGCTTGAAGCAACTTATCCATTTTCTCATTGAGGGATTTCATCTCCTTCCTTCTTTGGTCCTCATAAGCACCATCACTTCTAGAGGATCTATCATAGTCTTCACCATAATTCCCATCACTTTGGGCTAAGTTCTCCACAAGCTCTAGTCCTTCTTCCACCTCTTTACCCAAGAAGTTTTCATTGCTAGCTGTGTTTATGAGCATCCTAAACTTGGGGAGAACACCGCGGTAGAGAGTGCTCAAGAGAGTTTCTTTGGAGAAGCCATGATGAGGGCATTATGTAGTGTAACCCTTGAACCTTTCCCATGCTTCACAAAAGCTCTCATTGTTCTCTTGGGTGAAGCTAGATATCTCATTCCTCAACCTCGCGATTCTTGTGTTGGAAAAGAACTTTGCAAGAAAAGCCTTCTTGAATTGATCCCATGAAGTGATGAAACCTCTTGGAAGTGTCTTCTCCCATTGATGTGCCTTGTCTCCAAGAGAGAATGTAAACAACCTCAGCTTGAAACATCTTCGGATATGCCATTGATCTTAGTCATATCACAAATCATATCAAACTCATCCAAATGGTCAAGAGGATCCTTCAAAGCCAACCCATGAAACTTGTTGTGTTGCACCATGTTAATCAACCCACTCTTGATCTCAAAGTTGTTGTTCTCAACTGGAGGAGGGATGATACCTTGAGTATTAGCAGCATCTCCAGCCCCAATGAGCCTAGGTAGGCGTGGAGAATGTTGAGGCACTCTAGGAACTTGGTCCCCATTCCCTTGGTTCCTTGGTGGTATTCCATTACCACCTTGTCCTTGTGGATTATCCATTCCCAAATGCTGAATATGTGCTAGGCGTTCTCTCTCTCTTCTCACAAAAACTCCTCTTGTCAAACGGTGAATGTTATCTAGAGGTGCAACTAGGTTGTGTTGTCCACTAGATCTCAAGTTCATACACCTATAAGACAAAGATAAAACAAAGCAAGAGAGATTAGTAAACAAAAAAGAAAAATAAAGGTTAGGCTCAAGTATAATTAAAATCCTAATGCTCAAACCAAAACCAAAATGGCAACGGTGCCAAATTGATAAGAAGATTTTTCTTAAACAATTACTCAAATCCCACTCATGTCATTGTAGTATTTTTGTGACAATAGGAATGCATAAAACTCCTTAATCTAAGAAAGCATAAAAGTTCGAGGTTTAACTAACAACCTAAGTGATCAAATAAACCAAACAAAAGTGACTAACACCTTAATTAAGCAATAAATGCATTAATAAACCAAATCAAAGGCTAATTAACTACTAATCAAGATTATCAAATGACTAAAATGAATCCAATGTCGGGGTTATCAATCTACGGTGTTCCAAGAATCAATCTTTGATGTCAATCATTCACAATATATGCTAATCCCTAAGCTTATAACTCAAATACAAGACTAATCCATTTTCATGGCACTAATCCCTTCATTAACCATCTTATTCAAGAACAAACTCTCATTTGTGAAAAGGAAGCTAACAAGCATTATGAAACAGTTCTAAATTGCTAATAAACACCCTAGACAATCACTTTCATGAGGTAGGAATGTAAATCCCTTGTTTAGTTGGTTGGGGAATTTTTACAAACACCTCATGGGTGAGAAATTCCCTAAGGCCTAGTTTTAGCTTGATCATGACTAAACCAGTATTTAGAGCACTAAACAAGGAGGGAAATGAGAAGATCTAATCCTAGACATAAAGATTAATCCTTAAAACACTCTAAATCTAACTCATCCCTATATCCTAATGAAACTACTCACTAATCATGATTAGACCCTCAAATCGTATGAAAGAGATGAAGATAAACATGAATAGAGAGATAGAGAATGGAAGATTAAGAAAGACAAGTATTAAATTTCATAAACTCAAATAAATGTCTTACAAAATCACTTAGAAATCAAAGAGGAATGTTTTCTAAGAAAGAACAAAAGATTAAAAGATACTTCGGAAAATTTATGTCTTTTTGCTTTTATAGTGAACAGTGGACAAACCGGGTCAACCCAGAACAAACCGGGTATTGACTCGATTTAAGGTTGAAAAATCGCGCAGCGTATCGAGCTTGACAGGTCGACACGCAGCTCGATACGCTGCTAAAGAAGTTCTCCAAGGGCTGTGTCGAGCTTGGTAGCTCGACACAAATGCTCGATACACATACGTCGTCTTCAAATTTTCGGTTGGGTTTCGTATCGAGCTTAGCAGCTTGATACAAGCGGTCGATACGCTCATGCTTTTTCTTCGGGTGGACTTTGTATCGAGCTTGCTAGCTCGATACAAATGGTCGATACGAACCCTCTGTCTTCTCTGCCAGGCCATATCGAGCTTAGTAGCTCGACACTAAGCTCGATAAACTTCTAAAAGATCTCTTCTCACCATTTGGCCACTTCTATTGCTCCTCTTGATCATCCATAGTCTCCATTTGGCTCTCCATACCTCCAAAACACCTAGTAAAGACTCAATATACATAGTATGCTATAATCCTAAGCTAAAACTCAATGAACTCTAATATGAATGCAAATTGGACTTAATGTGGCTAAATGAATGCAAAAGTAGATGCAAAGCTAACTAGAATGAATGCTAAAACATGGTAAATTATGAGTATATCAGCGCTTTTATTCCATGATTACTAAGAACGTTAACTGACGCAGTCGGAAAATCCTAGGAATAGCAAGCGCTAAACCTAGATTGAAATGAAGTTTGCAAGCGACAAACTTGAGAAATAAAACTCTGGAATCCACGAGAAAAGAGAAAAGCTTTCAAAGCTCTCAAAGTTTGATTAATGAATAAGACCATCTCCAATGGTAAGAATCTTTTATGGGTTCTTAACATTATTTTAATTATAAATTTTGAAAATATTTAAGTTAAGAACTTCTTTAAGAGTATTTAAAATTGTATGCCTCCAATGGTAGAACCCTATTTGAGGTTCTTAAAAATAAAAAATATTATTTGAAAATTATAATATTTTAAGTAGAATTTATTTTGTTTAAATGATTAAACATTTTATATTTTATAAAACTTATTGCATTTCATAAATTTTGTGAAGTTTTGTGAAGTTTTAGTTTTTGTGAAATTTTGTGAAATTTTAACTTTTATGAAGTTTTGTGAAGTTTTAAAATTTTGTAAAGTTTTTTTTTTTTTTGTTAAAATGAACCGACCAATCACAAACTGACACGTATGGGGTTCTTAACAATTCTAAAAACTCTCTTTTAAGAACCAGTTCTTAACATTTTATTTAGTTTTGAATTATTTTTTTAGCTTTTTCTCTAAGAACCCTATGCTAAGAACCTCCATTGGAGGTGCTCTAATAAGATTTCTCTTACAAATAACCTAAGATCTCTATTTATAGAGAAGAAACTCAAACATAAAAAGAAAATGTCAAAAATAAAGGAAAAAAACCATAATAAAGAAAAAAGAAAATAACATAATTATTGAAAAAGGAAAATTATTAAAAATCTTCTAAATGTCTCCTGCAATAGACTCCTCCACTTCTGAAGAACCCGACCTCGAGTTCTCTTATGAATAAATAACCGCATCTTGAAAGAATAACATAAGCATTATCATCATCGATCTTTTGCAACACTTTGAATGCACAACATAAGCATTGTCATTGAACTTACTACTCGATATTGACCAAACAAGGAAAACGCGAGTTTCCTTGTATCTAGACAACTTGGGCATGGAACCATGAATCTTTGGAAGTCTCTTGAAGGTTTGGACGATCTCCAACTCAGTTTGGTCGAATAAATCAAGAAGATTCACTCTTTTAACATTAGATGCTCGATTTGGTTTGAGATATGGAAAATGTGAGCACAAGGGACTCTGTCTGGTCTTCTTCATGGCGGTGCACTTGAATGACTTCTCAAGAGCCTCTAGATGATTGAAAAAGTCTCATGGATGCCACACATAAGCCTGCATAGTTCCATTTATGGAAATTTCATAAATATACCCGTTTAGAGTCAACCGAGCTTGTAGGGCGGTTCTGGTCAGGTATGAACCAGAATAGGTCGGGTCTTGGTTCTTTGTTGGTCCTTGATGGGTCAATAATAAAGGCAAAGGCGGCTCTCGACTTAACTCCTCATGGTTCGGCCAAAATCCCTCAAGATATGCACATATGTCCTTATCGGGCCATTGGAAGGATTGTAGGTTTGTGGACTTGTATAGGCTCGTACTTCTTGGGTCTCCACATGTATGGACTCTTGAGAGGTTGACAAAGGCATGCCAAGGTGGCTTGGGGCGTGGTTGATTCATCTTGAGCTCGTGGGATTCAGCTTTTGGACAATATTTGCATTCAGGTGGATATGTGGATTTCTCTTTGTTGTTGTTGATCTTCTCATTGTTTGAGCTGGTTATTTGATGTGTATTTGGTGTGTCCAGCAAGTAAGAAGCTTTTGTCACCTTCTCTTCTTCCTCTTGAATGGGCTTCGATTTGATGTCCTCATCATACCCTTCTTCTTCAAGAAGTTTTGTCCTCAAAACTTGTTCCAACCATTTAGTGTTGTTGTTCGAAGCTGGTTGGACATCTTGTGCTGATTTTACCTGTGATGGAAGACACTTGAACTCCTCTAGTGTGTCAGGTGGCTCTGGCTCCTTGTCTTCGTGGTATGGTTCATCTAATAAACCATTTTCTTTTGTCCATCTTTTTTCAAGTTTGTGCACCCTTTTGTTCACTGCACTCTTTTCCTTTTCGCCCGCTGATTCGAAATTGTTCTGAGGTGTGTACCTCTTGAATGATATTTTGTAGGGAATCTGCTCATAGTTTTCGGGTAAGAATCATTCCAATATCAGCTGTTTCATTCGGCGCCAAGTCTTGACTGGTCCTTTTCTTTGTCTTCGCCTTTGCAAAACAAGTTTATCCCACCATACAACAGCAGGACTCTTCAGCCTGATTGCCACCATCTTAACTTGCTTGTTTTCGGGGACACACATGACTTCAAAGAATCTTTCAACGCTGATCTGCCAATCCAGAAAATCCTCAACTCCCACAGTTCCATGCATAGAACAATGGAATATCAGCCTTTACGCAGTAATCATGATTATTATGTCGATTTCTTTGCTCAGCTTCTTCTTCCTCCTCAAGTTCTTCATCATCAGAACTAGAATGTTTCACAACAATATCACGTTTGTTTCTACCATGTTGAACCCTAATTGGCTCCACAACATGATGGTTCCTACCATATTGAACCCTAACGAGTTATTCTCTATCTCTTTGTTGAATTTTGTTGGCCCTTATTCGTTCTCCTCCTTTGTCTCTTTGCTGATTCTCGTTGTAGTTGGCAATTCTGAACTCAGCCGACAAAGTTGCCATCAGATTGGTCAAAGCACTTAGGGTCGTGGTAAAAGCCTCGGTAAAACCCTGATAGTCTGCTTTGGTCAATGATTGATCTCCCATAGCTGATCAAGCTTTGAAAAGAGAAGGAAAAAGCCTGCTCTGATACCACTTGACGCAGTCGAAAAATACTAGGAATAGTAAGTGCTAAACCTAGATTGAAATCAAGTTTGCAAGCGACAAACTTGAGAAATAAAACTCTGGAATCCACCAGAAAAGAGAAAAGCTTTCAAAGCTCTCAAAGTTTGATTAATGAATAATAAGATTTCTCTTACAAATAACCTAAGATCTCTATTTATAGAGAAAAAACTCAAACATAAAAAGGAAATGTCAAAAATAAAGGAGAAAAACCATAATAAAGAAAAAAGAAAACAACATAATTATTGAAAAAGGAAAATTATTAAAAGTCTTCTAAATGTCTCCTGCATCATTAACATGCCATAACCGAATCCTAAATTTATAATACCAATGTAAGAGATTTACGCGGAAGTGTGAAAACAGAACCATACCTTAGCCTGGTTTAGCGATGAATATGGCTCGGTATGATATGAAAACAGAAGCAGAGATTGGAAAGAGATCACAAACGAAAATCAATCTCTTGTCACCATTCAAATGACATCCAGGTTGATGTCTTCAAGCTTTTTCTCTCTAAACCTTATACAACTTTCCAAACTTTGATGTCATCTCTCGCACAGATGTACTAGCCATAATTCACAATAAAATACTCTTTAAGATTGTTGGTTATTGGTAACCCGGATGATAAATTATGAACTTGGATAATGACTGAATTGCGCACGAGGACACTTTCCTTAAAGAGTATTTCGACCCTTATTAAGCCTTGAGTTATGCGAAATTCCTAGTAGTATAAGACAACCAAAGTTTTCTCTTGTTATAGGCAAATATACAAGAGACTACTAGAGTTATAGTGTTGATATGTGTTTTTCCAAAGATCTTTAATGATCTATTGGAACAATGAATCTCTCTCTTTTTCTCTCTTTCTTATTTTTCTGTTTTGTAACTGTTTCTTGTTATTATTTTGGCAATGCCAACAAGTCTTTTTATAGGAAACCAAAGGTTACCTAGAAAGATTGCAATGATTGATAAAGTTGTAATGGTTGGTCACCAATAGTTGCAATGGTTAGTCACTTTAAACACAACAATTGCAATAATTCATTTAAACAGTTGCAAATGTTCATTTAAGCGGTTGCAACAGTTAGTCAACGGTTACAACAATTCATTTAAATTTCCAACATATATTCTACTATATTCCCTGCATATATCTGTTTAGATATATTAGGATCTCTTTTGTATCTTATCTCTTGTTGAGATCCTAATTGTATTGTATATATAAGTTACAGCTTACATCAATGAAGATTATCAGTTCTCACACTTACATGATATCAGAGCAAAAATCGATTCCATAGCTCTCCAAAAATTGTTTTCTCTTCTCCACATCCTTCACGATGTCTATCAACACTTCTTTCGCAACAATCACTCCGGTTTTCAGTGGTGCTGATCCTACAGCTCCTTGATCTCGGTGAATATGTTGGAAATCACCAACCTTTCCTCCTCCAATTACCTAACCTGGAAACTTCAGGTTTACACGCTACTTGAGGCTCATGAACTCCATGTCTTCCTTGAAGACACGATGATACCAGTCACCACCGGTATTGTGACTACATCTAATCCGATCTACCTGGCCTGGAAGCATCAGGACATGATGATATACAATGCTCTCCTCGGTATTCTCTCACTCACCGTTCAACCAATTGTTACACACACATCAACTAGTCGTGAGATCTGGAAAATTCTTGCCAACTCGTACGAGAAACCATCCAGAGGACACATCAAGCAGCTCAAACACATCACAAAAGGTATTCAATCTGTTACTGAGTACATGAGAAGCATTCTCACCAAGGCGGATCAGTTGGCTCTCCTAGGAGCATCGGTTTAACATGAGGATCTGTTGGACTTTATCACTGATGGTCTAGATGAGGAATTTCGTGCTATTGTCGAGATGGTTAATGGTCGCGATGTTCCAATAACAGTGGAAGAGCTTCATGAAAAGCTTCTCAACAGAGAGAATACTCTCTCCACCCTGAGTAGTGATAGTGATTCATCCATGCCGATCACTGTCAATGCAGCTAAATATTCTCATTAGCCTACACATCGTTCCAACTATTATGGTGGTGCTCCTGCTTCTCGAGGAAACTACCACAACAACAAGTCGTACCTTGGCAAGTGCTAGATTTTTGGGACACAAGGACAGAGTGCTCGCCGCTGTCCTCAATTTGTGTCTCCTCCATCGCCATCTTCGCACCAGGGACACAACCCACAGTGGAACCAGACACTGGCGCCTCCAACTCCACCACTGCAGTGGACTCCGCATGCACATTACACAACGTCATCACCATCTGAAACTGTTTCGTCTTGACTTCTCGATAGTGGTGCCTCTCGCCATATTACATCCGACCTGCAAAATCTCTTTCTGCACGCATCGTACCAGAGAGGTGATGATGTTATGATCGGCAATGGGACGGGACTGAGCATTACACACACTGGTTCTTTACTCTTGCCTTCAAATTCTCGTCCTCTTTCCCTCACTAACATGCTATGTGTTCCACAAATGCGGAAGAACTTGATTTCAGTCAACAAGCTATGTCGTACTAACAATGTTATGGTCCAATTATGTCCATTTACTTTTCAGGTGAAGGATCTCAGCACGGGGGCAACACTCCTAAACGGCAAGGCCAATGACGGAGTGTATGAGTGGCCAGTGACTCCTTTCTCTTCTATTCCTGCTTTTCCGTGCATCAAGTCATCACTTTCGACTTGGCACTCCAGATTAGGACATCCTTCACCTCCGATTCTTCACCAAATCATTTCTAGTTTTTCCTTGCCAATTTCATCTTTGTCGTCTTCATTGTTTTGCTCATCTAGTCCTCTTGACATTGTCTTTACGGACGTATGAACTGCACCAACGTATTCGATTACTGGCTTTAAATATTACATTATATTCGTTGATCATTTCAAACGATATATTTGGCTTTACCCACTTAAACTCAAATCTCAGGTCTCTCAGATCTTTCCTATTTTCAAAGAAAGAATTATTCAGATGTTACAGAAAGGTTGGAATATTACTAGCATATTATACTTTTTCTAAAAGTTACTTAGATATTTTATGCCCTTGTGTAATTACAACTAAGACCTTTGATTAATTTGAGATTCTTTTAATTGAAAAATGATTAACGAAAAATTAGTTTAATCCACGTCATTAAGATAAAAAAAAAAAATCCACGTCATTAATAACAGTTATGTCATTAATGATTAAAAGCTAGGGAAACTGAATCGTTGTCTTTTGTTATGAAAAAACCTCTCTCTCTCTCTCGGCGATTCCGAAATCGAACCCTACTTCCGCCGTTGTATCGTCTCTTCTGGCCGCTTCTCTTATCTCCGTCGCATTTCGTCTCCTTTTTCACGAACTCGAGCGGGGACTCTTCGTTTTCGAGAGTGGACTCTTCATTTTCCATTGCTAAAAATCTCTCCCTTTTCACGAACAAACTTGCTTTCGTAAGTTCGAATCTTTTTTAAAAAAGTTTAAACCATTTAATTGAAGTGATTCCTGTGATTTAAACCGTTTTCTGAAAACTATCACGGTGATATTAAGGGTTTTTATCGATGCTTATTACGGCTGATTTTTGCCATCGTTGATTTACATATGGTGGCTGATTTGTTAGATCTATTCGATTTGGTGTCTGGTTTATCAATGCCTATGTGGTTGAGATTTTTTTATGTTGCGACTGAGTTACGATTTGCTTTACGGCTGATTTATGGTTTATCAATGCATATGTGGCTGAGTTTGTTTTATGTTGCAGCTGAGTGACTATTTACTTTACGACTGATTTATGGTTTATCAATGCATATGTGGCTGAGTTTGTTTTATGTTGCAGCTGAGTGACTATTTACTTTACGACTGATTTATGGTTTATCAATGCATATGTGGCTGAGTTTGTTTTATGTTGCGACTGAGTTACGGTTTCCCAAATTTCTTCTGCTCCAAATCCAGAATTGAGGATCCAATCACGCATCGAGAATCTAATCACGAAGAACATAGACAAAATCCATCGATCGACATTTTAAACAGGTTTCGATTGTAGATAATCAAAGAGACATATGCATATAAATAATTTGTCTCTGCTAAGTAAGGGTTTTATTTTGGTTTTCGATTAGATGGATTTAAATTCGGGCTCATCTAGTAACAATAGGAGCAGAACTTTCGGCGGTCTTAAATTGTGTGAATGTCGATTGCCTGCAAAAAATTTCACATCTTGGACAGATAAAAACCTGGATCGAAGGTTGGTTTGATGAAGAAGAGGTGAAAGGATGGCCAAAAAGAGCATTGATTCAAGCTCGAGATGAAATCCGGGAGAAGAAAAATGTGATCGATCAACTATGTACACCAATTATGGAGCTTTGTAGAGAATTGGAGAAGCATGAGGTGGAGAAATGTGAAGGATATGGTGATATACAACAAAGATTTGAATTTGGTTGGAAAACAAAGATCTTGAAGTTGTTCTGTATCGGCAATGCATAAGTAGACGCATAAGTAGATGTTATGCTGGCCCTTTGTGTTTGGTTTGTAAGGATATCCCTTATATGATTCATGACTATTTGTGTATGATTAAGATGTTGTGGTGATTAGATCCAAAACAAAACAAAACTTAAATGCAACTTGCAATGTCATTGCAATCAAAGACGTTCAAAATTTGACACATAATATAACTTGCAATCCTTAATATAAGTTTATCTATGAATGGAATCTAAGTATAGCTTCACAATGTATGGGTATAGGGTTTGGGATATATCGTTTTGTTGGATAAGTTTTAAAAGGTAAAATATAAGCTAATTTCATTATCATTTTTCAATAAAGTGAATAAAAATGTTAATTACAACTTTTTAAAGTGGTTTAATTACATGAATGTATCAAATATTGACATCTGCCATATTCGTGGTTTGGCCGAGTTATGCCATATTCATGACTTGGATGAGTTATTCGAACGATATGGCTGACTTAACGCAGATTCATTCGTGGTTTGGCTGAGTTGTTTTAGTCAAGTTCCGAATGATTTATAGTCAAGTTTAACAATGTAATTCACGGGTATGCTAAAATCAAGTGAAATCAAAAGTAAAAAAAAAGATGATCATAGATAGATAAACATCATTACATAGAAGTTCATAGAGAAGACGACATTATAAGGAAGTTTAACCATGGAATTCACTTTCTGAAGCTGACGTCATCTGGGCCAAATTCCTTGGAGACATAAACTGGTGAAGTATCATGCGACATATTTTTCATAGCCTTGTTCGAGAACATGTAGCTCAGCTTTACTTGATGGCTCAACTCGTTCAATCCGTAGTCATCGAGAACCAACTTCACAAGCTTGCTGTGCGTTGTTTCCGTATTTATGTGCACAATTCTACACCCTTTATCGTCAGTGTTAAATACATATTTGTGTTTCTTTACCCAATTACCGGAAACTACAATTACCGAAACCGGATCCATCATATATCAGAGAATGATGAACGAAAATGAAGAAGAACGAGGAAGACGATGACGAATTGGATGTTTAAAATTTAAGTTCAGGATATCTTTGTTGATGTGAAGAACAAGGTGAAGAACAACAACGACGAGAAAGACGATGACGACGACGAGGAAGACGAAGACGACGTTTTGTATTTCTCTGTTGAGGATGACATTGAAATATGCATCCGACATCATTTTTTAATTGATGAAGTGGCAAGTAAGCCACCAAACGAACACGTAAATCAACTGTCTTAAACCAGTCATCAAACAAAAATTTAAGTCAGTCGTAACATGAATACCATTAAGTAATTAAAAAACAAAAAAACGGCTGCCAAATTCAGCCGTTTAATGTCGTAACTCAACTGAAAATCTTTAGCTCAGTCGTATCGTTTAATAAGTCAGCCGTCAAAGCATGTTATTATGGTAATTAATCTTTCGCAACTAAATCAGCCGTAATTAGGCCGAGTTTTTCGTTAACCCAGCTCATTACGGCTGATTTATGACACTTACACGAAAATCAGCCGTAACGAAGCAATAACTCAGAAGCCGGAGAAAGTTAATTCAGCCGTGTCGGAACAATAAGCCAAATTTTGACAAATCAACCATCGGTTTATATCTCAGCTGTAACTTATGGCTGGGTTATGCTCGTAAGTCAGCCGTTTTCTCATAACTCAGACATATTTCATTAAGTCAGCCGAAACACCAAGCTGGGTTATACATGTAATTCAGCCGTTAGCTCATAACTCAGCCATTTTCCTTAAATCAGCTGCAACATCCGTAACTCAGCCGTCATTGCCACTGTACCGCTTTACGGTTGAGTTCATTAATACACGTCAGCGATTTATGACGTGGCAGAACGTTTTTCTGATGTGGGATTAAAAAATAATGGCATTCCTTAAAATTACATTTTTTCCTATAACATTTAACAAGGGCACGTTGTGTATGAAAAATATAGGCGAAAAATGATAGTAATAAAAAATGTTTTGTATGTAACTGATATATCATGGTTTTTCCGGTTTTTGACCATGATTATAGTCCATTTTATAGAGTGTTTTCTTATTTTTAGAGTCTTACTAGAGTCTTTACAGGTTGGAGTACGTTTGGAGGGTAATTGGAGATTCTGAAACTTTTTGGAGCATTCTGGAGAAGCAGCCGAAGTGATGAAGTCGGGAGCCGGAATACACAAGGGGTGTCGATCGACACCAACCAAGCCGACCCAACTTTACGGATATCAACAAGAAAAAATAAATTGCTTGAAGATTCCATTATTTACAAGAATACCCCAGACGCGAATTTTAGACTATAAATAGGTTTTGAAGGAAGTGTTTAGCCATTATCTTATTTTCTGTTTTTTTTAGACTTCGAGAGAGATTGATCCAGAGCTTTTGGGGAGACAATTCTGTACTCTTCTGAGAAGTTTTTGAACCCCTGTATCATCCCTCTTCTTATTTTTATGCAGTTTTATTAATTTATGATTTGTGCTTTCATTTCCATGTCTGAGTAACCTGCTTGTTATGTTAGGGTGATTTAGGGTTGATGATGAGTTTGTAGATTTGTTATGCTGTTAGGAAAATCAATTGGATCTTCATCTTGATATGTGTTTATATTGATTTCTTAAATTGATCACTTAGAAATCAAACCCTAGGTTGTTTAATAGATGCGAGAGCATTATTAATAACTTGAACTAATCATAGATGAGCAAAATATCTATTCGCAAAGAGATTTGGTTTAGAGATTTTGTGAACAATCGAACCTGTTTTTAATGCTTGCCTTAATTGTTTGAATTTTCAAAGAGATTTGAAATTATGGAATTTAGGCATAGATAACTTCTGCATAGAGAGTTGATTGGTTTTAAATTTTTGTTTCGAGTTCTAGACGGTTCTTAATAATTTCGTGACAGTATATTTTCTGCATTCTCGGATTCAACCTGCGAATTACCCTTGCATAGCGCCTTAGTCTCCTGAATTTTAAGAACCCTTAATTCTGCTTACTGATTCGTTTAGTTGCTTCGTTTTACTTTTATTTTGATTTGACCTAGCATAATTTGAATCTAGAGACTATAGTGTAGCATCTACTTCCTTTGGGATTCGATAACCCCTTATACTTCAACTGCTTTGCTGTGCACTTGCAGTATTGATTTATTTGGGTAAAACTTTGACCCTATCAAGTTTTTGGCGCCGTTGCCGGGGAAGTAATAGCTGCCTACGGAATCTAGTATAGAATTTTGACTAGGTTTGTTTGTTTTGTTTTATTTTTTTTGGCTACTAACGTTTTTAGTTTCTTATTTTTGAGTTTCAGGTGCATGCCTAATCGCAGCACCGGAAGCAACAAGGAAAAGGAGCTAATCAAACTCAACAACCAAGAGCTCGACCGTCTAGAACAAACGAACCGAAATTCTGCAAGAGCGTCGATCGACACCAATAAGAGCATCGATCGACACCCTTCGAAGATTGAGATGGCGGAGCCTGTGGTTTTGATACGTGATGCAGATGGTAATCTATTAGATGCGGAAGGGAATAAAAGGAATGCTAGAGGACAGAGACTTGATGAGAATGGAGCTGCCATCATCGAGCAGGCAGTGTAACTAGCACCACCTGTGAATGCTGGACGAGGTAGAACACTCGGCGATTAAAACAGGCCAGACCAGTTCTACGCAAACAGACCTGCGATTCGCCCACCTCCTTTTCAGAGGAATGATTTCGAGCTGAAGCCTGCATTCTACACTTTGGTTTCTCAGCACCCTTTTCATGCCCTTCCCAATGAACATCCTATGGACCACATAGAGAGGTTTGACGACTTGGCATCCACCTGAATGAAATCTATGCTAGAGCAACTTCTAGAAGGACAACAGAAGATGACAGTGGATTTCGATGGGAAGATGGATTCACTGTACCAAGACCTGAAAGGAAAATCGAGAGCTTGAACTCTCATATGAAGAAATTAGACATTAAAGTTGCCCAAACTGCGGGAGCTGTTAACAGGCAAGAAGGATTTCTTTCGGGAAAGACTGATACTAATCCCAGACACCATGTGAACGCCATCACATTGAGAAGTGGAAAGAACCTTCAACCTGTGCAGAAATGAGGTCTCAGTGTTGAAGAATTCGTGGAGCTTGAAGACATTGAAGATGGAGAATTTGATACTGCAGAGCCAGTGTCGATCGACACTACTACAGAGTGTCGATCGACACCCATAGAAGATCGGAACACATCGAGTCCAGACGAAGCACAATCAACCAAGCTCGACGCAAAGAAATCAACATCAAACATTAGTGTCGATCGACACCATGTGGGTGCTGATCGACACCCTTCTCAGACATCACCAAATCAGCTCAAGACGACGAAAGTTGCAGAGGAAAAGGTATACAAACCAAAGATCCCTTTCCCCTTGATACCAAAGAAGTCTAAGAAGGAGCGACTTGATGTTAGATGCAAGACTATCATGGACAGACTAGTGGTTGAAATTCCTTTGATGGATGCCATTAGAACCACTCCTGTGATAAGAAGTTATTTGAAGAGAATGATGACCAAGAACATTGATATGGAGGAAGGAGTAATGATGATACCAGAGCAAGTTAGTGATGTGATTCATAATAGGATTTCAGAAAAACTCTCAGACCCTGGAAGTTTTGTCCTTGGTTGTTCAATCTTTTCAGACAAATTTGGGAGGTCTCTCTGCGATTTAGGTTCAAATGTCAACCTTATGCCTCGTTCAGTTGCTCTTAGGCTGGACATGACAGATTTCCAAGCCACCAAGATCTCTTTGGTCCTCGCTGACCGTTCTGTAAGGATTCCTGAAGGTGTTTTAGAGGATGTTCCTATCAAAGTGGGAGATTGTTTGATTCCCACAGATTTTGTGGTTCTAGCCTATGATGAGGAACCCAAAGATCCTCTAATTCTTGGCAGACCATTCTTGGTTACAGCTGGAGCCATCATTGATGTGAGAAAGGGAAGAATAGCACTGAATATTGGTGACTTGGTGATGAATTTTGACATGGACAAGCTGATGAAAAGGCCAATAATCGATGGACATACCTTCTATGTCAATTCTCTCACCAACCTTGCTGAAGAGAACTTCCAAGAGGACAATCCGACAGACCCTCTAGAAAGAGCCTTGACGACTTCTACAACAAAAGTATAGTACTTGGACGACGTCGCTGCTGGATACACAAAGATGATGGATGCTAGTGAGCAAGTCCTGCAATTGGTCACACAGAGGAATTAGTTAGCACATCTGCAAAAGGCTGCGATACTTGGCAACTGGAGTGAAGCTAAAACTCCAAAAGTTGAGCTAAAACAGCTCCCCGCAGGGCTAAGGTACGCTTTTCTTGGACCAAACTCAACTTATCCTGTGATTGTGAACGCTTCTTTGAACAATGCAGAGCTCACTTTATTGCTAAGCAAGCTGCATAAATTTCGCAAAGCTCTTGGCTATTCTCTTAATGACATTTCAGGTATCTCGCCAGATTTCTGCATGCATAGGATTCACCTTGAGGATGAAGCGAAGTCACCAATTGAACATCGAAGGAGGCTGAATCCGAACCTGAAGGAAGTGGTCAAGAAGGAGATCATGAAGCTCCTGGATGCTGGGATCATCTATCCCATATCAGATAGTGCTTGGGTCAGTCCAGTTCATGTGGTTCCTAAGAAAGGAAGAATCACAGTGGTGAAAAATGAGAAGGACGAGCTGATTCATACAAGAACTGTAACCGGACATATGTTGTGCATAGACTACAGGAAGCTGAATGCTGCAACCAGGAAGGATCACTTTCCATTGTTCTTCATTGATCAGATGCTGGAAAGATTGGCGAATCATCCCTACTACTGCTTCCTAGATGGGTATTCGGGGTTTTTCCAGATTCCTATCCATTCAGATGATCAGGAGAAGACCACATTTACATGTCCTTATGGTACATTTGCATACCGCAAAATGCCATTTGAACTTTGTAATGCTCTTGCGACCTTCCAGAGATGCATGATATCTATTTTTACAGACATGATTGAGAAGTTTATGCAAGTCTTTATGGATGACTTTTCTGTTTATGGGTCATCCTTTAAAGATTGTCTAGAGAACTTGTGTGTTGTGTTGCAGAGGTGTGAAGAGAAGCACTTGGTTCTGAACTGGGAAAAGTGTCACTTCATGGTTAGAGATGGCATTGTGCTTGGACACAAAGTTTCAGCAGAAGAGATCGCGGTGGACCGCGCCAGGATTGAAGTGATGACGAGCCTGCAAGCACCTGATTCTGTGAAATCAATGAGGAGTTTTCTAGGACATGATGGGTTCTACAGAAGATTCATCAAGGATTTCAGCAAGATTGCAAAGCTACTCACCGCTCTTCTCTGCTAGGATGTAAAATTTGAGTTTCCTACAGAATGTCTTTCAGCCTTTGAGCAAATCAAGCAAGCCTTAGTGAGTGCTCCTGTTGTGCAACTTCCAGACTGGAATTTACCTTTCGAGGTGATGTGTGATGCCAGTGATCTCGCAGTAGGAGCTGTTTTGGGCAGAAGAAAGACAAAAAGCTTCATGCCATCTACTGTGCTAGCAGAACATTGGATGATGCTCAAAGGAACTATGCAACTACTGAGAAGAAACTGTTGGCTGTGGTGTTTGCTTTTGAGAAATTTCGACAGTACCTTGTTGGTTCCAAGAAATTTCTGCCTTGAAGTACTTAATGCAAAAGAAGGATGCAAAACCAAGGTTGTTGAGATTGATTTTTCTTCTTCAAGAGTTTGACATAGAGGTTAAGGACAAGAAAGGAGTTGAGAATGGAGTAGCTGATCATTTATCAAGGATCATGATCGAGGATGATGTCCCCATTGATAATTTCCTTCCTAAAGAGAATGTCTACTTGATTGAAACTCGGTTTCAAGCCAAGGGTTCGGAGAACCTGCAATTTTGTGCAGAGAAGAGCCTAGTGTCGATCGACACCCCATCTGAACACTTGAGGAAAAATCGCGATTCAAAAGTTCAACATCTGGAAAAATCCCGAGTGTCGATCGACACCACTCATAGTGTCAATCGACACCCGTCGCAGATAACAACATTGCTTCAGCAGATCTTGAATGAGGTGTTTCAGTAACCCATTTTTGCTATCTCTGATTCCAATAGACCGTGGTATGCTGACATTGTGAACTTCCTGACTGCTGATATTGAGCCTAAACATCTCAAAAATTATGAGAACAAGAAGTTCATGAGAGAACTTAGGAGGTATTATTGGGATGAGCCTTATTTGTACAAGCATTGTTCAGACAATGTTTACCGAAGATGCATAGCATAGAGTGAAGTTTGAGATGTGCTTTTTCATTGTCATGGTTCTGAGTATGCTGGACACTTTGCTACTTTCAAGACAGTGTCCAAGGTTCTTCAATGTGATGTTTGTCAACCGAGGGGGAAGATAAGCAAGAGACATGATATGTCACAAAACTTCATCCTTGAGGTTGAAGTCTTTGATTGCTGGGGCATCAACTTCATTGGTCATTTTCCCTCCTCTTATGGGAACAAGTACATATTAGTTGCTGTGGACTATGTCTCCAAGTGGGTGGAAGCAATTGCTAGTCCAACCAACGATTCTGGAGTAGTTTTGTAGCTGTTTTGAACCATTATCTTCCCTATATTTGGAGTGCCTCGAATTATTATAAGTGATGGTGGTTCTCACTTTATTAACAAGATATTCAACAAGTTGTTGAAGAAGCATGGTGTTCAACATCGTGTGACTACTCCTTATCCTCCTCAAACGAGTGGTCAAGTTGAAGTCTGCAACAGAAAAATCAAGCAAATCGTGGAGAAGACTGTGGGAAGGACAAGGAAGGATTGAGCTGCGAAATTGGATGATGCACTTTGGGCCTATAGGACTGCCTACAAGATGCCACTAGTGATTATACCATTCCAGCTACTCTATGTCAAAGCTTGCCATCTTCCAGTGGAATTGGAATACAAGGCAACTTGGGCTATCAAGAAGATGAATTTTTACTTGAAGCCTGCTGCAGAAAGGCGCCTAATACAGCTCAATGAGCTAATGGAACTTCGACATCATGCCTATGAGAACTCAAAGATCTACAAAGAGAGGACTAAGGCATATCATGATAAAAAGATCATCTCCCGAAACTTCGAACCAAATGACTAGGTACTTCTGTACAACTCTCGTTTACAATTGTTTCCTGGTAAATTGCGTTCACGTTGGTCAGGTCCCTTCACCGTCAAAGAAGTCAGACCTTATGGGGCTGTGTTGACAAATTCCAAAGGATAAAAGTTCATTGTGAATGGACAAAGGGTGAAACACTATTGGGTACAAGCCGAGATTTCAGCAGGACACATTGTGTCTTTGGATGATGCACCCACTGCCTAAAAGCGTGAACAGTCAAGCTATTGACGTTAAACGAGCGTTTAGTGGGAGGCAACCCACTGGTAAGTACTTATTTTGTTTTATTTCGTTTTTATTTTTGATTTTACTAATAAGTATTGGTTTATTATAATTAAAATAAAAAACTATCGGGACAACATGTGGTGTCGATCGATACTACATGTTGGTGTCGATCGACACCACGTGGAGACACAGGTAAGTGTTTTAAAACCCGACTTCTCTCTTCTTCCCAAAAATCATAAAACCCGAGAACCTTAAGAAATTTTCCCAAATTCATAACTTTTCCGTTTCTCAACGGATTTGAGTAATTCTAAGGCCTAATCCGTGCATATTTCTACCCTCTTTCTCATTCCATAGTCCATTCTTTCGATCTGCAAAGGTATGTGCTTCAAATTCACCAATTTCAGTTTCCACCCTAAGGTGAAAAATCTCGAAATTTGACCTCTTTTGCTTGATTTCTTGCTTGAACCATGCTTATTTGGTTGTATACCATGATTTCGACCATTACCCACTAGATTTCATCCCTTAATTTTCTTAATTTTGAAATTTTCGAAATTGATGATGAATGTTGCGAATTTAGTTATTTTTCTTCGGTTTTATGGTTGAATTTTCTTGGCTTCGTGGTACTGATGATGTTTGAACAGATAATTGATGCCTATTTCGGGTTGAATTCATAATTTTCGGATTTTGGATTTTGAATGTGGTTTTGATTTTGATTGCAGATGCTTCCGAGAACCAAGAGACCACGGCCAACTGAAGCGTCCGCTTCTGTGACTGATGATGATTTACCGATTGCCTCACTTCCTCCTTGGCTTAAGCGTGAGACAGCGAGAATTCCAATGGGGAGAAATTGGGAGGATTCACCAGCAGAAGAAGTGGCAAAAGATGAATGTGTCTGCCGCGACATTAGCGAGAACTGGGATTAGTATGACACGCTATTCTACAATGCGTGGTTGAAGGTGGCTATCACACCAACTCGATTTGCTGATCAGAAGACGATGTCGGAGTTGGGTATCAAGGACGATGTCCTGCAGTTGTTGAGGAGAGCGGGAATGGGGACTATTGCAACCAAGCAGTACGATCTTTACCCCGACTTGGTACGACAATTTCTTTCTACAGTTCGCGTCTACTATCGGAATGAGGTAGTGAAGAATGCTTTGGAAGGGACTTTGACTTTCCTTGTCCGCGGGATTCACTACATGATTCCGATTCCTGAACTTTGTGGAATCTATAGTTTTGAGAACGAGCATGCCACCGGTGTTTCCCTTCCACAGCAGCTTCCAGACAACCAGGACTTCTGGTCACATTTCAGGAATGGGAGGTACAACTCCAAGACCTCTTCATAGACAGATATCCGCCATCCTACTCTTCGTTACCTTGCTTGCCTATTTGCTACTACGCTCTTGTGTAAGCTGATATATCATGGTTTTTACCCATTTTTGGACCATGATATAAGTGTTTTTATTGAGTCTTAGTACTATTTTCGAGTCTATATAGAGTCTTTGCAGGTTCAGGTACAATTGGAGCTAAATTGGAGATTTGGATACATTTCAGAGTTTAAAGGAATGAAGTCACGAAATGTTGAAGTCGTTCGACAAAGACCATTGGTGTCGATCGACACGAGGTTTTCCAATTTCCAGAAGCGTGAAGTTTCCAGTTTTTGAAAAAAATGAAATCTCCAAGACTTTTCCTAATCCTCCAAGGAATTGAAGATGCGAACCTAGGCCTATAAATAGAGTTTTTCAGCCATTGTTTAGGTATAACACACACATTATTTAGAGAGATATTTTTAGAGAGATTTTGGAGAGAAGAATTTGTCTCCTTCAGAGCAAATTTGGAACTCCTTTGATTCTATTGATTTCTTTTATGCTTTCTATTCAAATTATGATTTCTGTTTCATTGATCATGTCTGAGTAGTTTGCTTGTTAGGTTTAGGGTTTTTCAAAGGTGATTATGAATTGTTAGGTTGAATTTAATTGTTAGGATAAAACATTCTGTCTAGACCTGCAATTTAGATCACCTGAGAATTTCCCTAAACCTAGCATTTCGTCTCCTGAATTTACATCGTTTTTATTTTCTGTCTTTTACTTTGAATTACTTCTTCTTAGCTTAATTCGAAATTAGAAGTTTGCTGTGTGACTATCCCTTCCCTGTGGATTCGATAGCTAAGTACTGCAACTGATCTCTTAATTTGAGAGACTAGCTCTAGGGTAAATTTGAGCCTATCATAAGCACGAGCCAGTGAAGATGCGTGTTTTTGAGTTGGTGCTGCTGTATCATGCCATATAGTTTGTGATTTATGAGGAGTTTGGGCTAAAAGAGAACGTCAACCTCGGTGCTGTGTTTGCTCATCACTTGGTTTCACTGAAGACGAAGCCTTTCACTGGATCCAGCAACAAACCAGAGACTGTTGGCAGCCTTCTCACTCCTATCTTCCAGCATTGCGGGATATACACTACCACTTGCTCCATTGTAACCTCGTGTGCTCTGGTTGATATGGAGTTATTTGCGGAGAGCTACCTGGGTGAAGCCAGAGAAGTTATGGGTTTTCAGTAACTCGTAAGGCGAGCAGCTTATGGTCCAGTTACCTGACAGAGGGCTCACTCACATCACCACTGACCCTTTCCGCCTTAGCTTCCAGCCAGATCCGAACTTACTGAGAGCTGCTCCAGTAGCCCGACGCAGAGGTGCCTCCTCCCGCGCTGCAGCTTCATCAGCAGAGGATGCGCCAGCTGAGGATCACACACGACCTTCATCCTCTAGGCGCAGCAGAGCGCCATCCAGTCCGGAGCCTATTGGTCGTCATCACCTTCCCGTTGCTCCTGAGATCCCCATGGAGCAGGCTGCTTTTCAGAGATACATGGTTCAGAGCTTCCATGCCATTTGGAACGTGAAACAAGTATTTTTAGACTTGTTTGCAATTTCTCAATTGCTCATATCATTGCAATACTTGAGATCTCAATCCATCTTGGGAGTTTGATGAAAAAGGAATACAAAGTTCTGTTTAAGCTAAGCCAAGTTCGAAATTCAAGTGACAAGGAACTATTAAAACAAACTACGAGCTTAAAGAGATACTACAAGACCAATTATATGAATTACCCTTAATTATCACTAATTAAGCACTAATTAAGCGATTATCTACTAATCAAGATTACTAATTTACTAAAAACGCAATCTAGGGATGATATCATTGATTTGGGCATTCAAATGGCCAACCTTGCAATCATTTAAGCAACTAAACAAGCTATCTCTATGCCTAGATCACTAATAAAGACTAATCCATGATGTGTGGTATTAATCCCTTTCCTAATCACCTTAATGAACTAATGATGTGTTAGCATTAAAACGATTAGCAAGCATTAATCATAAGTCTAAAAGGCATGATAAACACCCTAGGCAACTAATATCTTAGGTTAGGAATGTAAATCTCTTAGAAAAGTTGTTCAAGCATTTCATCAAACACTTGGTGTGTGTCTGAAATGCTTATGATCCAAATAGCAAAAGATTAGCTATTTGACATTAAGAACACCTTAATAAGAAGAGAGATGAAGAATCTAACCTAGATTGCAAGATTGAACCATTAGAAAACCCTAAATCTAACCCATCCCCAAGTTCCTAAGAGACTACTCACTAATCATCATTAAGCCCATCAAATCCATGATAAGAGATAAGCAAAACATGAGACTCTGTATGGTCCTCCAAGCCTCCAAAACACCTAATAAGGACTCAATAGGTACAAATATGCAACAACCTAAGCTAACACTCACTAAACTCTAATATGTATGCAAATGGGACTAGAAGTGGCTAAATGAATGCAAAAGTACATGCAAAACTATCTAAAATGGATGCTAAAATATGCTAAACTATGAGTCTATCAGTTATATGTCCAAATGAACCGAGACTAGTGATATATCATGGTTTTTACCCGTTTTTAGACCATGATATAAGTGTTTTTATAGAGTATTTTGGTGTTTTTAGAGTCCAAATAGAGTCTTTACAGGATGGAGAGCAAATGAAGCTAAAAAGGAGATTCTGATGCTTTTTGGAGAGATTTGGAGAAGCAGGCGAAGTGATGAAGTCAGAAGAGTAAACTTACACGCAGAGTGTCGATCGACACCCAGGGTGTCGATCGACACCAAGTCACAACCGCCCAAGTTCGCGACTCCCATTGGAAAAAGGAAAGAGGCCAAGTTTTGAAGAATTACAAGTCTGCCCCTGGACGAAAAATCCTCTTCTATAAATAGATTTCAGGCATTGTTTAGCCACATACACTTTCATAATTTAGAGTTTTTGAGACTTAGAGAGAGATTGATCCTGAGCTTTTGGGGAGACAATTCTATCTCATCCGAGCCAGATTTCGAACCCCTGTATCATTCTCTATTCTTTTTATGCAATTTATTTCAGCCATGATTTGTGTTTTCATCTCTATGTCTGAGTAGTTTGCTAGTTAGGTTAGGGTGATTTAGGGTTGATGATGAGTTTGTAGAATTATTATCTTGTTAGGAAAATCACTTGGATCTTCATTTTGATTTGTGCTTAACTTGATTTCTGAAATTGATCACTTAGAAATCAAACCCTAGGTTGTTTAATAGATGCGAGAGCATTATTGATAATCTGACCTAATCATAGATGAGCAAAATATCTATTCGCAAAGAGATTTGGTTTAGGTATTTTGTGAACAATATCGAACCTGAACATTAATGCTTGTCTGAATTGTTAGAACTCGCAAAGAGATTTGGTTTTCTGGAATTTAGGCATAGATAACTTCTGCAACGAGAGTTGATTAGTTTTAAATTAGCGTTTCGAGTTCTAGACGGTTCTTAATTATTTCCTAACAAAATAATATCTGCATTCTCTGATTCATCCTGATAATCATCCTTGCCTAGCGCCTTCGTCTCCTGAACTTACACCACATTCAATTATGTTCTTGATTTAATTAGTTGCTTTATTTACTTTTATATCTATTTGACTTAGCATAATCTGAATTTAGAAACCCTAGTGTAGCATCTACTTCCCTTGGGATTCGATAACCCCTTATACTACGATTGCATTTGCTGTGCACTTGCAGTAGTTTTATTAGGGTAAAACCTGAGCCCTATCAACTAGTTTCTTTTTATAGAGCATAAAAAAATGCTGAATTTTGGTGAAATTTGTTCTTTTTTTAAAAAAAATTTACTATTAGTTATTTGAGCTCCAATAATTTAGATGGGATAAAAATCTTTAAAAATCTGTACAACCAATAGAAGAGTAGCACGTTTCGTGGACAAAATTGAATATTTTCTGTTTCACAAGCGGTAATAACTTCCTATCGAATTTCGTCATATGGCCAAGCGGAACCCATTGTTTTCTCATTCAACTAGTTGAATGTTTTCACAATAAATTCGACACTCCCATTGAAGTTATTAAACTGTTGGATTTTTTATTCAACACACACATTGTAAGTAGTCTAATAAAGGTTGAAATACTTTCATGCCCAATTCAATCATTATCCAAGTTCATAATTTATCATCCGGATTACCAATAACCAACAATATACACATATATACTAACAAAGAGAAGTGAATGGATATTTTTCTGTTAAACCTTTTTTGTTATTATTTAATTTCTTTTAAGTCTTTTGAGTTTAATTTCGTAAATGTTATTTGATTTTTAAAAAATCATTTGTAATTTGGTTTTTGGTTCGTCACAGTTTTGATTTGGTTTAATTTTTTTTTTTTTGGGTATGGATTTAGTTTTAGCAAAAAAAAATATTAAAAAGTATAATTAATTTATTTTATACTACTAGATTATAATCAGCGGATTTTTGGTTTAGTATTTAAAACTCATTAAAAATTAAAAATTAGTAAAAAACTCATATCATTCATAAAATAAATAAAATAAAATTAAGAACGTCAAATAAAATAAAATAAAACTAAAAGCACCAACGCAAGTTCTGTGAAAAAAGCATAACAATTTTATTTTTAGTTCTCATATTTATTTTTTTATCATTTACTTTCCAATTAAATTTTATCACACGTGTTTCTCAATTGAGAAATTGCCTCAAACAGCCCCATTTTAAGTTTTCAGTTCAATAATAGACCTAAATTTTTTGTTAATCACTTTTAGCATTATTAGGAAGGTGTTATACACATTTAGGAAGGCTGTCATAACTCAATTTAGGAAGCTGTTACACACATTTAGTAAGACTTTCCTAATTTTAATGAAAATTTAGGAAGCCGTAAGGAAGACATTAGACACATTTAGGAAGGATTTTCTAACTTTAATGAAAGCTATTTATGAACAAACGAGTTTTTAGGATTATTTTTGAAAAATAAACTTCATTTTGTGCTCTTTAAGAAAATTGCCCTTCTCAATTTGGTTTGAAAACACACAAAAATCTGAAATGAAAACGAGAAAGCAAAATATATAACGAAGACCCGAATGCCCAAACAAGAGCAAGTATATAGAATCTGAAATGGAAACGAGAGAGCAATATATAACGAAGCAAAGTCTACAAAACATCCATTGAAGCCACGATAAAAAAACAAAAGTACTTTGTTCGCAAAAACTAAATTAAACCCTAAATTTACTAATCTTAAGCTAAGTCTTACCCGAACTTCCATAACCCTTTCTTGGCCCTAACAGCTAAACAAAACATAAGGCTACCATCCGAAAACACGCGGTTGTGAGGAAAACTCTATCAGAGGAAGTGAGGACCGATGAGCTTCGCAATCTCCAAGAACCCAACTCGTTCTCTGCCTTCGAATATCTTCTTCAGCTTCTCATCACACAATATATCCCTCTTGTTCTGTGGGTCCTGAAGAACAAAATATGTCACTTAGTCAAAGGCTGATGCAAGTGAAACATCGACTAGTGTTGTAGATATAACAGACATGCCAAGGAGAATAAGAAAGAGCTTTCTAAGAGAACAACACGTACTATGTTGTTATAAACACTAGCACTTAAACAGCTTCCTGAAAACTTAAAATACAATAAAACAAGAATCTCAAGAGCTGGAAATTTTATATCTTGAAAATATGTCAATCTAGTTGACACTTTGAGAAGCTAAACCAAACAGTAACAATACCAAAGAAATAGAGATCAAAACATTAGAAAGACGCAGCCAAAACATTCTCCAGTACTATAGAAAAAGTCTCAAGAAACTAGGCCTGATGCAAATATTTGTTACCTCGACAGAGACATTGCCAAAAATGTAAACCAGGGGACTCAATCAAAGAACCAAAAGTCCCTATACAAAACATTATCAACATCTAATAGACCAAAATCTTGAAACTAGGTTCATTAGCTAGTAGACCAGCCCAAGATTTGAACTATTGCAGAAAATTGATTAGAGAGTAAAATATTAACAAGCAAGGGCATGACTCAAAACAAAGAGTATGTAGAATAATGATCACCCTCACATTTGTGGAAATAGGAACTACAACAACATAGCCTCCTCACAACCTGTTTAAGCTTTCTAGTCTTCAAAATCAAGAAAAATTAAAGCAATCTCAACCTGTTTAAGCTTTCTAAACTCAAAGAATACACACTGCTCAAAGAATCAAAACTGCTTATACAAAACGTTATAAACAATCTAACCCCCAAAAATCATATGAAGCACTTAAAAAACCAACTAAGTTTATTTGGTAATACACCAGCTCAAAGCTCTCAGCTTTCTTAATATCAAGAATGACTTTGAAGGTATCTAATTTCTTAGAAGCTGTCTTCTTGAATCCATACCCTTCAATTTTCCCTAAAAAACACCAAACACCATAAGAAACAGAAGGTCTCGAAGCAACTACATAAACCCTAAGTGAAACCAAACCAGAAAGATTGAAAGAGAGAGAGAGAGAGAGAGAGAGAGAGAGAGAGAGAGAGAGAGAGAGAGAGAGAGAGAG
>JAHZTW010000001.1:381281989-381304962 GCA_020283515.1 Alliaria petiolata
TTTGAAGAAAAGGAAATCTCCAAGACTTTTCCTAATCTTCCAAGGAATTGAAGATGCGAACCTAGGCCTATAAATAGAGTTTTTCAGCCATTGTTTAGGCATAACACACATTATTTAGAGAGAGATTTTTAGAGAGATTTTGGAGAGAAGAATTTGTCTCCTTCAGAGCAAATTTGGTACTCCTTTGATTCTATTGATTTCTTTTATGCTTTCTATTCAAATTATGATTTCTGTTTCATTGATCATGTCTGAATAGTTTGCTTGTTAGGTTTAGGGTTTTTCAAAGGTGATTATGAATTGTTAGGTTGAATTTAATTGTTTGGAAAAAATTATTAGAGTTCTTCATCTGGATTTGTGATTAATGCTTATTCTAACTTCATGACCTAGAATCTGATATTAGGTTGATTAATAGATGCGTGAGTATTATTAATTGCCTGAACTAATGTTAGATGAGCAAAATACCTATTCGCAAAGAGGTTTGGTTTAGGGATTTTGTGAACAATCGAACCTGATATTAGTGCTTGTCTAAATTGTTTGAATTTGCAAAGAGATTTGGAATTATAGGGTTTAGACATAGATAATCTTCGCAGCGAGAGTTGGTTGATTTTACATTAGCGTTTCGAGTTCAAGAACAGTACTTAATCATTCATAACATTCTGTCTAGACCTGCAATTTAGATCACCTGAGAATTTCCCTGAACCTAGCGTTTCGTCTCCTGAATTTACATCGTTTTTATTTGCTGTCTTTTACTTTTAATTACTTTTCTTATCTTAATTCGAAATTAGAAGTTTGCTGTGTGACTATCCCTTCCCTGTGGATTCGATCCCTAAGTACTACAACTGATCTCTTAATTTGAGAGAGTAGCTCTAGGGTAAATTTGAGCCTATCAAACTTTGGCGTCGTTGCCAGGGAATGAGATTAGTTGCCTACAGAGTTCTAATATTAGAATTTTGTCTAGGTTTTTATTTTTGTTTTTGGTTACTAATTTTAGTTTCTTATTCTTGTTTTGAGGTGCATGCTTAATCGCATTACCAGAAGCAACAAGGACAAGAAACTAATCGCACTCAACCAGGAGCTCGGTCGTCTCGAACGTAGGAACCGCAAGACCACACGAGTGTCGATCGACACCATTAGCATCGATCGACACCCTACGCAGGATACGATGGCTTATCTTATGGTTCTAATCCGAGACGCTGAAGGCAACTTGGTTGATGCAGAAGGGCGCAGAAGGAACGCCCAAGGACAATGACTTGATAAAGCTGGCGTTGTCATTATTGAGGCACCAGTACAAGCTGGTCATGCAGACGCTGGACGTGGAAGAACACTGCGTGAGTACAACCGACAAGACCAGTTCTATGCTAATAGAACTGCGATCCGTCCTCCTGCATTCCAGAGGAATGATTTCGAGCTGAAGCCTGCTTACTTCACGCTCGTAGCTCAACATCCCTTCCATGGTCTTCCCAATGAACATCCCATGGACCACATAGAGAGATTCGAGGACCTGGCATCAAGCATCAAGGCCAATGGAGTCACATATGATTATCTCTTCTGCAAGTTGTTCCCTTACTCGCTTGATGGAGATGCATCATACTGGCTGAAGCAATTGGAGCCAGGATCCTTAACCACTTGGGAAGAGACAAAGAATGCATTCTTATGCAACTTCTTTGATGATGCAAGGTCCGAAGACCTGAGGACAAAGATCACTGCATTCTCCCAAGGACCTACTGAGGCATTCAAAGCTTCTTGGGTAAGGTTCAGAGCTTATCAGCGAGACTGTCCACACCATGGTTACAGCGAGCTGCAGCTACTCGGAATCTTCTACCGAGGGATCGATTGGAGGTACCAGATGACTTTAGACGCTGCGAGCAATGGCAACTTCAACACCAGATATCCAGAAGATGCGATGGTGCTTATAGAGAATTTGGCCTCTTGCAACAGCACCAAGACCGCAAATTTAGAGAGAAGACAACACGCTGGTGCAAGTGGAGGAAGCCAAATTGATGAGGTAGACATGAAGCTGGACCTATTGGTGGGAAAGAAGTAAGTCCAATATGCAGCTGAAGTGGAGACCTTTGAGCCAGAAGAACAAGAAGTCAACTACATCAATGGAGCTGGATTTCAAGGACAGAGATTCAACAATCAGCAAGGCTATGGTTCCTCTTACCAGAAGCCATTCCATAACAGCAATTTCCAAAGGACTTATGGTTCTTCTTCCTATCAGAAGCCTCCTGCAGAAAATAAGATGGAATCCATGATAGAGCAAATTCTAGAAGGTCAACAGAAGATGACAGTGGATTTCAATGGAAAGATTGATTCACTATACCAAGATCTGAATGGAAAGATTGAGAATTTGAACTCTCATATGAAGAAATTGGATGTTCAGGTTGCTCAAACTGCAGGAGCTGTTAACAGACAAGAGGAATTCCTTCCTGGAAAGACAGACACGAATCCGAGACACCATGTGAATGCCATCACGATTCAGAGTGAAAGAAGCTTTCCACTAGTGCAGAAAATGGATCTCAGTACTGAATAATTTAAGGAGCTTGAAGATGTAGAAGATGCTGCGGAGCCAGTGTCGATCGACAATACTGTGTGTCGATCGACACCCATGGAGATTCACGACAAATCAGACGAACTCGTCGCAAAGGACTCGACACCAAAGGCAAGTGTCGATCGACACCAGAAGGGTGTCGATCGACGCTCTACGCGGACTACACCAGATCAGCCCATAACAACAAAGGTTGCAGAAGAACGGGTCTACAAACCAAAGATACCATATCCTATACCTCCTAGAAGGTCTAAACAGAAGAGAGAGGAAGCCAGATGCAAGGAAATGATGGATAAGCTGATTGTTGAGCTACCCCTAGTTGATGCAGTCCAACTTTCACCTGCATTAAGAAGATATGTCAAGAGAATGGTAGCCAATGGTGTGAGTCCTGAGGAAGGAGCATTACTTACCAGAGACATGAATGCAATTCTCTTGAACATAGTTCCAAGGAAGAAGAAAAAGGTGTTGGTTTCTGAACAAGTCAGTGCTGTGATTCAGAGGAGGATTCCAGAGAAGCTACCTGATCCAGAAAATTTTGTGCTAGATTGCTCAATCTCACCAGGAAGATTTCCTCGTTCTCTCTGTGATTTAGGTTCAAGTATCAACTTGATACCATACTCTGTTGCTGTTAGACTTGGAATGATTGATTTCAAGCCAAGCAGAATCTCTCTTATCCTAGCTGATCGATCAAAGAGAATTCCAGAAGGTGTATTAGAAGATGTTCCCCAAAAGATTGAAGGCTGCATGATTCTCACAGGCTTTGTAGTTTTGAAATATGATGAAGAACCTGCATATCCTCTTATTTTGGGAAGATCATTCTTGCCTTCAGCTGGTGCCATCATTGATGTGAGAAAAGGGAAAATGGAGCTTGATTTGGGTGATGTTGTCATGAATTTTGACATGAAAAAGTTAAGGGGACCATCCACCACCAATGGCCAAGCTTATTCAGTAGAGATTTCCATGGATAAAGATCCAGACCTGGAATGTTCAGATGACACTACTGCTGGGAATATCAAGGAGCTGGATTCCAAAGAGCAAGTGAACAAGCTGGTTGTTCAAGAGGCTTTAGCTGAGAATTCTGAGAAAGTTTGTGAGCTTGAAGACTAGAGTGGAAACAATCATATCTTCAGGACTACAGGCGAAGATGAAGGTCTGTGCCAAGTTGATGGAGGAAGACGTTTTTGTAATGGAGGCAAGGATTGCAGAGCTGAAATGCAGAAGGAATGCAGAGATTCGAGCAGCAGAGTTTGAAGACCAGAAGTTGCTTCCAATGTTTCAAATCCATCACCAGTGGTCCAACAGATCCTTCCACATCCTACATGCCATAAACCTCGAAGAAAGCAAAGGTATGCATTTCCTGGAATCAATTCCAAACCTCCTGATCCTCTCAATAAGAATATCAAAGGTTCAAAAGATGCTGCACACTTATGCAAGCCACGAGATTCTCGTAGAAGGCTTGGTGTTTCTTTTGATGATTCCGCAGGAAAACAAAGTGTCCCACCCGAAGTCAAGTCCCGCCCTGCTGCTGTTCCTCATTTTCTTGGGTGCTTTCATGCACTTACTGCCTATACACCGCCATGGATGAGAAGACATTCGTCTGGGAAGCATTCGATGCCACCCTCTGATCCACCAGACGTCTGAACCCCGACACAGTCAAGCTAATGACTGAAAAACGAGCGCTGAGTGGGAGGCAACCCACTGTTAGGTACGTTTTTATTTTTTATTTTGTTTTGGTTTTACTAAGTCCTAGTTTTAGTCAGTTGAAAAAGGCGACATTGGACTCGACACAGACCAGTGTCGATCGACACCACGCGCAGCCGAAGGTAAGACTTCTTTCTGGTCTTCTATGTCGTTTCTAATCTTTCTTTTAGCCAGCTTCGGGCTTGATAACACTGGGGACAATGTTGTTTAAGTCTGGGGGAGGTGATAACTGACTTTGTGTTTTGTTTTGTGAGTCAATGGAGTCAGTCAAAAACTTGTTTTATTGAGTAAAAATCAATGAAATTTTCAGTTTTCAGAAGAACTAACCACATAAGATTGACACTTGAAGGACCATTGCCAGAGTAGTTGATTGCAGGTCTTACTAAGTAGAAAGCTGGAAGTGGATCAATCTAACAGAGAGAGTTCAGATTCCTTTATAAGAACTAGGTATGCACTGAACTTGATTCCTCTTTCAGCTATGACAAGAAAAGCAAATTGCAGTCTCTCCTTGATCTTCCCTTAAGAAAAGAAAAGAAACAAGAAGTCTGACCAAGGAATAGTGCAAAGATCCTCATGAGCATGTCTCCTCACAAGGAACAATATTAGTGAGAGCTCATGAACCTGTCTCCTAACAAGGAACACAAGTAAGAGTAGCACTATTCCTAGACTTCCAAAAGAATGAGAAAAGTCCATGTAAAGATCTTAGAACACCTTGAAAATGGGCAGCAGTTGACTAAGGGAAGAGAAAATAGGAGAGCTGTACAAAGAATGTCTTGTTCAAAGCACTAAGGAAGGGAAAGAATCTGGAAAGTTCTTTGGTCATACCACTGTTAGAGTTCGAAATTTCATCTAAGGAAAGGATCTGGATTCAAACTGGGAGATTGCTAAGCTTGTGGTGAGTACACTGAACTTTCCTAAGGTTGGCTCTATGGTATGTGGATTCAAGAGTGCTAACCAATGTGGCGTTCTGAAGGTTAGCTGGATATTTCTGTTTTCAAACCTCGACTCTATACTTGGTTTCTGTTTTGCTTGAGGCCAAGCAAAAGCTAAGTCTGGGGGAGTTGATATATCATGGTTTTTACCCATTTTTGGACCATGATATAAGTGTTTTTTTGAGTCTTAGTACTATTTTCGAGTCTATATAGAGTCTTTGTAGGTTCAGGTACAATTGGAGCTAAATTGGAGATTTGGATACAATTTGGAGGTTAAAGGAATGAAGTCACGAAGTGTTGAAGTCGGATTGAAGTTGCACGATGGGTGTCGATCGACAGAGACCGTTGGTGTCGATCGACACCAGGTTTTCCGATTTGCAGAAGCGTGAAGTTTCCAGTTTTTGAAGAAAAGAAAATCTCCAAGACTTTTTCTAATCCTCCAAGGAATTGAAGATGCGAACCTAGGCCTATAAATTGAGTTTTTAGCCATTGTTTAGGCATAACACACACATTATTTAGAGAGAGATTTTGGAGAGAAGAATTTGTCTCCTCCGGAGCAAATTTGGAACTCCTTTGATTCTATTGATTTGTTTTATGCTTTCTATTCAAATTATGATTTCTGTTTCATTGATCATGTCTGAGTAGTTTTCTTGTTAGGTTTAGGGTTTTTCAAAGGTGATTATGAATTGTTAGGTTGAATTTAATTGTTAGGATAAAATTATTAGAGTTCTTCGTATGGATTTGTGATTAATGCTTATTCTAGGATAAAATGTGTATCGACTTCTCGTGGTTGTCTCGACGTGGTACGTCGATACGTTGGTCGATATGAACCTCGGGAATGCGTGTATCGACCTGGCCTGTCGATATGGCTCGCCGACACGCTTCGATGCTTCTTCTTCGGGTCTCCTTTGTTCGTCTCGACCAAGCTAGGCTGATACAGCTGGTCGAGACGAACCTCTGGTTTTCTTCTTTGGGCCATTTCCTTCTCTTCAAGTGACTTCTTGCCTTCCTCTTCCAATGTCATCCTTCTCCAACTTCAAGCATGCCTCCATTGCATCCATACTACCTGATAAAGACTCCAAAAGTGCCAAAATATGCAAAGACTATGCAAGGATATCCTAGACTACTAGATGAATGAAATGTGATGCAAAGATGCCTAAATGAGTTCCTAAATGAGGTGAAACTTACACTAAATGGAGGGAAATATGATGCAAAATATAGACATATCAACTCCCCCAAACTTACCTTTTGCTTGTCCCCAAGCAAATGAAACACAAGCCAAAGAGAGAGGTTTGAAGGTGGGAACTCAAATCAAAAAGTGTCAAGCAAATAAATCAATTCAATGGTCCTAGTTCTTAATTCTAGGATGCTCTTGATGCAAACTCTACTCCAAAAGGTCTAGCCATACCCATACTCATTCAAGTGACCCCAAGCCTAAACCTACACAAGCATTCATTTTCACCAACTCTTTAACATTCATTAAGTGGTAACCATGGATGCAATGCTAGCGAACTTGTTTGGTTTTGGGCAAGGTCTTGAGATGAAAATGATCTCAACTTCTTGGGGTTCCAATGCTATGTGATCTCTCAATGAACAAGTGAACTTTGGCAAAATGCTAAGAGTAAAAAGCAACCTATGCATACAAGGACAAACTTCCATCTACCCTTTGTAACACAAATGTTTTCACCCTCATTTTCTTTTAAGCTCACTCACCAAGTCCAACCTATGCTACCCATTACAAGGCATTGCGCCATACCCACAAGAAGTTAGAAAACTTTTCTTTTTCCTTTAAGCACTTAGGAAAAACATCTTCTACAACCACAAGTGTTGGCACACTTTCACTTCAAGCTCTTTTCTTTTACACTTTGCTATCCTCTTTCTTTTCTTAACTTAGCCATATTTTTTTCTTTTTCTTGGCTCCTTTACTTTTCATTTCTAGAGGATTTTCTTTTAAACACTTAGAGCACAATACACTTGGCCAACACTTGTCACAATATTTTCATTTTCCCTTTCTCATCACCATAATTTTCACAAAATTCTAATTATCCCCTTCTCATCACCACAACTTCGCAAACCTCCTTTTTATTAAATGTCAAGCCACAAGCACCCACCCAAGAAGCCTAACCTATCACCTAGCTCATTGTCTCGAGCTAGCTACATGGAAGCCTATCCTTGTCGCTCTAAAGTCAACACTTTTTGCTAAGTTCACAAGAAGAAAAAAGCCTAATGCACTCAATAAGGTAGATGTCTCAAAGAAAGCTTGGCTACGGTGTTTGATCTTAACCGCTCTAAAGATGAGTTTCGGCTATTTGGGTTAACAAGAGTGGCAAAAGGAAAGAAGATAACCCAAATATGTATATGGTATCCACAAGTTCTCTAACAATGCATGACCATGATAATTGTCATTCAAATTAAGTTCAAGTGCAAGAGAGTTGGTTTCTATTCAAAGCTTGCTTCAATTTAGACTTGAGTTTCAAATGGTGAGGTCCAAGTAGGGTTCATCTTTACTTTCAAAGTTTGCACATCAACCATCAAAGAACTACTAACTAGGGCCTTGAACTAATTCATTGTTGGGGTCGGTTTTCACCCAGGCAAGATCCATCAAGGAAACGACTAAGTGCGGAAGGAGATTTCCGAAGCATGCGTAAACCGAGCGCAAACCAGGCACGGCTCGGTGCACAAACTGTGCAGAAACCGAGCCGAACCGAACCGTGCACAAAACTGTGCGGAAACCGAGCCGGTACGAAGAGTGTACGAATTATGCACGAGCCGAACAAAACCAACATCTCCTCTTGACAGTCTAAGCAGCGAGCTCATCCGAGCCCAAAAACGAGGCACGAAGTGATTCGAGCCCAAGACAAGGAACGAGGCCGAGCTCGAGACGGATCATCGTCCAAATGGGCTGAGCCCAAGCCCACGAAGAATTCTGAAGCCACGATTCACCCTAGAAGACGGTCTTGTGGAAGGGATCGCCGCCAAGAGGAGATAAAAAAGAATCTACGAGAAGATTCTTCTTGGGATCTTCACTTAGATTTACAAAGAGAGATGTATAAATAGAACCCTTAACTCGTTGGTGAGGGGGAAGGACGTTTTACCTAGCAAAAATAGTTATACCCTAAAAGCTTATCAAATAAGCTCGAATAAAAATCCCGTCTTCGGATCTTCGCGTCGTGTTTAACTTAAAATCTTTTCGTCCTCTTTTGTTTTTATTAACATATTATCTATTGTGCGAAATCCAGCACGCACAATTTGGCGCTAGAAAGAGGGGGAGAAAGAATTCTTACATTGAGAACCGACGCACACCGGATCCGAGGAGATGGCCATCGAAGCGGCGAACCCTGCCAACACCACCGAAGCGGCGAACCTCGCCAACACCACCGAAGCAGCAAATCTCGCCAGCACCGGTACGAATCCTCCCGCTGGAAACACGACGATCCAAGCTGTGTTGCAAACCCCGCTGCAAGTCGAGACTATCTCGGCAGCCCTGGACGAGATGAAAGATATGATGACCACACTTGCAAGGAAGGCAACGAAGCAGGGCAAAACCCTGGAAACCTTAACAACGGAGAGTCAAGCCCAGAGCCAGCGCATAAGAAGCCTAACTCTGATGATGAACCCCCTCGGCAGACTCAGGAGACATGGCCTCAACTCGACGATGCTTAATTTCTCGACTCCGGGTGCGAACAACAACCGGGCAGGAGGCTCGGCGACCTTCCGGCCACATCAGACCTCAGGGGAGCAAACACTCGCGGCAAATAGAACCAACATCGTCGAGCCACCTCGCCTAAACCGAAGAGGAATCGTTGGACGAGGAGATCTCCAAGTTGACGAAGCCCCCGACGAACCTACTAACGGCTCGGAGGCCGCCATGGCAAACAGAGAAGAACGAGCCGAGGCGCCAGCCCCACAACCTGACGCGACTGCCGCCTCGGCACGACAAGCAGGATTGCCGGGAAAAGCTCTCGGCTCGGAACAAGAGCAAGATATGACCGAGAAAGAGGAAAATCTCCTGTGGGTCGAGCAGGCACGTTACCGAGATAAATCCCGAAGGGCAAACGGAAATCGCTTTGCCAAACCCAATTCCGTGAACCGAGGCAGCGCGCTTGACGAAATCCGAGCCGATTTGGATCAGGCAAATGCCGAGGACAAAGCGATCCGGTCGCAAGTACACAAAGCGACGAGCGCGGCACCCGAGATCGATCTTATGCTTGAAGAAGGCCAAATGACGCCTTTCACGGCACAAATCACAGAAGCAAGGGTATCAGATCCCGGGAAAATGCGTCTCCCCGTCTACGAAGGAACAAAGATCCCAAGGAGCATATCAGGATGTTCCGTACGGCAATGGGGAGATCTAAGCTCAGAGAGAGCGAGCGAGATGCGGGTTATTGCCTCTTTTTCGTTGAAAACCTCCGAGGACCAGCCCTCGAATGGTTCTCCAGAGTCGAACGAGATTCGATCGGCAATTTCAAAGACCTGTGCACCGAATTCATGAAACAGTATTCCATGTTTATGAACTGAGGCGTATCTGACGCCGATCTCTGGACGCTGTCCCAAGGACCGGTTGAGCTATTAAGAACTTTCATGGGACGTTTTAAAGCCGTAATGTCAAAAGTTGGAGACATAAGCGACAAAGGAGCAATCATGGCCTTGAAAAACTCTCTATGGTATAAATCAGAATTCAGAAAGGAAATCGGGCGAAACAAACCCCAAACGATCCAGGATGCCATGCATCGAGAAGCAGACTTCATACACGAGGAGGAAGAATTCCGAGTTTTGGACCAGCGTTTCGGATCTGCGAAATCGGAAAACAAAAATCAAGTGGCACCAAGTCAGCCGAGCCATTCAAGGAATCGCCCGAGCAGCACTTATGTTCATCACGAGGGACCGAGCCTCAGCGGAGCGCACAACTACCAGATCAGCGCTGAGCAGGGGGCTGAACGAGGTCGAGGAAGAACGAACGAAAATACATGGACGAGAAACTCAGGTTCGTATGACGAGAAAGCCTACTGCGAAATCCATAAGACATACGAGCATCTGACGGCCAACTGCCGAAGTTTGGGAGACAGGCTTAGGGCGAAATTCTTAGTTGGAGAGCTCGATAATTCAGTCAGTCTAAAAGACCTCGAACACGAGAAACCAACCGATGCCGAAGAGGAACAGCAGCCCAAACCAGAAACCCGACCTGGCGGTCCTCCGAAGCGGGGTAGAAGAAACAGCAACGCCTCGGACTCAAGTGGAACACGCCAGAGAATAAACATGATCATGGGTGGATCAAAGTACTGCAGAGACACGGTATCTGCGATCAAAGTCTTTCAACGGAAAGCCGAAGCTAGCATCAATTGGTCCACGCCGAGCAAAAACCCAAAAGAAATCATCACTTTCGAAGAAAGGGAAACCACAGGCATAGATAGGCCGCATAACGATCCCCTGGCTATCGAGCTCATAGTAAAGGACCACGAAGTGGCCCGAGTCCTGATTGATACGGGGAGCTTGGTAGACGTCATCTTTCGCGAGACTCTTACAAAGATGGGAGTCGACATATCCGAAATAATACCGATCCTGAGCCCGTTAACCGGGTTTTCATGAGAGACGACTATGGCGATCGAAACAATCAGATTACCCGTCTTAGCACAAGACGTAACTAAAATTGTCAACTTCTCAGTAAACGAAGGTCCCCCCGTCTACAACATCATCATGGGAACACCATGGATTAACTCGATGAGAGCCGTCGTCTCAACCTACCACCTCTGTTTGAAATTTCCCGGAGCCAACGGAATCCATACCATTTGGGGGAACCAGAAGGAATCGCGAATATGCTTCATGACCGAGCACAAACTGAGGAACCCCAAAACCGAGGCGAATGGGGAGACCATCCACAAAAAAATAAAAACCCAACGAGAAGCGAAGATCGGCACCAAAAAACTTTTGTAGCAATTACAGAAAGCCGAGCAGGCCGAAGACAATCAGCCGCGGTGCGCCCCGGTACGCCCCGGTGATGTCCGTATGCCTAGACGACAAGAATCCGGAGAAATGAGTAGAAGTCGGTGCCGAGCTAGACGACGCGATCAAAACCGAGCTGATCGACTTCCTGAAGAAGAATATCAACAATTTTGCTTGGGCCGCGGAGGACATGCCCGGGATCGACACCAACTTTACATGCCACGAGCTCAATGTGGATCCAACTTTCAAACCAATAAAGCAGAAGAGAAGGAAACTCGGACCCGAGCGAGCTAAAGCGGTGAATGACGAAGTGGACAGATTGGTTAAAGTCGGATCCATCACCGAGGCGAAATATCCAGATTGGCTTCCAAATCCGGTAGTCGTAAAAAAGAAAAACGGAAAATGGCGTATATGCGTCGACTTTACCGATCTGAACAAAGCGTGTTCGAAGGATAGTTTCCCTCTCCCCCACATCGATCGTCTTGTCGAGGCAACCGCTGGAAACAAGCTCCTCTCATTTATGGATGCTTTTTCTGGGTATAATCAGATCCTGATGAACCCCTACGACCTAGAAAAAACAGCATTCATAACCGACCGAGGCTTTTACTGTTACAAAGTAATGCCGTTCGGATTGAAGAACGCCGGGCTACATACCAACGATTAGTCAATAAAATGTTCGCTGATCAACTGGGAAAAACGATGGAAGTATATATTGACGATATGCTAGTAAAGTCGCTAGAAGTGAGCGACCACGTCACCCACCTAACGGAATGCTTCGAACGGCTAAATCATCACAACATGAAGCTCAACCCGGCAAAATGCAGATTCGCGGTAACATCAGGGGAATTTCTTGGATATCTGGTTACAAGCCGAGGTATCGAGGCAAATCCAAAACAGATCGACGCATTAATCTAGATGCCCTCGCCCAGAAACAAACAAGAAGTACAGCGACTAACAGGACGCATCGCCGCCTTAAATCGCTTCATCTCAAGATTAACCGACAAGTGTTTAGCCTTTTACGACACATTCCGAGGCAACAAGAGGTTCGAATGGACAGAAAGATGCGAGTCAGCTTTCCAGGAGCTAAAACAGTACCTAGTTACCCCACCCGTGCTCGCAAAGCCAGTGGAGGGAGAGCCCCTCTAATTATACATCGCCGTTTCTAACACCGCAGTCAGCGGAGTGCTTTTCCTAGAAGAACGAGGAGAACATAGTCCAATCTTCTACGTGAGTCAGACACTGGCGGATGCATAAACAAGATACCCGCAAATGGAGAAATTGGCGCTCGCTGTGGTAATGTCAGCACGGACATCATTCCCGCTGCGAGCTATACTACATAGCCCAAGCCAGTCCGGAAGACTAACGAAATGGGCGATTGAGCTCAGCGAATACGATATCGAGTATCGAAGAAAAACCTGCGCCAAGTCCCAAGTCCTCGCTGATTTTTTTATAGAGCTTTCAAGCGACGGAACAGACCAGCCAACCGAGGATTCCACATGGATACTTCACGTAGACGGCTCGTCATCAAGACAAGGCTCAGGAATCGGAATTCGCTTAACATCTCCAACCGGCGAAGTTTTGGAACAATGTTTTAGGTTGGCCTTCCACGTTTCGAATAACGAGGCCGAATACGAAACTTTGATCGCGGGACTCAGACTAGCACGGGGAATCAAGGTTCAAAAAGTTCGGGTCTTCTGCGACTCTCAGCTCGTCGCTAACCAATTCAACGGAGAATACACTGCGAGGGACGATAGGATGGAAGCATACTTAAGCGTGGCCCAGAAACTTTCAAAGGGATTCGTTGAGTTCGAACTAACGAGAATTCCCCGAGGCGAAAATACTCAAGCCGATGCATTGGCGGCACTCGCCTTATCGTTCGATCCCGGACTTAAACGAGTAATCCCGGTGGAATTCATTGAACGACCCAGCATTGAGAGCTCCGAGACTGTTAACCTAGTCGAGCCAGCTGCAATTCTTGAGGAGCCAAGCGACGGACAAGAGGTGGTCGCGACAAAATAAGACCAGCAGAACGAGTACGGGTTCGACCAAGAGTGGATGGGAGCAATTCGAACTTACATAATGGACGGAGCGGTCCCCCCTGACAAGTGGGCAGCACGCAAGCTTAAGGCTCAGGCTGCTCGTTATATCCTACTCGATGGAGAAGTCTTCAAATGGAGGTTCTCGGGACCATTAATGACTTGCGTCGAAGGAAAGGAAGCTCCCAGAGTGATGGAGGAAGTTCACGGAGGATCTTGCGGCAATCACAGCGGTGGAAAGTCATTGGCAATAAAGATAAAATGTCACATATACTACTGGCCGATCATGGTGAAAGACTGCGAAATTTTTTCACGGAGATGTGAAAAATGTCAATGCCACGCCCCGACAATTCACCAACCTACCGAGCTGCTCTCCTCGATCTCGTCCCCTTACCCGCTCCAAACAGAAGAGATTTCTACTAGTTTTGATGGATTACTTCTCAAAATGGGTCGAGGCAGACTCTTTCGCCAGTATCAAAGACGTCCAGGTCGAAAATTTTGTCTGGAAGAACATCATCTGCCGGCATGGGATCCCGTATGAAATCGTAACCGATAACGGCTCGCAATTCATCTCAACATGTTTCGAATCATTCTGCGAAAAATGGAAGATTAGACTAAGCAAGTCGATTCCTCGTTACCCGCAAGGCAACGGACAAGTCGAGGCGGTAAACAAGACTATACTCGACGGATTAAAAAAGTGCCTCAACGCCAAGAAAGGAAGATGGGCAGACGAACTCGAAGGAGTCCTCTGGTCACACCGGACAACCCCAAGGCGAGCTACTGGTGAAAAACCGTTTGCACTCGTTTACGGAACAGAGTGTGTTATCCCGCCCGAAGTAGAATTTCATGGAATACGCCGGCGACTTCACCCGGGACAGGAAGGTCTCAACCATCTCATGCTCTTAGACGAAGCGGACCTAATCAACGAGAGACGAGATCAAGCGCTCATCCGCATTCAGAACTATCAGCAAGCCACCGCAAAGTATTACAACTCCAACGTCAAAAGTCGGAGGTTTCGCGAAGGAGAGCTGGTCCTCCGCAAAGTTTTTCAGAATACAATGGAACGAAACGCTGGAAAATTGGGGGCAAACTGGGAAGGACCGTATCGAATAACCAAGGTGGTCCGACCAGGAGTATACGAACTTGCCAACCACTTGACAGACGCTTCGGTACCACGGTCGTGGAACGCGACACACCTGAAGAAGTACTATTTCTGATAACTCATCACTAAAACGAACTACAGGGCGGTTTGATCCCCGTAAGCGGTACGTAGGCAGCTCGTTCCACGAGTTCAACTGTCCCTGTAATANAGCACGCAAGCTTAAGGCTCAGGCTGCTCGTTATATCCTACTCGATGGAGAAGTCTTCAAATGGAGGTTCTCGGGACCATTAATGACTTGCGTCGAAGGAAAGGAAGCTCCCAGAGTGATGGAGGAAGTTCACGGAGGATCTTGCGGCAATCACAGCGGTGGAAAGTCATTGGCAATAAAGATAAAATGTCACATATACTACTGGCCGATCATGGTGAAAGACTGCGAAATTTTTTCACGGAGATGTGAAAAATGTCAATGCCACGCCCCGACAATTCACCAACCTACCGAGCTGCTCTCCTCGATCTCGTCCCCTTACCCGCTCCAAACAGAAGAGATTTCTACTAGTTTTGATGGATTACTTCTCAAAATGGGTCGAGGCAGACTCTTTCGCCAGTATCAAAGACGTCCAGGTCGAAAATTTTGTCTGGAAGAACATCATCTGCCGGCATGGGATCCCGTATGAAATCGTAACCGATAACGGCTCGCAATTCATCTCAACATGTTTCGAATCATTCTGCGAAAAATGGAAGATTAGACTAAGCAAGTCGATTCCTCGTTACCCGCAAGGCAACGGACAAGTCGAGGCGGTAAACAAGACTATACTCGACGGATTAAAAAAGTGCCTCAACGCCAAGAAAGGAAGATGGGCAGACGAACTCGAAGGAGTCCTCTGGTCACACCGGACAACCCCAAGGCGAGCTACTGGTGAAAAACCGTTTGCACTCGTTTACGGAACAGAGTGTGTTATCCCGCCCGAAGTAGAATTTCATGGAATACGCCGGCGACTTCACCCGGGACAGGAAGGTCTCAACCATCTCATGCTCTTAGACGAAGCGGACCTAATCAACGAGAGACGAGATCAAGCGCTCATCCGCATTCAGAACTATCAGCAAGCCACCGCAAAGTATTACAACTCCAACGTCAAAAGTCGGAGGTTTCGCGAAGGAGAGCTGGTCCTCCGCAAAGTTTTTCAGAATACAATGGAACGAAACGCTGGAAAATTGGGGGCAAACTGGGAAGGACCGTATCGAATAACCAAGGTGGTCCGACCAGGAGTATACGAACTTGCCAACCACTTGACAGACGCTTCGGTACCACGGTCGTGGAACGCGACACACCTGAAGAAGTACTATTTCTGATAACTCATCACTAAAACGAACTACAGGGCGGTTTGATCCCCGTAAGCGGTACGTAGGCAGCTCGTTCCACGAGTTCAACTGTCCCTGTAATAACCCGGACGTGAGTAGAGACCGGCCGGAGCAAGATGGCCGAGAGGATAGATTTTTGGCCGCGAAACCAAAATCATGGAATCGACTCATGAAAAACTTGGATCGATGGTATAGACCAAGAGAAGCATTTTGGCCAAAGTGGATGAAGAAAAATCCGATCAAAAACTAAGATGGCCGGGAGAAGACCATCGCGGACAAGAAGTGGCCGTGAGAGGACCAGCCAAAAGTCGAAGTTCCAAAATCAAAGGGGCGTTGATTGAGATCGACTAATGAAGCTAAAAGAGGAAGAATGCTCGAAGAAAATCTGAGAAAGAACGAGTCGATAAAAAGTTATCTGGGAAGGAAGCTCGATGGCCATATCGGAACAGANAATCTGAGAAAGAACGAGTCGATAAAAAGTTATCTGGGAAGGAAGCTCGATGGCCATATCGGAACAGACCGGCGCACTGCCAGATTGAGAAATTGCTTGGATCGTCTGATCAAGGCAAATTGTCTCGACACATCGAAGGTCCAGACACTTAGAATAATAAATCTAAGTGTTTTGTCAAAAGAAGCTCGAAGGATTCTCAAGAAAATTTACAAGCATTTGAGAAAGGAGAAAATGGTCGTCCGAGGCAAGAATGGCTCGGATAGAAGATAGCCGAGTGGGCTATGGCTCTTTCCAACAATGCGACGTAAATGAGGGACCTTTATAAGCTGAAGAAAATGGAGTTAGAAAAAGGAATGGTCGAAGTCAAAAATCGACCAATGGGGCAGTGACACGTGTACAGCCATTCAGCTTGGCTGTAGTCACGGCTGGAGGTGTTTTGATGTGATTGGCTGCCGTGATTGTGGACTACATGTATGAGGAAAATACATGGGCCAAGGCTAGTCACCCCAGCACTGACCAATCAGAAGATAGCACATGACGCATGTATAAAGACGAAACGCGCATGTATAAAGACGAAACAGGCATGTATAAAGACGAAACTCGCATGTATGAGGACGAAACAAGCCGTGATTATGGACTGCATGTATTGGGACGAAACATGGTCCAAGGCTAGTCACTCCAGCACCGACCAATCAGGCAATAGCTCATGGCGCATGTATAAAGACGAAACGCGCATGTATAAGGACGAAACGCGCATGTATAAGGACGAAACAAGCCACTATGTTGGACTGGTCATGGATAACCTTTGAGTGAGTTATCTATGGGACAAAAACCATTGTTTTGAGGCATGAGAGGGCGTGGCCTACTAGCTAAGAGATAAGTCTCTTGACTATAGCCCTAAGATCAGAAGATAAGATCATTAGCCACAGCGAATCACAAGATAGCACACGTCCTGAAAAGATGGTCAAAGAGGATAAGCTTAAGCAGCCTAGGTTACAGGCTATAGCCTAGGTCTGGGACGTGGAGAGCATTCAAAGTTCAGTTATCTTGAAGAAAACCGTTCAAGAGATAAAGGGATTGCCTTAAGGAAGGGTTTTGTGGATGTTTATCCCTTTCTGGCCAATCGTATGATCACACACGAACCTAGGAGCTAGAAGATGAGATAAGATTCAATGATGAAGGCTATGAATCCTAGGGTATAAGGCTATGTACTAGCTTTGATTCGTGGTTAGCATGTTTGGCATGATTGCCCGGTGGACGACACTCAGCTACCAGCGTGCTTGGTTGCTTAGAACGCCTATAAATACCCCTGTGATGCCATTCTTCCAAGTCATTCTCACTCAAAGTAAGGTAAAGCTAAACACTAAGAGAGAGTAAGTGAAATTAGTGAGGAGCTAGTACGCTCAAGTCATTTCTAAGCTTATCCCGATCTAGAGAGAATGATCCAGTTAGTCTAGCAAGAGAAAGAGGTGAGTCCCGGTAGTATAGATTTATACTAATGGATTCATGTGCAGGTTTTAACTTAAGGATGGAACACTAGGGATGTCCATCTTAAGTTATTATTGTGTGATAGAGGTTCTGCCGCGATAACTTTCACAGAAAGGAGAGTTTTGTGAAGAGTTATGCCGCAAAAATTCTTATAAGTATGCCGCGATACCTTTCACAAAAGGGGAGTTTTGTGAAGAGTTATGCCGCAGAAATTCTTATAAGTATGCCGCGATAACTTGCACAAAAGGGGAGTTTTGTGAAGAGTTATGCCGCAGAAATTCTTATAAGTATGCCGCGATAACTTTCACAAAAGGGGAGTTTTTGAAGAGTTATGCCGCAGAAATTGTTGTAAATAAGTATGCCGCGATAATTATGAAGAGTTATGCCGCATAAATATTTATTGATGTGTGGCACACATGTGGTGGGTATATCCACATGTATTGCATATTGATGTGGTACGAGGCATGGTGGGGCGTAAAAGTCCATATGCTAAGTACGGTGTGTGTGGATCCCATGGGTACGAAGACTCATGGTGATTTAGGGCGGTGTATCGGCGGCGTCCCGCTTTCCCGACCCAAATGGATACGAGAAACCCTCGGTTCATGATGGAAGGAAGACTCGGAGGGTACTTGGGTCGCTCCCTCGGCCGAGTATGCATGACGATGCAAGTGCCGTCGATTGTCATGAAGGACATAACAGACCGACTGTCGAGGCAAGGACATGTCGGTTTTGATGTTCTCGCCTATGGTCCTCTGTGGTAAGTTGGGAGGTGTTCAAGGGAGGGAGCCATGGACCGATACACCTAGAGGCCTCGACAACCCGCTTTGAGTGGAACATGCATAGCCATGAAGGGCTAGGGTCATGTTTGGTAGCTAGCGTTGAATGGGAATAGCCATGAAGGGCTCGATTCCTGGTTCAACGTCTAGTCGAGTGTTGAACATGAATAGCCATGAAGGGCTACGGTTTGTGTTCAACGATTGGGCTTAGTAATCTGCAGTTGCTATAGCCTCGGCATGCATAGTAACGAGGAGGTTGCTATGGTCATGCCACCTTTGTTTAAGCTTCCGCTTGTGTTATTGCTTTGATATTGTTGCATGATGTGAGCATGCATGCATTATTTTATTTTGGGGTTTGGGTTGGGATTCTAACAATTGTATAGAGGGTCCTGGTTTCACTGAGTAATACTAGATTACTCATCCCTCATCTTATTAAATTTTGCAGGAAACCATAGAGAGTAGACGGACCCAGCGGACACTAGGATTCCGGAGTAGTTTGCGGTATGTTTTTGTAAAACATATGTACAGTTTTGAGTTGTACGGTTTAGATAGTAAGGATCCGATTATGTAACGTTTGAATAAGTCGGATTTTGTATAATGACTCGATATATATAATAAAGAAGGTTGTTGAAAGTAAACACAACTCTTGTCTGGAGTACGGGTTGGCAAGCCTTAGGCTCTAGACGAGAGGGTCGAACTAGCAGGGCAGGCTAGCCTTGGAATTAGATCCGTTCTAAGGGAGGGCCGACCTGTCAGCGAACTTCGGCAACCGTGGCGCTCCCGGTTCGTCTGGGCTTAGACAGAGTCGGGGGTGTTACAGAAGGTGGTATCAGAGCATGGTTTTCGTATCATGCTCAGAGGACAAGGATTTTGTTTTAATCGGTTTTATCGAGTCAAAAGAGTCGCAGAGCGTACCTAGGAATCCGGAATGTCCGACTGCTTAGGTAGGATTTGAGGGAAATAGGATGAAATTTCTTTAATAAATATGATACTCTGATTCTTGCATTATGGTCTCGTAGAGACTAGGATGTGAAGGGTTTGTGACGATTGGATACCTGAAGATGAGGGGTCAAGGTGTGCAGACAAGTAAGGAGGGGATAGTGGTTCATGTTCGTCGGGAAACTCCAGTGGATGGAGCGGATTGCCCGACCACTCACCCCGTCCAACCCTCTAGCACAACCAGGCAGACAGCGACCCCCTCATCAACGAGAAGAGCCTCGGAGAAGCAGGCATCGAGTGAGAGTAGTAGTAGGGGTAGGCGACCTAGAAACCCCTAGCCTTGAAACGGCTCCGAAATAAAGGTACGCTTGGGTTCTAACTTATCTTGTTGCATGCATAATATCATTATAGCATTTGTTGCTAGGAATAATAGATATTATGCGGGGCATGTTATAATATTATCATAGCATTGTTTGCTAGATATGATAGATATTATATGAGAAAAGTGGTAAGTAAGGGTTTATCGTTTAGGACCCCGAGTTGGGGGAAAACGATAAATCGTGTGTAGTGGAAAAGAACTTCAGTTAGTTTTATTTCCGAGAGGGAAGTGAAACACACTTGTGAGAAGTGGGAGTTCGTAGGAGTGGTTAAAGTTTGGATTAAGATTGACCATGGAAGTCTAGGGAAGGTCTTTCCATAATAACCGAATCCATGGTGAAAATCGTTAGGTTTAAGTTTAGCAATAGAATACCTTAGGGGAGAATTGGAAGAAGATGGATCACGCGGAGAGGGGTAAGAAGAGGAGCAGAGACAGTGGACAACCGAAGAAAGGTTCAACAGAATTGGCTAGATGGTGGGACCATATAGCCAAAGGAAGAAGTGTGTGGAATCAAGCTGAGAAAGGTGTATAATTCACCACGAATGATCACTAAGGCTTTTGGTGTAGCCTAGAGAAGTGGATAGTTCAGGAGGAACTAACCCCTGGGCTATACAAAGGAATCAGGAGAAGTGTATAACTCGCGAAGGGTTATCACCCGAAGGTTGAAGCAAAGAAGTTGGGTGGATAGAGAAGGTCGAAACACAGATCGTACCTTACCCTAAACTCAAATGTGAGGGTGTGGAGGAGTTCTTCATAGTCTAAACTAAAGCATGGTGATTTAGAAGAAGGTAGTATCATTCCAGAGGCGAGGAGTTTATCTGAAGAGAAAGTCAGATTAAACAAGAGACGAACGCCAAACCAGGAATGGTAACCACGAAGAATTAACCAACTGGCCGAAGGGGGCCATATGGCGTGACTTGAAGAAAAACAATCAATTAAGAAATGGAGGAAGAGGGAGTCACATTCTACACTTTAGAATTCGGGACAAATTCTAATAAGGGGGGAAGAATGTAATAACCCGGACGTGAGCAGAGACTGTCCGGAGCAAGATGGCCGAGAGGATAGATTTTTGGCCGCGAAACCAAAATCATGGAATCGACTCAAGGAAAACTTGGATCAATGGTATAGGCCAAGAGAAGCATTTTGGCCAAAGTGGATGAAGAAAAATCCGATCGAAACCTAAGATGGCCGAGAGAAGACCATCGCGGACAAGAAGTGGCCGTGAGAGGACCAGCCAAAAGTCGAAGTTTCAAAATCAAAGGGGCGTTGATTGGGATCGACTAATGAAGCTAAAAGAGGAAGAATGCTCGAAGAAAATCTGAGAAAGAACGAGTCGATAAAAAGTTATCTGGGAAGGAAGCTCGATGGCCATATCGGAACAGACCGGCGCACAGCCAGATTGAGAAATTGCTTGGATCGTCTGATCAAGGCAAATTGTCTCGACACATCGAAGGTCCAGACACTTAGAATAATAAATCTAAGTGTTTTGTCAAAAGAAGCTCGAAGGATTCTCAAGAAAATTTACAAGCATTTGAGAAAGGAGAAAATGGTCGTCCGAGGCAAGAATGGCTCGGATAGAAGATAGCCGAGTGGGCTATGGCTCTTTCCAACAATGCGACGTAAATGAGGGACCTTTATAAGCTGAAGAAAATGGAGTTAGAAAAAGGAATGGTCGAAGTCAAAAATCGACCAATGGGGCAGTGACACGTGTACAGCCATTCAGCTTGGCTGTAGTCACGGCTGGAGGTGTTTTGATGTGATTGGCTGCCGTGATTGTGGACTACATGTATGAGGAAAAGACATGGGCCAAGGCTAGTCACCCCAGCACTGACCAATCAGAAGATAGCACATGACGCATGTATAAAGACGAAACGCGCATGTATAAAGACGAAACAGGCATGTATAAAGACGAAACACGCATGTATGAGGACGAAACAAGCCGTGATTATGGACTGCATGTATTGGGACGAAACATGGTCCAAGGCTAGTCACTCCAGCACCGACCAATCAGACAATAGCTCATGGCGCATGTATAAGGACGAAACGCGCATGTATAAGGACGAAACAAGCCACTATGTTGGACTGGTCATGGATAACCTTTGAGTGAGTTATCTATGGGACAAAAACCATTGTTTTGAGGCATGAGAGGGCGTGGCCTACTAGCTAAGAGATAAGTCTCTTGACTATAGCCCTAAGATCAGAAGATAAGATCATTAGCCACAGCGAATCACAAGAAAGCACACGTCCTGAAAAGATGGTCAAAGAGGATAAGCTTAAGCAGCCTAGGATACAGGCTATAGCCTAGGTCTGGGACGTGGAGAGCATGCAAAGTTCAGTTATCTTGAAGAAAACCGTACAAGAGATAAAGGGATTGCCTTAAGGAAGGGTTTTGTGGATGTTTATCCCTTTCTGGCCAATCGTATGATCACACACGAACCTAGGAGCTAGAAGATGAGATAAGATGCAATGATGAAGGCTACGAAGCCTAGGGGATAAGGCTATGGACTAGCTTTGATTCGTGGTTAGCATGTATGGCATGATTGCCCGGTGGACGACACTCAGCTACCAGCGTGCTTGGTTGCTTAGAACGCCTATAAATACCCCTGTGATGCCATTCTTCCAAGTCATTCTCACCCAAAGCAAGGTAAAGCTAAACACTAAGAGAGAGTAAGTGAAAATAGTGAGGAGCTAGTACGCTCAAGTCAAGTCTAAGCTTAGCCCGATCTAGAGAGAAGGATCCAGCTAGTCTAGCAAGAGAAAGAGGTGAGTCCCGGTAGTATAGATTTATACTAATGGATTCATGTGCAGGTTTTAACTTAAGGATGGAACACTAGGGATGTCCATCTTAAGTTATTATTGTGTGATAGAGGTTCTGCCGCGATAACTTTCACAGAAAGGAGAGTTTTGTGAAGAGTTATGCCGCAAAAATTCTTATAAGTATGCCGCGATACCTTTCACAAAAGGGGAGTTTTGTGAAGAGTTATGCCGCAGAAATTCTTATAAGTATGCCGCGATAACTTTCACAAAAGGGGAGTTTTTGAAGAGTTATGCCGCAGAAATTGTTGTAAATAAGTATGCCGCGATAATTATGAAGAGTTATGCCGCACAAATATTTATTGATGTGTGGCACACATGTGGTGGGTATATCCACATGTATTGCATATTGATGTGGTACGAGGCATGGTGGGGCGTAAAAGTCCATATGCTAAGTACGGTGTGTGTGGATCCCATGGGTACGAAGACTCATGGTGATTTAGGGCGGTGTATCGGCGGCGTCCCGCTTTCCCGACCCAAATGGATACGAGAAACCCTCGGTTCATGA
>JAHZTW010000001.1:381331382-381411454 GCA_020283515.1 Alliaria petiolata
TGGGATAAAACTTGACAAGGGAAAAAGAGTATAAACCCAACACTTACCCAATTGTTAAAAATCATTTAGCTTGAATATATATAGCTGAATCATAAACCATGGGGGTTTAGGCTCGGGTCTTCTCCATGTTAGCTCGAGCTTAGGTCCACAATGAGCTGTTTCCTCAGGTTCAAGCTCTTCTCCACATTCCAAGCCCTTTATGCTATCCATGATCATATCATCCGCTCCCTCTTGAAAAGGATTTGACCTCAAATCCAACTCATCTGCAATGAAAGGAACACAGTTAGAAACATAATCATGAATGAGTAGGGTTATACCTTTGTTTTGGCTCGGTTTTGGCTTGTAGGTTGCATCTGGTGGTTTGTCTTTGAATGTTAAAAAAGCTTTAGCTACTTGTCCATGCTCCTTGTATCTGGATTCGAGTTGTAAGGGTTCAGACCCTCCTCTGTCTTCTTTCTGGTCAGAAACGAAGATTATTGTTTCTCCATAAGTCCATTGCTTCTTTTTAGTACCTAAACCTGTCTCAGCATAATTTGAACACAGCAAGTGCATTATCTTTGTCATAACAGTTTCAAAAACATAATAAGCATGTTTAGAGTTTATCTGCTTTTTAACAGCTGTTTGAACAATGATGTACTCTGATTTTCGTGGGGCTTGCTTCTGGTCTGAAGTGAAAATCACCATTGTTGTCTGTTCTTCTTTCTGGACAGTTTTAGCTCTTTTTTTAAAACGTTTTGCCCTTAAAACTCGAGTATGCTGCTTGGGAGATTGTAGATATGCATCTGGTGGTTTCTCCTTAATTCGAACAGAACATGGGAGTTCTTCTTCTAAACTCTTACACTTTTCCATGGAACCTGCTCCTTTGTTAACACTCAAGGAAAAGAACAAGTGCATTATACTTGAAATGGAGATTTCAAAAGCATAGTTCCTGGAACACTGATTTATTATAAAGTCATTCCAATAATAATTCAAATCTTGAGCTTCACTTACTTGTGTCGTAGGCAGAATGCTTAAAAATGACTCAGCTTTAAAAATTTTCTTTTCCAAAACAAGATCAGCTGCAGTAAGTGGCTCAAGGACAAATTGCTCATACTCATTGTCTTGAAATTTTGGCAAACTGTAAGCTCTTGGACGTCTCTCCTGCTTGTCTATACCTATCTCAACTTCTTTCAGGCAAGACAAGTGCTTTAAAACAGTTACAAGATTAAGAGAATTATATGGAATCACGTTTGTACTTAGCTTAGCCTTAGACATTGCATGAATGAATCCTTGCTCTAGTTTCGACTTCCATTTGTTGTTCGGTTCTGGATTGAACTCATGATCTAGCTCATCATTTGGAGCTTTTAGAACAGAAGTCATGAATTCACTTTGAATCTCTTTAGAGAGCTTAAGATTCAAACCTCTTGTTTCTGCATCATTAGAAAATTCTGTAGTTTCACAAAGTATATATGGTTCTGGACACTTACCTGAGTCAAACAGAACGTGTGGTTCCAGCTTATTCTCCGTAGACATCATCAAACAGGTAGGGTCTAGTGCTGATTTCAGATTTGAAACTTGAGTTGGTAACTCCTTTTCTAAATCAGCTTGCTTCCTTTGTTTTCCATTAGCTTCTGTACCTGTCTCAACACTTTTGGAAAAGGACAAGTGCATCATTCCAGTCATGAAATTTATTAAAATAGTTGGAGAAAGTTCAACTTGTACCTTTTCATTTCTAGAAGCTAAAGCAATTTCTTGTTTCTGGTTTTCAGGAAGTATAGAGTTCAAATCTGCTCCTCTTTGAGCTTGTTTTGGTTCCATAGCAAGGTCTGCTAATGGCTCTGCACCTTTGGACGTGTGTGCCTGGTGTGTGGCTAAACTCCTCTTTTGATTCTTCATCACATCTTTAGCTGCTTCTGTTAGGCGCCTTTTTATTTCATCATAACTCAAGTGGCTGCTCAACTTGTCCTGAAGTTGCTTAGCTTGCTTAGAACTCTTCTGCTTTTCACAGCTGTATGATTCATACTCTATTTCTTCTCTAGCTAATTTGCTTCTCCAAATAGGCTTCTCTGGCAGCCTTTTGTGTGGTGCTTCTTTTGGTGCAGAATGAGACTTATAAAAATCTGATTGTTGTTGTTGCAGATTTGGTTTATTTGTGGAGACCTCTCTTGATTGCCTTCGTGGCTCTCTGTTTCTTTGTGGAGATCTCTCTTGCTCCCTCCTAGGACGTCTCTGTTTTTTGGTTTGAGATTTGTTGAAGCTCTTTAACCTCCTGTCTAAAGGTTTCCATCTCTGTTGCCATCATTTTCTTCATTTGAACACTAAGGGCATCAAATAGCAGTTTGTTGTTCTTCTTGATTTTCTTCTTCATCTCCATGCATCTTTTCTGCAAATATAACAACAAAACACCAATAACAAGTTCTAAAGAAACAAGTTCTTAAAAGAAAATTTCACTAGACTAAACAGATTAATTAGAAACGAATTTTCTGCAACTTAACACAGTTCTGGATTTGAAGATGAACAGTCAAATTCAAGCCCAGAAAATGTAGAATACCAATCTAGACCACTTAGGGTTCGAAATTAAAAGATCTATAAGACTGGTATGTTAAAACAAATCGCAGAGAAAAGATCTACAACTTCGGGGTTCAAACAGAACAGATCTGCGCATAGGAGATGAACATAAACAAAAATTAAAGAGAGAAAACTTAACTTGCAGACTGTATAGCTCTGATACCACTTGAAATGATCTACCTAGGATGTGCCAGTCTAAAGCTAAAAGGGCTTGAATGTTGCTGTGAAAGAACTGTGAAAGAACAGAAGTAACAATGGATTGAATGGCTTTACTTAAAAGGCTGCGGATTTCCTCAAGTAAACCAGGGTGAATTCTTTGATATTACACACAAAGGATTCAGTTTTTTGCTTGCTAAATATGACACATTAACAAACAGAGAGTTAAGTAAAAAGGAACTTTGATAAAAGGGAAATTGATGGATTCTACAAAGGAGGTACAAAGGCTATTTAAAGGGGAAAGGCTTAACATGCCAAACCTAGAAAAGACAAAGCATTAAATGAAACAGTTGGGGAAAGCAGTAAATAAAACAGTTGGGAAAGCACTAAATAAAACAGTTGGGGCGCCAGCTTCTTCTTCTCTTGTCTTTGACAAAAATTCTTCTAATGAGCTCGCTTCTGATTTAACAAATGGGCCTTTGTAAAGTATTGGGAATACCTCATTAAGAACCTTGTCAAGAAAACCCATTGGGACAAAACTTGACAAGGGAAAAAGAGTATAAATCCAACACTTTTCCCATTTGTTAAAAATCATTTAGGTTGAATATATATAGCTGAATCATAAACCAGGGAGGTTTAGGTTCGTGTCTTCTCCATGTTAGCTCGAGCATAGCTCCATAACGAACTGCTTCTTCAGCCTCAAACTCCTCCTCAGCTACAAGCTCCGGTACAAGCTGCTCATTATCTTTATCTTCACGATCCAAGCTCCTGGTCTTGTCTAGGATCACATCACGTGTGTGACGACATAGTAATTGATGTTCGATTCTCTTATTGTGTCTGTGTGCTGGATATGGTTGGCGTGTCGTGCACCATAGTTCCATCGTCGTGGCTTGACGAGTCAGGCGTCCTAGGGACGGACAGCGTGTGTGTCGCTATATGCCACGGGTGTGCGCTGGTAATAGGCGTGGAAGCACCGGTTAGGTTTAGGATGTCATTTCTTGATCTATGAGTGTCTTCGGACGTGATTGCTGTGTGTATTAGCTTAGAACTTTCGTCTAGAATGGTTATGCATATGCGAGATGTATATCGTGGGTCCCTAGGATCTGCACTCACTGATCTTTGGTTGAAATGCTCATCCCTCTTCTTTTCAGGTGATCGTGCTGGTTTACAGGAATAGTCTTTCAGCTTGGTGATCGTTTTGGGAAGACACAAGTTTTTATTTAATACTCCCTTTGTTTCTTAAAGAAAGGCTTTTTAGAAATTGTTTTGTTTCAAATAGATAGTAGTTTTAGGTTTTCTATGCACTTTTTATGAGTTAATAATGATAAATTGCAAATTTCAATAAAAGTAATTGAATTTATTGAATTGCTATTGGTTTAAATTTATAGGAAATTGTTAATCACAGAAAATAATACATTTATTATCAAGTTTTAATATGTTTTCTTAATATGTGTAAAAATCCTAAAAATACATTCTTTAAGAAATAGAGGGAGTAATCGTTATTTATTATAAAAACGTTGTTATTTTAATTCGGATTGGACGTTTAATTCTGAAATAGTATTTGTAATATATTTTCTACGATTGGAAACTGTGGATTTTATGGATTTAATAATAAATGGAGTGTTTTGTAATAATTTGAGTAACTTGAGGTAAAAGTTGGGTTCGTGGCACGCCGTTCTCGGGAGAGGATGAGACGGGTCTTACAATTCCACTTCTTTTATTGGATCATTAAATATAAAGTTGTTCCGCGACTTCCAGATTCTCCATAAAATCCAGAAAGGAAGGAGTTTGTCAGAAGTAGTAATAGACGTATCCGATTGCAGATCCAAGAAACCTTAAATTGTTACTTCGATATCGTGCGACGGAGTTAGAAATTAGATTGACGCCACATCATATTGGAGGGACAAATGAAGAATAAATGATTGATAGTCTCTTCCTCCAAATCGTATCCATGTGAATACTCTAGTCCCTAATCTCGTTGAAGTCCCTATGGCCTTAGAGAGGATACGCCAAATGAAATGTTTGATCTTTGGAAGAATAGGCAGTTTCCAAACTCGTGCTTTAAGAACTGGATAACCATGAGGGGCTTGCATATGATCCACATCCCCTCTGGCCAGATAATAACCTCATTTAACCGAATATTCTCCATTGTTGCTTAGACCCCATACGATAGAATCAGATTCACTCTGTTGTGACAAGAATAGCGTTTTAACAATCTGTTTTTCTTCCTCAGTCAAAAATCGATACAGTTTCTCATCACACCATCTTCTTCCATAACTCACCTTTTCAATCAAATCACAAACACGTAAGGACTGATCAACATCATTACCTACAGCTGGTCTCAGAGGATTCATAGGAAGCCAATTATCTTCAAAAACCCTGATATTACTCCCATCACCAACATTAAAACAGTCTCCTTGTTTGATTAAATCTAGTCCCACTAGAATTGACGACCAACCATATGATTGTTTGCCCTGAGACTTTGCTTGTAAAACCGAACATTTTTTGTAATATTTCGCCTTAAATAATCTCGCAAAAAGAGTGTTTGGTTTATGTAAGAGTCTCCAAACCTGTTTTGCCAAAAGAGCGTCAATAAACTTCTCCAAATCCTTAAAACCCAATCCACTCTCTGCCTTTGACAGCTGCATTTTCTTCCATGCAACCCAAGGAATTCTCTTTCTGTCTTGATTTTTCTCCCACCAAAACCGAGATATAACGCTAGTTATGTCACTGACCACCTGAGTTTAAAACAAGTCATCGAATAAACCGGCATCGAGATTGCCACTGACTTCAGAAGTACTTCCTTCCCAGCTTGATTCAAAAATTTTGTGCTCCACGACGAAGTGCGCTTCTTAACACCTCCACAAAATAGTTGAACATATCAGATTTTTTCCTTCCAAACTGCTCGTGCAGACCCATATATTTACCACCACAACCCTGATTTTGTATACCCAGAATTCCTTTCAATCTATGTTGTAAATCATTTGGGATTCTTGATCCAAAAGTAATCATAGATTTACTTTGATTAATCATCTGTCCAGAACACTGTTCATAGATTCTAAAGATCTCTTTGATTGCTCGGCAGTTCTTGTTATTAGCTTGACAGAAGAAAAGAGAGTCGTCTGCCAATAACAGATGAGTGATAGAAGGCACCCCATTACCGATTTTGATACCTCGAATACGTTCTTTCTGAATAACTTGAAGGGTCTGAGTCATCTTTTACGTTACCAACGAAATGAAGGGCTTATCGAGCAGTTCTAAAAAAACCGTGATCAAGGAACATGCCGGACCGGTTCTGACGAAATCAGAGAGCGAGATAAAACAATAATAGGGGTAAATAGTATTTAGTATTGACGATTTAAAGTGTTTACGAGAGAAACAACATATAAAACAAGTAGAAATACGAGTACAAAGAAGTGTGTAGTGTAGAATGTTGAAATATAATTTGGTCCTTTGATCTCTGTCTCTGCTACTCTTCTTATTTTATGAACGGGAAATATGTTGAAGTTCTAACAATTACTTTCGAGATAAAAAAATTCTAGGTAACCTACTGTCTTTATACTTAGAAATGGTTGTTTTTCCTATGCACTTTTATTGAATACAAATCTTAATTTTCCTAATGTGTATTATGTTTTTTGGTAGTAATGTTCATCTCCTATGTATATTACACGAAGATAGATCTCTAAAATTCCATACTAATATTAGCAATTGTGTCGGTGGCCAATCGTTTGTTTAATTCGATGGGGTGACATAGGAGTTTTCTCAGGTGCTTAATTTCACATTTATATAACTAGATACTGTATTGAATATTTTCAGTTTTCATCGGGCATATTTGATGACTTATTTATTTCATAATTCTTATAGGAAGGAGGAAGGTAACTTCTTATTATCCAACTCAGATCATTATAGAGCCTCCTATCAAAGAGGTAGTTGAACTTAAAAGAAAGTAAGTTATTGATTTACTGATGTATTATTTTAGCCATTGCTTACAGTAAATGTGTGTTTATGATGTATTAAAACATTTGTTATGCAGTCTACCAAGAAAAAGGACGAGGAGGGTAGCAAGAATGATATGATCTCGGGTCCAGCAATCCAAATAAAAATTATAACATTAAAATGAATTTGAGATTTTTGTGCAACACTAATTTATACAGTTTCGTTTTGGGTTTGAGACGAGGTCTTATGGATGCAACACTAAGGATTCTTATTGATTATTTCATTGTAATCGAGCTTTTAATTTTCATTTTTAGCATCATAACATGTTCGCATGAATAAAATTGACACTTAAAAAAATCGTTATGTTGGTGTTATTGAAAAAAATGAAAAAGAACGTCTACAATGGTTGTTGAAATCAATGTCGAAGTTGATGTGGCAACGATGTGGCAAAAAAACCGTGTTGTATTTCATCAGCGTGAATTATCGATAAGTGAGGTCAAGTGTTACCATGTAGAACGCTTTTATTGGTTAACATGATTTTAAATCTTTTGATTTTTATTCGGATTATTTGAGACCAAATATTTCATAATATACTCCATGTGAATTAGAATTATTATATATATTGAGTTATGCATACGATTCCAACATATATCCGCTTCTTTACTTTTTTTTTAAAACCGCTTCCGCGTTTCTATACGATTCCGCTCCGCGTACCCGCTTCTCATTCCATGCAACTTGCAATAGTATTAGAAACCCTTTCATATTTAGCAATCAATTTATTTAATTTTAGCGAAATAAAAATTAAAATTTTAAACAATCAACATGTTATATAAAAACTTTTTTTTAATAATACAGAAACGCTTTTACCTTTCAGCTGATTTTTTTTTTTGTCAACTAATCTCATAAGTTAATCAAGTTGGTTGGCCAAGAAGATTACTCCGAGTGTAAAACATACTGGTTTTATCTCACATATGGGAAAATAAATATTTTTGTGCTTGCACTTTTTCTATAAGGGAGTCGACACAAATTAGTTTTTTTTTTGGGTAAAAAGTCGACACAAACATTAGACCTATTTAGAATTTGAATCAAAATCAAAACTTTCATAAGATAACTAAGTATTCTACTTGTATTGTGCGATAAGAGTAGTGTTATCACTACATATTTCTCCTCTTTGTGGTGTTGTTGGCATCCATCTTTAAATATTGACAGGATAATGACTCATATATATGTTTGTGTGATATATTTTGAGATATTGTCAGGATACTGTTTAGTTCAGTGGAAAAACAGCTTGAGATACTTAGCACAAAGATAGTGAGATGTGAAGACAAGGTACAAACTACACGAAGAAGCTTCTAAAAGGCAAATAAATAATTTTTTTATAGCAATAAATATTAGTAGAGATATAAAATAAATAAATATTATTTTATAATGTGTGCAAAACAAAGCAAAAATTAAAAAATAAATAAATAAGATCATATGTGAAAGTGAATAAAATAATATTGAAAAAGTCAATAAAAAATAATTCGCTGAAATAACTTATCAATAGAAAAATCTAACAAAATAATATATATATATATTTTTAAATAACATTTAAGTTTATTATCTGTTAAGTTTTCTATTGGTGAGTGGTTTAACAAATTTATTTATTTTTGTTTCTGTTATGCTGATTTTTTGGATTGAGAAATTACTTGTAAAATCACGTATCCAAAGCAATTACGCCATTTTGCATCTTACCAATTAAAGCCAATAAAAACTACGTAATGGCTAAAATTTGTAGGATCAATTCAATTGATTTGATATTTAAGCCAATTTTACAATTCAACACTACGTTTCCCTTTGACCAGCAGTTTTATTGGTTCATGTTTTTGTTTAAATTTAGCCAGGACCATAAAAATTATTTATGAATAAGCAAAAAACTTTTACCACACAAATCAACTATAAATATTACAGTCATGATTTATATTACTCAACAATATTTTTGTTCAAAAAAATGAATCGTCCAATTGTTTTAATCTTAGTTATTGCCATGTATTTTGGATTAAATGAAGCAACAAAATGCAACAAAATCGAGTTAGGATTTCAAAACAAGCTAAGTCATGGTATTATATTGAATGTTATGGGCGGTAGTATGAACGGTTTGTACAGATTGAAGTTCAATGAGAAGGCATTGATCAGACACCTCGATATCAGTGAAGCACGTCCGGGGGAAATAATGAACATTAATTTATATCAAGGAGATTATTGGTATCCGCTGCGGGAACCACTAAGATCCACTATTCCATGTAACAAATTACGATTATTGTTTGCTAAAACTGATGGAATTTACATTAAGCTAAATACAACACCATCAGTGAAAATGGGTGTATGGCAAAAGAATCCTAACATAATATGACCATGAAAATTATGCAATATTATTTTTGTAAAAGATATGAGTCCTTTTTTTTTTTAGCAAGAGTTAAAGATATGATTCTTAAGGACTCATTTATAATTATCAACTCTCTAATTATTCTTATTGTATCTTATAAATATGTGTAATTATTGTTAATAAATGAATGAGAGATTATAATTTGTGGTATTCACTAATGAGAGTTAAATAATATCGTATTCATTAAACTTAAATATTTAGAAATATTTTACGTATATATATTAATTCAAAGAAAATGATTATAAATTGTTGCTGACGTGCACACATATTTTAAATACTACAAAATGAAAAAAGATTAACATAGTTTGAATTTAGCTTATACAACTAATTGAAAAAAAATTGATAAACAGATAATTTTTATTGTTATTGTTGTAGCATAAACTATACATTTTTATTGTTATTGTTGTAGCATAAAAAATACCGGTCAAAATTTGTAAATATGAATAACTCGAAGGGTCTGAGTCGTCTTTTATGTTACCAACAAATGAAGGGCTTATCGAGCAGTGCTAAAAAAACGTGATCAAGGAACACGCCGGACCGGTTCCGACAAAATCAGAGAGCAAGATAAAAGAAGATAGGAGTAAATAGTATTTAGTATTGACGATTTAAAGTGTTTACGAGAGAAACAACATCTAAAACAAGTAGAAATATGAGTATAAAGAAGTTTCTATTGTAGAATGTGAANCTTAAATATTTAGAAATATTTTACATATATATATTAATTCAAAGAAAACGATTATAAATTGTTGCTGACGTGCACATATATTTTAAATACTACAAAATGAAAAAAGATTAACATAGTTTGAATTTAGCTTATACAACTAATTAAAAAAAATTGATAAACAGATAATTTTTATTGTTATTGTTGTAGCATAAATTATACATTTTTATTGTTATTGTTGTAGCATAAAAAATACCGGTCAAAATTTGTAAATATGAATAACTCGAAAGGTCTGGGTAGTCTTTTACGTTACCAACAAAATGAAGTGCTTATCGAGTAGTGCTAAAAAAACTGTGATCAAGGAACACGCCGAACCGGTTCCGAGAAAATCAGAGAGCAAGATAAAACAAGATAGGAGTAAATAGTATTTAGTATTGACGATTTAAAGTGTTTACGAGAGAAACAACATATAAAACAACGATTTAAAGTCTTTATACTTAGATATTGTTATTTTTCCTATGCACTTTTATTGAATACAGAACTTAATTTTCCTAATGTGTATTATGTTTTTTGGTAGTAATGTTCATCTCCTATGTATATTACACGGAGATAGATCTCTAAAATTTCATAATGATATTAGCAATTGTGCCGGTGGCCGATCGTTTGTTTAATTCGATGGGGGTATCAAAGGGGTTTTTCAGGTGCTTAATTTCACATTTATATAACTCGATACTATGTTGAATATTTTCAGTTTTCATCGTGCCTATTTGATGACTTATTTATTTCATAATTCTTATAGGGAGGAGGAAGATAACTTCCGATTATCCAACTCTGATCATTATAGATCCTGCAAACAAAGAGGTAGTGGAGCTAAAAAGAACGTAAGTTATTGATTTACCGATGAATTGTTTTATCCATTGCATACAGTTAATGTGTATTTCTGATGTATTAAAACATTTGTTATGCAGTCTACCAAGAAAAAGGACGAGGAGGGTAGCAAGAATGGGATGATCTCGGGTCCAGCAATCCAGATAAAAATTATAACATAAAAATTGATTTGAGATTTTTGTGCAACACTAATTTATACAGTTTCGTTTTGGGTTTGAGACGAGGTCTTATGGATGCAACACTAAGGATTCTTATTGATTATTTCATTGTAATCGAGGTTTTCATTTTCATCTTTAGCATGATAACATGTTCACATGAATAAAGTTGACGCTTTAAAAAAATGTTATGTTGGTGTTATTGAAAAAAATAAAAAAGAACAACTACAATGGTTGTTGAAATCAATGTCGAAGTTGATGTGGCAACGATGTGGCAAAAAAACCGTGTTGTATTTCATCAGCGTGAATTATCGATAAGTGAGGTCAAGTGTTACCATGTAGAACGCTTTTATTGGTTAACATGATTTTAAATCTTTTGATTTTTATTCGGATTATTTGAGACCAAATATTTCATAACATACTCCACGTGAATTAGAATTATTATATATATTGAATTATGCATACGATTCTAACATCTATCCGTGATAAGCGGATTTTTGCTATCAATTACTCAAACCCACTCATGTCATTGTAGGTATTTGAGGATCAATCCAATTGGGTATGATTGTTACAATAGGAATACATAAAACTCGTTAATCTAAACAAGCATATGATTTTTGTGGTTTATCTATCAACCTATGTGATCAAGCCAAGCAAACAAACTAAAAAAAAATGAACTAGAACCTTAATTAAGCAATAGACAAGCTAATCAAGCAATTCAAAGACTAATTACTCACTAAACAAGATTGAAAATTGGCTAAAACGAATCCAGGGATGGGGTTATCAATCTACGGTGCTGCAAGAATCAATCTTTGATGTCCAACAATCACAATATATGCTAATCCCTAATCTTAGAACTCAAAAGCAAGACTAATCCACTCTCATGGCACTAATCACATCATTAATCATCCTAATCAAGAACAAACTCTCATTTGTGAAAAGGAAGCTAACAAGCATTCTGAATCAGTTCTAAATTGCTAATAAACACCCTAGAAAATCACTATCATGAGCTAGGAATGTAAATCTCTTGTTTAGTTGATTGGAGAATTTTATCAAACACCTTGTGGGTGGAAAATTCTCTAAGACCTAGTTTTAACTTGATCATGGCTAAACTAGCATTAGGATCACTAAACAAGGAGGAAAATTAGAAGAACTAATCCTAGACATCAAGATTAATCCCTAAAACACCCTAAATCTAACCCATCCTTAGATCCTAATGAAACTACTCACTAATCATGATTAAACCCCAAAATCCTATGAAAGAGATGATGGTAAACATGATTAGAGATAGAGAAGATGAATGATTAGGAAAGATAAACTCTAAATTGCATACTCATAAAAGGATCTTACAAACTGCTTAGAACCCAAAAGGGGAAGTTTTTCTAAGTAAGAACAAAAGATTAAAAGATACTTAGGAAAATTTAGGTCTTTTTGTTTTAATAGTGAACAGTGGACGAATCAGGTCAACCCGGAACAATACCCCTGGTTTTTTAGCTCAGAATCGGGCAGCGTATCGACCTTGCTAGGTCGATATGCAGCACGATACATTTCTAAAAACTTTCTTCAAATGCTGTGTCGAGCTTGGTAGCTAGATGTAAGCGCTCGACACACCGTCTTCAGCTTCCCTGGTCGTTTGTATCGAGCTTGGTAGCTCGATACAAATGGTCGATACGCTTCTTCAAAAACCTCGGATGGACTTGTATCGAGCTTAGTGGCTCGATACAAATGCTCGATATGCTCCCTCCGTCTTCACTGCTGGACCGTATCGAGCTTAGTAGCTCGATACTAAGCTCGATACGCTTCTAAAAATTCTCTACTTCTCATTTGGCCACTTCTCTTCCTCCTCATGATCATCCATGAGCTCCATATGGTTCTCCAAGCCTCCAAAATACCTAATAGCGACTCAATATGTACAAATATGCAACAATCTAGGCTAAGGCTCACTAAACTCTAATATGAATGCAAATGGGACTAAAAGTGACTAAATGGATGCATAAGTGAATGCAAAACTATCCAAAATGAATGCTAAATCATGCTAAATTATAAGTCTATCAACTCCCCCAAACTTGCCTTTTGCTTGCCCTCAAGCAAACAAACATGACAAATCCAAGAGAGAGGTGTGAAGGTGGGAGCTCAATATCCAAGAATGCCAACAAAAACAATCAACTCAATGTCTTAGTTCTTAATTCTAAGATGCATTTGAATTCATCCTACTCCAAAAGAGTTAATCATGCTCATCACAACAATCAAATGTACATAAACCTCAATCTAGATAAGTCTCCCTATCAAACCAACTTTTTAACATTCATTAAGTGCAAACCGTGACTCATGAGAATGCAAAGCAAGTGAATTCATTTGGCTAAGGGACTAGGCTTTGAGATAAAAATGATCTCCATTCATGCGGTTTCCATTTCAAACAAGGGTTTCAGTCAAAGAGGAATGAATTTTATGAATAATGCTAAAGGTAAAAGACAAGTGATGCATACAAGACAAGACTCTCATCTACCCGGAATGTTATCAATGATATTAAACCCCTCTCTTTCATTCTTTTCAAGCTCACTCAACCCTATAAAGCTACTCTTTATCTCCCAAGGCTCTTTGTGCCTTGCTAAACCCACAAATTTCATGAATCACTTCTTCTTTTAAAGCTCTAAGGAGAATCTTCTTCAACTATTAACTCATAGCGAATGGTGTGGTCTTTTAACAACTTAGTTCTTCTTTTTATTTCTAGGTAGTCTTTCTTTTCTTTGGCCTTTTTGGCTCTTTGGATTTTCTTTTCTTCTTTTCTTAAGACTACCAATAATTTTTTCAAACTTAGAGCTACACCTTTTAAACACATAAGACCCACCATTTCAAACTATGCTTCCCTTACTTTCCAAAACGCCTTTTACCATCCCTTTCTTTCTACTCCTTTCCCACAACTCAATCATGCTAAATGCAAGCATACAAATCCTTTTCAAAACACCAAGCAATACCATGACCAAAACCCCAAATCCTAAGCCTACTACTAGCCCCAAATCGCGAGAGCTAGAATCTACATGAGAGTCTAAACTTGTCGTCTCAAAACTTAACACTTTATGCTAAGTTCAATCAAAATAAGGCCTCACAAGCATTCACACAAGAAACAATTGGCTTCAAAGGAGGTAAGGTAAGGTGGGGGCACTACTTGAGCTAGCAAGAGAGTGGTGAAGTGGGTAAGAAAGCTCAAATATGTATTCAATCCATGAATTCACTTTCAATGCAAGGCATGATAATTAGATGTCCAAATTCGGTTCAAGTGAGTAGAGTTAGTTATCAAATTAAAGACCCTATTTCGACCAAGATCTAAGTGACAAGTGAAGTGATTCAAATATGGTTCTTCCTTACTTTCAAGACTTGTTCAAAGGCATCAAAGAACTACTAACTATGACATTGAATTGATTACATGAATTGGCATTCTACAAGGATAATCTCATTATTGCTCCCAATGCATATGAATGCAAATCTTACATGAAATGCAACTAGACTCAATCCTATAATACAAATGCAACATCTAAATGACTTTCCTTTTGCAAAAATTTTCAAATTTTTCGATTTTTTTGGTTTTTCTATGCCTTACATGAATGCATGAGACTCAAATATGCATGAATGAAAAATAAGAATCACAAAACACAATGTCAAATCTCTCAATCTCTCCCCCAAACTTAAATTACACAGTCCATGTGTAATAAAAATCTAAGGGAGACCTCAATTAACATGACAAGATACAGAAATGAAAATCTAAAAGAAATATGTACAAGGGAGGTGGAGATACCTCAAAAACGCGAAGAGGAGGAGGAGGATGATGATGAGGAGGAGCCTAGGGAAATTGGAGTTGCAGTTGTGCTTCCTATTACCATGTAACACTCTTCATCGGAGGGCAAGAACTCAAGGACTTCGATACAATCCACTAGCACTCCATTCGGGTTCGGGAGGATGTAAGCCTTCTTCTCATTTACCTTATTGGTGAAGTGATGGGCATAAGTGATAGGGGCTGGACGAGGTCCAAAGAAACCGGTTGATACCATGTAAGTGTGGTCCATGTAAGCTCGATCCATGCGTGCTTCAAATGTCGAGAGGTCTACTCCAGCCTTTGCGAACAGAGGAGTGCGAAACCTCCTATGTAGACCGAGCATGCCCTTGTTCTTAGTGCCCAAGCTTTGTACCTCATTAATGAAGAGGCCAAGATGCATCCATAGTTCACATCTTCTCCAAAGTTAACTTCCACCGGATCCCCTTCATTACCCGCGAGCCAACCTTCGTGCCATAGGATCTCCTTCATGCCTTGAAAGAGGAAGCTAAGTTTGCTCTATGTTACTGTGCGGGTTGTGGTTCTTCCCGAGAGGGTGTTGGCAAGGAGTTGGAGTGTCTACCTTAGCAGAGGGTTCCTCACCTTCTTGATCTTGGCTTTGTTGCTCCTGAAGTTGCCATCACTTATCAAATCCCATAGAGCACTTGTTGACTTGAATTGTGGGAATTCGACAAGTGGGGCTTCGTCATATAAGTTGTAGGCGCGGCATATCTCTTGTACGGTCAGGCTGAAGGTAATTCCCCGTACCTTGAATGTCATAAGCCATGTTGATGGTGTTGGGAAACTTGGATCTTCATATGAGAAGTCCATTGTTGAGAGAAAATGTAAGGTAACCTCCGGATATGTGAGACAATCCATGGTTGCCAAACAAGAGAGCCCCATGTCCTCAAGTAGTTCATCAAAAGCCTTCAACAACCCGATCTTTCGCAAGAAGACTCGGCTTGCAAACTTGGTAGGCTCAAAATGCATTCTCTCAAGCCTCCTTCTTGCCCTTTTCTCCTCAGTACTCCATCCGACTAATTCCTCTTCTTGTTGCTCTAACCCTTGTTGTGCCAAATCTCTATCTCCACTCCTTGATGCCATTGTACCTTTAAAACAAGCAAAGCTTGGGTATGGCATTAGCAACTCATTTTGATCAAGCAAACAATGCATCAAGCAAGCTATAAGCAAGATTCAATGCCACATTTTCGAAATTCAACTCAGTTCCCATACTTGGCAAAAATTTGGCCAAACACAAAATTTTGCAAAAAATTAAGTTGTCTAAATTCGAGTGTCACTCATTGGCAATCCTTAAGCATGGTGAATGCAAGTTAATACAAGTAAAAGCCCCAAAATCTAACAAGGTTCAAGAGAGTAATTTGAATTTCGCACTATGAACCCTAAGTGTCAAATTTTCGAAAATCAACCTTGAAAATCCTAGTATACCACTCGAAATCTCTTCTCCAACCATTATCAAGCAATGCCCAATCCATAAACAACCAATTCGAACACCATATACTATCAATCCCTAAATTTTCCACCATTAGAGTAAAAGAGAGAAAACTCAGTATTTTGATTGTTTACCTTGTAAATGAGTGCAAGGATGAACGAAAATGGCCTAAGAATCAAAATTAGCACAAGAATTCGAGCTAGTAGCACTTGAAATCACGAAATTTGCTTGAAAATTGAGAGAGAAAGACCAAAAATTGCGTGTGTATGAGAGAATGGCAAAAAATTGCGTGCTTTGGGGTAGAAAAAGGGGGAAAACCGGTTTAATTCGAGTGAATTAAACCGGCCAACATCTGTTGACTTACCTGGAAAGGAGTGTATCGAGCTATGTAAGTCGATACATAGCTCGATACACTTGGAGACGCGGGTTTTTAAAACTGTATCGAGCTTAGTAGCTCGATACAAATGCCCTATACGGAGGTTGAGAAATCCCTGGTCGGTTCGTATCGAGTTATGTAGCTCGATATAAACGCTCGACACAACCATCCGTATTTCCCTGTGAGAGCCGTATCGAGCTTGGTAGCTCGATACGTAGCTCGACACGTAGCTCGACACGCTGCCAAAAATCTTCTTGCAAGCTTTTTCTTCTTGGCTCAACCTCTTTGATCCAAACCTGTCATCCACAAACACTAGCAAACACATTATTGATTTAAAAAGTGAAAATATATACAAGGATAAACATGGGAATGCCTCGCAAGTGCGCTTGTTTAGAGTCTCTTAGCTTGACTTTTCAAACTCTTAGGCATGTGGAAGATCTTGAAGAGGAATTGATGTTGCCTCTTCAACAGTGCCACCACCCAAGTATAGCTTCAGCCTGTGGCCATTCACAGTGAATTCCTCTCCTCCTTGACCATAGAGAGTGATGGCGCCATAGGGCAAAACATCCTTGATTGTGAAAGGACCGGACCACTTTGACTTGAGCTTTCCCGGGAATAGCTTCAACCTAGAGTTGTATAGCAGTGCCCTATCTCCAGCCTTGAATACCTTTGGCCTAAGCTTCTTGTCATAGAAAGCCTTAGTCCTCTCCTTGTAGATTTTAGAGCTCTCAAAAGTCTCCAAGCGAATCTCATCAAGTTCTTGGAGATTGATCAATCTTTTTTCTTGGGCTGTCTTTATATCAAAGTTTAGGAGTTTGACTGCCCATTATGCCTTATACTCAAGCTCCACAGGTAAGTGACAAGATTTCCCATAGAGAAGATAAAATGGTGACTTCCCAATAAGTGTCTTAAAAGCTGTCCTATAGGCCCAAAGTGCATCATCAAGCTTGAATGCCCAATCCTTCCTTGTAACCCCAACTGTCTTCTCTAGGATGGCCTTGATCTCTCTATTAGAAATTTTAACTTGGCCACTTGTTTGAAGGTGGTAAGGTGTTGCAACCTTATGCTCAACTCCATACTTCTTGAGTAGACTCTCAAATACCTTGTTGATGAAATGACTCCCACCATCACTTATCACCACTCTTGAAACTCCAAACCTTGGAAATATTATGGACTTGAAGAGCTTGACCACGACCTTGGCATCATTTGCGGGACTTGCTATTGCTTCTACCCACTTGGAGACATAATCCACAGCCACCAAGATGTATTTGTTGCCAAAGAAGATGGGAAAGGTCTCATGAAATCTATTCCCAAAACATCAAATAAATACACTCCAAGGATGAGATTTTGTGGCATCTCATCTATCTTACTTATGTTATCCTTCCTTTGACATGCTTCACATGTAGCAATGTAGGCATGAGTGTCCTTGAACAAACTTGGCCAACAAACCTGGATTGAAGTACTTTTGATGATGTCTTGAAAGTGGCAAAATGTCCACCATAAACTGAACCATGACAATGATACAAGATGTTATTTATCTCCTCTTGAGCTATGCATCTCCTAAATAGACCATCAGAACATCTCTTGAAGAGATATGGCTCATTCCAATAGTAGTGGAACACATCCTTAAAAAATTTCTTCTTGGTGTAAGCATTCAAGTTGGGAGGCATATCACCACACACCAAATAGTTTACAAAATCTGCATACCAAGGAAGACCTCTCTCCTTCAAATTCTTGGCTTCTTCTAGCTTCCTCCCTAAGTGATACCCTTTCTCCAAGACCTTAATCAACATGAGTTTATCTTCAGGAAGAGAATCATTGATAGGAATGATCTCTTCAATCCTCATGATTCTAGATAGATGATCAGCCACCCCATTCTCAATCCCCTTCTTGTCCACTATTTCCATGTCAAATTCTTATAGAAGAAGTATCCATCTAAGGAGTCTTGCCTTTGTGTCCTTTTTAGCATAGATATACCTCAAAGCTGCATGATCAGTGTAGACTACAACCTTAGACCCAACTAGGTAGCTCCTAAACTTCTCAAAGGCAAACACCACGGCCAAAAGCTCTTTTTCAGTTTTTGCATACTTCACTTGAGTGTCATCCAAAGTCTTACTTGCATAGTATATGACATGAAGCTTCTTGTCCTTCTTTTGACCAAGAACATCACCAACTGCATAGTCACTTGCATCACACATGATCTCAAAAGGAAGATCCCAATCTGGTGCTTGCACTATTGGAGCACTCACAAGAGCCTCTTTGATCTTCAAGAATGCTTCAAGACACTCATCATTGATAACTCCATTGTTGGGGTCGGTTTTCACCCAGGCAAGATCGATCGAGGAAACGACTAAGTATGGAAGGAGATTTCTGAAGCGTGCGTAAACCGAGCGCAAACCGGGCTCGGCTCGGTGCACAAACTGTGCAGAAACCGAGCCGAACCGAACCGTGCACAAACTGTGCAGAAACCGAGCTGGACCGAAGAATGTACGAATTACGCACGAGCCGAACCAAACCAACATCTCCTCTTGACAGTCCAAGCAACGAGCTCATCCGAGCCCAAGAACAAGGCACGAAGTGATTCGAGCCCAAGACAAGGAACGAGGCCGAGCTCGAGACGGATCATCGTCCAAATGGGCCGAGCCCAAGCCCACGAAGAAGTTTGAAGCCACGATTCGCCCTAGAAGACGGTCTCGTGGAAGGGAGCGCCGCCAAGAGGAGATAAAGAAGAATCTACGAGAATATTTCTTTAGATCTTCACTTAGATTTACGAATAGAGATGTATAAATAGAACCCTTAACTCGTTGGTAAGGGGGATGGACGTTTTTACCTAGCAGAAATAGTTGTACCCTAAAAGCTTATCAAAGCAGCTTGAATAAAAATCCTGTCTTTGGATCTTCGCGTCGTGTTTAACTTAGAATCCTTTCGTCCTCTTTTGTTTTTATTAACATATTATCTATTGTGCGAAATCCAGCACGCACAATTTGGAGCTAGAAGGAGGGTGTTTAGAATTCTTACACCAAGAACCGACGCACACCAGATCCGAAGATATGACCACCGAAGCAGCGAACCTCGCCAACACCACCGAAGGAGCAAATCTCGTCAACATCGGTACCCATCCCCCCGCTGGAAACACGACGATCCAAGCTGTGTTGCAGACCCCGCCGCAAGTCGAGACTATCTCGGCAGCCCTGGCCGAGATGAAAGACATGATGACGGCGCTTGCAAGGAAGACAACGGAGCAGGGCAAAACCCTGGAAAGCTTAACAACGGAGAGTCGAGCCCAGAGCCAGCGCATCGGAAGCCTAACTCCGATGATGAACCCCCTCGGTAGGCTCCAGAGACACGTCCTCAACCCGACGATGCTTAATTTCTCGACTCCGGGTGCGAACGACAACCGAGCAGGGGTCTCAGGGACCTTCCGGCCGCAGCAGACCTCAGGGGAGCAAACACCCGCGGAAATGAGAACCAACATCGTCGAGCCACCTCGCCTAAACCGAAGAGGAATCGTTGGGAGAGGAGATCTCCAAGTCGACGAAGCCCCCGACGAACCTACTAACGGCTCAGAGGCTGCCATGACGAACGGAGAAGAACGAGCCGAGGCGCCAGCCCCACAAAACGACGCGACTGCCGCCTCGGCACGACAAGCAGGATTGTCGGGAGAAGCTCTCGGTTCGGAACAAGAGCAAGACATGACCGAGGAAGAGGAAAATCTCCTGTGGGTCGAGCAGGCGTATTACCGAGACAAATCCCGAAGGGCGAACGGAAACCGCTTTGCCGAACCCAACTCCACAAACCAAGGCAGCGCGCTTGACGAAATCCGAGCCGATTTGGCTCCGGCAAACGCCAAGGTCAAATCGATCCGGTCGCAAGTACACAAAGCGACGAGCCTGGCACCCGAGATCGATCTTATGCTTGAAGAAGACAAGATGACGCCTTTCACGGCACAAATCACGGAAGCAAGTGTATCAGATCCCGGGAAAATGCGTCTCCCCGTCTACGAAGGAACGACAGATCCCAAGGAGCATATCAGAATGTTCCGTACGGCAATGGGAAGATCCAACCTCTGAGAGAGCGAGTGAGATGCGGGTTATTGCCTCCTCTTCGTTGAAAACCTCCGAGGACCAGCCCTCGAATGGTTCTCCAGACTCGAACGAGATTCGATCGGCAATTTCAAAGACCTGTGCACCGAATTTATGAAACAATATTCCATGTTCATGAACCGAAGCGTATCCGACGCCGATCTCTGGACGCTGTCCCAAGGACCGACCGAGCCATTAAGAACTTTCATGGGACGCTTTAAAGCCGTAATGTCAAAAGTTGGAGACATAAGCGACAAATGAGCAATCATGGCTTTGAAAAAGTCTCTATGGTATAAATCGGAATTCAGAAAGGAAATCGGGCGAAAAAAACCCCAAACGATCCAGGATGCCATGCATCGAGCAGCAGACTTCATACACGAGGAGGAAGAATTCCGAGTTTTGGACCAACGTTTCGGATCAGCGAGATCGGGAAACAAAAATCAAGTGGCACCAAGTCAGCCGAGCTATTCAAGGAATCGCCCGAGCAGCACTTATTTTCACCACGAGGGACAGAGCCTCAGCGGAGCGCACAACTACCAGATCAGCGCTGAGCAGGGGGCTGGACGAGGCCGAGGAAGAACGAACAAAAATATATGGACGAGAAACTCGAGTTCGTTTGACGAGAAGGCCTAACTGCGAAATCCATAAGAAATACGGGCATCTGACGGCCAACTGCCGAAGTTTGGGAGACAGGCTTAGGGCGAAATTCTTAGCTGGAGAGCTCGGCAATTCAATTAGTTTACAGGACCTCGAACAGGAGAAACCAACCGATACCAAAGAGGAACAGCAGCCCGAACCAGAAACCCGACATGGCGGTCCTCCGAAGCGAGGTAGAAGAAACAGCAACGCCTCGGACTCAAGTGGAACACGCCAGAGAATAAACATGATCATGGGTGGATCAGAGTACTGCAGAGACACGGTATCTGCGATCAAAGTCTTTCAACGGAAAGCCGAAGCCAGCATCAATTGGTCCACGCCGAGCAGAAACCCAAACGATATCATCACTTTTGAAGAAGGGGAAACCACGGGCATAGATAGGCCGCATAACGATCCCTTGGTGATCGAGCTCATAGTGAAGGATCACGAAGTTGCCCGAATCCTGATCGATACGGGGAGCTCGGTAGACGTCATCTTTCGCGAGACCCTTTCAAAGATGGGAGTCTACATATCCGAAATAATACCGATCCCGAGCCCACTAACCGGGTTTTCGGGAGAGACGACTATGACGATCGGAACAATCAGATTACCCGTCTTAGCACAAGACGTAACTAAGATTGTCAACTTCTCAGTAACCGAAGGTCCCCCCGTCTACAACATCATCATGGGAACATCATCATGGGAACACCATGGATTAACTCGATGCGAGCCGTCGTCTCGACCTACCACCTCTGTTTGAAATTTCCCGGAGCCAACGGAATCCAGACCATTTGGGGGAACCAGAAGGAATTGCGAATATGCGTCATGACCGAGCACAAACTGAGGAAACCCAAAACCGAGGCGAAAGGGGAGACCGTCCACAAAAAAAATAAAAACCCACCGAGAAGCAAAGATCGGCACCAAAAAACTTTTGTAGCAATTACAGAAAGCCGAGCAGGCCGAAGACAATCAGCCGCGGTGCGCCCCAGTGATATCCATATGCCTAGACGACAAGAATCCGGAGAAATGCGTAGAAGTGGGTGCCGAGCTAGACGACGCGATCAAAACCGAGCTGATCTACTTTATGAAGAAGAATATCAACACTTTTGCTTGGGCCGCGGCGGACATGCCCGGGATCGACATCAACGTTACATGCCATGAGCTCAATGTGGATCCAACTTTCAAACCAATAAAGCAGAAGAGAAGGAAACTCGGACCCGAGCGAGCTAAAGCGGTGAGTGACGAAGTGGACAGATTGCTTAAAGTCGGATCCATCACCGAGGCGAAATATCCAGACTGGCTTGCAAATCCGGTAGTCGTAAAAAAGAAAAACGGAAAATGGCGTATATGCATCGACTTTACCGATCTGAACAAAGCGTGTCCGAAGGATAGTTTCCCTCTCCCCCACATCGATCGTCTTGTCGAGGCAACCGCTGGAAACAAGCTCCTCTCGTTTATGGATGCTTTTTCTGGGTATAATCAGATCCTGATGAACCCCGACGACCAAGAAAAAACAGCATTCATAACCGACCGAGGCATTTAATGTTACAAAGTAATGCCGTTCGGATTGAAGAACGCCGGGGCTACATACCAACGATTAGTCAATAAAATGTTCGCTGATCAACTGGGAAAAACGATGGAAGTATATATTGACGATATGCTAGTAAAGTAGCTAGAAGTGAGCGACCACCTCGCCCACCTAACGAAATGCTTCGAACGACTAAATCATCACAAAATGAAGCTCAACCCGGCAAAATGCAGATTCGTGGTAACATCAGGGAAATTTCTCGGATATCTAGTTACAAGCTGAGGTATCGAGGCAAATCCAAAACAGATCGACGCATTAATCCAGATGGTCTCGCCTAGAAACAAACGAGAAGTACATCGACTAGCAGGAAGCGTCGCCGCCTTAAATCGCTTCATTTAAAGATCAACCGACAAGTGTTTAGCCTTCTACGACACACTCCGAGGCAACAAGAGGTTTGAATGGACAGAAAGATGCGAGGCAGCTTTCCAGGAGCTAAAACAGTACCTAGTTACCCCACCCGTGCTCGCAAAGCCAGTGGAGGGAGAGCACCTCTACTTATACATCGCCGTTTCTAACACCGCAGTCAGCGGAGTGCTTATCCGAGAAGAACGAGGCGAACAGACTCCAATCTTCTACGTGAGTACGACACTGGCGGATGCAGAAACAAGATACCCGCAAATGGAAAAATTGGCGCTCGCTGTGGTAATGTCAGCACGGAAGCTAAGACCATATTTCCAATCACATTATATCGTAGTCCTGACATCATTCCCACTGCGAGCTATACTACATAGCCCAAGCCAGTCCGGAAGACTAGCGAAATGGGCGATTGAGCTCAGCGAATACGATATCGAGTATCGGAGAAAAACCTGCGCCAAGTCCCAAGTCCTCGCTGGTTTTTTAATAGAGCTTTAAATCGACGGAACAGACGAGCCAACCGAGGACTCCACGTGGATACGTCACGTAGACGGCTCGTCATCAAGACAAGGCTCAGGAATAGGAATTCGCTTAACATCTCCAACCGGCAAAGTTTGGGAACAATCTTTTAGGTTGGCCTTCCACACTTCGAATAACGAGGCCGAATACGAATCTATGATCTCGGGACTCAGACTAGCACGGGGAATCAAGGTTCAAAAAATTCGGGCCTTCTGCGACTCTCAGCTCGTCGCTAACCAATTAAACGGGGAATACAATGCGAGGGACGATAGGATGGACACACTGAGAGGGACGATAGGACCAGAAACTTTCAAAGGGATTCGTTGAGTTCGAACTAACGAGAATTCCCCGAGGCGAAAATGCTCAAGCCGATGCATTGGCGGCACTCGCCTCATCGTCCGATCCCGGACTTAAACGAGTAATCCCGGTGGAATTCATTGAACGACCCAGCATTGAGAGCTCCGAGACAGTTAACCTAGTCGAGCCAGCTGCAATTCTTGAGGAGCCAAGCGACGGACAAGATGCGGTCGCGACGAAACAAGACCAGCAGAACGAGTACGGGTTCGACCAAGAGTGGATGGGAGCAATTCGAACTTACATAATGGACGGAGCGGTCCCCCCTGACAAGTGGGCAGCACGCAAGCTTAAGGCTCAGACTGCTCGTTATATCCTACTCGATGGAGAAGTCTTTAAATGGAGGTTCTCGGGACCATTAATGACTTGCGTCGAAGGAAAGGAAGCTCGTAGAGTGATGGAGGAAGTTCACGGAGGATCTTGCGGCAATCACAGCGGTGGAAAGTCCTTAGCAATAAAGATAAAACGTCACGGATACTACTGGCCGACCATGATGAAAGACTGCAAATTTTTTTCATTGAGATGTGAAAAATGTCAACGCCACGCCCCGACAATTCACCAACCTACCGAGCTGCTCTCCTCGATCTCGTCCCCTTACCCGTTCATGCGATGGTCAATGGACATCGTTGGCCCGCTGCATCGCTCCAAACAGAAGAGATTTCTGCTAGTTCTGACGGATTACTTCTCAAAATGGGTCGAGGCGACTCTTTCGCCAGTATCAAAGACGTCCAGATCAAAAGTTTTGTCTGGAAGAACATCATCTGCCGGCACGGTATACCGTATGAAATCGTAACCGATAACGGCTCGCAATTCATCTCAACACGTTTCGAATCATTCTGCGAAAAATGGAAAATTAGACTAAGCAAGTCGACTCCTCGCTACCCGCAAGGCAACTGACAAGCCGAGGCGTCAAACAAGACTATACTCGACGGATTAAAGAAGCGATTCGACGCCAAGAAAGGAAGATGGGCAGACGAACTCGAAGGAGTCCTCTGGTCACACCGGACAACCCCAAGGCGAGCTACTGGTGAAACACCGTTTGCACTCGTTTACGGAACAGAGTGTGTTATCACTCCCGAAGTAGAATTTCATGGAATACGCCGGCGACTTCTCCCGGGACAGGAAGGTCTCAACCATCTCATGCTCTTAGACGAAGCGGACCTAATCAACGAGAGACGAGATCAAGCGCTCATCCGCATTCAGAACTATCAGCAAGCCACCACAAAGTATTACAACTCCAACGTCAAAAGTCGTAGGTTTCGCGAAGGAGAGCTGGTCCTCCGCAAAGTTTTTCAGAATACAGCGGAACGAAACGCTGGAAAATTGGGGGCAAACTGGGAAGGACCGTATCGAATAACCAAGGTGGTCCGACCACGAGTATACGAACTTGCTAACCACTTGACAGACGCTTTGGTGCCACGGTCGTGGAACGCGGCGCACCTGAAGAAGTACTATTTCTGATAACTCATCACCAAAAACGAACTACGGGGCGGTTTGATCCCCGTAAGGGATACGTAGGCAGCTCGTTCCACGAATTCAACTGTCCCCCTCCCTAAAAGGGGGGGGGGAGAGTGGGGTACGTGTATACACACTCCCCACGCTGTGTAAACCATAAGAATCTCCGAATAACGATTTTCATAACACTTTCTTTCAATTCTTATAATTTCGTATGCTGTTGGCCATAGTACGCGAACCTTTGCGTCCCAATCAGGACACCAACCTTCACGTAAGGTTCTCTACATCCATCACGGATCTAAGCGCGCTATATAAGTTCAAACCGAGTATACCTCGGTTCAATCTCTCTTGGGTATATCCCGAAAGATATTCAGACGGCCGTTTTCTAAACGGACTCGTAAGTCGTTAAAACACGCAAGTCCCAAATCAGAAAAACGCCTAAAACTCCAAATCTTGCATAAACGTTGGTCCTCGACATCTCGCAAACATTGTATTCTTCGGGCATTTGGCGCCTAGAGTACGAGATAACTAAATATGTTTGACTAAAACCCGATAGACGGCTCGCTACTAAGCAAACATCGGTCAAAGACAGGATATCCGACGAACTGAAACAAGACTTTTTATGTCTTGTGGCAATTCCTCAATTGCTCATATCATTGCAATATTTGAGGTATCAATCCATCTTGAGAATTTGATTCAATAGGAATACAAAGTTCAGTTTAATCTAAGCTAAATTAAAAGTTTAAGTAGCAAGGAAATATTAAATGCAAACTACTAATTAAGAAAGATACTACAAGGGCAATTATATGAGCCTAAACCTTAATTATCACTAGTCAAGTACTAATTAAGCAATTAACAACTAATCGAGATTAACAATTATCTAAAAACGAAACCTAGGGATGGAATCATTGATTTGGGAAACTAAATGGACAATCTTGCAATCATTTAAGCAATTAATCAAGCCATCTCTATACCTAGAACACTAATTAAAGACTAATCCATGATGTGTGGCAATAATCCCTTCACTAATCACCCTAATGAACTAATGATGTTTTAGCATTAAAATGATTAGCAAGCATTAATCACAAGTCTAAATAGCATGATAAACATCCTAGGCAACTAATGATGTTTTAGGCTAGGTATGTAAATCTCTTATAAAGTTGGTTCAAGCATTTCATCAAACACTTGGTGGGTGTATGAAATGCCTATGATCCAAAATAGCAAAGATTAGCTATTTGGCATTAGGAACTACTTAATAAGAAGAGAGATGAAAGAATCTAACCTAGATTGCAAGATTGAACCATTAGAAAACCCTAAATCTAACCCATCTCTAAGTTCCTAAGAGACTACTCACTAATCAACATTAAGCCCATCAAATCTATGATAGAGGATGAGCAAAACATGATTAGAGAAAGAATAATAAGAAATTCAAGAGAGATATTGCATTAAACTTAAAAGAAATCTCAAAATCTCCTCCAAACCACAAAGGGGCGTTTTTCTGTTCAAAAACAAGAGAAGATCTATAAAAATTGGGTTTTTAAGTATTTATAGGGAAGGAGGTCAAACCGGGTCAACCCGGAACAAACCGGGTTTTGACCCGGGTAGCAGTCTTGCGGAAATCGCCATATCTCCCTAACCACAGCTCGTAATGAGATGAAACCACTTCCAGATGAAAGATGATTCAATTATCTACAACTTTGATGAAGAGCTCGAAGGCTGAATCGGAACGGAAAGTCTTCGTTTGATCTGATTTGTACCCGGAAAAACATCTGTGTTCGGATCGACCAGGCTCGTCGATCCAACTGGTCGATCCGAACCTCTGGTTATCTGGATCGACCACCTTCGTCGATCCAACTGGTCGATCCAAACCTCTGGTTATCTGGATCGACCACCTTCGTCGATCCAACACGTCGAACCCAACCCCTGGATGTTTGGTTCGAGCAGCTCGTCGATCCAACACGTCGATCCGAACAAAAATCGATGTAACTTTCTAACCACAGGTCCGAATGACTTGATTCCAACGGCGCTAGAAAGCTCACTGGATCCTCTACAATTCTTAAGAAGGCTTCGGAGTCTGAATCTCAGTGCAAGGCCTTCTTTCGGACACATACATTTTCCGCCTCCAAATGCTCGATATGCTTCTAAAAGACTTTTGCTTCTCATTTGGCTGCTTTTCTTCCTCCTCTTGATCATTCATGAGACTCCATATGGTCCTCCAAGCCTCCAAAATACCTAATAAGGACTCAATATGTACAAATATGCAACAACCTAAGCTAACACTCACTAAACTCTAATATGTATGCAAATGGGACTAAAAGTGGCTAAATGAATGCAAAAGTACATTCAAAACTATCTAATATGGATGCTAAAATATGCTAAATTATGAGTCTATCAACTCCCCCAAACTTGCCTTTTTGCTTGTCCTCAAGCAAATAAAGACAAATCTAAGAGAGAGGTTTGAAAGTGGGAGCTCAAATCCAAGATGGTTAACAATAATGATCAACTCAACATCCTAGTTCTTAATTCTAGAATGCATGTGAATACTCCCTACTCCAAAAGAGTTAGCCATGCCCATCTCAACATTCAAGTGCACTAAGAATTCAATCAAAACAAGTCTCCCTATCAAACCAACTCTTAACATTCATTAAGTGTGAAACCGTGAATTATGACATTGCAAAGCAAGTAAATCCATTTGGCTAAGGGACTGGGTTTTGAGATAAAAATGATCTCAATTCATCCGGGTTTTGCATTTAAGTGAAGGTGACACTCAAGAAAGATTGAACTATATGCATAATGCTAAAGGTAAGAAACAAGTGATGCATACAAGTATAGACTTTCATCTACCCGAAATGCTATCAATGATCCTAGACCCCTCTCATTCATTTTTGTAGCTCACTCAACCCTCTAGAATCTACCCTTTTTCTCAAGGCTCTTTGTGCCTTGCCAAACCCTTTGAATCTCAAACACATTTCCACTTTTAAAGCTCTAAGGGGAACTTCTTCAACCTTTCATTTTCGGTGAATGGAGTAGTCTATTCTTATTACTTAACTCTTCTTAGATCTCTAGGTAGCCTTTATAAATGCATATAATTTTTTATCTCTTTGGCCTCTTTGGCTCTTTTGATTTTTTTCTTTTTCTTAAGACCACCTAGCATATTTATTTACTTAGAGCTATTCCCTTTCAAACACAAGACTCTCCATTTCAAACCATTCTTCCCCTTATTTTCACCAAGCCCCTTATTCATCACTTCTTTCTTTCCAAACTTTCTCACCAAATATCAAATAATACCATAGCTAACAAACCCCCAAATCCTAAACCTAAAGCTAGCCCCAAGATGCAAGGCTAGAATCTACATGAAAACCTATACTTGTCGTCTCAAACCTAACACTTTATGCTAAGTTCAATCGAAATAAAGGCCTCACAAGTGATCACACAAGAACAATTGGCTTCAAAGGAGGTTGGTTTATGGTAGGGGTGCTACTTGAGCTAGCAAGAGGGTGGGAAAGTGGGTAAGAAAGCTCAAGTATTTTCATCCATGAATTTACTTTCAATGCAAACATGATAATTAGATGTCAAAATTCGGTTCAAGTGAGTAGAGTTGGTTATCAATTTCAAGACTATATTTCAACCAAAAACTAGTAACAAATGAGGTGGTCCAAGCATGGTTCTTCCTTACTTTCAAATGTATTCACAAGCATCAAAGAACTACTAACTAGGGTGTTGAATTGATCACAAAAGTTAACAATCTACAAGGATAGGCTCATCATTGCTCCCAATGCATATGCAAACAACCTAAATGAGAAATATTCTAGACTCAATCCTAAAATGTTAACAAGTGCAAATGCAAGCTATATGATATTTTTTTGAATTTTCAAAAAAAATTTCATTTTTTTTGGGTTTTCTATGCCTTAGATGAGACTCAAATATGCATGCTAAAGAAAAATAAGATCACAAAACACAAAGTCAAATACCCTACTCCCTCAAACTTAAATTACACTGTCTCTTGTGTAATCCAAGCTTGAAGAAGATTTCAAAATGCAAAAAAAAAAAAAAAAAAAAAAAACTAAGTGGTATTTACAATGGTTTTTAGAGTGGTACCTTGATCAAAAACACATGTCGGAGGAGGAGTATGAATCCATGGAGTATGATGGATTGCTTGATTGAGGAGTGGGGGATCGCATGACTCTCTTCCCACGCCTTCTTGCCTCATAGGAGGAGGGGCGTGGCTCATCTTCATGGCTTTGTGCACTTGGGGTTCCTTGAAAGGAGTGGCGTCTCTCTACCATATGGCTGTCCCCTTCTTGATCCTCATGTTGCTCTTCTTGATGTCTTGAGGAGGGAGCTCTTTCAACCTTGGTCGTGAGGTCTTTGATTTGCCTCTTCATCTCCTTGACAGTCTTCACAAGCTTCCTAATGGTCTTATCTTGCCATCTGTTCCATCTTTGAAGAAGCTTGATGTGTTGGTGAGCTTGTCTAGAAGGCTATCCTTGGTTAACTCCTTCATAAGACTCAAAGTTGTACCTATCATTACCATAGACTGGAGGGGCTTGATAAGGCTCATGGTAGTTGTCCCAAGAGCACACCGGGAAAGACTCTATGTCGCCTAGGTGCTCGTCGGATGGGGTGAAAGAGGCATTTGACCTTTCTCTAAGGCTTGTGAGGTGAATGCAAGGGAGTCAGATTGTAGCCTCTTTGAGCCTTTCCACATTGAACTTGTACTTGAAGCCATTTCCCTCCTTAATCAAAAACTGACCCCTAAGGAGATAGGTGGAGTCTAGGTACTGCTGCTCGGCCGAGGGACGGCCTAATTTTACGCCAACCTCCTCGAGTATAGGCGTGATCATACCCCCAATGGCGATTTGGTGTGAGCGATCCTTCTTGGCTGGTACCCGACCATAGTAACTAGCCGCATGAGCTACCCAAATCTGCACCATACCATTACCAGTAGCATCACCTCTCATTTCCGAGTTGTCAGCAAAGGAACGGATGATGTTCGTGAGCCCGACATCAAGCATCTCCCACTCTTCAGCGGTTACAACCACGGTTTCTTTCTTAGCAAAGAAAGTGTGAGCTAGCACCTTGTGAGCATAGCGAATCGCGGGATGACGGATCATCTTGCTCTTAACTCTCGCGATCTCGTAACTCCCATTAGCAACCATCTCCCAAAGCTTTTTCAACTCCACCTTTCTAACATCCAAGCGTGAGCCCGCACCAGTCCCCTCATCAAAGCCAAGCACCTTATTTAGCTTCTTGAAGCCCATTTGTAAGATTTGTTGCTAACCCGGAATTGGATGAAACGGAGGCCATCCCTTGCTTCATTAACTTCCCCCGAACTCGACGTCGTCACCTTCAAAGTAGAGAGGAATTGGCATGTCTCCTCTTGGTAGCTTGGGTATGATTGGTTGAACCACCTCTCACACCCCAAATTCCTGAAAATCGCAGTCACATCCTCCAAGAGACCCAACTCCTCTAGCAACTCGTGATCCGGGTATGTGGTTCCCTTGAAAGGGATCTCCATGAGGGCTTTGTACACATCGAGGGTGTTAGAGGCTCGGCTGTAGCTTTCTCGGCTTGCCTTTTCTTAACCTTCTCTCTATTAATGTCGCTCTTTTGAAACAACTTCCTTATGACCGGGGGACTCCCCTCGGGATCTTCTTCTTCCACTTCAACTGGCATATTGCCTTGTCTCTTGCTAGCTTCACTCCTTGTTCTTCCCATATTACCTACAAAATTCGAATTCTTGGAAAGAAAGTGAGTATAAGGTCAACTTTAACTCTTGAAAGCAACAAACATGTAATCATAAGATTCCATGAAGGTTCCAATAAGTAAAATTCCATGGCAATGAATTAATAGCAAGAATTGTTCTTTTTAATCACATCAATTATCACCCAAAGAAATGAACAAGGAAATTTTCAAATTAAGCATCCTCTAAGTGATAACAAGTTAAAATTCAAGAGGATTCTAACCTAGTTACTTATGCAACATGGGAAAACAAGATTAAACAAACCAATAATTGAAAATTTGAACATCAATTAGGTATAAACATGAATTTTCGCAACCCTTGAAAATCCAATAGAAAAAGTGTTCAAAAATCAAAATTTTCCCATGTATTTCCTTGGAAATCTTCAACAATCATCACCCATAACAATATTCAACTATACCCAACTCTATCAATCCATTCAAAGTCTATTTATCAATCTCAATCTATAATTCATTCTCAAGGAGAAGTCAAAGATTAAAAGAGAGGATGAGAAGACAAACCTTGGTTTCACGCAAGTGCAAGGCCGAAATCAACTAAGGAATCAAGATTAGCACAGAATTTCGAAATTATAGCACTTGAAATCAAAGGATTTGATGAAGATTTGAGAGAGAAAAGTGAAAAACAAGTTCTTATTCTTATGAAAGGGTGAATCTCGTGGGTGAGAATGATTTTTGGGGAAGAAGAAGTCTTTTAATCCCCTAAAATCGGTTTAATCTAACTGAGTGAGGTCAACATTAAACCGGTCAAAGGAAGGGAGAAAAAGTCAAGCAAACCTGATTTTTAGAAGAAGTTCGACGAGTTCGTCGAACTTACACGTCGAACATTGCCCCTGGAATTGTTGTTCGACGTGTTGGTCGAACAATCTCGTCGAACATTGCCCCTGGAATTGTTGTTCGACGTGTTGGTCGAACAAACTGGTCGAACAGTTTGTAAAACTTTTCTTTTTCACCCTTTTCTTCAAGTCAATGGCCTCCATACTCAACTTAAAACTTTCAAAAACTTAAAGAAACATGATCATAGAGCTAAATAAAGAATATATACAAGGATAATGCCTCCCAAGAGCGCTTGTTTAACGTCATTAGCTCGACTTTTCAAACCTTTTTAGGCAAGAGTGGGATCTTGAAGAGAACATGAGCTTGCCTCTTCCTTAGACTCATTCACCAAGTATGGCTTGATCCTATGGCCATTGACTGTGAAACTCTCCCCATTCTTCCCAATCAAGGTGATGGCTCCATAAGGCAACACTTTTTGAATCTCAAAAGGGCCTCCCCACCTTGACTTGAGCTTACCCGGGAACAACTTCAATCTTGAATTGTAGAGAAGAACTTTGTCACCAACACTCAGCTCCTTCTTCACAATCCTCTTGTCATGGAAAGCCTTGGTTCTCTCCTTGTAGATCCTTGAGCTTTCATAAGACTCAAGCCTAATCTCCTCAAGCTCTTGGAGTTGAATCAATCTCCTCTCTTGGGCTGTCTTTATGTTGTAGTTGAGAAGCTTCACAGCCCACAAAGCCTTGTGTTCAATCTCCACTGGTAAATGGCAAGCTTTCCCATACACATGGTTGAAATGAGACCTCCCAATTGGTGTCTTGAAAGCTGTCCTATAAGCCCACAAAGCATCATCAAGCTTGGTCGCCCAATCCTTTCTTGTTATACCCACAGTTTTCTCTAGAATAGCCTTGATCTCACGGTTTGAGACTTCCACTTGACCACTAGTTTGAGGATGGTAAGGAGTGGCTACCTTATGCTTGACACCATGCTTGCTCAATAACCCTTCAAAGACTTTGTTGATGAAATGGCTTCCCCCATCACTAATCAAAACTCTTGGTACACAAAACCTTGGGAAGATTATACTCTTGAACATATTCACCACAACCTTGGAGTCATTAGTAGGACTAGCAATGGCTTCCACCCACTTGGAGACATAATCAACAGCTACCAAGATGTACTTGTTTCCATAAGAAGATGGGAAGGGTCCCATGAAGTCTATGCCCCATACATCAAACAACTCCACTTCCAAGATTGGGTTTTGGGGCANCATGAAGTCTATGCCCCATACATCAAACAACTCCACTTCCAAGATTGGGTTTTGGGGCATCTCATCTCTCTTGCTTATGTTCCCCTTTCTTTGACAAGGTTCACACTTCTTGATGAAGTCATGAGTATCCTTGAACAATGTAGGCCACCAAAATCCACTTTGAAGAATCTTTGTAGCTGTCTTGAATGTGGCGAAATGACCTCCATACTTAGACCCATGGCAATGAAAAATCACTCTCAACCTCTTCTTGTGCCAAGCACCTTCTATAGATCCCATCATTACATCTTTTGTAGAGATAAGGCTCATTCCAATAGAAGTGTGACACATCTCTCATAAACTTCTTCTTGTGATAGGTGTTGAGATGAGTGGGTTCTTCTTTGCACACCAAGTAATTAACAATGTCGGCATACCAAGGCAAAGCTTTGTCCTCTAGGTCTTGAATCTCTTCAAGCTTCCTTCCAATTCCATGCACACTAGCAATGCTCTTGATCATCATAATTTGCTCCTCCGGTAGGGAATCATTGATTGGCAAAGCATCCTCAATCCTCATCCTTGATAAATTATCAGCTACACCATTTTCCACACCCTTCTTGTCAACTATCTCCATGTCAAACTCTTGAAGAAGCAAGATCCATCTAAGGAGCCTTGGCTTGGTCTCCTTCTTGGCATAGATGTGGCGCAATGAAGCATGATCGGTGTACACTATCACCTTTGATCCTACCAAGTAAGATCTAAACTTCTCAAAAGCAAATACCACAGCCAAGAGTTCCTTTTCAGTTGTAGCATACTTGGTTTGAGCTTCATCAAGTGTCCTACTTGCATAATAGATCACATGAAGCTTCTTGTCCTTCCTTTGCCCAAGCACAGCTCCCACAGCATAATCACTAGCATCAGCCATGATCTCAAATGGTAGACTCCAATCCGGTGCTTGCACGATAGGGGCACTCACAAGTGCTTTCTTGATTGTCTCAAAGGCTTGCAAGCATTCTTCATCAAACTGAAAATCCACCTCCTTGCAAAGGAGTCTTGTCAAAGGTCTAGCAATCTTTGAGAAGTCCTTTATGAACCTCCTATAAAACCCAGCATGCCCAAGGAAACTCCTTATGCCTTTCACAATTGTTGGTGGCGCCATCTTGACCATAACATCTATCTTGGCCTTGTCCACTTCTATACCATTTTCAGAAATCTTATGACCCAACACAATCCCTTGGTTGACCATGAAGTGGCACTTCTCCCAATTGAGAACCAAGTGAGACTCTTCACATCTTTGTAGAACCCTACAAAGATTAGAAAGACATGCATAAAAAGAGGCACCATACACAAAAAAGTCATCCATAAAAACTTCTACCATTTCCTCAATAAGATCGGAGAAGATACTCATCATGCACCTTTGGAAGGTAGCTGAAGCATTACATAACCCAAATGGCATCTTTCGATATGCAAAGGTACCATAAGGGCATGTGAAAGTGGTCTTCTCTTGATCATTAGGATGAATGGATATTTGAAAGAACCCACTATATCCATCAAGGAAACAATAGAAGGGATGGTTAGCCAATCTCTCAAGCATTTGATCAATAAAGGGAAGGGGAAAATGATATTTTCTAGTAGAAGCATTAAGTTTTCGGTAATCAATGCACATTCTATGGCCTGTGATAGTTCTAGTTGGTATCAATTCATCATTTTCATTCTTAATCACAGTGATTCCACCCTTCTTAGGGACAACATGCACCGGGGAAACCCAAGTGCTGTCACTAATAGGATAGATCACATTAGCTTCTAAAAGTTTCAAGATTTCCTTTTTCACTACTTCCTTAAGGTTTGGGTTTAATCTTCTTTGGTGTTCAATTGAGGAAGCATTTTCATTTTCAAGGTGAATCCTATGAGTACAAAGTATAGGAGATATGCCCTTGATATCACTCAAAGAGTAACCAATAGCTCTCCTATACTTTCTCAACTCATTAAGGAGAGAGTTGAGCTCATCATCACTTAAGTTTTCATTTACAATGATGGGGTAAGAAGAGTTAGGGCATAAGAAAGCATACATTAATCCAATGGGAAGTGGTTTAAGTTCCACCTTTGGAGCTTTGAGTTCACTCCAATCCTCATCAAGGTCTTTAGCAAATTCACTATCCTCAAGCTCTTCTAGCCTTTCCTCTTGTCCTTGACTTGAAATCTCAACCCTCATGGACCCATTGTCTTGGTCAAATTCCGCTTCACCTTCACATGAAGCTACCAATCTTGTAAAGCTCTCCTCCCCATCTAGTGCCTTGCGTGAATCAAGCATGAGCATGTATGCTTGGGTCTCCTCATGCAAGAACCCATTCTCTCCATGTGGTTTGGTGAGAGCCACACCAAGATGGTCTTCTTGAGCTAGTTCTTCTAGTAACTCATCAGCTAACTCATCCATAGTTTCAATGTAGAATGCTTGACCATCCATGGTTGGCTTCCTCAAGGTCTCTTTTATGTCAAACTTCAACTCAACCCTTTTTCCTAGATGCAAACTAATCTTTCCATGCTTCACATCAATGATTGAACCAGCTGTAGCTAGGAAAGGTCTTCCCAAAATCAAAGGATCCTTTGGCTCCTCATCCATCTTAAGTACCATGAAATCCGTGGGGATGATGAAGTTGCTAACCTTGAGAGGCAAATCCTCTATAACTCCAATAGGCATCCTCACACTCCTATCAGCAAGTATTAGAGAGATTCCACACTCCTTGTATTTGGTGAAACCAAGCTTCTTAGCTATTGAATAGGGCATGAGGTTGATGCTTGCTCCAAGATCACACAAGCAATTTTCAAATCCAAGGGGACCTAGGGCACATGGTATAGTGAAAGAACCGGGGTCTCCAAGCTTCTTTGGTATCACATTGCTTTGAATAATTGCACTACACTCTTGAGAAATCAACAAAACTCCTTGGATGTCCCTTGCTCTTTGTGCCACGGTATCCTTCAAGAACTTAGCATATTGTGGAATCATTATAAAAGCATCCACCAAAGGCATCTTGAGCTCAATGTCTTTGATTTGCTTGTCAAACATAGCCTTGTATTTCTCCACCAATTGTTTCTTAAACCTCCCGGGGAAGGGAAGCTTAGGCTTGTAAGGTGTAGGAACAAAGGTGGACTCCTTTTGTTGCACATACTCTTTTGGATTCTCCTTTACCACTTCCTTGCTTCTCTTTGCAATATACACATCATCAAAAGTTATAGCATCTTGAGTTTTTTCAAAGTTATCCTCCCCATCTTGAATTTCAATGTCCTCATTGATCAAAGGACTTGTCCTTGGAGGCAACTCCTTTTCACTTCTCAAAGTAATAACATTGATGTATTCCTTGGGGTTTGCCTCACACTTTCCCGGTAAAGTGCCTTGAGAATTGGAGCTAGAAGCCTTGCCTTTCTCAAGTTGCTTGAACTTTTGTTGAAGACCTCCTATTTGAGTAGCAAGTTCATTAAGTGAAGAATCCATCCTTGTGTTAATTTCAGCAATCTTCTTTCCCATGTTAGCATCACTATTGGCTTGACCTTGAAGTATTTGTTGAAGCATAAGCTGAACATTGTCTTGTGGAGGACCTTGTGAAGTTTGATTAAAACCCGGTGGAGCATTGCCTTGGTTAAACTTTTGCCCACCAAAGTTGCCTTGGTTTCCTCCTTGGTAGTTAGGCCTTGGTGCATAACCCTTTTGTTGATTGTTGTAAGGCACAAAAGGTTTGTTTTGAGTAGCTTGTGGAGGATAGACTTGATCTCCGGGGTTGGCTACATTAGTACTTCTATAAGAGAGGTTGTTATTCCCCTTATAGTTGTTGTTTGAGTAGTTGTTGTAGCCCCCTTGGCCACCCACGAAATTTACCACCTCTTGACCCTCTTGATACTCAACTTGATCCTCACAATCCTCTTGGTTCTCTTCAACAAAATGTACATGCCTTTGATTTGAAGACATAAGCTTGTCCATCTTGTCATGTAGAGATTTCATCTCTTTCTTTGTAGACTCATACTCACTTCCCCTTGGAGCTCTATCATAGTCTTCATTGTAATTACCATCACTCAAGGCAAGATTCTCAACAAGCTCCAAACCATCTTCTACTTCTTTGCCTAAGAAGTTCCCATTACTTGCGGTATCAAGAAGCATTCTAATCTTTGGAAGGACACCTCTATAGATGGTGCTTAGGAGAGACTCTTGTGTGAAGCCATGATGAGGGCATTGCATAGTGTAGCCCTTGAATCTTTCCCATGCTTCATTGAAAGACTCATTGTTCTTTTGAGTGAAGCTAGAGATCTCATTCCTCAACTTGGCTGTCCTTGAGTTGGAGAAGAACTTAGATAGGAAAGCTTTCTTGCATTCATCCCAAGAGGTGATTGTACCTTGAGGCAAGTTTTTCTCCCATTGTCTTGCTCTATCCCCAAGAGAGAAGGGAAAGAGTCTTAGCTTGAAAGCATCCTCACTCACACCATTCATCTTGAACAACCCACAAACTCTATCAAAGTTATCCAAGTGATCAAGGGGATCTTCCATAGGCAAACCATGGAATTTGTCTTGTTGAACCATGGAGATGAAAGCTGGCTTCACTTCAAAGGTGTTGTTGTGAACCGGTGGAGGTTGAATACCATATCTATTTTGGTGAATATTTGGAGCATCACCAGCCCCTATGGTTCTCCCTTGTCTAGGCGCATGCAAGTTGTTTCCATTGCCCCTTGGAGCTTGCTCATTTCCATTATGAGCTTGGTTGGCATGCGCCACTGGTGGAGGGTGTTGAACTCTTTGTTGTTCTTCCATTCTCAACCTTTCTAACCTTGCAGCTTCCCTTCTTGCAATCTTAGCAACCCTTACCAACTGATCAATCTCTTGAAAGCCTTGGAAGTTGTTGTCTCCTTGTGATCTTAGGTGCATCCAAGGGAAACTGAAATCTAGAAAATGAAATGGTCAATAAACACAAAAGTATTACTTAGTCTCAAACTAAACTCAAATCTTAATGATCAAAGAATCCCAATATGGCAACAGCGCCAAATTGAAACAAGACTTTTTAGTCTTGCTAGCAATTCCTCAATTGCTCATATCATTGCAATATTTGAGGTATCAATCCATTTTGGGAGATGATTCAATAAGAATGCAAAGTTTGGTTTAAGCTAAGCTAAATTAAAAGGTTTAAGGTGACAAGCAACAATTAAAAAGCAAACACAACCTAAGAGAGACACTACAAGTTCAATAATATGAAACTAAGCCTTAATTACTACTAATCAAGCACTAATGACGCAATTAACTACTAATCAAGATTAACAAATTACTAAAAACGAAACCTAGGGATGGAATCATTGATTTGGGAAACTAAATGGACAATCTTGCAATCATTTAAGCAACTAATCAAGCCATCTCTATGCCTAGAACACTAATTAAAGACTAATCCATGATGTGTGGCAATAATCCCTTCACTAATCACCCTAATGAACTAATGATGTTTTAGCATTAAAATGATTAGCAAGCATTAATCACAAGTCTAAATAGCATGATAAACATCCTAGGCAACTAATGATGTTTTAGGCTAGGTATGTAAATCTCTTATAAAGTTGGTTCAAGCATTTCATCAAACACTTGGTGGGTGTATGAAATTCCTATGATCCAAAATAGCAAATATTAGCTATTTGGCATTAGAAACTACTTTATAAGAAGAGAGATGAAAGAATCTATCCTAGATTGCAAGATTGAACCATTAGAAATCCCTAAATCTAACCCATCCCCAAGTTCCTAAGGAACTACTCACTAATCATAGTTAAACCCATCAAATCAAAGATAAATGATAAGCTAAACATGATTAGAGAAGATGAAAATAAGAAATCTAAGAAAGATATTGCATTAAACTTAAAAATCCAAAGCAAATACAAGGTTTTCTCCCAAAGAGGCTAAAAGGTATTGACAAGACAAGAGAGAAAAAAAGTTCCCATAAAAATTAGGTCTAAAGAGTATTTATAGGAGGGACCCATCAAAGTGACAAAAGGGATTCGTCAGTGTAATGTTTGACCAACTCGTCGAACATCTTGGTCGAACATTGCTCCTGGAAATGTTGTTCGACCAGCTGGTCGAACATCTTCGTCGAACATGACCCCTGCTCGCTTGGCTTCTTCTCCTTGGCGTCTGTCTTCAGTTCGACCAACTCGTCGAACATCTTGGTCGAACCTGACCCTTGGAAGACATGTTCGACGTGCTCGTCGAACATCTTCGTCGAACTTGCTCCCTGGAAAACATGTTCGACCAGCTGGTCGAACAAACTGGTCGAACTTGTTCGAGAAAACTTCTGCTTCATCTTCTAAGTGACTCCTTGCCCCTCCAAGTGCCATGCAATCTTTCTCCAACTCCATTCATGCCTCCATAGCATCCTTATCACCTGATCAAGACTCCAAATGCACCAAAACATGCAAAGAACATGCAAAGACATCCTAGACTCTAAATGATCGAAATGCAATACAATGATGCTAAATAAAGACCTCAAATGATAACAAACTTACTCTAAATGGAGAGAAATATGCTGCAAAATATAGACACATCACGAACACCGAATCACCTCGACATCTCGGTTTATCCTAAAGCAATTGGATCCTAAAACATCCGAAGAATGAAAAAATGACTTCAGGATTACGGACCTAGACGCTTCGGCAGAACCATACGAATCTGAAAACTAAACAAACCGAACAACTAATCATAAAACCGAGTTTGCATAAGTAATGTCGCGGATAAAGCCATCAAGGCATCTTGTTCGAACGGTGAAACAAACCAGAAAAATAATAGTAAGAAAAGCACTAACGAAAGACGATAACAATAATAGTCTTAAAAAGAAAACAGAAATCAGACATCAGAGTTTGGCCCGGCAGGTTCGGCATCGGTAACGTCCTTGGAGACTTCGACATCGGCATCCTCGGGGGCTTTGGCATTGGCGTCCTCGGAGGCTGCGTTGGTAACATCCTTGGAGACTTCGACATCAGCATCCTCAGGGTCTTTGGTGTCGACGCCCTTGACGACTTCGACGTTAGTATCCGCGGGGGCTGCGGCAACGGCGTCCTCGGGGGCTTTGGCGTTGGCATCCTCGGCAGCATCATCCTTTGAAGGAGGCTCGACGAATCGTTTCTCGGAAAGCATCTCCTCTATTCGAGGAGTGTTGGCGTTCGACCTAGAGGGAGACGCGATCCCAGCTTTCGAAGCTGAAACTTCGAGCGTTTCCCCACTCGGAAGACTTGGCAACGGATCCGTCGACACAGGAGAAGGCCTCAAATCGTCACAAATATCTGTCGCGAGCCGTTTAAACTCCTCGTAGGCACCCACCAGATCGGCTTTACACTTCGTCAGCCTCACCTTCTCATCCTCAAGGGTAGGAGGGTCGGGACCTTGAAGAATGCTGATAAACTGAAGGTTCCCCTCGACCTCGGCCAAGTCGGCAACCCTGTCCCGAACTTCTCCCTTGAGCAGAATCACCTTAGCCACGGCTAACGAGACTCGATCCCGGTACTTATCGGCCATCTCGCGTCTCACCCCCTAGCGCGCTTCCTCTAGGTTTGCCTCATGCATTTCCCGCTCGGACGAAACCTGCTGCTCTAAAGAGGCCAAGTCTGCCTCCAGTTGAGCCCTGTGATCCGAGAGACGCGATGTCTTTTTCTCCGATTCATCGCGCTGACGCTTGAAGACGTGTCTTTCGGCTTGGAAAACCTTAATGCGCTTCGCAGATTCCTCCTCTCTCCTGGCATGGGTAGCCTCCGCCTCGTCAAACTTCGTCTTCAGGAAACCTGCGGCACCGCGAGCATTCTCAACCCGCCTTTGATCATCCCGGGCCTCCGCCTCGTACCCGAGAACCATCTCATTGGCTGCGGCGGCAAACTGCATGAAGAAAAGCGTAAGCACGAGAAGCGAAACGCGTCGGAACAATAAATAACTACCCCACAAAACAGTCTTCACCTTAGTCGCTTTGAGAGCCATCTGTGCGTACTTCCTCCGCTTGATAAGCGTATCCGGAGGAGGAAAGAGAATGCCCGGGGCGAGAATTTTTGAGAAGAGAGTGGCTGTGACTTCGGGGTCATTGTAAGACCCTTCGGTCACTTTGAGATCGGCCTCAGGAACACTGGCCGGCTTTGCATTCCCAGGCGCTCGCCTCGCCTTCTTCGTTTTCCTTGCCTCAGGTGCTCCAGATGCATCAACCGCGGGACGCTTCCCGGATTTCTTGCCCTTGACCAAGAGATGGTCACCATCTCGGGGGAGAGAAGGGATCGTATCTCCAGATCTCGTCCCAGATCTGAGGCCCGAAACTACCTCCTTGGGCCCGCTCGGGGTCTTTTGCTTGGGGTTGGGGTCGGGGGCTGTTACTGGACTCGGATCGCCCGCAGGCACATGTTCCCGCTCGGAGGTCTTCTCCGTACCTCCGAGTTCGGAAGCATCACGCGCGTCCCTTTGCCCGGAAACAGATTCCCGAGGTCCCGAGCCATTCTCCCCCTTTCTCTCGGCGAGCTTCTTTGCTTCGAGCTCTTGTCTTTCGCGAAGGGTCAGCCTTTTCGCCATCTTTATCCAGGTATCCTCGGACGCACTGGAAGATTCGGAACCACCTGCTTCATAACCACTAAGGTACAAGGCTCGGGCGCGTTCGATTCGCTGAAGAGAGAAGGTCTTCTTCCAACGGACTTTCCTTTGATTGAAAGCCTTCACAACTTCCCAAATATATTCCGGACACATTAGCACGAGGCGAGGAGCTGCGAAACAAAAAGTAAAAGGAATATTACCAGGGCAAGAACCAAGCCGGAGCATGTAAAAAAAAAATCCCTAGAGTTGCTTCGGTCTTCTACCAATTCGACCCCAGTCCGCCTTAGTTCTCTCAAGCCAATCCTCCGAAACGGAAGCATCGTTTATAAGGACGTAGAAGAATCTGCTTTCCCAGTCTGCATCCTTACTCGGGAAGTCCTGGATTATCCTACAATCTCTCTTGTTCGAGATATAGTACACCTCGGATTTGGATTTGCGTCGGATATCCAAGAGGTTCTCGAGATGACCCAGCGAAAGCTCTACCCCGCACTCGTAGCTCAGAGTCAGCAATCCCACTAGATGTCGCAAGGCCCGCGGCATCAGTTGAGCTAGGGCAAGACCGCGGGACCATAAGTACTCCGAGATAAGCTTCGGGATCGGAAACCATAGCCAGCATTCGGCAAGGAAGACTTCATATATTGTTAAATAACCGGCTGGCGGGCTGTCTGCTCGATCTGTTTTGGAGGGAAGCCGAAATTCAAAACCCTCACTAATCCCGAAACGAGCTCAGATGTCTGATAAAGACCCCGGCGTCGAGAGAGAAGAACCGGGCGGATCGGCTACAATCTTCTTTTTTCGACGCCTCGGTGTGTTCTCCTTTTGAAGCCGCACTAACTCGTCCAACTCTCGCTTCGCCTTGACTGGATCCCAGTTCCAGTCTTCATCCTCGGGTTTCGGCTCAGGTGATTTTTCGGACCCTAAGACATGCTCCTCGGGAGATTGACAAGCGGGAGAAGAGAATATTTTTCTCCCTAACTTAGTCGTAGAATTAACCGAGCCTACGGAGTCCTCAAGGACCGAATCACCTCGGGGCGAAGAAGGCTGCGTGCTCGTCTCGCTTCGGGGAGAAAGGATCGGAGTATTTTTCGCACCTCGGGATTTATTCGAGCTCGCCTCGGGGACCACCTCGATCCGAGATTCAGAGCGTGAAGGCGTTACGATCGCCCGGGTATCACTTCGGTTCGGAGACTGGATGAAGACATTGAAGGCTAGTCGATTCTTCGGAGATCGTTAGAAGATGGATCGGAGAATCCGAAGAACAGCTGGAATACTCGAAGATCGATCGGAGAACTAAGGCGGGTGACGGCGGCTCGGTAGGAACTTGAAGAACCCTAATCGAAATCTAAACATAAACGAAAGAGAGAAGGGAGAGAAGAAAGAAAACAAACCTTTGAGAATTTTTTGAGAAGTGATGATAATGAGGAAGTCGAGAGGAACCTCGGTGCTTTATAGACAAGCCATCGCGTCGCCTCGGGAACCCTAAAGACAGTTCCGCTTCCCGAGACGAGCCCAAGTCTGAAGGTTGGATAGTGGACCTTAACAGATGATTGTAGGCCTAAGTCCAACGATATTGGCCCAGAATCGAAAGCCCACACAAGAAAAAGTCATAAGAATTCCCTAAGTGTCAAACGCTTCGAGGCGAATGATTCCTGCAGGACAAGCCTAGGCGAAAGCTCGGTTAAAAAAAAAACCTCGCCTCGATTGCGACTTACACGCTTCGGCAAACAAGTTGAGCGTCCTGGTGACAAGCTGAAAGCCAAACAGAAACGTCGACACTTCGGCGACGAGTTTCAAACCTCGCCTCGATTGAGACTTACACGCTTCGGCAAACAAGTTGAGCGTCCTGGTGACAAGCTGAAAGCCGAACAGAAACGTCGACACTTCGGCGACGAGTTTCACACCTCACCTCGGCAAACAAGTTCATCTTGGTAAAAAGTTAAGAGCCGAGCCAATCACTTGAAAACGCCTCGGCACTTGACTTAAAAAAAAAAAAAAAACAGAAACGCTTCGGTGCCAAGCCATTTACCTCGGCGCTCGAGTACAAAAATGCTTCGGCACAAAATTATTCACTTCTTCGCTTAATCAGAATATTTCGGGAACGAAGCGAAAATGCCTCGGAGCAAAGTGTGACGTCGAGGAGACGAGGCCAAACGCCTCGGACATTTATCTTGCCTAACTTAACACCTCGTCACACACACTCATGCGTCTAACGAGCTGAGGGGCTAACTGTTGGGGTTGGTTTTCACCCAGGCAAGATCGATCGAGGAAACGACTAAGTATAAACGCAAACTGGGCTCGGCTCGATGCACAAACTGTGCAGAAACCTGCTGAACCGAACCGTGCACAAACTGTGCATAAACCGAGCTGGACCGAAGAATGTACGAATTATGCACGAGCCGAACCAAACCAACATTTCCTCTTGACAGCCCAAGCATCGAGCTTATCCGAGCCCAAGAACAAGGCACAAAGTGATTCGAGCCCAAGACAAGGAACGAGGCCGAGCTCGAGACGAATCATCGTCCAAATGGCCGAGTCCAAGCCCACGAAGAAGTCTGAAGCCACGATTCGCCCTAGAAGACGGTCTCATGGAAGGGAGCGCCACCAAGAGGAGATAAAGAAGAATCTACGAGAAGATTTCTTGAGATCTTCACTTAGATTTACGAATAGAGATGTATAAATAGAACCCTTAACTCGTTGGTAAGGGGGATGGACGTTTTTAACTAGCAGAAATAGTTGTACCTTAAAAGCTTATCAAAGTAGCTTGAATAAAAATCTCATCTTCGGATCTTCGCGTCATCTTTAACTTAGAATCCTTTCGTCCTCTTTTGTTTTTATTAACATATTATCTATTGTGCGAAATCCAGCACACACATCCATATTTTACATATTTTTAGCATGCATTTAGTATAGGTTTTTCTCTCTTTTATGCATTTATTCATTAGTTTTTGTCCCATTTCCATTCATATTAGTTTTAGGATAGGCATTGCATATTTTGCATGTTTGGAGTACTTGGCAGGTACTTTTGAAGCTGGTGGAGGTTCCATGAAGTTTGGGAGAAGAACTAATGAGCAGCCAAGGCAATAAGGAGCCAAAAAGAAGACTTCTACATCCACCACGGTCAGCCATAACGACCCCATCCTGATATGAAGCAAGACGTCTGCTTCCAGATCAATCAACTAAACCGATATGGACAACCCGTTGTGTAAAGATAGCTCGGACGAAGGGATTGTAGCTCGATTCAGCTTCTGATGTCTTCATACGATTTGTAGAGGATCGAGCTCGCTTTCGTCTGGTGGAAGTATCAAGTCATTACGATCGGCGGTTCAGAAGTTACTGCAGAAATAGAGAGCATCTATCTGGACAGCTCATCAAGCTAGTGTATAACAGGCAAGCATAACGACTTGTGCCTGATGAAGCTTCTGCTAGGAAGATAAGAGCTTCGAGCCAAAACGGGGTACCATATTGACATGAAGCCATTGCAGCATAAGTCCAAAAGAGCACAAGACTCCAAAGAAGTTTGCTTTTAGCATTGGATCCCATTTGTGAGGATAAGGCTCACTAGGGTTTTTGTGGCTCTCCTATAAATGTCTAGCCCCTTCTCACGAAATCTCTCTCTTCCCTCTTTTCCTCTTAGTAATTTTTTAGTTTTTGCTTAGTTCTCTTTTTATTTTCAAGAACCATGTAAATACTTTTTATTTTAATTTAGTTTTTGCACTTCTCTTAATTTATTTCTTCTTGTTCTTGCTTATTCTTCTTTAATCTTGCTTAGCCATCTTTCCTTTGTGGATTTCGTGATTAGCTTTGATTAAGGATTGTTAGTTTAAGCTTTTATTTTGTTCTTGAGTTCAAGAACTTTTCTTTTAGGTTTATGCTTAATCAAGACTTGTTCTTTAGCATTTCTTGGTAAAGCATTTGCCTTATTTTAATTCTTGTCATTGATCTCTCTCTAATCATGCTTAGATTTTATTTCTTTATGGATCTAGAGGTTAAACAAATGAAAAGATAGTATATTTTGTGGTTCTTAGGGTGTGAAAGATTTATGGTGATAGATCTTGATGCTTATGCATTTAATATCTTAATCCTTTCTTGTTTATTGTTCTCTATGCTTAGTCTAGCTTGATCAACTAGTCTAAAGACTATAGGCGGCTTGACATGTACACCACGTGCTTGCTTAGCCAAACCCATAAACAAGAGATCTACCCTTTCTAGATTAAGAAAAACCATCTGTCTAGAGGGATTTCGGCTTTATAGGGTTGGGTATTCTTGCTTGCTATTCTCATGGATCACTACGCGGGAGCGAGGTTAGGTTGTGAGATAGTAAAGTGACTTCTACCACGACAGTGGATTAGTCTTTATTAGAAACCCTATGCCTAAGTATTATCATCTATGACCCAAGGTCTAGATGTTGTTTTAAGTCATCATTGATCACCCATATGCATAAAATATATCAAATATCTCATCCTAGAAACCCCTTTTGTCTTTTTTTTTTCTTAGTCTTTGTTTAGGTTGTGTTAGATTTTGTTCTCTATTTGCTTTCTCTTATTTCTTGTTTGTCACTAGGTTGTTAGCTTTTCTTCTCTCTTTCCTTTTGGTATCATTTAGGCTGTTAGAAAATCTTCCTTCTCTATTAGCTTAGCTTAGCATAGTTCTCTATATCTCAAGTGTCATTAACTTCCCAAGTGGATTGACACCTCAAATACTACAATGACATGTGTGTTTGAGGATTGACCAGAAGGCCAAAAACCTCTGCATCAATTGGCGTTGTTGCCTCTTGGGATTGTTTTAATGCATTTGAGATTGAGTTCTCGTTTAGACTAAGCATTTATTTGAGTACTGATTTTCTTTATTTTGTTTCTCTTTTAGGTACAATGAGGGAGTCAAGCTAGTGACACAAAACAAGCGCACTTGAGAGGCAGTCTCATGTTTATCCAAGTCAAGAGGGTCATGGAGGTCGTGAACCATAACCAAAAGGGACCAAAGGCGCTAGAACGGGATGGTGCAACGGCTTGTGCCTGATATGACAGCCATAACGGGCTGGCATAACGGCTTGTGCCCGATATCAGAGCCATACCGAGCTGGTGCAACAGCCTGAGCCCACGAGAAGCCAAAACGAGCTGGCATAACGGCTTGTACCCGATATCGGAGCCACACTGAGCTGGTGCAACGGTCAGACCCTGATATGCAGCCCATCCAATGTAAGTCTTCTTTCTCCCTAAACCCTACTCCACTCCTTGTGATTGCCATTACTCCTTGCATATTTTTGGTGTTTGTGTGTCCTTCTCTTGAACGTTTATTACACAAGGGACTGTGTAATTTAAGTTTGGGGGAGGGTTTGTGTCATTTGACTTTGTGTTTTGTTTTCTTATTTTCCTTTTGCATACTTGAGTCTCATGTATAAATTTTTTTTTTAAGCATCTAGATGCATTTACATTCTAGGATTGAGTCTAGTTGCATAGCATATAGGATTCATTAGCATTGCATAGGGTGAATTTCCTTGTAAATTGTCATTTTAAGTCATGAGATCAACGCCCTTGTTCATAGTTGTTTGATGCAATTTGAGTAAATTCGAATTTGAAGTTGAACCACACTTGGACCATATACTTTGTTATTTAATTCTTTGCCGAAGTACACTTTATTTGATTCCTTTCCCTAATTATACTTGAACCGTAAATATTGATTCATAATTATCATGCTTGTGATTTGGATTTCAACTCATGGATATTCACTTGGGCTTTCTTTTTCCCTTTTATACCACTCTCTGCTAGTCCAAGCTACCTTACCACACCCAAACCATAACCGTTGTTTCAAACCATAAAACACTTTTTATGAGAGATATGTGAGGCCTTTGCATTGTTTTTCGAATCTTCTTAGGCAAAAAGTGTTGGGTTTAGGCTGACAAGGTTATATTCTCATGTAGACGTTGGCTCACAACTCGAGTCAATAATAGGTTAGGTGGTTTACAAAGTAAAAAGGCTTGACACCGATATGCCTAGCCGATATCTTTGGGTAGCTTAGGAAATGTGGGTTTTGAGTGTTTATCTAAGGGAGGAGAAGAAAGAAAGAAAGGTTCAATGGAGTCAAAATGGGGACACACACAACAGAGAGATGACGGCTGCAAAAGAAGCTCGAAAACAAAGAAGAAAAGGCGTTTCCAAAGAAGCAAAAGAAGGCCAAACAACAAAGTCTAATCCGGCCAGCAACACAAAAGGTGAAAAACAAAGGAGCGCCACAGAATGAGCCAAAGAGAAAGCCGAAACCGATCTCAAAAGAAGAAAGAAGAAGTCCCCCCATGACCAAAGAAGGTGAACCGAGGAGTAAAAACAGGTACAAGGCGAAATGCCTAAGGAAAAGGGTAGCTTAGGAAAGGGAATATGGTTTAGACTAAGGTAGAAAGTAATTAGTTGCTTGGGTAGATGAGAATTTATCCTTGTATGCATCGGTTAGTTTTTACCCTTAGCATTTTGCATTAAGAAGATTCCTTTCATTGAGTGATCCTTGCTAAACACTTAACCCTTTTTACTTCGAGTTCACTTTTAGCTTGCGAACCTTTCCTTTTGATAGGGCTCAGGTTTTACCCTAATAAAACTACTACAAGTGCACAACAAAAGCAATCGTAGTATAAGGGGTATCGAAATCCCAAGAGAAGTAGATGCTACACTAAGGTTTCTAAGTTTGGATTATGCTAGATCAAATAGGTTAAAAGTAAATAAAGCAACTAAATAAATCAAGAACAGAATTGAATGCGGTGTAAGTTCAGGAGACGAAACGCTAAGTTCAGGGAAATTCTCAGGTGATCTAAATTGCAGGTCTAGACAGAATGTTATGAATTATTAAGCACTGTTCTAGAACTCGAAACACTAATGTAAAATCAACCAACTCTCGCTGCGAAGATTATCTATGTCTAAACCCTAGAATTCCAAATCTCTTTGCAAATTCTAACAATTCAAACAAGCATTAAAGTTCAGGTTCAATTGTTCACAAAACCCTAAACCAAATCTCTTTGCGAATAGGTATTTTGCTCATCTAACATTAGTTCAGGCAATCAATAATACTCTCGCATCTATTAATTAACCTAAGATCAGATTCTAGGTCGCGAAGCTAGAATAAGCATTAAACACAAATCCAGATGAAGAACTCTAATGATTTTATCCTAACAATTTAATTCGACCTAACAATTCATTAATCACCTTTGAAAAACCCTAAACCTAACTAGCAAACTACTCAGACATGGTGAATGAAGAAAACATCATGAATAAAGAAGATTGCATAAAAGAAATCAATAGAAACAAAGGAGTTCCAAATTTGCTCTGAAGGAGACAAATTCTTCTCTCTAAAATCTCTCTAAAAATCTCTCTCTAAGTCTCAAAAACAATAAATTATGAAAAGGTGGTGAGGCTAAACAATGCCTGTAAACTATTTATATAAGAGGATTTTCGTCCATGGGCAGTCTTGTAATTTCTTCAAACTTGCTCTCTTTCCTTTTTTCTGATAGAAGTCACGAAACTTGGCCGACCTTGATTGGTGTCGATCGACACAAGTGGTGTCGATCGACACTCTGCGCGTAAATCTACTCTCTCGACTTCATCACTTCAGCTGCTCTTCCAAAATGCTCCAAAAAGCTTCAGAATCTCCTTTTAAGCTCCAGACGTAGTCCAACCTATAAAGACTCTACTAGGACTATAAAACTAACAAAAGACTCTATAAAAGTACTTATATCATGGTCTAAAAATGGGTAAAAACCATGATATATCAACTCCCTCACACTTAGCTTTTGCTTGCCCTCAAGCAAAACAGAAACCAAATATAGAGCCGAGGTTTGAAAACAGAAACATCCAGCTATCCTTCAGAACGCCACAACTCGTTAACACTCTTAAATCCACATGCTATAGAGCCAACCTTAGGTAATGTTCAGTGTACTTACCACAAGCTTAGCAATCTCCCAGTTTGAATCCAGATCATTTCCTTGGTAAAATTTCGAACTCTAACAGTGGTATTGCCACAGAACGTTTCTGATTCTTTCCCTTCCTTAGTGCCTGAACAAGATTCTCTTTGTACAGCTCTCCTATTTTCTCTTCCCTTAGTCAACTGCTGCCCATTTTCAGGGTGTTCTAAGATCTTTTCATTGACTCTTCTTATTTTTTTGAAGTCTCGGGAAGTAGTGCTACTCTCTACTTGTGTTCCTTATGAGGAGACAGGTTCAAGAGCACTCACTAATATTGTTCCTTGTGAGGAGACAAGCTCATGAGGTTCTTTGCACTATTCCCAGACTTAGACTCTTTTTCTTTTCTCAAGGGAAGATCAAGGAGAGACTGCAATTTTCTATTTGTTAAGACTGAAAGAGGAATCAAGTTCTGCGCGTACGTAGTTCTCATAAGGGGACATGAACTCTCTCTGTTAGATTGATCCACTTGCAGCTTTCTACTTAGTAAGACCTGTAATCATTTGCTAAAGCAATGGTCCTTCAAGTGTCAACATTATGCGGTTAGTTCTAAGAAAAGCTGAAAATTTCAACTGATTTTGACTCAATAAAACAAAGTTTTTGACTGACTCAAATGACTCTCAAAACAAAACACAAAGTCAGTAATCACCTCCCCTAGACTTAACCAACACTGTCCCCAGTGTTATCAAGCCCGAAGTTGGCTAAAAGAAAGATTAGAAACAACATAAAAGACCAGATAGAAGACTTACCTTTGTTTGTGCGTGGTGTCGATCGTCACATAGTGGTGTCGATCGACACAGGTCTAAGTTGAATCCAATGTCGTCTTTTTCAACTGACTGAAACTAGTATTTAGTAAAACCAAAACAAAAAAATAAAAATAAAAACGTACCTAACAGTGGGTTGCCTCCCACTCAGCGCTCTTTTTCAGTCATTAGCTTGACTGTGTTGGGGTTCAGACGTCTGGTGGATCAGAGGGTGGCATCGAATGCTTCCCAGACGAATGTCTTCTCATCCATGGCGGTGTATAGGCAGTAGATGCATGAGAGCGGCCAAGGAAATGAGGAGCCGCAGGGCGGGACTTGACTTCGGGTGGGACATTTCTTTTTCCTGCAAAATCATCAAAAGCAATACCAAGCCTTCTACGAGAATCTCGTGGCTTGCATAAGTGTGCAGCATCTTTTGAACCTTTGATATTCTTATTGAGAGGATAAGGAGGTTTGGAATTGATTCCAGGAAATGCATACCTTTGCTTTCTTCGAGGTTTATGAGCTGAAGGATGTGGAGTCATTTGTTTGTCCAAAGATGATGGACTTGCAGCATTGTAAGCGACTTCTGGTGTGAACCGCGAAGTGTGTTGATCGACACTAGTGGTGTCGATTGACGCCAAGCTTGCAGCTCGAGTCTCTACACTTTTTCTCCACTTCAGCTCTGTAATCCTTGCTTCCATGACAAAAACGTCGTCCTCCATCAACTTAGCATTGAGTAGACCCTCATCTTCACGTGGTGTCCTGAAGAGATGATCATTTCCACCCCAGTCTTCAAGCTCCACAATTTTCTTAGAATTCTCAGCCAATGCCTCTTGAATAACCAGCTTGTCATGTTGCTTTTCAGTATCAAGCTCCTTGACATACCCATCAGTAATGTCTTCCGAATTTTCCATGATTGGACCATCTTCCACGGCCATCTCTACTGAAAAAGCTTGACCATCAATGGTGGATGGTCCTCTTAACTTGTCCATGTCAAAGTGCATGATAACGTCACCCAAATCAAGCTCCATTTTCCCTCTTCTCACATCAATGATGGCACCAGCTGAAGCCAAGAATGATCTTCCCAGAATAAGAGGATCTGCAGGTTCTTCATCATACTTCAAAACCACAAAGTCTGTGGGAATTATGCAGCCTTCAATCTTCAGGGGAACATCTTCTAAGACACCTTCTGGGAATCTTTTTGATCGATCAGCTAGGACAAGTGAGGTTCTGGTTGGCTTGAAATCAGTCATTCCAAGTCTAACAGCAACAGAGTATGGTATCAAGTTGATACTTGAACCTAAATCGCAGAGGGAACGAGGAAATCTTCCTACTGCGATTGAGCAATCTAGCACAAAGTTTCCTGGATCAGGTAACTTCTCTGGAATCCTTTTCTGAATCACAGCGCTGACTTGTTCAGAAACCCACACCTTCTTCTTCTTCCTTGGAACTATGTTCAAAAGGATAGCATTCATGTCTCTGGTAAGCAATGCGCCTTCCTCAGGGCTTATACCATTGACTACCATTCTCTTGACATATCTTCTTAATGCAGGTGAAAGTTGGACCGCATCAACTAAGGGTAGCTCAACCATCAGCTTACTCGTCATTTCCTTGCATCTGGCTTCCTCTCTTTCCCTGTTTAGATCTTTTGGGAGGTAAGGGATAAGGTATCTTCGGTTTGTAGACTTTTTCTTCTGCAACCTTTGTTGATGTGAGCTGAGTGGGTGTCATCTGTGTAGAGCGTCGATCGACACCCTCTTGGTGTCGATCGACACTTGCCTTTGGTGTCGAGTCCTTCGCGACGAGTTCGTCTGATTTGTCGTGAATCTCCATGGGTGTCGATCGACACTACTGTAGTGTCGATCGACACTGGCTCCGCAGCATCTTCTACATCTCCAAGCTCCTCGAATTCTTCAGTTCTAAGACCCATTTTCTGCACTAGTGGAAAGCTTCCTTCACTCTGAATCGTGATGTCATTCAAATGGTGTCTCGGATTCGTGTCTGTCTTTCCAGGAAGGAATCCTTCTTGCCTATGAACAGCTTCTGCGGTTTGAGCAACTTGAACATCCAACTTTTTCATGTGAGAGTTTATGCTCTCAATCTTTCCATTCAGGTCTTGATATAGTGAATCAATCTTCCCATTGAAGTCCACTGTCAACTTCTGCTGTCCTTCCAAGATTTGCTCAAACATAGCTTCCATTTTGTTGTCTTGCGCAGAAAGCTTCTGGTAGGAAGAAGAACCATAAGTTCTGTTGAAGTTGTTGCTCTGAAAAGGCTTCTGGTAGGAAGAACCATAGCCTTGCTGATTGCCAAATATTTGACCTTGAAAACCAGCTCCATTAACGTAGTTAACTTCTTCTTCCTCAGGTTCAAAAGTCCCCACTTCATTAGCAAAATGGACTTGCTTCTTCCCTACCAAGAGATCCAGCTTCCTGTTGACTTCAGCAATTTGGCTTCCTCCAGTTACCCCAGCGTTTTGTCTTCTTTCATAGTCTGCATTCTTGGTGTTGTTACAAGATGCCAAATTCTCTATAAGCACCATTGCGTCTACAGGGTATCTGGTGTTGAAGTTGCCATTGCTTGCTGCGTCTAAGGCCATCTGATACCTCCAATCAATCCCGCGGTAGAAAATACCAAGGAGCTGTGGTTCGCTGAAACCATGGTGTGGACAGTCTCTCTGGTAAGATCTGAACCTTACCCAAGAAGCCTTGAATGCTGCAATTGGTCCTTGAGAAAATGTAGTGATCTTCAACTTTAGCTCCTCAGATCTTGCATCATCAAAGAAATTGCATAAGAATGCATTCTTTGTGTCTTCCCATGTGGTTAGTGAACCTGGATCCAACTGCTTCAGCCAGTAGGATGCATCTCCAGCAAGCAAGTAGGGGAAAAGTTTGCAGAAGAGATAATCATAGGTCACTCCATTAGCCTTTATGCTTGAAGCTAAATCCTCGAATTTCTCAATGTGATCCATAGGGTGCTCATTGGAAAGACCATGGAAGGGATGCTGAGCCACCAATGTGAAGTAGGAAGGCTTCAACTCAAAGTCATTCCTTTGGAATGCAGGAGGACGGATCGCAGCTCTATTAGCATAGAACTGGTCTAGGCGGTTGTACTCGCCTAATGTTCTTCCACGTCCAGCTTCTGCAGGGGCGATTTGTATCGCTGGTTCAATGATGATGGCGCCAGCCTCATCAAGTCTCTGTCCTTGGGCGTTCCTTCTATTGCCTTGTAGGTCAACAAAGTCGCCTGCCTCGTTGCGTACCATGATCAAAGATTATGCCATCTCAGTCTGCGCAAGATGTCGATCGATACTAGTGGTGTCGATCGACGCTGAGGTTTGGTGTCGATCGATGCTAGAGGTGTCGATCGACGCTCGTGCAGCCTTGCGGTTCGTACGTTCGAGACGGCCTAATTCCTGGTTCAGTGCGATCAGTTCCTCTTCCTTGTTGCTTCTGGTACTGCGATTAAGCATGCACCTGAAAACAAAGATAAGAAACTAAATGAGTAAAAATAAAAAAATAAAAACGAAACCTAGTCAAAATCTACTAGATTCCGTAGGCAGCTATTACTTCCCCGGCAACGGCGCCAAAAACTTGATAGGGCTCAGGTTTTGGCTCAGGTTTTACCCTAATAAAACTACTGCAAGTGCACAGCAAAAGCAATCGTAGTATAAGGGGTATCGAAATCCCAAGAGAAGTAGATGCTACACTAAGGTTTCTAAGTTTGGATTATGCTAGATCAAATAGGTTAAAAGTAAATAAAGCAACTAAATAAATCAAGAACAGAATTGAATGCGGTGTAAGTTCAGGAGACGAAACGCTAAGTTCAGGGAAATTCTCAGGTGATCTAAATTGCAGGTCTAGACAGAATGTTATGAATTATTAAGCACTGTTCTAGAACTCGAAACACTAATGTAAAATCAACCAACTCTCGCTGCGAAGATTATCTATGTCTAAACCCTAGAATTCCAAATCTCTTTGCAAATCCTATCAATTCAAACAAGCATTAATATCAGGTTCGATTGTTCACAAAACCCTAAACCAAATCTCTTTGTGAATAGGTATTTTGCTCATCTAACATTAGTTCAGGCAATTAATAATACTCTCGCATCTATTAATCAACCTAAGATCAGATTCTAGGTCGCGAAGCTAAAATAAGCATTAAACACAAATCCAGATGAAGAACTCTAATGATTTTATCCTAACAATTTAATTCGACCTAACAATTCATTAATCACCCTTGAAAAACCCTAAACCTAACTAGCAAACTACTCAGACATGGTGAATGAAGAAAACATCATGAATAAATAATATTGCATAAAAGAAATCAATAGAAACAAAGGAGTTCCAAATTTGCTCTGAAGAAGACAAATTCTTCTCTCTAAAATCTCTCTAAAAATCTCTCTCTAAGTCTCAAAAACAATAAATTATGAAAAGGTGGTGAGGCTAAACAATGCATGTAAACTATTTATAGAAGAGGATTTTCGTCCAGGGGCAGTCTTATAATTTCTTCAAACTTGCTCTCTTTCCTTTTTTCTGATAGAAGTCGCGAAACTTGGAAGAACTTGATTGGTGTCAATCGACACAAGTGGTGTCGATCGACACTCTGCGCGTAAATCTACTCTCTCGACTTCATCACTTCAGCTGCTCCTCCAAAATGCTCCAAAAAGCTTCAGAATCTCCTTTTAAGCTCCAGACGTAGTCCAACCTATAAAGACTCTACTAGGACTCTAAAACTAACAAAAGACTCTATAAAAACACTTATATCATGGTCTAAAAATGGGTAAAAACCATGATATATCACCTTTAGCCAAGTGAGTTGAATGATGAACATAAGCATGATTCACGGTTTTGATCTTTAATAAATGTTAAGGGGATAGGATGACTTGATTGTGTGTGTAGGTTGAGATTAAGTGCATTGTATTTTGAAATGAGTGTAGCTAAGACTTTGGAATAGGATACATTTGATTTGCATCTTAGAACTTTAAACATTGACGTTGATCTGATCTCTTTTAATGGCATTTTGGACACCCATTTTCAAACGTCACTCTCTTGTTTGTTTTTGTTTGCTTGAGGACAAGCAAAAAGGCAAGTTTGGGGTGTTGATAACTCCATATTTTACATCTTTTTAGCATGCATTTAGTATAGGTTTTGCTCTCTTTTATGCATTTATTCATTAGTTTTTGTCCCATTTCGATTCATATTAGTTTTAGGGTAGGCATTGCATATTTTGCATGTTTGGAGTACTTGGCAGGTACTTTTGAAGCTGGTGGAGGTTCCATGAAGTTTGGGAGAAGAACTAATGACCAGCCAAGGCAATAAGGAGCAAAAAAGAAGACTTCTACAGCTACCACGGTCAGCCACAACGACCCCATCCTGATATGAAGCAAGACGTCTGCTTCCAGATCAATCCACTAAACCGAAATGGACAACCCGTTGTGGAAAGATCAGCTCGGACAAAGGGCTTCTAGCTCGATTCAGCTTCTGATGTCTTCATACGATTTGTAGAGGATCAAGCTATCTTTCGTCTGGTGGAAGTATCAAGTCATTACGATCGGCGGTTCAGAAGTTACGGTGGAAATAGTGAGAATCGGTCTGGACAGCTCGGCAAGCTAGTGTATAACGGGCAAGCATAACGACTTGTGCCTGATGAAGCTTCTGCTGGGAAGATAAGAGCTTCGAGCCAAAATGGGGTACCATATCGACATGAAGCTGTTGCAGCATAAGTCCAAAAGAGCACAAGAGTCCAAAGAAGTTTGCGTTTAGCATTTGATCTCATTTGTGAGGATAAGGCTCACTAGGGTTTTTGTGGCTCTCCTATAAATGTCTAGCCCCTTCTCACGAAATCCCTCTCTTCCCTCTTTTCCTCTTAGTAATTTTTTAGTTTTTGCTTAGTTCTCTTTTTATTTTCAAGAACCATGTAAATACTTTTTATTTTAATTTAGTTTTTGCACTTCCCTTAATTTATTTCTTCTTGTTCTTGCTTATTTTTCTTTAATCTTGCTTAGCCATCTTTCCTTTGTGGATTTCGTGGTTAGCTTTGATTAAGGATTGTTAGTTTAAGCTTTTATTTTGTTCTTGAGTTCAAGAACTTTTCTTTTAGGTTTATGCTTAACCAAGACTTGTTCTTTAGCATTTCTTGGTAAAGCATTTGCCTTATTTTAATTCTTGTCATTGATCTCTCTCTAATCATGCTTAGATTTTATTTCTTTATGGATCTAGAGGTTAAACAAATGAAAAGATAGTATATTTTGTGGTTCTTAGGGTGTGAAAGATTTATGGTGATAGATCTTGATGCTTATGCATTTAATATCTTAATCCTTTCTTGTTTATTGTTCTCTATGCTTAGTCTAGCTTGATCAACTAGTCTAAAGACTATAGGCGGCTTGACATGTACACCACGTGCTTGCTTAGCCAAACCCATAAACAAGAGATCTACCCTTTCTAGATTAAGAAAAACCATCTGTCTAGAGGGATTTCGGCTTTATAGGGTTGGGTATTCTTGCTTGCTATTCTCATGGATCACTACGCGGGAGCGAGGTTAGGTTGTGAGATAGTAAAGTGACTTCTACCACGACAGTGGATTAGTCTTTATTAGAAACCATATGCCTAAGGATTACCATCTAAGACCCAAGGTCTAGATGTTGTTTTAAGTCATCATTGATCACCCATATGCATCAAATATATCAAATATCTCATCCTAGAAACCACTTTTGTCTTTTCTTTTCTTAGTCTTTGTTTAGGTTGTGTTAGATTTTGTTCTCTATTTGCTTTCTCTTATTTCCTGTTTGTCACTAGGTTGTTAGCTTTTCTTCTCTCTTTCCTTTTGGTATCATTTAGGCTGTTAGAAAATCCTCCTTCTCTATTAGCTTAGCTTAGCATAGTTCTCTATATCTCAAGTGTCATTAGCTTCCCAAGTGGATTGACACCTGAAATACTACAATGCCATGTGTGTTTGAGGATTGACCAGAAGGCCAAAAACCTCTGCATCAATCATCAAACACGAATTCGACCTCCTTGCATAGTAGCCTTGTGAGTGGTCTTGCTATCTTTGAGAAATCCTTGATGAATCTCCTATAGAACCCAACATGACCCAAAAAGCTCCTTATGCCTTTGACATTGCTTGGAGGCGTTAGACTCATCATGACCTCTATCTTGGCCTTGTCAACCTCAATCCCATTCTCTGAAATCTTGTGCCCAAGCACAATGCCTTCTCTAACCATGAAGTGACACTTCTCCCAATTTAGCACCAAGTTTGTCTCCTCACATCTCTTGAGAACTCTATAAAGATTAGACAAACAACCACCAAACGAAGCATCATATACAGAGCAATCATCTATAAACACCTCTACCATTTCCTCAATAAGATCAGAGAAAATAGACATCATGCACCTTTGGAAGGTTGCTGGTGCATTACATAACCCAAATGGTATCCTTCGATATGCGAAGGTACCATTAGGGCATGTGAAAGTGGTTTTCTCTTGATCATTAGGGTGAATGGGTATTTGAAAGAACCCACTATACCCATCAAGGAAATAATAGAAGGGATGATTAGCAAGTCTCTTAATCATTTGATCAATAAAAGGGAGAGGAAAATGGTATTTTCTTGAAGCGGAATTCAGTTTTCTATAGTCAATACACATCCTATGGCCAGTTATGGTTCTAGTTGGTATTAACTCTTCTTTCTCATATTTAACAACAGCGATTCCTCCCTTTTTAGGCACACACAATGGACAGGTAAAACCCAAGTGCTATCCGAAATTGGATAGATAACACCTGGATATAGAAGCTTGAGAATCTCTTTCTTTACAACTTCTTTCAAACTAGGATTTAACCATCTTTGATGTTCTAGAAAATTTATCTCTAGATGTATCCTACGTGTGCAAAAAGAAGGATATATGCCTTTGATGTCACCCCAAGAATAACCAATGGCTCTCCTAAACTTCCTCAATTCGCACAAAAAGGAGGTTATCTCATCTTCACTCAAGTTTTCATTTACAATGACAGGGTAAGAAGAGTTAGGTCCTAAGAAAGCATACCTTAGCCCTTTTGAAAGAGGTTTGAGCTTCACTTTTGGTGCTTTGAGTTCACACCAATCATCATCAATGATAGGCTTACCATTGCTAGCCACCATCTTGTCATCATGCTCAACACTCAAGGAGCTTATTTCTTCAATCACGCATCCTCCATTGCTCTTGTGCCTTAGCTCCATGAAAGAATCCTCTCCTTCTAAAGGCTTATGTGAATCAAGCAACTTCAATTATCCCAAACTTGCTCCATGTAGATACCCATTCTCGCCATGCTCTTTTGTTAAAGCCACTTGAAGATGGTCTTCCATAGCTAACTCTTCAAGATACTCATTAGCTAATTGATCCATTGTCTCAACCCAAAAAGCTTGGCCCTCAATAATAGGTTTCTTCAATGCATCATTGATGTCATACTTGAGCACAAAATTCTTTTCCAAGTGCAAATCAATCTTGCCCTTCCTAACATCAATGATAGCTCCTACTGTGGCCAAGAAAAGTCTCCCAAATATAAGTGGATCCTTTGGTTCTTCATCTATCTCTAGGACCACAAAATCAGTGGGCACCTCAACATTCCAAATCATAACTGGTAGATCCTCAAGCAAACCAATTGGGAGCCTAATAGAGCGATCAGCTAACACAAGAGAGATCCTACACTCCTTGTAACGATTGAACCCAAGTCTCCTAGCAACTGAAAGTGGCATCAAACTCACACTATCCCCAAGATCATACAAGCAGTGACTGAATGCTAAAGGTCCTAAAGCACAAGGAAGAGAGAAACTACAGGGATCACTAAGCTTCTTGGGCACAATTGTCCTTTGAATGATGGTACTACACTCATGAGTGAGGACTACCATTCCTTGTAGCTCCCTGGTCCTTTTCATAACAACATCCTTCATAAATTTTGCATATTAAGGAACCAACATAAAGGCATCCATCAAAGGCATGGTCACTTGAATCTCACTCATTTGCTTGTTTAACATAGCTCTATACTTCTCCACGAGTTGCTTCTTGAAGAGACCAGGAAATGGAAGTTTTAGCTTGTATGGTGGTGGAACAAAAGGACTCTCTTTGTAAGCAATTGGCGCCTCTTTCACCTTCTCCCCAACTTTCTCTTTGACTCCCCTTTAAACCACAAAATCATCAACAACCACATTTTCTTCATTTTAAATGATCACCTCCCCATCTTGTTTCTCAATATCCTCATTGAGTGTAGAAGGTAGCTCTCTAGAAGGAAGTTCTTTACCACTTCTCAATGTGATGGCATTGATGAATTCCTTGGGGTTTGGCTTAGATTTACCGGGAAAAGTGCCTTGAGTTCGAGACTGTGAAGCATTCCCTTGCTTCTCCATGTGTTTAGACTTAGAACTCAAGGTTTCAAACTTCAAGTTGAGATCATTGTAAGAGCAATCCACCTTATTGTGTATCTCAGCCATTTTCTTGCTCATATCCATAGCCCTGTAGGCTTGACCTTATAGAATCTGTTGGATCATGCTTCTCATATCCAAATCTTGTGGTGATGAGGTGCTTACATGACCTTGTGATGCAAAACCCGGTGGATAACCTTTCTTGGACTGGAAATTCCTTTGATTCCCTTGAAAGTTGCATTGATTCACTTGAAAGTTGATCTTGGGAACAAAGCCTTGTTGTTGGTGAAAGGGACAAATGGATTTTGAAAACCTTGGCCACCCACATAATTGACTTCTTCTTGTGCAGCCTCATTCATCTCTTGGTGAGTAACCAAAGACTCATCATATTCACCAACATAATGGACTTGTTTGGTAGAGGCTTGAAGTAGCTTGTCCATTTTTTCATTGAGAGATTTCATCTCTCTTCTCCTTTGCTCCTCTTAGTCACCTCCTTATCGTGAAGCTCTATCATAGTCTTCACCATAATTCCCATCACTTTGTGCCAAGTTTTCCACAAGCTCAAAACCTTCTTCAACCTCCTTGCCCAAGAAGCTCTCATTGCTAGCTGTGTCTAGGAGTGTCCGTGCTGGATTTCACACAATATAATTTGTCTACGAAAATATAAAAGAGGACGCGAAGATTCTAAGTTAAAACACGACACATAGATCCAAAGATGGAGATTCTATTATAGGTGTTTTATAAGCTTTTGGGTACAAGTATTTGGCTAGGTCGAAAGTCGATTAGAGATCACCCCCTTTACAAATGAGTTAAAGATTCTATTTATACATCTATACTCGTAATCTAAGCGAATATCTCGATAAATATTCTCGTCTATCCCTTGGCGCGGCATTCCTTTCCACGAGGCTTTGTCTTCTAGGGCGAACATTGCTTCGGACTTCCTCGTGGGCTAGGGCTCGGCCCATTTGTGCAATGAGCCGTCTTGAGCTCGGCCTCGTACCTCGTCTTGAGCCCGGATCGTTGCGTGGGATTACGGCTCAGATCGTCAAGGTAAGAGGCTGGTTCGGTTTGGCTCGGATCTCACACGGTTTGTGCGCTTCGCTTCGGCTCGGACCGTGCATGGTTTTTGCACCGAGCCGAGCCCGGTTTATGCTCGGTTTGGCTCGGATATTTCCTCCCATACTTAGTCATTTCCTCGATTGATCTTGCCTGGGTGAAAATCGACCCTAATAGTTAGCCCCCCAACTCGTTAGATTCAGGAGTGAGGGTGACGAGATGTTAAGTTGGATGAGATCAATGTTCTGAGCTGCTTTGCTCCGCCGCCAAGGCGTTTTGCTTATGTTGCCGAGGCATTTTGCCTTGTCTCGCAGGGAAGAAGCAGCCGAGATTAATGGAACTTCTGAACAGTCTTGGTTCATCAAATGGAGTTAAGGAGGTGAACAATTGCCTCGTTAAAAAACCTTGACAAGAAAACCCAGTGAGACAAAACTTGTAAAAGGAAAAAGAGTACAACTGAGCACCTTACCCAAATGATGAAATCAGTTGGTTTGAATCAAAACCAGTGAAATTTGATAAGTATCTCATTCTCTTGCTTGGTTCTCCAAATGTATGAGTAGAGAACTGATAGTTTCCTTGAGTTTCCTGGTCCCAGCACGAGTTATTGGTCCACTTGATATAGCTAGAGCATCCTCAGGTATAAGCTCGGGTATAAGCTCAGGTTGTAGTTCCTTATCCTTTAAGGCGTTTAACTTGTTACCGAGGCGTTAAAATTGTTGCCGAGGCATTAAAGTTGTTGCCGAGGTGATTAAGTTGTTGTCGAGACATTTAAGTTGTTGCCTAGGCATTTAACTTGTCGTCGAGGCGTATAAGTTGTTGCTGAGGCATTTAACTTGTTGCTGAGGCATTAAAGTTGTTGCCGAGGCGTTTAACTTGTCGCTGAAGCGTATAAGTTGTTACCGAGGCATTTAACTTGTTGTCGAGGCGTTAAAGTTGTTGTCGAGGCAGGTGTTTGACTTGTTACCGAGACGTTTAAAGTTGTTGCTGAGGCATTTAACTTGTCGCTGAAACGTATAAGTTGTTGCCGAGGCATTTATATTGTTGCCGAAGTGTATAAGTTGTTGTCGAGGCCTTTAACTTGTCGTCGAGGCGTGTAACCTGTTGACAAGACGTTAAAGTTGTTGTTGAGGCGTTTAACTTGTCACTGAAGCGTATAAGTTGTTGCCGAGGTATTTCACTTGTTGCCGAGGAATTAAAGTTGTTGCCAAGGTGTTAGACTTGTTGCCGAGGCGTTTAAAGTTGTTGCCGAGGCGTTTAACTTGTTGCTGAAGCGTATAAGTTGTTGCCGAGGCATTTAACTTGTTGTCGAAGTGTATAATTTGTTGCCGAGGCATTTAACTTGTCGCCGAGGCGTGTAACCTGTTGCCGAGGCGTTAAAGTTGTTGCCGAGGCAATTAACTAGTCGCTGAAGCGTATAAGTTGTTGCCGAAGCGTTAAAGATGTTGCCGAGACTTTTAACTTGTTGCCGAGGCGTTTCCTTTTTGTTGTGCCGAAGCGCGTTGCTCTTGATGCCTCCACTTCTCCAAATATTCTTAAAGGTTTGTTCTCTCTTCGTTAGCCCATCAAGCAAGTGTGGTGAGATGTAAGATTTGATGAGATTAATGTCCTGAATTATGAATAACACTGCGAGGTTCGCCGAGGCATTTTGCTTTGTTTTCGAGGCGTTCTGACTAATGCTGAGGCGTTCTGACTAATGCTGAGGCGATACGCTGCCGAGGCATTTTGACTAATGCCGAGGCGTTTTGACTGATGCCTAGGCAATATGTTGTCGAGGTGTTTATATCTTTGTTAGGGTTCTTCCATCTAAGCGGCGAGCCGTGAAGGAGAAGAAGGCCTACACGCCTAGCTCTATTTTATTGATGGAGTAGAGTGTCCTATACTTAAAGAGTCGCTTCAGAATCAGCGAGGCGATCGAGTTCGTGCTCCTGTCTTCAACAGAGCAATCAGATAAACCGCCTCTGAACAAATTCACCAATTTTATCGTGCCAGAAGTTGTGCTTGATATCTTCAAACCACTTCGTTGCTGGGTTGTTCTGCTGGATGCTGATGAGGTGTTTAATGTTGGCGAGCCGCCGAGGCGTTTGAGTTGCTTCGGGGTAACTTCGCGTGTTGACGAGGCATTTTACTTATGCCGCCGAGGCATTTTACTTTGTTGCCGAGGCATTTTGTTTATGTCTCTGAGGCGTTTTGCTTTGTTGCCGAGGAGCTTAATTCGTTGATGAGGCGTTTAAGTTGTTGTTGAGGCGCTTAACTTGTTACCGAGTTGTTTAGGTTGTTGGCGAGGCGTTTAACTTGTCACCGAGGCGCTTAAGTTTTTGCCGCCGAGGCGTTCCCACTAGGGTTCCCGAAGCGATTTGGGTTGGCCAAAGCCTTAGTTTAGAATGATGTTGCTAACAGGCGAGCCGTTTATTGGGCTTTCAGTTGATCTACGCCAAGTATAATGTCCATGAGATGTTGAGCTCCGACGTTATGTAAGAGTTGGGGCTCGAGAGTATTTGATAGGAGTGAGAAATTTCGTTGCCGAATCGATTGAGATTCACCGAAGCCTTGGTTTAGGCTGATATTGTTTAGACGCGGGCCGTTTGTTTGGCTTAGTTTTTAAGACTTAGGCGAGTTCATTAGGAATGAACGATATCGTTGCCAAAGCGTTCGAGATTTGCCTAAACCTTGATTCAGACCAATGTTATTTAGAGGCAAGCCGTTTGTTGGCTTTTAGTCGAATATGTTTAACTGTCTCATACTTAGGCGATCAACGCTCAAGCAGTACAATGTTCGTGAGATAATGACGTCGAACGTTATGCAAGAGTTGGGGGTTCGGGCGTTTTTGTTAGGATTGAACGATCACTTTGCCGAAGTGATTCGGGTTCACCTAAGCCCTGATTTAGGTTGATATCGCTTAGAAGCGAGCCGTTTGTTGGCTTAGTTTTTAGGATTTAGACGATTTCGCCGAGGAGTTCTGATTAAGGTTCCCGAAGCGATTCAGGTTTGTCAACGCCTTGATTTAGACCGATGTTGCTTAGAAGCGAGCCATTTATCGGGTTTTTTGACGAACATGTTTAATTATCTCATACTTAGGCGATCAACGCTCGAGTAGTACAATGTTTGCGAGATGTTGAAGTCCAACGTTATGTAGAAGTTGGGGGTTCGGGCGTTTTCGTTAGGAATGAATGTTTTCTTTGTCGAAGTGATTCGGGTTCACCTAAGGCATGATTTAGACCAATGTTGCTTAGATGCGAGCTGTTTTATCAGGTTTCCAGTAGAACATGTTTAGTTATCTCGTACTTAGACGATCAACGCTCGAGCAGTACAATGTTCATGAGATGTCGAGACCAACGTTATTTAAGAGTTGGGGTTTAGGTGTTCTTCTTCTAGATTAGGACTTGCGTGTTTTAACGACTTATGAGCTCTTTTTGAGAACAGCCGTCAGAATATCTCTCGGGATATACCAAAAAGATATTGGACCGGGATATACCCAGTCTCAATTTATATGCCGCGCTTAAAATCCGTGGAGGATGTACAGAACCTTATGGTTCGTATGGAACGTGAAGGTTAGGATCCCGTTTGTGATGTAGAGGTTCGTACGATGTGGCCAACAGCGTACGAAAAGATAAGATTTGAAAGATGAGCTATGTAAACTTTTATTCGAGAATGTTTATAGTTTACATAGCGTGGGAGTATATGAATATATGTACCCCACCCCCCCCCCTTTACGGAGGGGGCAGTTGCCTACGTACCTCTTTCAGGGATCAAACCGCTCTGTAGTTCATGTGTGAATGCTAATCAAGTTTGGTGAATTTGCCAGAAGATAATCAAATCGGCGTGATTCTAGATCAACGTTTTATGTGCAAGGCTGTGCTCGGCTTTATGCTTGTTTTTTTTTGCGATGGACTCGGTTCTTATATTGCCGGAAAAGCTTGGCTTTGGCTGTATTAGGTGCGAGGATAAAGTTCTCGGCTTATCCAGAATAAAAACGTGCGAGATGTGCTCAACTTATAGTTGTTGGCTTTGGCTATATTACGTGCGAGATGTCGAGACCAACGTTATGTAAGAGTTAGGGTTTAGGTGTTCTTCTTCTAGCTTAGGACTTGCGTGTTTTAACGACTTATGAGCCCGTTTTGAGAACAGCGGTCAGAATATCTCTCGGGATATACCTAATAGATATTGGACCGGGATATACCCAGTCTGAATTTATATAGCGCGCTTAAAATATCGTGAAGAATATAGAGAACCTTATGGTTCGTATGGAACGTGAAGGTTACGATCCCGTTTGGGATGTAGAGGTTCGTATGCTGTGTCCCACACCGTACGAAAAGATAAGAGTTCAAAGATGAGCTATGTAAACTTTTATTCGAGAATGTTTATAGTTTACATAGTGGGAGTATATGAATATATGTACCCCACTCCCCCCCCCCCCCTTTAGGGAGGGGCAGTTGAACTTGTCATGATGCGAGCTGCCTACGTACCCCTTTCAGGGATCAAACCGCCCCGTAGTTCATGTGTGAATGCTAATCAAGTTTGGTGAATTTTCCAGAAGATAATCATATCGGCATGATTCTAGATCAACCTTTTATGTGCGAGGCTGTGCTCGACTTTATGCTCGTTTTTTTTTTGCAATGGACTCGGTTCTTATATTGCCAGATGAGCTTGGCTTTGCCTGTATTAGGTGAGAGGATAAAGTTCTCGGCTTATCCCGAATACAAACATGCGAGATGTGCTCGACTTAGAGTTATTGGCTTTGGCTGTATTAGGTGCGAGGATAAAGTTATTGGCTTATCCTGAATACAAACGTGCGAGACGTGCTCTGCTTAGAATTGTTTGTGTGACTTAGACGTCATGCGGGATTGGACCCGACTTTTACTTGGAAAGTTAAAGTTTTTGAGTGTAAAGAAGTGTATTATTTCACCACGACATCCTTGTGGAATGTGTGCGAGATGGATCTCGGCTTTTAAGGTTATAACGTTACTGCAAGTATGCACTTTGTCCGATTCAGATATGGCTCGTTCGGATCCAAGTTTTCTCCTTTCTTTTATTGGCTTGAAAGTTGGGTCGACATTGAGCTTGTAGCATGCCACGTCGATACTGATTTCGGGCATGTCTTACGCGGCCCGCGCGAAAGTGTTAATGTTCTTCTACAGAAAGTCGATCACATTGAGTCGTCCAGCTTGGCTTACTTATGGGATCGTAAAAGTTGCCGATCTGACATTATTCGCACCCGAACCCACTTCCGCTTATTGGCACCTTCTGTCAGTTTGGGCTCGGCTCGTCTCCTGCGGCTCGGCGAACTGGTCTCGACATGTCATCTCGGGCTCGTCGCCGTACTGTATTTGTTAACTTCCGAGCCAAGTTCTTCTTCGATGGTGTGCTCAATAGTATGGTTCGTCTATCAGTTGGACGTTCACTTTTAAACCGTTCGTAAGCGGAGTTCGTTGAGGGGCAGCTCCTTCACTTTTAAACCGTTCGTAAGCGGAGTCCGCTCGTCATATGGATTCGAAGATGGTAGTCTGTCGGAGCTCCTCATCACACTTATGTGTACACTGATTGGCATCGTGAAACTGAGTCTTCTTACGGCTCCTCTTCGTAGGTTCATCGCTGAACCCGTTTGTCTGATCGGCGCATCTCAAGTTCGGCTATTCTCTTTCCTCCATCATAAGTTCTATCTCTGGCGTAATGCTAGTTGTCTTGTGCACTAGAGATCGGACGTCTCGGAATTCGGCTATTGCCCAAGCAAGCGAGGTTTAGATTTCGTCAAGTTCATCACTTCGGGGTCGGCTTGTCTCCTGCAGCTAAGCAAATTGGCCTCAGCTTATCGTATTGGTGGGCTCGTCGGCGTTTTACCTTTGTTTTCGGGGCGTTAAGTTGTTCTCGAGGCGTGTAACCTGTTGCTGAGGCGTTTAGGTTGTTGCTGAGGCGTTTAAGTTGTCGTCGGGGCATATAACATGTTGCCGAGGCATTTAGGTTGTTACCGATGCGTTTTCCTCCAAGTGAGATGTTTCTTTAGTTTTGAGCCGACCTCTTCTTCTGCAATCCTCGCTCATGGGGCCGAGGCGAGAGTGGATTGTGTAAGATTTCGATATGTCGACATTTTCACCCGAGCCCTCGTATGTTGGATGGTCTCGTTGCTCATTTTCTCTAAAGATGGTTCGTTCCATTATGATGTGAAACGTTCTGAAGTGTTCCTTCAGGTCGGTTGTCCCATCGTCGATTGGAAATCGAATATTTCAAGACATTTTTTTCTTGTCGATGCGCGTTGTGAATGGCATTGCGTGGGTCTCCTCTAACATGAAATCTATCTCCGAGGCAAAGCTGGTGCGTTGTGGACTTGCGATCGGATCGCCTTCACTTCGCCGTTTGCCCGAGCCAGGTCAACTCGGATTTCGTCAAGGACGTCGCCTCGGCTTTCAACATTGGGCTCGGCAAAACGTCAACCGCTCACCGTTCTGGGCTCGTTGGGATAAGGTGTCTGCTCGGCCCGTAAGAGATTTTTCTCTTCTTCGGCTAAATCTTAATCTTGTTCCGAGCCGAGGCCTCCTTATAAAATTTTGGCTTACTGCACCGCGTCGATAGTTGCGTGAGGTTTCGCAAGTCACTGTTGTGGCTACCGATCTGTCGGTATTTTCCGGAGGGATTTTCCTCTTCTTCGTCTGAGTCTCCACCTTGTTTTGAGTCGAGGTCTTTCTTCCAGGGTCCTGGTAAGTGCGTCAAGTTGCTAGGTTGCGTCAGTCCCGCGTCAGATCGACCTCTCCCATCCACCGTTTCTGCTGCCGAGCTGTCAATGAGCTTGTCCAGGGTTTCATGGGGCGCTGGTTCCTTCGTCGTCGACTCCTCTTCAGATCAAACGAAGTGGCTCCAAGCCGAGCTCCTCTTTAGAAGTTCTGGCTTGTTGCACTGCAGTGATAGTCGCGTCAGGTTGCGTGATGTAGTTTAAATAGTCGTCCGAGATTGGGAGATTTCTTTGTGGACTCGTCTAGCTTTGAATTTGTAGGACCCTAAGCTGCAAGTGCACAGCGTGCGTTGTAGTACTTAGGGTATCGATCCAAAGAGAGGAGGTCAACTGCAAAACAGAGAATCATGACAACCAAAGATGCAGAGAATTGGGGTTTTGGGGTAAGTGTCACGAATTTTTCAGAAAAGAAAGAAGGGAGAGCAGCATCTTATATAGAGGTGGGTGTAAACCAATTCTATAACCAACGGGAAAAGGAAAAACAACTTAAGTGCTTGTAAAAAAAAATCAGATGAGCAGTGCAGAAAAGGTAAATATTGAAGTGCGTAAATCTCGAGTTGTAAAGCAGATGGGGGAAACACGTTGGGGATCTTCTCGGAAAATCTATGGGGTTCTAACTAGAAATCAAACTCACAAAAGTTCAGACAAACGAGACTAGACGATTTTCCCTAAACTGGAATCACTGGTTTTAACAATCGGTTCAAGAACAGTTAATGAAATTCCCCATAGATCCCCTTAAAGAACACCCAATAAAAATAAACTACTCAAACATGAAAGAAGGAGTAGAAATCAATGAGAAGTAACAAAGGTTTCAGCAGAAATCGATCTCCCTCGAAGAACAAGGATGGAGATCGAGAGAGAAAGAGATATGTGGTCGTTAGAACCAAACAATGAAACGTGAAAAGTAAAACTTCGAACTCTTTAAAAGAAACCCTAAACATCGAGTATATATAGGTCTTCAAGTCCTCTTGGTCGTCAATTTGGTCTTATCTTTCATAAGACGGTTGTGGGTTTAAGTTGTGCTTCAAATGGACTCGAGAATCATCAAGTGGCTGGCCGACCAAGAGACTGGCTGTGGCGCGGCCACTGGTCGGCTGGTCAGGCCGTGGCGCGGCCAGCTTGGTCTTCCGGGTGCTTGACGGACCTTCTTGCTTCCTTAATAACTTGAGATCAACCCGTGGGATTGTTCTCAAACCACTTCGAGGTGAAAGACAACTGATAAGGTTACATTGTCTCCAAATATGAGCTTGATCTTGTGGTGGAAAGGCCTTTGTCTGATGTTAAACTTATGCTCTCGAGCACTGTTTCCGAGAATGTCCATTTTGCTCCAAAATAGGCGTCTTTTGCTAAGTTTACCTGAAAAGAGTCTTGAACAACCAAACACTCGAAATCTAGTGTTTATGCATTAAAACCTTAGTGAAATGCTCATTGAAGCACTCACTTATGATAGTAAAAGATGGGTAAAATATGCATGTTATCAACTCCCCCAGACTTAAACCTTTCTTTGTCCTCAAACAAAACAAAAATCTAAGTAAGGAACAGAGGTTTGAAAACTTGGAAACTCACCAATACTTGGGAACTCATCAAGTCTAGGAATCGACCTGTTTGAGCCACGTAACTAGGAATCTAGCTTCAAAGCGTTTGGGTCTAGTTACCTTGCAGAGTCAACGCAAGATCCTTCGAGAACTCTAGAGATTAGAACTTTCTCTGTTGGAATGATCCACTCGCAGTGTTCAACTTAGTAAACCTTGCATCTAAACACGTGAGAATGGTCATTAAGGTTCATTGTTCGAAGCGACTTGTACCTAGCAAAGTTCATAGTTTCCGACTAAAAGAAAAAAGTTTTGACTCTATAAAACGACTCGATAAATAATGCATGTATGCTTAAGACTCATCAAATCAAAGCATAGTTAGTAATATAAGAAACACCCACCCCCCCCCAGACTTAATCAAATTGTCCGCAGTTTGTTTAAATCGAGTTGAGGTGAAAAAGATAGGTAAATTCAAGTACAAGCTTGTGAAGACTTACTTGAAAGTGGCGATGGGTTTGGTATAGGTGGTTGGGCGTGTGGTATGATTGAGCTAAGGAAATGTGATGCGTGGTTTAACTAAACAAAATAAATCGAAAACTCGGATCAAAAGGAAATGTGATGCGTGATTTGAGCTTCCTTGCTTCGTTTGGTGGTAGTGGGCATGTGGTGATGATGGATGATGGTGGTGATAGGCGTTTGGTGGTGATGATTGGCTCGCCTTAGTTGTAAAGAACAAGTACTTTGGTTGTTCAGTACTTGTCTTGGTTCCTTGACCTTTGTAGAACATCTTTAATGAGAGATGAAAAATCTTATGTCCTTGCGTCTTGAAGATTGCATCATCTCAGAAACTTGAAGTTTGGGTCGATGCTGGCCTATCAGGTGATGTGTTCGGGATCCCGGAAGGCAGGTGTTGCTAGTTCGAACTTCAATGCCATATGAATTCCTTACTTGGCTTCGGTAGAGGTTTTGGTTGCGGAAGAGAGAAGATAGTCTTCGAAAACTTTTCTCTTCGCGGTTTGGTGAAGGAAGTTGCATCTTCTTCCTTATGGAGCTTGCACAACGGTTTTGGAGGTTGAGACCGTTGTATTCTTCTTTTTCTTCGTGGATACAGGTCCGTTAAACGTACATGAAGAAGTATGTAGAGAGATAGATCATCGACTTAACTTGAATTGGATGGAGTCTTGTCTTGTCTCGCCGTCTTTGATGCAATAGTAATATACCGCGGTTGTGGAAGTTGTCTTTGCGGTCATCAGGACGTGTTCGAGTCTTGAAACAAGATGGAATCTTGCAAGACTTGAAAGATGTTGAAGGAGGTCCGGTTTGGTGAAGTTCGGGATGGAGAAAGTCGCAGAGGAAGGTTGGTCGCGCGAAAGGTTGTCGCGGCCGCGGCCAGGGGTGTCTTCTCCGTGCTATCGTGGCTCATGGCACGGCCAGGCTCCTTCTGGCCGGCCCACGGGCAGATCGTCGCCCGGTGAGTGTTCTTTGAAACTCCTTCATATTTTTGGTCTTTTCTGGTTTTTCTGATTTCTTTGTGCTTTTCTTGATTTTCTGATTTTTTTTTTTTGCTTTTGTGGTTTATGTGAATGCTGTAAAGTAAGAAGAAACCAAAAACTAAAAGTTAGTATGGTTAAGGAGCTGAGAAAGAGAATACCTAAAATGGGTTGTCTCCCATCGAGCCGCTCTTGTTTAAAGTCTTTTAGCTAGACTTTGGTAGTTTGGGAGCTTAGTTGGAGGGTGAGCTAGGCCTTAAGCAAGGTCTCTTTGCCTTCTGCGCAGCCTCTTCAGTTGAAGACTCCTCGAGTCTCTCCATAATTGCATCTTCATCCTTTTTAAGAAGATGTCTCTCCATGGTGTAAGGTATCGCGGTATAGAACTTTTTCCAATCGATATTGGTGAATGAGACTCGCCTATTGGGCCAATCCATGATGGCTCCTGCAGTGGCTAAGAACGGCAATCCCAAGATAAGAGGTGCAGCTTCTTCTTGGCGGGTTTTGACTATGTAGAAGTCAACCGGGATTATACAACCGCCAATGATGACCGGGAGATCATAGATGACTCCCTTTACGGCTGCGAAAGACTGGTCTGCCAAGCCAATCTTGACTTCGGTCGGAAAGACACACTTTATACCAAGCCGGCATGATGTTTATGCGTGATCCTGAATCGCATAAAGCATTCCTGAAAGTGTTACCTCAGATGTTGCAAGTTGTGAGGTATTGCTCGTGGCCTTGGACTTTGTGGAGGTTCCTAATCTGCTTCCGTGCTCTGGCGAGGTTGAAAATGTTTTGAATATCAGACACCGTCTCCTTGCTTTCGCAAAAAAGATGCCCAATCAGGTGCTCTCTCCAGGCTTCCACGAAATCCACTTCATGGGGAAGGTTTCGAACCACCTTGTTGAATTCTTCCAGTGCTAACGGTTCGAGTCGATCCTGGTGCCATTCGTATTTCTTTGTCGGGGGCATTCTATTAGCGTCCTTGATGGCCGAATGTCTTACTTGATTAAAGTAGACCTCTATGTCGATCTTGTTTTCAAAGCTATCTTGAAAGAAGTCGGCCAAACCCTAATCTTTCCAAGCATCCTCGAATGACGTCTCTGCCGGGAGTTCCTTGACTTTATTGTTGAACTCCATTAGCTTTTCCCTCTGAATGTGCATCTTGATAGGTCGTGCGTGGCTGACTTTGCTCTTCCCGGTCGAATGAACAGAGGTCTCTTCTTTGAGAAGTTCTTGGGACTCGTAACTTTATGACCCGGTCGAGTATGTCTCTTCGAACTCATAGTTTGAATCACTTGAGCAGCTGGCAGTGAAGCTCGTTTCAGGATTTGAGAGTCTTGTTTCGGTGATGGATCTGACCTCGTTGCATGGTGCGAACGTGACTAGGCTGGAGCAGTGGCCTGGCGCGGCTGGCACGTCTCACTGTGTTGCTCCGTGGATCGAGATCTCGAAGACTCTCTCCGTAGTTCCTCCAAGAGGGTAGGGAAGCTTCTTGGTTCTAAAGGGCCTGATTACAGAGATCAGCTCGCGAAGTCTCAGTTGCTCTCTGGTCAGCTTCTCAATAACTGTCGTTTTCCTCTTCAGGCTGTTGAAGATGCCTTCGAGCCTATCATCAATCTCTTCGGCCTTACCCTCAGATCATCGTTGGTCTTCTACCTGTTGCAGAATATCAGCTTCAGCTCGATCCCTGTTGAAGTAGATGGAGTCGTTGCTCTCCTCAAGCTTTTCGTTCAAGGCACATATGTCTCTTATGCTTCGCTCGAGGATGGGTCTGCATTGTTCGAGTGCATCAGAGATCTTTTTCAGTTGGATGGCATTGTTGGACGCTTTCTCTTTATGCAACCTCATCTCTTAGAAGATGGCTTGTAGCTTAGCGAGGAGTTCGGTTTGAACTGCGTCTATGTGCCCGTACACAGCTTCAGTGCACTTCGCCTGATATCCCACCATACCGTTGATCATATCTATGAGCTAATTGAGATGGTGGGTTTGCTCGATATATGTGTTGTTGTATGGTTGAGGGAGCTTAGGCGTATCTTGGTGCTTCACGCTCGGGAAGGGTATCCGAGGTGTATTCGTCGGGGTCGGTCTCCGGCCAGCAAGTTGTGAGTCGTGTGGGGCGCAAGGCTCGAGGGTGGTTTCAGCTTCCAGAGAACTAGGGTCGTGTTGTTCTCGGTTCGTGGTGTTCTTCATAATTTTAATGTTTCTGAAACTCAGAAAGAAATATAGAAGTTAGATAAAAAGAATGTCTTTGAATTATGATCCTGACCTTTGTTTTGGACAGCGAAACGCAACCTCCCCGGCAACGGTGCCAAAAGCTTGATGGGGTCTAAATAGTCGTTCGAGATTGGAGGATTTCTTTGGGGACTCATCTAGCTTTGAATTTGTAGGACCCTAAGCTGCAAGTGCACAGCGTGCGTTGTAGTACTTAGGGTATCGATCCAAAGTGAGGAGGTCAACTGCAAAACAGAGAATCAGGGCAACCAAAGACGCATAGAATTGGAGTTTTGGGGTAAGTGTCACGATTTTTGCAAAAAAGAAAGAAGGAAGAGTAACGTCTTATATAGAGGTGGGTGTCAACCAATTCTATAACCAACGGGAAAAGGAAAATCAAATTAAGTGCTTGTAAAAAGGAAATCAAATGAGCAGTGTAGAAAAGGTAAATATTGAAGTGCGTAAATCTCGAGTTGTAAAGCAGATGGGAGAAACACGTTGGGGATCTTCTCGGAAAATCTATGGGGTTCTAACTGGAATCACTGGTTTTAACGACCTAACTGTGACAAGTTAGACCGATCTATGTTATGCAAACTTCACAGGTATACTATTGTATCATGAGTCCAAGGTAAACACGCATAATGATTGGGACAATAAACGTTTACGACTTCTCCTTTGGTATGCATAAGCATCCTACAAGCGTTGTGCTCCACCAAACTAGGTTCGGATCTGAAATTCAGCAGGTTAATGATTTTCAAAGATTCTAAGATCAGAAATCTAGTTCCAGACGACCTAAATCTACGGCCTAAACAATTGGTTCAATAACAGTTAATGAAATTCCCCATAGATCCCCTTAAAGAACACCCAACGAAAATAAACTACCCAGACATGAAAGAAAGAGTAGAAAACGTGATAGATGAATGCATGCTTGTATAAATCAATGAAAAGTAACAAAGGTTTCAGCAGAAATCGATCTCCCTCGAAGAACAAGGATGGAGATCGAGAGAGAAAGAAATATGTGGCTGTTGGAAACAAAACAATGAAACATGAAAAGTAAAACTTCGAACTCTTTAAAAGAAACCCTAAACATCGAGTATATATAGGTCTTCAAGTCCACTTGGTCGTCAATTAAGTCTTAGTTTGCATAAGACGGCTGCGGGTTTAAGTTGGGCTTCAAATGGGCTTGGAAATCGTCAAGTGGCTGGCCGGCAAAGCAACTGGCCGTGGCGCGGCCACTGGTCATCTGGTCAGGCTGCGGCCTGGCCAGCTTGATCTTCCGGGTACTTGACGGACCTTATTGCTTCCTTCATAACTTTAGATCCAACCGTGGGATTGTTCTCAAACCACTTCGAGGTGAAATACAGCTGATAAGGCTACCTTGTCTCCAAATATGAACTTGATCTTGTGGTGGGAAGGCCTTCGTCTGATGTTGAACTTATGCTCTCGAGCACTGTTTCCGGGAATGTCCATTTTGCTCCAAAATATGCGTCTTTTGCTAAGTTTACCTGAAAAGAGTCGTGAACAACCAAATACTCGAAATCTAGTGTTTATGCATTAAAACCTTAGTGAAATGCTCATTAAATCACTCACTTATTATAGTAAAAATGGGTAAAATATGCATGTTATCATTGCGTCAATCCCGTATCAGGTCGGGTTTCTCCTGCCGCTGCTATGGTTACCGAACCATCAGAGGACTCGCCTAGGGTTCCTCCAGGTTGTTGGTTTCCTCTTTTGCCGGCTCCTCTTCGGATTAGAGAAGATGGCTCCGAGCCGAGCTCTTCTTCCGAGGTTCTGGATTGTTGCGCCGCGGCGATAGTCGCGTTAGGTTGAGTTAATCCCTTATCGGTTCAGATTTCTCATGTCGCTGCTGGGGTTGACGAACCGTCGGTGGGCTCGCCTAGGATTCCGTCAGGTTACTGGTTTCCTTTTGCGACGGCTCCTCTTCATTTCAGAAGAGGTGGCTCCGAGCCGAGCACCTCTTCCAAGGTTCTGGCTTGTTGCGCCGCAGCGACAGTCGTGTTAATCCCGTATCGGTTTGGATTTCTCATGTCGCTGGTGGGGTTGCAGAACCGTCGGTGGGCTCGCATAGGGTTTTTTCAGGTTACTAGTTTCCCCTTGCTTCGGCTCCTCTTCGGATCAGCTACTGGCATCTGTTCTCCGGAGATGCGTTGCGATTGGAAACCTCCTGCCCGAAGTTGAGAAGTTAAGCGCCGTCGGATCGAGGTCGGGTCTCCTAAACCTTCTGGGTGGATTCATAGTTGGGGTCAAGCTCTCGATCTGGTGGTTCTGGGCTCGACTCTCTGTTGGTGTTGTCGGCGTTTAGCGCTCCGATGGTCTCTTCAGATCTCGTGCGTCGATTCTCGGTGTAAGAATACTTCTTCTCCCCTCCTTTTAGCGCCAAATTTTTCGTGCTCGACTTCACACAATATAATTTGTCTACAAAAATATAAAAGAGGACGCGAAGATTCTAAGTTAAAACACGACACAAAGATTTGAAGATGGAGATTTTATTATAGGTGTTTTCATAAGCTTTTGGGTGCAAGTATTTGCCTAGGTCGAAAATCGATTAGAGACCACCCCCTTTACAAATGAGTTAAGGGTTCTATTTATACATCTCTACTCGTAATATAAGCGAATATCTCGGTAAATATTCTCGTAGATTCTCGTCTATCCCTTGGTGCGGCGTTTCTTTCTTCGAGGCATTGTCTTCTAAGGCGAACATTGCTTCGGACTTCCTCGTGGGATAGGGCTCTGCCCATTTATGCAATGATCCGTCTTGGGCTCGGCCTTGTACCTCGTCTTGAGCTCGGATCGTTTTTGTGGGCTTACGGCTCGGATCGTTGTGTGGGCTTACGGCTCTGATCGTCAAGCGAAGAGGCTGGTTCGGTTCGGCTAAGATCATGCACGGTTTTTGCGCTTCGCTTCGGCTCGGACCGTGCGTGCTTTGTGCACCGAGCTGAGCCCGGTTTATGCTCGGTTTGGCTCAGATATTTCCTCCCATACTTATTCATTTTCTCGATTGATCTTGCCTTGGGGAAAACAGACCCCAACAAGGAGCATCTTAAACTTAGGAAGCACCCCACAATACAAAGTGCTAAGGAGAGACGCTTCCGAGAAACCATGGTGAGGACAATGTGTTGTATACCTCTTGAACATTTCCCATGCTTCACAAAAACTCTCATTAGCTCTTTGAGTGAAGCTTGAGATCTCATTCCTCAACTTTGATGTCCTTGTATTAGAGAAGAACTTGGCAAAAAGGCTTTCTTGCATTGATCTCATGAAGTGATTGAGCCTTGTGGAAGGTTCTTCTGCCATATGTGTGCTTTGTCTTCAAGAGAGAAGGGGAACAACCTCAACTTAAACCCATCTTCAGTGATACCATTGAGCTTGGTCATGCTACATATCCTCTCAAACTCATCCAAATGGTCTAATGGATCCTTCATAGTCAAACCATGAAACTTGTTGTTTTGTACCATAGTTATTAACCTACTCTTGATCTCAAAGCTATTGTTCTCAACTGGCGGAGGGATGATACCTTGGCGATTCAAATGGGTATTAGGTGCAAAACCAGCCCCAATGTGTCTAGGTTGGCGTGGAGGATGTGCATTGCCACCCAAACCTTGTTCAAAATCCATACTCAAACTCGATGGATCAAGTGCTCTTGTTGTGTTCACTGGATCTCAAGTGCATGTACCTATAGAGAGAGAGTAAACCAAGCAAAAGAGATTAGTAAGCAAAGTAAAATAAAACTAAATCTCATGTAGAATTAAAATCCTAATGCACAAACCAATTCCTAAATGGCAACAGCGCCAAATTGATAAGCGGATTTTTGCTATCAATTACTCAAACCCACTCATGTCATTGTAGGTATTTGAGGATAATTCCAATTGGGTATGATTGTGACAATATGAATACATAAAACTCCTTAATCCAAGCTAGCATATGGTTTTTGTGGTTCATCTATCAACGTAAGTGATCAAACCAAGCAAACAAACTAAACAAAATGAACTAGAACCTTAATTAAACAATAGACAAGCTAATCAAGCAATTCAAAGATTAATTACTCACTAGAGAAGATTGACAATTGGCTAAAACGAATCCAAGGATGGGGTTATCAATCTAGGGTGCTTCAAGAATCAATCTTTGATGTCCAACAATCACAATATATGCTAATCCCTAAGCTTAGAACTCAAAAGCAAGACTAATCCACTCTCATGGCACTAATCACATCACTAATCATCCTAATCAAGAACAAACTCTCATTTGTGAAAAGGAAGCTAACAAGCATGATGAATCAGTTCTATATTGCTAATAAACACCCTAGACAATCACTATCATTAACTAGGAATGTAAATCTCTTGTTTAGTTTATTGGGGAATTTCATCAAACACCTTGTGGGTGGGTGATACAAGCGTTTTTATACTTGCAAGCAATTCCTCAATTGCTCATGTCATTGCAATATTTGAGGTATCAATCCATCTTGGGAGATTGGTTGCACTAAGAATACAAAGCTAAGTCTAAGCTAAGCAAAATGGGTAAATTGAAGTCTCAAACAAGTAACAAAAGCAAACTACAACTTAAAAGGATGCTACTAAAGCACTAACTATGAAATTAAACCTTAATTGAAGCTAATCAAGAAACTAAGCNAGAAGTCAACATTAAACCGGTCAAAGGAAGGGAAAAAGTCAAGCAAACCTGAGTTTTTAAAAATGGATCGACGTGGTCGTCGATCCATGTCGTCGATCTATTTTTTTTTAAAGATGGATCGACGTCCTTCGTCGATCTAGTTGGCCGATCCGTGCTCCTGGATTTTTAGATCGACGAACCATCGTCGATCCATGTCACCGATCTTACGCCCTGGACTTTTGGATCGACGAACCCTCGTCGATCTGCTTGATCGATCTAGCCCTCTAAAAAAAATGGATCGACGAGTCTCGTTGATCTATCTCGTCGATCCATCTTCAAAACTTTCTCCACACCTTTTCTTCAAGCCTAAGTCCTCCATACTCAACCTAAAACTTCCACAAACTCAAAGAAACATAATCATAGAACTAAAGCAAGAATATATACATAAGGATAACCATGGGAGTGCCTCCCAAGTGCGCTTGTTTAAAGTCACTAAGCTTGACTTTGCAAACCTTTTTAGGCTAGAGGGTGATCAAGGAGAGGGTTTGGGACTCCTTCTCCTTTCTTGATGAACATGGTGCCTGTTCTAGCTTGTAGCACCTTCTTCTTAGACCTCTTTCTTGCAATCTTTGGTGGCTCAACTATGTGCCCCTTCACATTGATCCCATCAAACATAGCAAGAAGACATTTACCATCAAAGCTTGACCCATCATACTCATTGTGGTCCATGGTGTCTTTATCCTCCAGCATCACACAAGTGAATCCCATCTGCTGCTCCTTTGTGTATGGTGGTTTCTCATCAATTTCCATAGTAGCACATGTGATTGTGCCACAAGAACCAAAGGTAGAAAGCTTCATGGGATAGAAGACCTTGTCATTCACACTCTTGAGAACCACCCTCTTGTTAGCGAAATCAATGCTTGCTCCAACTGTATTGAGGAAGGGAGTTCCTAGGAGTAGAGGCAGCCTCGTTGTTTGAACCATTTCCATGATTATGAAGTCGGTTGGGACAAGACACTCACCAATTTTCAATGGATAATCCTCTACAAGGCCTATAGGTTGCCTTGAGGAAGCATCAACAAAGGTGATAGGTGATGGATACTTCTTTAGGCTTGTAATCCCAAGACTCTTTGACAACTCAAGGGACATCACATTGACACTTGATCCCGAATCACATAAAGCTTCATCAATCTTCAAGTTCCCAAGAGAGCAAGAAATCAAAAATTTTCCGGGATTACCGAGCTTTGGAATAGTCTTGGGCGCATCTTTTGTTGTGCTTGGTGGATCAAGGCTTTTCATCAGCTCTTCTACTTCTTTCCTATTAGCTAGCAAGTCTTTGATGAACCTTAGTTGATCCTTAACTTGAGACAAACTCTCCCCCTTGGGCAAAGGTGCACCAACTTTCTCCATACTTCCTCTAAAGCTTGAGAGCTCTTTCTTTTGTGCCTTAGTTAAAATTCGCTCAGGGTATGGGAGTGGTGGCTTATAGATAAGGAGATCACAAGCTCTTTCTTCACTCTTCTTGGCCACTTCTCTTACATTCTCCTCAACTCTTGCCTTTGTAGAAGTCTTGGCTTCATCAAACACTTCTTTACCAACTTTTGTAGCAATAACCATGGAGTCATTTTGAATGGTTACCTCCCCAACTTGAACTTCAATGTCCTCATTGAATGGAGATGTATCACAAGGATCCTCAAATAGGTGTTCAAATTCTTGCACAACAAGCTCATATTCATCCTCATCAATAGTGGAGATAGTATTGCAATACTCCTTTGGGTTAGATTCGGGTTTACCCGGTAAAGTGCTTTGAGAATTGGAGCTAGAAGCTTTGCCTTTCTCTAATTGCTTGAACTTTTGTTGGAGACCTCCTATTTGAGTAGCAAGCTCATTGAGTGAAGAATCCATTCTTGTATTAATTTCAGCAATTTTCTTACCCATGTTAGCATCATTGTGAGCTTGACCTTGGAGTATTTGTTGAAGCATTAGCTGAACATTGTCTTGTGGAGGGTTGTACTTTTGACCTCCATAGTTGCCTTGGTTTCCTCCTTGATAGTTTGAGTTGGAAGCATAGACCTTTTGTTGGTTGTTGTAAGGTACAAAAGGCTTGTTTTGAGTGGCTTGTGGAGGGTAGACTTGGTCTTGGGGGTTAGCAACATTATTACTTCTATAAGAGAGATTGTTGTTTCCCTTATAGTTGTTGTTGTAGTTGTTGTTGTAACCTCCTTGGCCAGACACGAAATTGACCACTTCTTCACACTCTTGAGCCCTAGCTTCATCATCACATTCCTCTTGATACTCACCAACAAAATGAACATGCCTTTGGTTGGAGATCATGAGCTTATCCATCTTTTCATGGAGAGACTTTATCTCCTTCTTAGTAGATTCATACTCACTTCCCCTTGGAGCTCTATCATAATCCTCATTATAATTACCATCACTCAAGGCAAGATTCTCCACAAGCTCTAGACCATCATCTACTTCTTTTCCTAAGAAGTTCTCATTACTAGCTGTATCAAGAAGCATCCTTATCTTAGGTAGAACACCTCTATAGATGGTGCTTAGTAGAGACTCTTGTGAGAAGCCATGATGAGGGCATTGCATTGTGTAGCCCTTGAATCTTTCCCAAGC
>JAHZTW010000001.1:381414353-381427969 GCA_020283515.1 Alliaria petiolata
TATAGCCTCGGCATGCATAGTAACGAGGAGGTTACTATGGTCATGCCACCTTTGTTTAAGCTTCCACTTGTGTTATTACTTTGATATTGTTGCATGATGTGAGCATGCATTGTTTTATTTGGGGTTTGGGTTGGGATTCTAACAATTGTATAGAGGGTCCTGGTTTCACTGAGTAATACTAGATTACTCATTCCTCATTTTATTAAATTTTGCAGGAAACCATAGAGAGTAGACGGACCCAGCGGACACTAGGATTCCGGAGTAGTTTGCGGTATGTTTTTGTAAAACATATGTACAGTTTTGAGTTGTACGGTTTAGGTAGTAAGGATCCGATTATATAACGTTTGAATAAGTCGGATTTTGTATAATGACTCGATATATATAATAAAGAAGGTTGTTGAAAGTAAAAGCCTTGTGTTGAAATGATATTAACTTGGTCCGAGTTAACACAACTCTTGTCTGGAGTACGGGTTGGCAAGCCTTAGGCTCTAGACGAGAGGGTCGAACTAGCAGGGCAGGCTAGCCTTGGACTTAGATCCGTTCTAAGGGAGGGCCGGCCTGTCAGCGAACTTCGGCAACTGTGGCGCTCCCGGTTTGTCTGGGCTTAGACCGAGTCGGGGGTGTTACAGTCCCCCTCCCTAAAGGGGGGGGAGTGGGGTACGCGTATACACACTCCCCACGCTGTGTAAACCATAAGAATCTCTGAATAACGATTTCCATAACACTTTCTTTCAATTCTTATAATTTCGTATGCTGTTGGCCACAGTACGCGAACCTTTGCGTCCCAATCAGGACCCCAACCTTCACGTAAGGTTCTCTACATCCATCACGGATCTATGCGCGCTATATAAGTTCAAACCGAGTATACTTCGGTTCAATCTCTCTTGGGTATATCCCGAAAGATATTCAGACGGCTGTTTTCCAAACGGACTCGTAAGTCGTTAAAACACGCAAGTCCCAAATCAGAAAAACGCCTAAAACTCCAACTCTTGCATAAACTTTGGTCCTCGACATCTCGCAAACATTGTATTCTTCGGGCATTTGGCGCCTAGAGTACGAGATAACTAAATATGGTTGACTAAAACCCGATAGACGGCTCACTACTAAGCAAATATCGGTCAAAGACAGGATATCCGACGAACACCGAATCACCTCGGCATCTCGGTTTATCCTTAAGCAATTGGATCCTAAAACATTCGAAGAACGAAAAAATGACTTCGGGATTACGGATCCAGACTCTTCGACAGAACCATACGAATCCGAAAACTAAACAAATCAAACAACTGATCATAAAACTGAATTCGCAGACAGAATTATGGATAAAGCCTTCCAGGCATCATGTTCAAACAACAAGAAATATAACATCTAAAGCGACAACGAGACCTAGTTCAGCGGGTTCGGCGGGAATCTTCTGCCCCAGTCAAGATCGGTCGAATCCTCCTTCCAAAACTCTAGCGAAAGCGTTGGAGGCCACAAATCTCCACGGAGATCCATTGCGAGCCGCTCGAACTCTTCGTCAGCACCCAGTAATTGGTCCTTCTTCTCGGTCAACCTCGCTTTCTCACGTTCTAGAGAAGGAGGATCAGGACCTTGTAGGATGCATATCAGCTCGAGGTTACTGTTCACTTCGGCAAGCTCCACGATCTTATCCTTGGCACCTCCTTCGAGCAAGGCAACCTTCGCTTCAGCACCGGACATTTTTTCCCGATACCTATTCATAAGTTCACGTTTCACCGCCTTGCGCGATCTCCCAAGGATCGCCTCGCGCTGAAAAAACCTGCTTTTGCAAAGAACTCACGTCGGCCTCCAGCTGCACGTTCCGCCTTGTCAGATAGACCGACTTTTCTTCAAGATCATCTCGCTTGCGCTTGAGATCGTCTCTTTTGATCTCGATAGCTTCGTAATGCCTCGTGACTCCCGCCATTTCTCTAGCATGCTCGGCCTCGACCTCGTGAAGCCTTGCTCTCAAGGAAGCCGCCTCTCTGCAAGCAACCTCAATCCGCTTCTGGCCGTCTTAAATGGTGGCCTCGTAACCAGAGACGACCTCGTTGGCAGCGGTGATAAACTGAGAATCCAAAAACCAAAAAAAAGAACAAATGATGAAATGAGCTGAATAATGAAAACGGGCAGGGCAAAGCGGCACACTACCTGAGCTCCCGTAAGGCCCGTCCGACCATACGTTTCTTGTCCCGTAAGGGCGCCTGGTCGAGCGCGGCGAGAGTCGGGAAATGCGACACTCGAGAGAAACGGCGTGGGAATTTCACCGACGCAAGACGCCTCGGCCTCTTCATGGTTAATTTCGGAAGCAGTGACCCCGGCCGCGCCTGCTCGAAAATCTTGCAACTTGTCCACCTCAGGAACGGTAGGCGCGTCAACGACGTTTTTTTCCTCAAGGTGCTTTCCATCGACGTTACAAATCATAGCCCCGTTGCCACTCTGACGACGAGGGACAGACTCCTCGGGTCTCGCCCTGGCTTTAAGTCCGAGCACGATTACAGAACCCTTCGAAGGTGGTCCAAGCTGAACGGGGGATCCTGGCATCTTATTCTCGCGATCAACGTCCGCCTCGAGACTCTGATCTCCAACATTCCGGGAAGTCCCGTCTTCTAGCTCGGGAAATCGACCGGCAACAGGGATCGATTCCCAAAACTCTGAGGACTCTCTCTCTTCTTCCTCAACTGCCTCTTCAGCCTCCCGCGCCTGCTCGTCATCGAGGATTAGTCGCAGAACGACCTCTGGTCGAAATCCCTCGGGCGAACCAGATACCTCGGGACCCCCCATCCTGCGGTCGCCGAAGAAAAAGCCCTGAGCACGCTCAACTCTTCGGAAGGAAAAACTCTTCTGCCATGAAACCCGCCTACGGTTGAAAACCTCGATAACATCTTGGATGTTATCGGACATCTGAGCATCGACCGACGAACTACAAAGCAAATAAACAAAGAGGATTAGCGGCTCGGCTCGTTTATAACAGAAAAGAGGAAATCTTTGGCGAACTTTTCAGTTTTCCACCTTTTTGGCCCCAGTCCGTCTTCGTCTTCTCGATCCAAGATGCTGAGATAGAAGCATCGTTGATAAGAACGTAGAAAAATCTGCTATCCCAATCTTGATCCCTGTCCGGAAAATCTTCAATTATCCTCATATCCTTCTTGTTTCCGATGTAAAACATCTCGGTGCCAGGTCTGCGTCTGATATCTAGATGACCATCAAGGATATCGGCGTCGAAAGAGAAGACATCGGATTCGCCTCGGGACGCAACGGGAAACTTGAAGATGAAACGGAAAACTTGAAGATGGATCGGAGAATTCGAAGAACAATGGGGAGACTTGAAGATCAGTCGGAAAAAGGCGAGCGGATGAAGGCGGTTCGGAAGAGGCTCGGTAGGAACTTGGAGAACCCTAATCGAAATCTAAACATAAACGAAAGAGAGAAGGGAGAGAAGAAAGAAAACAAACCTTTGAGAATTTTTTGAGAAGTGATGATAATGAGGAAGTCGAGAGGAACCTCGGTGTTTTATAGGCAAGCCACGCGTCGCCTCGGGAACCCTAAAGACGGTTCCGCTTCCCGAGACGAGCCCAAGTCCGAAGGTTGGATAGTGGGCCTTAAGAGATGATTGTAGGCCCAAGCCCAACGATATCGGCCCAGAATCGAAAGCCCACACAAGAAAAAGTCCTAAGAATTCCCTAAGTGTCAAACGCTTCGAGGCGAATGATTCCTACAGGACAAGCCGAGGCGAAAGTTCGGTTCAAAAAAAAAAAAAAAAAAAAACCCCCCAAAATGCAAAAAAAAAAAAAAAAAAAAAAAACCTCGCCTCGATTGCGACTTACACGCTTCGGCAAACAAGTTGAGCGTCCTGGTGACAAGCTGAAAGCCGAACAGAAACATCGACACTTCGGCGACGAGTTTCACACCTCGCCTCGGCACACAAGTTCATCTTGGTAAAAAGTTAAGAGCCAAGCCATTTACCTCGGCGCTCGAGTACAAAAATGCCTCGGCACAAAATTATTTACTTCTTCGCTTAATCAGAATATTTCGGGAACGAAGCGAAAATGCCTCGGAACAAAGTGTGACGTCGAGGAGACGAGGCCAAACGCCTCAGACATCGATCTTGCCTAACTTAACACCACGTCACACACACTCATGCGTCTAATGAGCTGGGGGGCTAACTGTTGGGGTCGGTTTTCACCCAGGCAAGATCGATCGAGGAAACAACTAAGTATCGAAGGAGATTTCCGAAGCGTGCGTAAACCGAGCGCAAACCAGGCTCGGCTCGGTGCACAAACTGTGCAGAAACCGAGCCAAACCAAACCGTGCACAAAACTGTGCGGAAACCGAGCCGGACCGAAGAATGTACGAATTTTGCACGAGCCGAACCAAACAAACATCTCCTCTTGACAGTCCAAGCAGCGAGCTCATCCGAGCCCAAAAATGAGGCACGAAGTGATTCGAGCCCAAGACAAGGAACGAGGCCGAGGTCGAGACGGATCATCGTCCAAATGGGTCGAGCCCAAGCCCACCACGATTCGCCCAAGAAGACGGTTTTGTGGAAGGGATCGCCGCCAAGAGGAGATAAAGAAGAATCTACGAGAAGATTCTTCTTGGGATCTTCACTTAGATTTACGAAGAGAGATGTATAAATAGAACCCTTAACTCGTTGGTGAGGGGGAAGGACGTTTTACCTAGCAAAAATAGTTGTACCCTAAAAGCTTATCAAAGCAGCTCGAATAAAAATCCCGTCTTCGGATCTTCGCGTCGTGTTTAACTTCGAATCTTTTCGTCCTCTTTTGTTTTTAATAACATATTATCTATTGTGCGAAATCCAGCACACACATTCATGAGCTTAACACCTTACAAGGAAAATCTATCATTGTCCCCTATGCAAGAATGCAATCATATATGAAAGCTAGACTCAATCCTACTTATGTGACAAATGCAAATGCAACTACATGCTATTTTTTTGAAAATTTCGAAATTTCTCATTTTTTTGTTTTTCTATGCCATAGATGAATGCATGAAACTCTAATATGCAAGAAAAAGGAAAATAAGATCACAAAACACAAAATCAAATACACCATACTCCCCCAAACTTAAATTACACAGTCCCTTGTGTAATCCAAACTTGGAAAAGATTTCAAAATGCAAAAATAAAAACTAAATGGTATTTACAATGGTTTGGAGTGTTACCTTTATCAAAAACAAGTGGAGGAGGAGGAGTAAGACTCCATGGAGTATGATGGATTGCTTGACTGAGGAGTGGGAGATCTCATAACCCGCTTCCCGCGCCTACGGGTCTCATAGGAAGAAGGCCGCGGTTTATCTTCTTCTTCCGTTGCACTCGGCATTCCTTGGAAGGAATGGCGCCTCTCTTCCATGTGGCTGTCTCCCTCTTCATCTTCATGTTGTTCTTCTTGATGCCTTGAGGAAGAGGTGCTCCCAACCTTGGCCTTGAGCTCTTTGATTTGCTCCTTCATCCCCTTGACAGTCTTCACAAGCTTCCTAATGGTCTTGTCTTGCCATTTGTTCCATCTCTGAAGGAGCTTGATGTGTTGGTGAGCTGTCCTTGAAGGCTCTCCTTGGTTGGTGCTTTCATAAGGAACAAAAGTGTACCTCTCACTCCCATAAACGGGAGGTGGCTGATAGGGCTCATGGTATGTATCCCATGGGGCTACCGGGAAGGTCTGAATGTCGCCAAGTTCCTCAACGGATGGGGTGAAAGCAGCATTAGCTCTTTCCCGGAGACTTGTGAGGTGAGTGCAAGGAATCCGGATTGTCCTTTCCTTGAGCCTTGAGACATTGAACTTGTAGCGGTATCCATTCCCTTCCTTAATCAAGAACTATGCCTTAAGGAGATAGGTGGAATCAAGATATTGTTTCTCAGCCGAGGGCTCTCCCAAGTTAACCCCAACTTCCTTAAGGATTGGTGTGATCATGCCCCCAATGGTGAGCTGAGGAGTGCTGTCTCTTTTGTTGGCTGCCCATCCTCGAAAACTTGCCGCATGAGCCACCCACAGCTGCACCATTCCATTTCCCGTTGCATCAGCTCTCAATGGGGTTTTGTTATCAAAGAAACCGATGATGTTCTTGAGCCCAACATCAAGCATCTCCCATTCTTCTTCAGCTACATTTCTCGTCCGCTTCTGTTAAAAGAAAGTGTGAGCCAAGACCTTATGGGCATATCGGATTGCGGGGTGTCGGGTCATGGAGCTCTTGACCTTCCCGTGCTTGTAACTCCCACAGCCAATCATGTTCCACAACTTTTGCCCTTCTACTTTTGAGACATCCAACCAGGAGCCTGCGCCTCTTCCTTCCTCAAAGCCAAGTATCTCACTTAGCTTCTTGAACCCCATCTTGTAGGATTTGTTCTTCACCCGGAACTGAATGAAACCGAATCCATCCTTTTCTTCATCAACGACACCCGACCTCAAAGTTGTCACCTTCAAGGAAGAGAGGAATTGGCATGTCTCCTCTTGGTAGCTCGGGAATGATGGGTTCAACCATCTTTCACAACCTAGGTTCCGAAAGATAGCAGTTACATCCTCCAATATACCCAACTCCTCTAGCAAATCATGATCCGGGTACTTGGTGCCCTTGAAAGGAATCTCCATTAAGCTTTTGAATGCATCTGTGCTTGATGGAGGCTTGGCCGTGGAGCTCGCAGCTCGCCTTTCCTTGGCCCTCTCCTTACTGATTTTTCTCTTCTGAGCCATCCTTTCAATTTCCGGGATTTCCTCCTCTACTTCTTCCTCTTCCATTACCGGTCTTTTCTCCTTACTCTTGGTTGATTCACCTCTTGTTCTCCCCATAGTTCCTACAAAATTCAAACCTTGGAAAGGAGTAAGGAACATGGCAATGTATCGTCATCAAGACAAATAAAGCATGGGTGGTTTAACTCATTCATATTCATCATCATAGAAGTTAACAAGAGAGTTTCAAACTAAACATGCTCTAAGTGGTAATAAGTTAAAATTCATGAAGATTCTAGCTTAATCACTTATGAAACATGGGAAAGTAAGATTAAGAAACTCAAATTCGAAGTTTTTGAGCATCACTTGGCATAAACATCAATTTTCGCAACTTTTGAAAATCCAAGAGTAAGAATGCTCAAAAATCAAAATTTTCCATGAAATTCCTTGAAAAACTTCATCAATCATCACTCATAACAATAATCAACCATGCCCAACTCAATCAAACCATTCTAAGCTTCTCTATCAATCCTACTTTCCAATCCCTTCACATGTGAGAATCAAAGATAAGAGAGAGAGCAAGCAACCAAACCTGAGTTTCACGAATGTCCAAGACCTGAAATTGACTATGAATTCGAGATTAGAACACAATTTCTGGATTATAGCACTTGGAATCAATGAATTTGGTGAAAAATTGAGAGAGAAAGGGAAAAACAAGTTTCTTGTCTAGAAGCAATGGGAAAATCGTGAATGTTATGATTTGTGGAGAAGAAGGAGACATAAATTTGCCCCAAAACCGGTTTAAATCAAGTTGATAAGTCAAGATTAAACCGGTCAAAGGAAGGAAGAAAGTTAACTTACCTGGATTTAGACTCGTCTCGGCCAGCTACCCCAATACAGCACGTCGATACGAACCCCTGGAATTGGGTATCGACGTGCTTCGTCGAGACCCCAGGCCGAGAAGAACCCCTGGTTTCGTGTATCGACTTGACCTCGTCGAGATGTGATATACTCATTTATTTCGCATATTTAGCATGCATTTAGAATAGGTTTTCATGCATACAGCATTCATAATAGGCTATTTTGCATCATTTATCTCATTTTAAGTCCTAGAACACTTTGCATTAGCATTTGCATGGTTTCTTGTATATTTGCATCATTTTCAGGTTGTTTAGAGTAATTGGAGCTGTGATGGATGTTTAGCATTGCCAAGAAGATGAAACAAGAGCCTAGAGTTGGTAGGAATCAAAGGAAAACTCTGACAAAAGGAAAGAAGACAAGATCGAGTGGCCGATCGACTGCTCTGACCCGATCTACGGCCGATCGAGTGGCCGATCGACCACCACTGCTCGATCTGCCAAGTCAAGTCAACAAACTCCTCTCCAACTTGAGTTTTTGTCTTCTACTAAGGGGTCCACTTTGGCATGAAAGTCAAGCAGCCCTTCTTTTATGAAAGGGTGGAGAGAGTTTCATATTATTTTTGAAAGGGCAAAAGAGAAAGGGGGTTAATTAATTATCCACTTATGAAAAATCAAGGAGCACTTCTCATAATTAATTCTAGGCGTGGAGAGAGAGAAAGAAAGGCATAAAAAGAGTTCTCACCTTGTTCTTGAGTGTTCATCATTTGTTCTTGCTTGTTCTTGCTTATTTTTCATATTTTTTGTTTGTTTCTTGCTATTTCCCTTCTTAAAAACTCTTGTATTTTGTATAAATTTAAAGTATCTTCATCCTTCTAAAGTCAAATCTTTCTTCTTCTTAAAAACCGCTTATGTTCATCAGCTCTAAACTTTTGTTTAAGAGAGGTATGAACATGAGTTGTGAGTAATCCACCAAGGTTTGGGGTTGGGATGATTTAAGGGGTTTGAAAACTAGATTTTGGGTATTTTCTTGTTCTTCATCTAATTTTCTTCTTGGATTTGGGGGTTTTAAGGTCTAGAGATTCTCGATGGAGATCTTTTTAATCTAGTAATTTCCTTATCCCAAAAAGACTTAGGAAATCCCTTAAAACCAAATCTAATAGACTAGCTCATCCTTTCCCATACACCATGTATGTTTAGGGAGCTAGTTAAGCCACTTTTTAAGATCTATGCTTAATGTTCTTCACCTTATCTTTCCACCATACACCATGGGTTAGGATGATAGAGTGAAGAAAGGATTTACACCATACACCATGGGTAAATCTAGTTAAGTTTCTTAAGGCTTAGAGATAGCACTAAAAAGTGTAAAATAATATGTTTTCAAAACCCAAGTTCGAATTTTCAACCTCCCTAAGAATGAATCCCAACCTTGAATCTGTTTTTAATATTTGAAAACTAAAAATTATTTTCTCCCTGTTCAAAGTTAATTGTTTTCTCTAAAAATCTTTAAATTAGCTTAATTATGCAATAGAGTTTTTATAAATTTGTAAAATCGTGTTTGAGCTATTTTTAGTATTTTAGAAATCATCTAGAGTCTTGTTTTATGTCTGGTATTGATTTGGTAGCCGTTTGATTTTTAGAAGTAGTTTTCGAAAATCTTGCCACTTAGCATATATTTGTCTAGATAATCCGGTTTTAAGTTTTGATTTTGTAAAATTAGTAGATCGGTTGTTTTATTGTTTATGAGTCATCTAGAAGTAGTATAACCCTTCTGTGGGATTTGTAAAATTGTTTTTGTGTCTGTTTAAATACCGCAAGCAATTGTTTTAGGATTCTTATCCAATTAAACCGAATTTTGCTTAGCTTCATAAATTTCTTGTATTCCTAGTATCTTTCACCCCAAGGTTGGATTGATATCCTGAAGTATTACAATGACATGACTATGCTTAGGATTTGATAATCACTGAGAAAAAGCTAGTTATCAAATGGCGCCGTTGCCAAACTTTGGTTAAAATTGAAAGTATTAGGATTTGGAGATTAGTGGGGTCTAAGTTTTTCTTTTCTATTTGGTTACTAATTTTGGTGCTATTGTGCTTGTGTTTTCAGGTACATGAACCTGAGGTCTAGAGGTAACAACCTGCTCACGCCACTAGACAACATCCAACAACTAGGAAGCGCAAGGCATAGGAGAGAAAGGCTACTCCTAGAAATTGAAGAGTACAATCAAGAAGTGATGGCTGACCACGATCAAGTGGAGGACCCGCCCCAACATGCTGCTGCTGGCAGAGGCATGGGACACCCTCACCACCTACAAAGAGGACAAAGAATCATTGGTGCGGGTGATGCACCGAACACCCACACAAACCGCTTTGGCATAACGCCACCACCGGTGCAAAACAACAATTTTGAGATCAAGCCTGGATTTATATCTATGGTCCAGAACAGCAAGTTCCATGGCCTGGCTATGGAAGACCCCCTGGAGCACTTGGACAACTTCGAACAAGTGTGTGGAATGATAAAAATCAATGGCATCTCGGAGGATAGCTTCAAGCTACGGCTTTTCCCTTTCTCTCTTGGGGACAAAGCTCGGCATTGGGAGAAGACCTTACCTCAAGGCACCATCACGTCCTGGGTTGAATGCAAGAAGGCCTTCCTCTCAAAGTTCTTCTCAAGCACAAGGACGGCTCGGCTGAGAAGTGAGATCAAAGAAGCTAGGCTTCACCAAGTTTAAGGAATGCAGGATCTCATTGATCTTGGCTGACAGAAGTGTAAGGCTCCCGGTAGGAATGCTCGAAGACCTACCCGTGAGGATAAGCAACGTGAATGTACCCACAGACTTTGTTGTTCTTGAGATGGATGAAGAACCCAAGGATCCTCTAATCCTTGGAAGACCGTTTTTGGAAACTGCTGGAGCCATAATAGACGTCAAGAATGGAAAGATTTCGCTACACTTGGGCAAGGACATCAAGCTTAACTTTGACATCAATGAGGTTTTGAAGAAACCGACGATTGATGGTCAAGTCTTCTACATAGAGGCTATGGATCTTTTGGCTGATGAATTGCTTGAAGAACTAAACCAAGAGGACAACTTTCTGCTAGCTTTGACCACGGAATGTGGAGAGTTTGGGTATCTTAATGAGGAAACACAAGAGTATGCCAAACTACTAGACTCACGCAAGGTTTTTGAAGAAGAGGAAGACGCCTACTTGGAACTGGATATGGAACGTCCTGCTTTTAGAATTGATGCTGGCTTAAGAGGAAACGAAGAGGACAGTGGCCTCAACACAAACAAAGGGGAGGACTGGAGTGAGCTGCTAGCCCCAAAGGTGGACCTCAAGCAGCTACCAATTGGACTAAGGTACGCTTTCTTAGGTACAAATGATACTTACCCGGTCATTGTTAATGACAATCTGAATGATGATGAGTTAGACTCCCTCCTTAGGGAATTGAGAAAGTATAGAAAGGCCATTGGGTATTCTCTTAGTGATATCAAGGGCCTTTCACCATTACTTTGTACTCATAGGATTCATTTAGATGAGGAGAACACTTCTTCAATTGAACACCAAAGACGTTTGAATCCTAATTTGAAAGAAGTGGTTAAAAAAGAAATCCTAAAACTCCTAGAGGCTGGCGTGATATACCCTATCAGTGATAGCACGTGGGTCTCTCCAGTCCATGTGGTACCTAAGAAAGGGGGCATCACAGTTATAAAAAATGAAAAAGATGAGTTAATTCCTACTAGAGTTATAACCGGCCATAGAATGTGCATAGACTATAGGAAACTCAACAAAGCCACTAGGAAAGACCACTTCCCACTGCCATTCATTGATCAAATGCTTGAGAGATTAGCCAACCATCCCTATTACTGTTTTCTAGACGGTTATAGTGGCTTCTTTCAAATCCCAATCCACCCCAATGACCAAGAAAAGACAACATTCACTTGTTCTTATGGAACATATGCATATAGGAGAATGCCTTTTGGTTTATGTAATGCTCCTGCTACATTTCAAAGATGCATGATGTCTATATTTTCTGATTTGATTGAGGAGATGGTTGAGGTATTCATGGATGATTTCTCCGTGTATGGCTCTTCCTTTGGTGTTTGTTTGTCTAATTTGTGCAGGGTACTCAAGAGGTGTGAGGAGACCAATCTCGTGCTCAATTGGGAGAAATGTCACTTCATGGTGACAGAGGGGATTTTCCTTGGTCACAAGATCTCAGGAAAAGGCATTGAAGTGGATAGAGCAAGGTGGAAGTGATGCTCACTTTGGCGCCTCCGGCTAACGTGAAAGGCATAAGAAGTTTCTTAGAGCATGCCAGCTTCTACAGGAGGTTTATCAAAGATTTCTCCAAGCTAGCACGTCCTCTAACAAGACTACTATGCAAAGAAGCTGAGTTCAACTTTGATGAGGAATGCCACCAAGCGTTCAAAACCATTAAGGGAGCGCTAGTAACTGCACCGATAGTCCAAGCTCCGGATTGGGACTTTCCTTTTGAGATCATGTGCGATGCTAGTGACTATGCTGTAGGAGCTGTCTTGGGGCAGAGGAAAGACAAGAGGTTGCATGTTATCTACTATGGTAGCCGCACCTTGGACGATACACAAGTGAAATATGCAACTACCGAAAAAGAGCTCCTAGCGGTTGTTTTTGCATTTGAGAAGTTCCGGTCATACCTTGTGGGTTCTAAGGTGATAGTATACACTGACCATGCAGCACTGAGGTACATCTACTCTAAGAAGGATACCAAGCCAAGGCTCCTGAGATGGATCCTTCTTTTGCAAGAATTTGATATGGAGATCAAAGATAAGAAAGGCATAGAAAATGGTGTAGCGGATCATTTATCAAGGATGAGGGTGGAAGAAGTCTTACCTCTGGACGACTCACTCCCTGAAGAGCAGCTTATGATGGTCAATACTGTGGTATGTGCAAAGCTAGAAGAGAAGCTTGAAGAAGTTTTGAGTCTAAGAGAAGAAGATCTCCCTTGGTATGCGGATATTGTTAACTTCTTAGCATGTGGAGAGGAGCCTACTCATTTGGACCTGTACCACAAGAAAAAATTTATGAGGGACGTCTCACACTACTTTTGGTATGACCCTTACCTATACAGAAGGAGCATGGACAGCCTATACCGAGGATGTGTCACAAGAGAAGAGGCGAGATACATACTTCTCCATTGCCACGGTATGACATATGGAGGTCATTTTGCGGGTTTCAAGACAGCTACAAAGGTTCTCCAAGCTGGGTTCTGGTGGCCTACACTCTTTAAAGATGCACATGAATTCATCAAGTCATGTGAAGAATGCCAAAGAGCCGGGAACATCACCAAAAAACGAAATGCCACAAGCACCAATCTTTGAAGTGGAGATCTTTGACGTGTGGGGAATCGATTTTATGTGGCCATTTCCATCATCTTATGGTAACAAGTACATCCTTGTAGCAGTAGACTATGTGTCTAAATGGGTGGAAGCCATAGCCTCACCAAAAAATGATTCAAAGGTGGTGGTTACACTCTTCAAAACAATCATCTTCCCAAGATTTGGAGTCCCTAAAGTGGTGATTAGTGATGGAGGCAGCCACTTCATCAACAAAATTTTTGAAAGTCTCTTGAAGAAACATGGTGTTAAGCACAAGGTGGCCACTCCCTATCACCCTCAAACAAGTGGCCAAGTGGAGGTTTCAAACAGGCAAATCAAGACCATCTTGGAGAGAACCGCGGGAGTCACTAGAAAGGACTGGTCTAGCAAGCTTGATGACGCTCTTTGGGCGTATAGAACAGCCTACAAAACTCCCATTCGAACCACGCCTTTTAACCTCCTCTATGGTAAGTCTTGTCACCTTCCTGTGGAGTTAGAGCACAAAGCTCTTTGGGTCGTGAAGCAACTCAACTACAATCTCAAGACGGCCCAAGAAAAGAGATTAATACAACTTCAAGAGCTTGATGAGCTAAGGATGGACGCTTATGAAAGCGCCAAGATTTACAAGGAAAGGACCAGAGCCTTTCATGACAAGAAGTTGGTACACAAGGAGCTCAAAGAGGGAGGCATGGTTCTACTCTATAACTCAAGACTGAAGCTGTT
>JAHZTW010000001.1:381433992-381563190 GCA_020283515.1 Alliaria petiolata
TCACTAATAGGGTAAATCACATTAGCTTCCAAAAGTTTTAAGATTTCTTTCTTCACTACTTCCTTTAGGTTTGGGTTTAATCTTCTTTGGTGTTCAATTGAGGAAGTGTTTTCATTTTCAAGGTGAATCCTATGAGTGCAAAGTATAGGAGATATGCCCTTGATATCACTTAAAGAGTAACCAATAACTCTCCTATACTTTCTCAACTCATTAAGAAGAGAGTTGAGCTCATCATCACTTAGGTATTCATTCACAATGACAGGGTAAGAAGAGTTAGGACCTAAGAAAGCATACCTTAGTCCAATGGGAAGTGGCTTGAGTTCCACCTTTGGAGCTTTGAGTTCACTCCAATCCTCATCAAGGTCCCTTGCCAATTCGCCATGCTCAAACTCCTCTAGGCCTTCCTCTTGTCCTTGACTTGAAACCTCAACCCTCAAGGACCCTTTATCTTGAGCAAATTCCACTTCACCTTCACATGAAGCCAACAAGCTCGAAAATCTATCCTCTCCATCTTGTGCTTTGCGAGAATCAAGCATAAGCATGTATGCTTGTGTTTCCTCATGCAAGTACCCATTCTATCCATGTGGTTTGGTGAGAGCCACACTAAGATGGTCTTCTTGAGCTAGCTCTTCAAGCAACTCATCAGCTAACTCATCCATAGTTTCAATGTAAAACACTTGACCATCAATGGTTTGCTTCCTCAAGGTCTCTTTTATGTCAAACTTCAGCTGAACCCCTTTTTCTAGATGCAAACCGATTTTCCCATGCTTCACATCAATGACTGCACCAGTTGTAGCTAGGAAGGGTCTTCCCAAGATCAAAGGGTCTTTTGGCTCTTCATCCATCTTAAGCACCATAAAATCAGTTGGGATGATGAAGTTGCTAACCTTTAGAGGCAAGTCTTCTAGGACCCCAATTGGCATCTTCACGCTCTATCCGCAAGAATTAGAGAGATCCCACATTCCTTGTACTTGGTGAAACCTAGCTTCTTAGCTATTGAATATGGCATTAGGTTGATATTAGCCCCTAGATCACACAAGCATTTTTCAAAACCAAGAGGACCAAGGGCACATGGTATAGTGAAGGAACCGAGGTCTCCAAGCTTCTTTGGTGTCACATTGCTTTGAATTATTGCACTACACTCTTGAGAAAGTAGCATAACTCCTTGATCATCCCTAGCTCTTTGTGCCACAACATCTTTCAAAAACTTGGTGTATTGTGGAATCAACATGAAGGCATCCATCAAAGGCATCTTGAGCTCAATGTCTTTTATTTGTTTGTCAAACAATGCCTTGTATTTCTCCACCAACTGTTTCTTAAACCTCCCGGGGAAGGGAAGTTTAGGCTTGTAAGGTGGGGGAACAAATGTTGACTCCTTTTGGTGCACATCCTCTTTTGGCTTCTCCTTTACCACTTTCTTGCTTCTCTTTGTAATGTACACATCATCAAAAGTTATAGCTTCTTGAGCTTTTGTAAAGCTATCCTCCCCATCTTGAATTTCAATGTCCACATTGATTAAAGGACTCTCTCTTGTAGGCAACTCCTTTCCACTCCGTAAAGTGATGACATTGATGTATTCTTTGGGGTTTGCCTCACATTTTCCCGGTAGAGTGCCTTGAGAATTGGAGCTAGATGCCTTGCCTTTGTTCTCAAGTTCCTTGAACTTTTGTTGAAGACCTCCTATTTGAGTGGCAAGCTCATTAAGTGAAGAGTCCATCCTTGTGTTAATCTCAGCAATCTTCTTTCCCACATTAGCATCACTATGAGCTTGACCTTGAAGTATTTATTGAATCATTAGCTGAATGTTATCTTGTGGAGGACCTTGTGAAGCTTGAGTAAAACCTGGTGGAGCATTGTACTTTTGACCACCATATTTTCCTTGGTTTCCTCCTTGGTAGTTAGACCTTGGTGCATAACCCTTTTGTTGATTGTTGTAAGGCACAAAAGGTTTGCCTTGAGTGGTTTGTGTAGGGTAGACTTGGTCTTCGGGGTTAGCCACATTAGTACTGCTATAAGAGAGGTTGTTATTCCCCTTATAGTTGTTGTTATAGTTGTTGTTGTATCCTCCTTGGCCACCCACGAAATGGACCTCTTCTTCAAACTCTTGAGACCCATCTTGATCATCACATTTTTATTGATTCTCACCAACAAAATGCACATGCCTTTGATTGGAGGACATGAGTTTGTCCATCTTGTCATGTAGAGACTTCATTTCTTTCTTGTGAGATTCATATTCACCGCCCCTTGGAGCTCTATCATAGTCTTCATTGTAATTACCTTCACTCAAGGCAATATTCTCTACAAGCTCCAAACCATCTTCTACTTCTTTTCCTAAGAAGTTTCCATTACTTGCGGTATCAAGAAGCATTCTAATCTTTAGAAGAATCCCTCTATAGATGGTGCTTAGTAGAGACTCTTGTGTGAAGCCATGATGAGGGCATTGCATTGTTTAGCCCTTGAACCTTTCCCATGCTTCATTAAAAGACTCATTATTCTTTTGAGTGAAGCTTGAGATTTCATTCCTCAACTTGGCAGTCCTTGAGCTGGAGAAGAACTTAGATAGGAATGCCTTCTTGCATTCATCCTAAGAGGTGATGGTTCCTTGAGGCAAGTTTTTCTCCCATTGCCTTGCTATATCCCCAAGAGAGAAGGGAAATAGTCTATCAAAGTTATCCAAAGGATCAAGTGGATCCTCCATTGACAAACCATGGAACTTGTCTTGTTGAACCATGGAGATGAAGGCTGGCTTCACTTCAAAGGTGTTGTTGTGAACTGGTGGAGGTTGAATACCATATCTATTTTGATGAATATTTGGAGCATCATCTGCCCCAATTGTTCTCCCTTTTCTTTGCGCATGCAAGGGGTTTCCATTGCTCCTTTGTGCTTGCTCCATGTGTGGTGGTTCAGCATCTTGAGGATGTTGTTCCCTTGGATGCTCTTTCATTCTCAGCCTATCTAACCTTTCAGCTTCCCTTCTTGCAATCCTAGCAACCCTTTCCAATTGATCAATCTCTTGAAAACCTTGAAAGTTGTTGTCTCCTCCGGATCTTAAATGCATTCAAGGTGAACTGAAATCTAGAAAAGTAGATGGTCAAAAAACACAAAAGAACTTAGTCTCAAACTAAACTTAAATCCTAGTGATCAAACAATCCCAATATGGCAACGGCGCCAAATTGAAACAACTATTTTTACACTTGTTTGCAATTTCTCAACTGCTCATATCATTGCAATACTTGAGATATCAATCCATCTTGGGAGTTTGATGCAAAAGGAATACAAAGTTCTGTTTAAGCTAAGCCAAGTTCGAAATTCAAGTGACAAGGAACTATTAAAAACAAACTACAAGCTTAAAGAGATACTACAAGACCAATTATATGAATTAAAACCCTTAATTATCACTAATTAAACACTAATCAAGCGATTATCTACTAATCAAGATTACTAATTTACTAAAAACGAAACCTAGGGATGGAATCATTGATTTGGGCATTCAAATGGCCAACCTTGCAATCATTTAAGCAACTAAACAAGCTACATCTATGCCTAGATCACTAATAAAGACTAATCCATGATGTGTGGTATTAATCCCTTTCCTAATCACCTTAAGGAACTAATGATGTGTTAGCATTAAAATGATTAGCCAGCATTAATCATAAGTCTAAATAGCATGATAAATCTCTTATCTTAGGCTAGGAATGTAAATCTCTTATAAAAGTTGTTCAAGCATTTCATAAAACACTTGGTGGGTGTATGAAATGCTTATGATCCAAATAGTAAAAGATTAGCTATTTGGCATTAAGAACACCTTAGTAAGAAGAGAGATGAAAGAATCTAATCTAGATTGCAAGATTGAACCATTAGAAAACCCTAAATCTAACCCATCCCCAAGTTCCTAAGAGACTACTCACTAATCATCATTAAGCCCATCAAATCCATGATAGAAGATAAGCAAAACATGATTAAAGAAGAGATAAATAGAAATCCAAGAGAGTTTTTTGTATTAAACATAAGAGATCCAAGCAAATACAAGTTTTCTCCCAAAGAGGCTAAAGTTTTAGCTAAGAACAATAGAGAATAAAAGTTAAGCATAAAATTAGGTCTTTTGAGTATTTATAGGTGGACCCAGAAAAAGGGCAAAAAAGAGAAATTTGTTTGTGTTCATATCGACGTGCCAGGTCGATACAACACGTCGATACGAACCTCGGACATTGCATCTCGGCTTGGCTCGTCGATACACTTGGTCGGTATGAACTTCTGGAAATATGTATCGGCTTCTCGTGGTTATCTCGACGTGGTACGTCGATATGAACCTCGGCATGTGTGTATCGACCTGGCCGGTCGATATGGCTCGCCGATACGCTTCGAGGCTTCTTCTTCGGGTCTCCTCTGTTCGTCTCGACCAAGCTAGGCCGATACAGCTGGTCGAGACGAACCTCTGGTTTTCTTCTTTGGGCCTTTTCCTTCTCTTCAAGTGACTTCTTGCCTTCCTCTTCCAATGCCATCCTTCTCCAACTTCAAGCATGCCTCCATAGCATCCATACTGCCTGATAAAGACTCCAAAAGTGCCAAAATATGCAAAGACTATGCAAGGACATCCTAGACTACTAGATGAATGAAATGTGATACAAAGATGCCTAAATGAGTTCCTAAATGAGGTGAAACTTACACTAAATGGAGGGAAATATGATGCAAAATATAGACATATCCGAACGCCATCACAGTTGTGTCCAACTGTGGCTGCGTCCGTCCCTCCACAACACCGCGCTCAGATGAAGAGTAGTATTTCCGACGTACCTGGTTCACTATTTTCTTTTTCTTTGAGTCAGTTTTTCTTTTTCTTTGCTTCTGTTCTTTGCTTCGAAACTTGTTTGAACCTTTGAGATTATGGATTATGTTGTGCTTTTAACCATTTTTTTTTAGTTTTCTAATAGTTTGGATGACTTTGACAACAATATGACTTAGCACCCTTCACGTTTGCAAGCTCGGATTCTGTTTTTGGATAGAGTGTCGATCGACACCACTATAGTGTCGATCGACACCAACATCAGCAACGATTGACACCACTATAGTGTCGATCCACTTTTCTCTTGATTTTGAAGTTGTTTCACACAATTTTTTCTATCATTCTCAAGCTTAATACCACTGGGGACAGTGTTGTTTAAGTCTGGGGGAGGTAGTTACTAACATTGTGTCTTGTCTTGAGGTCAGTCAAAAACCTGTTTTATTGAGTTAAAATCAGCACAAGTAAAGAGCAGCACTGTTCCAAGGCTTCAAAAGAATAAGAAAAAGTCAATGAAAAGATTTCAGAACACCCTGAAAATGGGCAGCAGTTGACTAAGGGAAGAGAAAATAGAAGAGCTGTACCAAGAAAGTCTTGTTCAGACGCTAAGGAAGGGAAAGAATCTGTATGTCCTTTGGTCAATACCGTTTGTTTGAGTTGCAAACAAAAGCTAAGTATGGGGGAGTTGATATATCATGGTTTTTACTGGTTTTTAACCATGATATAAGTCCATTTTATAGAGTCTTTTGTTATTTTTAGAGTTCTACTAGAGTCTTTACAGGTTGGAGTACGCTTGGAGCGTAATTGGAGATTCTGGAACTTTTTGGAGCATTCTGGAGAAGCAGCCGAAGTGATGAAGTCGGGAGCCAGAATACACAAGGGGTGTCGTTCGACACTGATCCTTGGTGTCGATCGACACCAACCAAGCCGACCCAAGTTTATGGATTTCAACAAGAAAAAGGAAATTGCTTGAAGATTCCATTATTTACAAGAATACCACAGACGCGAATTTTAGGCTATAAATAGGTTTTGAAGGTAGTGTTTATCCATTATCTTATTTTCTGTTTTTTTAGACTTAGAGAGAGATTGATCTAGAGCTTTTGGGAAGATAATTCTGTACTTTTCTGAGAAGTTTTTGAACCCATGTATCATGCCTCTTCTTAATTTTATGCAGTTTTATTCAATTATGATTTGTGCTTTCATCTCCATGTCTGAGTAATCTGCTAGTTAGGTTAGGGTGATTTAGGGTTGATGATGAGTTTGTAGATTTGTTATGCTGTTAGGAAAATCAATTGGATCTTCATCTTGATTTGTGCTTATATTGATTTCTTAAATTGATCACTTAGAAATCAAACCCTAGGTTGTTTAATAGAAGCGAGAGCATTATTAATAACTTGAACTAATTATAGATGAGCAAAATATCTATTCGCAAAGAGATTTGGTTTAGAGATTTTGTGAACAACCGAACATGTTTTTAATGCTTGCCTTAATTGTTTGAATTTGCAAAGAGATTTAAAATTATTGAATTTAGGCATAGATAACTTCTGCATGGGGAGTTGATTGGTTTTAAATTTTTGTTTCGAGTTCTAGACGGTTCTTAATAATTTCCTAACAGTATATTTTCTACATTCTCGGATTCAACCTGCGAATTACCCTTACATAGCGCCTTAGTCTCCTGAATTTTAAGAACCCTTAATTCCGCTTACTGATTCGTTTAGTTGCTTCGTTTTACTTTTCTTTTGATTTGACCTAGCATAATTTGAATCAAGAGACTATAGTGTAGCATCTACTTCCTTTGGGATTCGATAACCCCTTATACTTCAACTGCTTTGCTGTGCACTTGCAGTATTGATTTATTTGGGTAAAACTTTGACCCTATCAGTAACTGGTCACATCACCCAATTTGTATGATATTTGAGTAACTTTCCCATGTCTAAAGCACTAACGGAGAAGCGTTTAAACACAAAAATAAGGACACTTTACTGAGACAATTCCAGTGAGTATCTTGGTCTGCATCCGTTCCTCTCTGCTCATGGGATCACACACCTCACGACCCCTCCTTATAGACCTGAACACAACGGTATTGCTGAACGGCGACATTGGCACATTGTGGAGACATGAATGGCGCTTGTCACTCATGCAAAGATGCTTGTGATGTATTGGTCATTTGCTTTCATGATGGCATTGTATTTGATCAACCGCATGCCGACACCGAACCTGGCCAAGACGTCTCCATTTCAACTCATGTTCAAGGCTGAACCAAACTATACAAAGATCCGCACCTTTGGATGCCTCTGCTAGCCCTGACTTCGTCCGTACGGCCATAATAAGTTCAGTCCCAAGTCCACTCTATGTGTCTTCATCGATTACTCCCTAACTCAAAGTGCTTTTATTTTTCTATATGTTCCTAAACATCGTATTTATACATCTAAACATGTCTTGTTTCATGAAACTATATTTCCTTTTCTCTCGTTCACAAACACATCAACCACTTTGTCTTCGAGCCTTTTTACTTCAGCTTCAACCTCAGCATCCTTAGTTCCCATTTATCACCCATCACTCATTCAGATCACGCCCCTGATCTCAGTCACTTCACCGGAGATAACGACTACCACGATCACCAAACTAGAGGATTCTCAGGCTGTACCAACGGAACATCCACCAGACAATGATCACGCCCTTGCTTCTCAGGAGAAACCTCCACCAGACAATGATCAGGTTATGACTACACGAGCTAAGAATAACATTCACAAGCCAAACCTCAAGTATGGCTTGACTGCTCAACTGATCGAGATTGAACCATGTACTGTGGCTGAGGCTCTCCAAGATGAACGATGGCGATGAGCGATGGGAACAGAAATTGATGCTCAAATCCGCGAGGGGGCCAGTGATTTGGGTCCACCAAATGTGCTCAAAATGTTGTTGGCTGAAAATTGGTTTTTACTATTAAACGTATATGAGGGTTCTATTGACATGTTTAAGGCGCGATTGGTGGCAAAGGGGTTTCACCAACAAGCTGTCATTGATTTTCATGAAACCTTAAATCCGGTGATTAAGCATGCAACGATCCGACTTTTTCTGGGTGTTGCAGTAGCTTGCAATTGGCCTCTCCGTCAACTTGATGTAAACAACGCATTTCTTCAGGGCAACCTCCATGATTCGTGGATAAAGACAAACCCGACTATGTCTGTCGCCTCAAGAAAGCACTTTATGGACTGAAACAAGCTCTTCGGGCGTGGTACACTGAGCTTAAGATGTTCCTACTTGGCGCTGGATCACCACATCCATTGGTGATACCTCTATCGTTACGCTGAAGTCGGGTAATCACTTTGTCTATGTCCTTGTCTACGTCGATGACATTGCTGTGACAGGAAGCTCCATGCAAATGGTGAATGATTTTATTGCTACCATTGCTTCCCGATTCTCCTTGGAAGATCTCGGCAATCTCTTCTACTTACTCAACAAAGATACTCACTGATTTGCTGCATCGCACAAAGATGGAGAACGCAAAACCACTTGCTACTCCAATGTGTTCGTCTCAGATACTCACAGCTTCACTTGGGACTCCACTGGATGATCCAACTATGTATCAGGTGACAGTGGGTAGTCTGCAATATCTAGGTTTGACGAGGCCAGACATCTCGTTTGCAGTCAATAAATTGTCCTAATATACGCATCAGCCAACATATGCTCATTGGGATGCTGTGAAAAGAGTCTTGAGGTACTTAGCTGGTACGGTAACTCATGGCATCTTCTTTTCTGCTTCTACTCCTTGGATGCTTCATGCGTATTCCGATGCTGATTGGGCGGGTAATCGTGATGATTATACGTCGACTGGAGCATACATTGTTTACTTGGGCAAGCAGCCTATTTCGTGGGATTCACGGAAACATAAATCAGTGGCGCGATCCTCGACTGAAGCAGAGTATCGCTCGGTAGCTGATACAACATCTGAACTTCACTGGATACTCTCGGTTGCAAAGGAACTGGGTGTTCCAATTGTTGTTACTCCTACAATCTATTGCGATAATATCGGTGCTACACATGCTGTGTGCGAATCCAGTTTTTCATACTCGAATGAAACATGTTGCACTTAACTATCATTTCATTCGAGAGCAAGTTCAAGGTGGTTCTCTTGGGGTTTCTCATGTGTGTTCTGCTGATCAGTTAGCCGACGCTTTGATGAAGCCGTTACCACGTACGCGGTTTCATAACTTGGCGGTCAAGATTGGACTTACTTCTAAGCATCCATTTTGAGGGGGGTTGTTAGTATATACGTGTATATTCTCTTATATTCTCTGCATATATCTGTTTAGATATATTATGATCTCTTTTGTATCTTATCTCTTTTTGAGATCCTAACTGTATTGTATATATAAGCTACGGCTAACATCAATGGAGATTATCAGTTCTCACACTTACACTATTCACTTCTCTTCTCTTCTCTCTCGCTGCTTCCTCCTTTCTTTTCCCTCTCTGTTTCTTCCTCTAATGGCGGACAAGCTTGCTCCCCCTCTCCTTCTTCCAAGCACTATGTTATTTCTGGTAACAAAATAATCTAAGAGATCCACGGTACTTTACTAAAGTGATTTAGAAAAAAGAAACCCCTTTACTAAGTGGTTTAGAAATCGGGTTTTGTTTCTTATAAATACAAGGTCTTACAGCATATGTAATGGAGAGCTTTCTAAAATAGGGTTCTAAAACATATAACTATATTATTTTAATATAATTTGATATTTACAATTAAATTTTAATATATAAAATAAATTGAACCCATGAGAGCATGACAAGTGGCTTCTGAGTCTCTTAAAATATGAGAAACTCTCTGCCTTCTCTCTCTTACTTTTTGATTTTTCTTTTTTTTCTTTCTTTTTTTGAAATAAGAAATTAAATTAAGAACCCCAATGGGGCTCTCCATTACTGATGATCTTAGGGTTGTAATTATTCATTCACACGATTAATAAAGAAACCCTAAAACATATATTTGACTTAATTTTGGTTTCTCTCTAAGGTTTACGATTTTTTTTTTTGATTCGACCTAATTCACAAAATGTGGTATGAGAGATCTAGGTTTTCGATAATCTAAGCGATGTCCAAAAGTTCTATCAAGTTCGATATTCATAGGTTCGATGGGAAGGAAAACTTTGGTTTATGGCAAAGGCGCGTCTAAGATCTGCTAACGCAGCAGGGACATAATTAGGCGCTGTTAGCGATAAAACCAGCAACGTTCACACCAGAGATTTGGGAAGATATGCATGATCATGCTATTTCAACGATTCGTCTGTGTGTCTCTGACAATATTACCAACCAGGTAATGAACATCTTAACTTGTGCCGCAATGTGGAAGAAGTTAGAGAATATGTATATGTCAAAGTCGTTATCGAGCAAACTATATCTGAAACAGAGGTTGTACGGGCTCAAGATGTCGGAATCAGGAGATCTTATTGCGCACGTCAACAACTTCAATCAAATCATTGGTGACCTGGAACGTGTGGATGTTAAAATTAAGGACGAAGATAAAGCCATGATCTTATTGTGTTCGCTGCCTCCTCAGTATGAGACTTTGTTGACAGCGCTTACGGTTGATAAAACAATTTTAGGGCTAAAGACAGTTTGTTCTTCGTTGCAATATCATTATGCATGGCGACGTGGTGTCGAGGATAAGTCTCAAGGTGATGGATTGTATGCGAGTTACAATCATCAAAGGGGAAGGCATAAAGAGAAGCAACAAGATGGGAAAAGCAGGGACAAATCGAAATCTAAGGCTAGAAAGAATTCGATGTGCTTTGGTTGTGGCAAGAAGGGCCACTACATGAGAGATTGTCCTACTAAGAAGCAGAAGGCAAGAAGTTCTGAAAACGTGGTTTAAAAGAAGGAAGATTCAGAAGAGGATACTGAAAATGACTTATTTGTTGTGACATCAAGAAGTCACGCAGATTCTTGGATTCTAGATACGGGTGCATCATTTCATATAACTCCTCACAGAGAATGGTTTGAGACATATAAAGCTGGGAACATGTGTTATGTTCAGTTGGCTAACGATATGGCATGTACTATCGTTGGTATTGGGCATATCAAATTCTGCATGCATGATGGCATTATCAGAATATCGATAGATGTTAGGCATGTTCCACCGGTGAAGAAGAATATGATTTCCTTGGATTCACTTCTTAGAAACGGATTCAAATTCAGTGCTGATGAAGATGAAGACGTTGTGAAGGTTTGTAAAGGGGTTATGGTCCTGATGAAAGGAAAGATGACAGCGGGGAGTGTTCATCGACTTCTAGGAAGCATAGTTGTAGGTGGAGCTGCAGCTGCAATGTCTGAATCTGATAGCACAACAATCTAGCAAATGCGAATGGGACATATAGGAGAGCATGGCTTGATAGAACTCTACAAAAGAGGTCTTTTGGAAGGATTAAAGAACTGCAAGATGGAATTTTGGAAGTTTTATGTGATGGGAAAACAATCTAAGGTTTCGTTCAAAATTGGACAAGACACGACAAATGGTCTTTTAGACTATGTCCATTATGATGTGTGGGGTCAAACTCAAGTAGTACAATCATTGGGAGGATCTAGGTATTTTGTCATCTTCATTGATGATTTCTCCAGGAAGGTTTGTGTATACTTCTTGAAGCATAAATCTGAAGTATTCATGAACTTCAAGATTTGAAAGGCTGAAGTAGAAAACCAGGTGGAGAGGAAGGTAAAGTATCTGAGATCAGATAATGGCGCAGAGTATACTGATGGCGAGTTCTAGAGGTTCTGCGAGGAGCATGGTATTCAAAGGCATTTCACAATGAAAAAAATACCACAACAGAATGGGGCCAATGAAAGGATGAACTGTTTGATTACAAAGAAAGCAAGGTGTTTGAGGTTCAATGCAGAGCTTCCAAAGTAATTATGGGCTGAGGACGGAAACATGGCAGTGTATCTCATCAATAGATCCCCTAAGAGTTCTCTAGAGGGTAAAGTAGCGGAAAAAGTGTGGACTGGGATAGACATTGATATATCTAACTTGAAGATATTTGGATGTCCAGCTTATATATAATTCCAAGTGACTAAGGATCAAAGCTGGATTCGAAGCCAAATAAGTGCATATCCATAGGTTTGAAAGGGGTGTGAAAGGCTTCAAGTTATATGATCTTGAGGCTAAGAAGATGGTGTTTAGTCGAGATGTGGTCTTTGATGAGCAATATATGGTGCAACATGCGAGATCAGAACGAGTGTATGTGACCATTGAGACTAACACAGATTCTGACACAACACATGAGGGGTCTAAAGAGGTTAGACCAGCAAAAATACGCGATAAGCAGCCTGCTGAGGAGAAGTAGGAGGGTGAACAAAAATGAGCAGATGAGAATTTTAAGCAAATCAGACCGAAACACTTCATAAAGCCACCATAAAGATTGGGATTCAAAGACATGGTCAGTTATGCTCATGTGGTTGGCACAAATGATCCATCTAGCTTTCGAGAAGCTATATCTAGCCCTGATAAAGATGAATGGATTGGTCCCATAGGAGAGGAAAATGAAAGTCCTGAGAACAATCGAACGTGGGATCTTACGCTTTTACCACAAGGTAAGAAGGCGACTGGATGCAAGTGGGTTTTCAAGAAGGTTAGTAGCAAATGGTTACTCGCAAAGGAAAGGAGTAGATTATGATGAGATTTTTTCTCCGGTTATTAGACACACTTCTATAAGAGCTGTGTTGAGATTGGTAGCAAGCTGGGAATATCATCTTGAACAGATGACTGTGAAGACATAATTTCTTCTTAGAGATCTCGACAAAGAGATCTATATGGAGCAACCAGAAGGGTTTGTAAAACCAGGTGAGGAGAAGCTTGTGTGCAGACTTAAGAAATCACTGTACGGATTGAAGCAAGCTCATTGGCAATGGTACAAACATTTTGACTCCTACATGTTGAAGATTGGCTACAAGAATTACGAGTATGATTGCTGCGTCTATGTAAGGTATATGGATGGTCATTCTCCCATATTTCTACTGCTTTATGTTGATGATATGCTCATTGTTGGGAAAAATATGGAGGATGTTGATGAGCTGAAAGAGTTATTGAAGAAAGAGTTCAAAATGAAGGATCTTGGAGCTGCAAAGAAGATTCTTGGGATGGAAATTCGCAGGGAAAAAAGCTTCAAGAGGTTATTCCTTTCTCAGAAGAGTTATATTTAGAAGATTGTAGAGAGGTTTGATATGTTGAATGCAAAACCAGTGTCTACACCTTTGGCGATGCACATCTCACTTTCAGCATTACAATATCCTAAGTCTGATGAAGAGATCAGAGATATGGTGAATGTTCCTTATGCTAGTGGAGTTGGTTGTTTCATGTATGCTATGTTTTTCACTAGACCAGACTTACTGCACAAGCAGTAAGTCAAGTAAACAAGTATATGTCTAATCCTGGAACACTGGAACGCAGTTAAGTTCTCAGGTATTTGAAGGGTACAACTGGACTTGGGCTTATGTTTGGAGGTCAAGAAAGTGGCTCAGTTATGGGATACGTTGATTCAAATTATCCAGGTGATCTAGACAACATAAGGTGTGCTACATGGTACGTTTTGACTTTTGCAGGAGGTCATATTTGTTGGAAATCTGTTGTTTCAATGTCTACCACAGAAGCTGAGTATATGGCGATGGGATAAGCAGCCAAGGAAGCATTGTTAAAGGATTTGAGTCAGAATTGAGTGTTGATCAAGGTGGAATTCAGCTATACAATGATAGTCAGAGTGCGCTGTTTCTGGCTAAGAATCATGTATATCATGCAAGGACGAAGCACATTCAAGTTAAGTTTCAAAAGATCAGAGAGTTGTCTACATGTGAGGAAGTTTTGTTGGATAAGGTGCATACCTCAGAAAATGCAACTGATATGTTGACCAACCCCGTTACTGTGGAGAAGTTCATGCATTGCTTGATTTTTCTCCATGACTTCCAATGCTAGAAGAAGAAGCAAGAGGTCCTATGAAGAGATTTTTTTTGTCAAGGTAGAGTTTGTTATTTCTCGTGACAAAATAATATAAGGGAGGCACGATACGGTTTTCAATTGTGCTTAGGAAAAAAAACTCATTTACTAAGTGGTTTAGGAATCGGGTTTTGCGCCTTATAAATACAAGGTCTTAGGGTTGTAATTATACATTTACACAATAAATGAAAAAAACCTAAAACAGATATTTGCCTCAATTTTGTTTACGTTTTTCTTCTTGTTTGATTCGACCTAATTCACAACACACTCCTTCCTCAAAACCCTTTCTTCACGACCAAAACCACCAACAACAACTCTCTAGAACAACGTCATTTCTCACATCGCGACTCTCATCACAACCTCCACCTCCAGTGGAACCTCTCCTCCACGACGTATTCCTCCACTAAAACCCTAATTCAAGACAACCCATAAACCCTAGAATTCGTAAACCGGAAACGAATCAGAAAATATGGCGACCCTAACCCTGGAAAGCCTTGGTCCTTGATATGTCTATATTTTGCATCATATTTCCCTCCATTTAGTGTAAGTTTTTTATCATTTAGGAACCCAATTAAGCATCATTGTATTGCATTTTGATCATTTAGAGTTCTAGGATGTTTTTGCATAGTCCTTGCATGTTTTGGTGCATTTGGAGTCTTGACCAGGTGATACGGATGCTATGGAGGCATGAATGGAGTTGGAGAAGGATGGCATAGCAAAGGAAGGGCAAGAAATCACCAAGAAGATGAAGAAGAAGATTTCTTGCACTGGATCGATGAGTTGGATCGACGAGCTGCTCGAACCACTCATCCAGGGGTTGGGATCGACGACACGGATCGACAAGCAGCTCGAACCATATTTCCAGGGGTTCGGATCGACCTGTTGGATCGACGAGCCAGGTCGATCCGAACCAAGACGCCAAGAAGAAGAAGCCAAGAAAGCAGGGGTTGGGATCGAGCAACCGGATCGACGAGCTACCTCGATCCAAACATCCAGGTGTTCAGGTCGACCAGTTGGATCGACGAGCCTGGTCGATCCGAACACAGACGAATCCTTTCTTGTCACTTTTATGGGTCCCCCTATAAATACTCTTTAGACCTAATTTTTATCTCAACTTTTATTCTCTATTGTCTTAGCTTAAACTTTTATCCTCTTTGGGAGAAAACCTTGTATTTGCCTTGGATCTTTAAGTTTAATGCAATATCTCTCTTAGATTTCTTATTATCATTTCTCTCATCATGTTTAGCTTATCACTTATCTTTGATTTGATGGGCTTGATGATGATTAGTGAGTAGTTCCTTAGGAACTTGGGGATGGGTTAGATTTAAGGTTTTTAATGCTAAAACATCATTAGTTCATTAGGGTGATTAGTAAAGGGATTATTACCACACATCATGGATTAGTCTTTATTAAGTGTTCTAGGCATAGAGATGGCTTGTTTAGTTGCTTAGATGATTGCAAGGTTGTCCATTTAGATACCCAAATCAATGATTCCATCCCTAGGTTTCGTTTTAGTAATTTGTTAATCTTGCTTAGTAGTTAATTGCGTGATTAGTATCTAATTAGTGATAATTAAGGCTTTAGCTCATATAATTAGTCTTGTAGTATCTCTCTTAGGTTGTAGCTTGCTTTTAATATTCCCTTGTTACCTAAAGTTCGAATTTGGCTTAGCTTAGACCAAACTTTGTATTCCTTTTGCATCAAACTCCCAAGATGGATTGATATCTCAAGTATTGCAATGATATGAGCAATTGAGAAATTGCAAACAAGTGTAAAAAAATACTTGTTTCAATTTGGCGTCGTTGCCATATTGGGATTGTTTGATCACTAGGATTTAAGTTTAGTTTGAGACTAAGTTCTTCTTTTGTGATTATTGACCATCTACTTTTCTAGATTTCAGTTCACCTTGAATGCATTTAAGATCCGGAGGCGACAACAACTTCCAAGGCTTTCAAGAGATTGATCAGTTGGAAAGGGTTGCTAGGATTGCAAGAAGGGAAGCTGCAAGGTTAGAGAGGTTGAGAATGGAAGAATAACAAAGGGACCAATACCCTCCACCAATGGCGCGTGCAAACCCTCCTCATAATGGAAATGAGGAAGCTCAAAGGGGCAATGGAAACCCCTTGCATGCACCAAGACAAGGAAGAACCATTGGGGCTGGTGATGCTCCAAATATTCATCAAAATAGATATGGTATTCAACCTCCACCGGTTCACAACAATACCTTTGAAGTGAAGCTAGCTTTCATCTCCATGGTTCAAAAAGCCAAGTTCCATGGTTTACCTATGGAAGATCCACTTGATCACTTGGATAGTTTTGATAGAGTTTGTGGGTTGTTCAAGATGAATTGTGTGAGTGAAGATGCTTTCAAACTAAGGCTATTTCCCTTCTCTCTTGGGGATAGAGCAAGGCAATGGGAGAAAAACTTGCCTCAAGGAACCATCACCTCTTGGGATGAATGCAAGAAGGCATTTCTATCTAAGTTCTTCTCCAACTCATGGACTGCCAAGTTAAGGAATGACATCTCAAGTTTCACTCAAAAGAATAATTACTTTTAATGAAGCATGGGATAGGTTCAAGGGATACACAATGCAATGCCCTCATCATGGCTTCACACAAGAGTCTCTACTATGCACCATCTATAGAGGGGTCCTTCCAAAGATTAGAAGGTCCTTCCAAAGATTAGAATGCTTCTTGATACAACAAGTAATGTAAACTTCTTAGGAAAAGAAGTAGAAGATGGTTTGGAGCTTGTAGAGAATCTTGCCTTGAGTGATGGTAATTACAATGAAGACTATGATAGAGCTCCAAGGGGAGGTGAATATGAATCTCACAAGAAAGACATGCAGTCTCTACATGACAAGATGGACAAGCTGATGTCCTCCAATCAAAGGCATGTACATTTTGTTGGTGAGAATCAAGAAAAATGTGATGATCAAGTTGGGTCTCAAGAGTGTGACGAAGAGGTCAATTTCGTGGGTGGCCAAGGAGGCTACAACAACAACTACAACAACAACTATAAGGGGAATAACAACCTCTCTTATAGAAGTAATAATGTAGCCAACCCCGAAGATCAAGTCTACCTTCCACAAGCTACTCAATGCACACATTTAGTACTTTACAACAATCAACAAAAGGGTTATGCACCAAGGTCTAACTACCAAGGAGGAAACCAAGGCAACTATGGTGGTCCAAAGTACAATGCTCCACCAGGTTTTACTCAAGCTTCACAAGGTCCTCCCCAAGACAACATTCCACTAATGCTTCAACAAATACTTCAAGGTCAAGCCAATAGTGACGCTAATGTGGGAAAGAAGATTGCTGAGATTAACACAAGGATGGATTCTACACTTAATGAGCTTGCCACTCAAATAGGAGGTCTTCAACACAAGTTCAGGCAACTTGAGAACAAAGGCAAGGCTTCTACCTCCAATTCTCAAGGCACTTTACCCAGTAAGCCGGAAGCTAACCCAAAAGAGTATTGCAATGCTATCTCCACTATTTATGAGGATGAGTATGAGAATGTTGTGCTAGAGTTTGAGCAACTATTCGAAGCTCCTTATGATACATCCATATTCAATGAGGACATTGAAGTTCAAGATGGGGAGGTGGTCATTGAAAACGACTCCATGATTGTTGCTACTGAAATGGGTAAAGAAGTGTTTGATGAACCCAAAGTTTCTACAAAAGCAAGAGTTGAGGAGGATGTAAGAGAAGTGGCTAAGAAGAGTGAAGGAGGAGCTTGTGATCTCCTTATCTATAAGCCACCACTCCCATATCCTGAGCGGATTTTGACTAAGGCACAAAAGAAAGTGCTCTCAAGCTTTAGAGGAAGTATGGAGAAAGTCGGAGCACCTTTGCCCAAGGGGGAGAGTTTGTTTCAAGTCAAGGGTCAAATAAGGTTCATCAAAGACTTGCTAGCTAATAGGGAGAAGGTAGAAGAGCTGATGGAAAGCCTTGATCCACCAAGCACAACCAGGGATGAGCCTAAAACTATTCCAAAGCTTGGTAATCCCGGAAAATTTTTGATTTCTTTCTCTCTTGGGAATTTAAAGATTGATGAAGTTTTGTGTGATTCTGGATCAAGTGTCAATGTCATGTCCCTTGAAATGTTTAAGAGCCTTGGGATTACAAACCTAAAGGAGTATCCATCACCTATTACCTTTGTTGATGCTTCCTCAAGATAACCTATAGGCCTTGTTGAAGATTACCCATTGAAGATTGGTGAGTGTCTAGTCCCAACTGACTTCATAATCATGGACATGGTTCAAGCAACAAGGCTACCTCTTCTCCTAGGTACTCCCTTCCTCAATACAGCTGGTGCAAGCATTGATATCACCAACAAGAGGGTGATTCTCAAGAGTGTGAATGATAAGGTCTTCTATCCTATAAAGCCTTCTACCTTGGGTTTTTGTGGCACAATCACATGTGCTACTATGGAAATTGATGAAAAACCACCACATACAAAGGAACAGCTGATGGGATTCACTTGTGTGATGCTGAAGGGTAATGATACCTTGGACCACAATGAGTATGATGGGTCACGCTTTGATGGTGTGCGTCTTCTTGCTATGTTTGATGGAATCAATGTGGTGGAACATATAGCTGAGCCACCAAAGAGGGCAAGAAGGACGTCTAAGAAGAAGAAGAAGGTGTTAAACATTGGAGCAAACACCATGTTCATCGAGAAGGGAGGAGGAACTTCATATCCACTCCATGACCTTCCCAATGTGTAAAAGGTTTGAAAAGTCAAGCTTAGTGTCGTTAAACAAGCGCTCTTCGGAGGCATTCCCATTTTATCCTTGTATATATTCTTGCTTTTGTTCTATAATCATGTTTCTTTGAGTTTTGAAAAGTCTTATGTTGAATATGGAGGGCTATGAGATCTCCCACCCCTCAGTCAAGCAATCCATCATACTCCATGGACTCCTACTCCTCCTCCTCCATTCGCTTTTGATCAAGGTACAACTCCAAACCATTGTAAATACCATCTATTTTTTATTTTTGCATTTTGAAATCTTCTCCAAGCTTGGATTACACAAGGGACTGTGTAATTTAAGTTTGGGGGAGTATGGTGTATTTGATTTTGTGTTTTGTGATCTTATTTTCCTTTTTCATGCATATTTGAGTCTCATGCATTTCATCTATGGCATAGAAAAAAAGAACAAAAAATAATAAAAATTTCAAAAATTTCAAAAAAAAAAAAATAGCATGTAGTTGCATTTGCATTTGTCACAAAAGTAGGATTGAGTCTAGGATTTCTATCATTTAGAATTCCATTCATATGCATTGGGAGAAATGATGAGCCTATCCTTGTAGATTGTTAACTTTTGTGATCAATTCAACATCCTAGTTAGTATTTCTTTGATGCTTGTGAATAAATTTGAAAGTAAGGAAGAACCATGCTTGGACCACCTCATTTGTCACTAGTTTTTGGTTGAAACATAGTCTTGAAATTGATAGCCAACTCTACTCACTTAAACCGAATTTTGACATCTAATTATCATGCTTGCATTGAAAGTAAATTCATGGATCTAAAATACTTGAGCTTTCTTATCCACTTTGCCACCCTTTTGCTAGCTCAAGTAGCACCCCTACCATAAACCAACCTCCTTTCAAGCCAATTGTTCTTGTGTGATCACTTGTGAGGCCTTTATTTCGATTGAACTTAGCATAAAGTGTTAGATTTGGGACGACAAGTATGGGCTTTCATGTAGATTCTAGCTTCGCATTTTGGGGCTAGCTTTAAGCTTAGGATTTGGGGGTTTTGTTTGTTTGGTGGAAATGTTTGGAAGGAAAGAGATGTTGAATAAGGGGATTGATGAAAATAGGGGGAAACATGGTTTGAAATGGAGAGTCTTGTGGATAAAAAGGAGTAGCTCAAGGTAAAAATAAAATACTAGGTGGTCTTGAGAAAAGAAAAGAGCCAAAAAGGGCCAAGTTCAAAAGAAAAATATGAAGAAGGTCACCTAGAGATAAGAAAAAGAGCTAAGTTTATAAGTTAAGACTACTCCATTCGCCAAAAATAATAGGTTGAAGAATTTCCCCTTTGAGGTGTGAAAAGAAGAAGTGTGTTTGAAATTCAAAGGGGTTTGGCAAGGCACAAAGAGCCTTGGGAAAAAGGGTAGATTTTAGAGGGTTGAGTGAGCTAAAAACAAAAAAAAAATATAAATGAGAGGGGTTTAGGATCATTGATAGCATTTCGAGTAGATGAAATTCTATGCTTGTATGCATCACTTGTTTCTTACCTTTAGCATTATGCATATAGTTCAATCTTTTTCAGTGTTACCCTTACTTAAAAGCAGAACCGGATGAATTGAGATCATTTTTATCTCAAAACCCAGTCCCTTAGCCAAATGAATTTACTTGCCTTGCAATGTCATGATTCACGGTTTCGTACTTAATGAATGTTAAAGAGTTGGTTTGATAGGGAGACTTGTTTTGATTGAATTCTTAGTACACTTGAATGTTGAGATGGGCATGGCTAACTCTTTTGGAGTAGGAAGTATTCACATGCATCATAGAATTAAGAACTAGGAGGTTGAGTTGATCATTATTGTTAACTACCTTTGGATTTGAGTCCCCACCTTCAAACCTCTCTCCTTGTCTTGTGTTTCATTTGCTTGGGGACAAGCTAAAGGCAAGTTTGGGGGAGTTGATATGTCTATATTTTGCTTCATATTTCCCTCCATTTAGTGTAAGTTTCTTATCATTTAGGAACCCAATTAAGCATTGTATTGCATTTTGATCATTTAGAGTTCTAGGATGTTTTTGCATAGTCCTTGCATGTTTTGGTGCATTTGGAGTCTTGATCAGGTGATACGGATGCTATGGAGGCATGAATGGAGTTGGAGAAGGATGGCATAGCAAAGGAAGGGCAAGAAATCACCAAGAAGATGAAGAAGAAGATTTCTTGCACTGGATCGATGAGTTGGATCGACGAGCTGCTCGAACCACTCATCCAGGGGTTGGGATCGACGACACGGATCGACAAGCAGCTCGAACCATATTTCCAGGGGTTCGGATCGACCTGTTGGATCGACGAGCCAGGTCGATCCGAACCAAGACGCCAAGAAGAAGAAGCCAAGAAAGCAGGGGTTGGGATCGAGCAACCGGATCGACGAGCTACCTCGATCCAAACATCCAGGTGTTCAGGTCGACCAGTTGGATCGACGAGCCTGGTCGATCCGAACACAGACGAATCCTTTCTTGTCACTTTTATGGGTCCCCTATAAATACTCTTTAGACCTAATTTTTATGTCAACTTTTATTCTCTATTGTCTTAGCTTAAACTTTTATCATCTTTGGGAGAAAACCTTGTATTTGCCTTGGATCTTTAAGTTTAATGCAATATCTCGCTTAGATTTCTTATTATCATTTCTCTAATCATGTTTAGCTTATCACTTATCTTTGATTTGATGGGCTTGATGATGATTAGTGAGTAGTTCCTTAGGAACTTGGGGATGGGTTAGATTTAGGGTTTTCTAATGGTTCAATCTTGCAATCTAGGTTAGATTCTTTCATCTCTCTTCTTATAAAGTAGTTCTTAAAGCCAAATAGCTAATCTTTGCTATTTTTGGATCATAAGCATTTCACACACCCACCAAGTGTTTGATGAAATGCTTGAACCAACTTTCTAAGAGATTTACATTCCTAGCCTAAGACATTAGTTGCCTAGGGTGTTTATCATGCCATTTAGACTTGTGTTTAATGCTTGCTAATTATTTTAATGCTAAAACATCATTAGTTCATTATGGTGATTAGTAAAAGGATTATTACCACACATCATGGATTAGTCTTTATTAAGTGTTCTAGGCATAGAGATGGCTTGTTTAGTTGCTTAGATGATTGCAAGGTTGTCCATTTAGATACCCAAATCAATGATTTCATCCCTAGGTTTCGTTTTAGTAATTTGTTAATCTTGCTTAGTAGTTAATTGCGTGATTAGTATCTAATTAGTGATAATTAAGGCTTTAGCTCATATAATTAGTCTTGTAGTATCTCTCTTAGGTTGTAGCTTACTTTTAATATTCCCTTGTTACCTAAAGTTTCAATTTGGCTTAACTTAGACCAAATTTTGTATTCCTTTTGCATCAAACTTTCAAGATGGATTGATATCTCAAGTATTGTAATGATATGAGCAATTGAGAAATTGCAAACAAGTTTTAAAAAATACTTGTTTCAGTCCTACAACGGCTTATCTCCACTAGGTCAGCAAATTCTCCGTTCGCTAATCTAACCATCTTTCGATTTCGGTCAATTAGATTCTCTTCTCTCTCAGCTATTCGTACCGTATAAAGACAATCAAACGTCGTTTTTTCGTCTACTTCATCGAAGTTACTAGCTCTTTTGAAAGGATTAGGATTCCATAAGAGATTCGATTTGGCTCTGAGTGTGTTTGATTGGTTTATGAAACAAAAGGATTATCAATTCATGTTGGATAACTTTGTTGGGCAAAGAAGGAAGAGTCTCTTCTGCTTCGAATCTGTTCAATGGGTTGCTCGAGAACGGGTCGCTCGGCTTTCTTGAATAGCGGAAGGTATAGGGAAGCTGTAAGCCTGTAATGGTGTTCAAGAAGATGGAGGAAGAAGGTTGTAAACCGACTTTGATTACTTACGATATTGACGTATTATTTTAACGGTAATTATTTGAAAAACTATTATTAATTTTGATATTCGGTTAATCAAACATAGTAGTTATTATTATACAAAAGTTTGTTAGACAATTTGGATTTTGTTATAATAATAATGATGATTCATCATTTGTCGTTTACTATTGACATACGTGTCATCATATTAACAAAGTTGCTCTACTATATAAAGAGAACATGAAACGTAAAAGATGAATAAGAAAGTGAAATGTGATTTCTCTTACTCCATCTCCATCACGTCTCCTTCTCTCTTAGTATTAAGAGCATCATTAATGGAAACTTTTAGGGATTATTCTAAAAATTTTAATATTAAAAAAACGATTTTTGTCAAAAAAAAAAAAAAATTGGCAAATCACGTCGCGTCATGTGACTGGAAAAACCAACTCTGGTTCAAAAACTCTACCATATCATTTTTTCTTTTATTTTAAATTGGAAAACCCCTTCTGAGCTCTTTATTAAAGATTCTCTAAGAGTTAGTATAACATATACATCTTGCCATTTATTGCTATTTATCAAATATTTTATAACACGTTATCAGCATGATCGTCTCTCGTACATCTGTATACCAAAAGGTAAAATTTATTATGTGTTCAATTTATTTTAAATTTTATTATTTAGGGGAAGATAGGCTATGCCTTCCACGTTTATTTGTTATGCCGGGATGATAGGCTCCGCCTTCTCCGAGCGATCGTTATGGTAGGCGCTGCCTTCACGATCGAAATGATCACATGGTATATTATGTCTTCTCGGATCATATTTACGGAGTGGAAGGATAAAACCTCATCCATATTTAATATATGTTCAAGCATTTAATATGTTTATTGAATGGGAGATTAAAACCCCATTCTTGTTCATTTATTTATTTTAGAGTGATAGTTTTAAAAACTCATCTGCAAGCAATTGAATGGCAAGCTATGCCTCCTCATATTGCATTAAATTATTGTCTTTTATTATGCCGTAATTTTGCCCAAATTTTATAAATATATTTTTATTAAATGGGTTAAGTTTTGTTATTCAGTTATAATGTCAAATTTATCAAAGCTCAAGAGCGCCGCCCTTGACTTATGTGGAAAGAATTATATGTTTTGAGCGGTAGGTGCAAAGTTGCATCTAAAAGGAAATGATCTCTTGAGCACTACTGATAAGTCGATAGAGACATCGGATGAGGCTAAAGCAAAAGCCATGACCTTTTTACGCCACCATATCCATGATGGTTTATAAGACGAATACATCACGAAAGAAGATCCAGCAGATCTCTGGCATCGCTTAAGGGTCAGTTTGATCACCAGAGGTATGTGATCTTACCAAAAGCGAGGCACGAGTGGTTAAATCTCCGGTTCATGGATTAGAAAAGTGTGAGTGAATATAATTCCGCCTTGTTCGGAATCACCTCCAGGATGACGTTGTGTGGAGAATATATCAATGAATATGATATGTTAGAGAAAACTCTCTCCACTTTTCATCCTGGAAATGTAATCCTGCAGCAGCAATACCGAGCAAGAGAATTCACCCTGTACTCGGAGTTGATGCAAATCCTCCTTGTAGCTGAACATAATAATCAACTGGTGATGTTGAACCATCAGACTCGTCCAACTGGATCTATGCCATTCTCTGAAGCGAATGCTGCGTAATCTAGTCAAACTGATAGGAAGCCACGACGTGAACGAAGACGCGGTAGAGGTCGTGGTCGCGGTCGCGGTAGAGGTCGTGGAGGAGGAAGGGAAAGTGACGATGGTCGAGGTGTTAAAAGACAAGGTGAAAACCCTTACTTCAGATGCGGCATGAATGGACATTGGGTGCATGTGTCGTATGCCAAAACATTTAGCCGATCTGTTCGCGGAAACACAAAAGATCAAAGAAAAGGATGCAGAGACCAACTTCATCTTGGATGAAGCTGCAACTTCCTTTAATGGCTTAAGTGATGACAATTATATTGATGTTGTTGATTTCTTGTTGATTGTGAACCATCAACGGAGTCAAGGAAACTTAAATCTATAATAGTTTTTCCTTGAAAGACACCAAGAATAACGAACACTTAATCCGGCTTTTAGTATGTATAATATATTTTCGTTTTGGTAAATGGTTTTTGGTGTAATATATTAGCCTTTCGATGTAATATATTAACCTCTTTATAAGTTGATTTTTTGGTAAATTATTGCATTTCTTAGAATAATTTTCGCCAAGAAGATGTCACAATTTGAGATTTAGGATGGAGATACTTGTCTAGCAGGCAGTGCTACGACAAGTAAAATCCTTAGAGATAAAAAGTATTTCTCCTGTCTCAAAATGAGAGTCTCTGCCGGAAGCGTGAGTGATATAACTGGTATTGCAAAGATTATACTAGGCTCCGGAAGAGCGAGTTTTTCAATGCCAAGGGGTACAAATTTTGTAGTGAAAGATGCATTATACTCCCCCGAGTCTAAGCGAAACTTATTAAGTTTACGAGATATCCGGAGAAATGGATATCATATTGAGACTATTGATAAAAATGACATTGAATTTCTTTGCATTACAACAAAGAGTAAACATAAGTTAGAAGAATTACCAATGATGTCCTCCGGATTATATTGCACAAAGATAGCCATGGCTGAGTCACATGTTGCGGTAAACCAGAAGTTTACCAGCACTTTTAAAGTGTGGCATGAAAGGTTGGACCACCCTGGTTCAGTCATGATGAGAAGGATTGTGCAAAATTCGAGTGGCCACCCATTGAAAAACCAGAAGATTTTTCAATCGAGAGAGTTTTCATGTAAGGCATGTTCTTAAGGAAAACTCATAAGTAGGCCTTCACCAGCCAAAGTTGGGAATGAATCTCCTGTATTTCTAGAGAGAATACATGGTGATATATGTGGACCGATTCACCCATTATTGATAAGTAGATTTTTGTATGCTACTTGGTCAATGACCCACTACTTATAACCGAATGTAGTATAGGTTATGGGTCTTATCAATCCGATGAGAAGATTCAAGATATTCCATTCATGAGGTTCTTGTACAAGCTAGGAGCGATCTAAAAGATTAAGAGAGGAAATCTATCAACCTAAGTGTCACAATGATATAAAGCTAATAACATAAACTGGATCTAGCTATAGAAGAAGAGGAATAGCAAATAAAGAAACAAGCTTGCAAGATAAAATGAGGATCGTTCGAGGGATAAGGTGTTTAAGGATAACTTGGTAAAGATTGGTTCTTGCAAACATTCAAACATGGCATTTGTTTAAAGAAGCTTGAAGGCATAAATTAAATAGCGAATATGATTAAGCAATAAGAACATCAAATAAGAAAGGATTAAGATGTTTTAAGCCTATACAAGCACCAAAGATTCAACCTTTAACTCGGTTACCCTAACCTCATCCCTAAAACCGATATGAACTACTAGCTATTTGTCATGGAAACCGTTAATCCTACCGAGAAAGGAACGGTCAACATGACTTAAAACGAGATGAACAATATTTCTTAAAGATTCAAGCTTTAGAAACAAGCTTTAATGGCGAAAAAGACTAAGAGTTTTTTGGTTACAAGATAGACAGAAAAATAATTATGGAACGAGAGAGAGAGATAAGTGTGGGGGACAATGTGTATTTATACAAAAATGAGGAAAAACCTAAAATGTTGGGACCACTTGCCCGAAATGGATACTCTTTTGGACTATAGCGAATCGGCTTCACGTCGTGGGATTGATATACTCATAAATTAGCATATTTTAGCATCCATTTTAGATAGTTTTGCATCCATTTATGCATTCATTTAGTTACTTTTAGTCCAAATTGCATCCATATTAGAGATTAGCAAGTTTTAGCTTAGGTTGTTACATATTGTGCATATTGAGTCTTAATTAGGTACTTTTTGGAGGCTTGGAGGACCTCTGTGCAGAGTTGGTTGACAAGGAGGAAGAAGAGAAGGGAGTCAAACATGAAGTAGACAACTTTTAGAAGTGTATCGACCTTGGTGTCGACCTACCAAGGTCGATATAGCTCGGCAGAGAGATCGGAGTACGCGTATCGGACATTTGTATCGAGCTACTAAGCTCGATACAAGGCCACCCGGAGATTTGGAAGGGGCGTATCGGGCATCTGTGTTGGACTGCTAAGCTCGACACACGCCTCAGCCGAAGATCGAGCATGGCGTATCGGGCGTTTGTGTCGAGCTACTAAGCTTGTCACAGTCCTTGAAGAAAACTTTTAGCAGTGTAGCGAGCTGCATGTCGACCTAGCAAGCTCGATACACTGCCTGATTTTCGCCTAAAACCGGGTCAATACCCGGTTTGTTCCGGGTTAACCCGGTTCGTCCACTGTTCACTATAAATAGGAAATGACCTAATTTTTCCTAAGTATCTTTAATCTTTTGTTCTTGCTTAGAAAACCTTCCCTTTTGGTTTCTAAGTGATTTTGTAAGACATTTCTTTAAAGTTTATGCAAATTAGTACTTATTTCTTTTAATCTTTCATCTTCTATCTCTCTAATCATGATTATCTCTACTTCTTTCATAGGATATAAGGGCTTAATCATGATTAGTGAGTAGTTTTATTAGGGTCTAAGGATGGGTTAGATCTAGGGTGTTTTAAGGGTTAATTTTGATGTCTAGGATTAGATCTTCTCATTTCCCTCCTTGTTTAGTGCTTTAAATGCTAGGTTAGCCATGATCAAGCTAAAACTAGGCCTTAGGGAATTTCCCACCCACAAGGTGTTTTTTGAAATTTCCCAACCAACTAAACAAGAGATTTACATTCCTAGCTCATGAAAGTGATTATCTAGAGTGTTTATTAGCAATTTAGAGTTGTTTCATAATGCTTGTTAGCTTCCTTTTCACAAATCTAAGTTTGATATTGATTAGGATGATTAATGACGGGATTAGTGCCATGAAAGTGGATTAGTCTAGTTATTGAGTTCTAAGCTTAGGGATTAGCATATTATGTTATTGATTGACATCAAAGATTGATTCTATGAACAACTTAGGTTGATAACCGCATTCTTGGATTCGTTTTAGTATTTTGATAATCTTGATTAGTAGTTAATTAGCTTTAAATTTGCTTGATTAGTGCATTCATTACTTAATTAAGGTGTTAGTAATTTTTGTCTACTTTGTTTGATCACTTAGGTTGTTAGATAAACCTCAAAACTTTATTGCTAGCTTGGATTAAGAAGTTGTATGCATTCCTAGTGTCTTAACCACCTCCATATGGATTGATCCTCAAGTATTACAATGATATGAGTAGATTGAGTAATTGTTAAGCACCGAGAAAAATCTACTTATCAATTTGGCGTCGTTGCCATTTGGATATTGGTTTAAGAATTAGGACTTTACTTCTTCTTGAGACTAAGTTTTATATTTTCCTTATTGCTCACTAATCTATCTTGCTTTGTTTGCTCTTTGTCACTAGGTGTATGAACTTGAAGTCTAGTGGACACAACAATCTAGTTGAGCCTCTAGACAACATCCACTGGGTAAGAAGAGGAGCTTTTGTGAGAAGAGAAAGTGAGTGCTTAGCACATCTCAAGCGTTTAGGAATGGATATTCCAGAAGGACAAGGTGGTAATGGAATACCACAAGGAAACCAAGGGAATGAAGACCAAATTCCTAGAGTGTCTCAACATCCTCCACGCCAACCTAGGCAAATTGGGGCTGGAGATGCTCCTAATACTCATGCTAACCGTCAAGGAATCATACCCCCTCCAGTTGACAACAACAACTTTGAAATCAAGAGCGGGTTGATCAACATGGTGCAACACAACAAGTTCAATGGGTTAGCTTTGTAGGCTCCCCTAGACCACTTATATGAGTTTGATAGGATATGTGACATGTCCAAGATCAATGGCATATCCGAGGATGGTTTTAAGCTGAGGTTGTTTCCCTTCTCTCTTGGAGACAAGGCATATCTATGGGAGAAGTCACTTCAAAGGGGTTCCATCACATCATGGGATCAATGCAAGAAAGCTTTCCTTGCAAAATTCTTCTCCAACATAGGACCGCATGGTTGAGGAATGAGCTATCTAGCTTCACCCAAAAGAACAATGAGAGCTTTTGTGAAGCATGAGAAATGTTCAAGGGTTACACTACCCAATGCCCTCATCATGGCTTCTCCGAAGAGACTATCTTGAGTACTCTCTACCGTGGTGTTCACCCCAAGTTTAGGATGCTCCTAGACACAGCTAGCAATGGAAACTTCTTGGGTAAAGAGGTGGAAGAAGGACTAGAGCTTGATAGATCTTCAAGAAGTTATGGTAATTATGATGACCAAAGGAGAAAGGAGATGAAGTCCTTTAATGAGAAAATGGATAAGTTGCTTCAAGTTTCACAAAAGCATGTTCACTTTGTGAGTGATTGTGATGAGGGTCAAGGGGTCCAACAAGACTTGCATGAGGATTGCCAAGAAGATGTCAACTATGTGGGTGGTCAAGGTTATCAACAAGGCTACAACAATAACTATAGGAACATCAATCTATCCTATAAGAGTAAAAATGTAGAAAACCCTCAAATCAAGTCTACCCTCAACAAGGACAAGGAGGTCAACAAAAGCCCTTTGTTCCTTACAAGCAACAACAATGATATGTTTCCAACAACAACTACCAAGGGAACAATCAAGGTAACCAAGGGAACTTTCAGTCCAAGCAAGGTCCTCCACCGGGTTTTGCACAAGATTTGGATGTAAGGAATATTTTGCAACAAGTCCTCTAAGGTCAAGCAAATAGTGTTATGGATGTGAGTAAGAAGATGGCCGAAATACACAACAAGGTGGATTGTTCTTACAATGACCTCAAATCCAAGTTTGACACTTTGAGTTCGAAGGTCAAGCAATTGGATAACAACAAGGGCATTGCTTCCTCATCTACACAAGCTCAAGCTTCTTTTCCCAGTAAACCCGAACCCAACCCCAAAGAATATTGCAATGCTATCTACTCTATTGATGAGGAAGATTATGAGCGTGTAGTAGCTGAATTTATGCAACTCTTTGGATGCCCTAATGATGAGGCTGAAATTAATGAGGACATTGAAGTCCACGTTAGGGAGGCGGTCATTGAAAATGACATTTTGGTTGTTGAGAAACCAATGGGTAAAGAGGAGTTTAAGGAGGATTTGACCCCTACACAAGCAAGTATTGTTGAAAAGGAGAGAGAAGTGGTTAAGAAGACTAAAGTTGAGGCTTATGATCTCCTTGTCTACAAGCCACTGCTCCCCTTTCCCGAGTTGGTTTTGACTAAGGCACAAAAGAAGGTACTCTCAAACTTTAGAGGCAATATGGAGAAACTTGGTGCACCGTTGCCCAAGGTGGAGAGTTTGTCTCAAGTCAAGGGTCAGATAAGGTTCATCAAGGAGATGCTTGCCAATATAGAGAAGGTTGAAGAGCTGATAGAGGGTCTAGATTCAACAAGAATGGCGATGAATGAGTCCAAGGTTATCCCAAAGCTTGGTAATCCGGGAAAATTTTTGATTTCTTGTTCTCTCGGGGACTTTAAGATTGAAGAAGCTTTGTGTGATTCCGGCTCAAGTGTCAATGTGATGTCCCTTGAGATGTTCAAGAATATAGGGATCACTACTATGAAGAAATATTCATCACACATCACCTTTGTTGATGCTTCTTCAAGGCAACCTCTAGGCCTTGTAGAAGATTATCCATTGAAGGTTGGGGAGTGTCTTGTCCCAACTGATTTTATTTTGATGAATATGGTTCAAGCAACAAGGCTACCTCTCCTTCTAGGGACACCCTTCCTCCACACAGCTGGTGCAAGCCTTGACTTTATCAACAAAAGAGTGATCCTCAAGAATGTGAATGCTAAAGCTTTCTATCCTATGAAACCTTCTGTTTTGAGCCTTTGTGGGACAATCACATGTGACACTAAGGAAGCTGAAGTAGAACCACCTAAGGAGCAGCTGATGGGTCTCACTAGTATGATGATGAGTGAGGATGAAACCCTTGATCATAATGAGTACGATGGGCCAAGCTTTGATGGTGAGAGTCTTCTAGTAATGTTTGATGGCCTCAAGGTTGTTGAACATGATGCTGAGCCACCAAAGAGGTCTAGGAAGAAGAAGAAGGTGCTGCAAGCTGGAGCAGGCACCATATACATCAAAAAAGGAGATGGGAAGCAAACTCCACTCCTTGTTCACCCCCATGCCTAAGGGTTTGAAAAGTCAAACTTAGTGACTCTAAACAAGCGCACTTGGGAAGCATTCCCATGTCTACCTTTGTATATATTTGCACTTTTTAATTCAATAATGTGTTTTTCTAGTGTTTGTGGATGACAGGTCTCGATCAAGAAAGTTGAGCCAAGAGCAAAAGCTTGCCAAGGAAATTTTGGCGCTGTATCGAGCTCTGTATCGACCTAGCAAGGTCGATACATCTCTTACAGGGAATTCAGAGGAGCCATATCGGGCTTTTGTATCGACCAACTAAGGACGATACAAACAGGCCAGGGAAATCTCGACCTACGTATCGGACGTCTGTATCGAGCTACTTAGATCGATACAGTTTTAAAAGTCGCGTCTGCAAGCGTATTGAGCTATGTAGGTCGATACATAGCTCGATACGCCCCTTTTCCAGGTAAGTCAACGGGGTTTGACCGGTTTAAATCACTCGAATTAAACCGGTTCTTTTCCCTTCTTCTTCCCCAAACACGAAAATTTGCCCCCTACACCACACACTTGCGATTTTTAGGTCTCTCTCTTTCAATTTTCAAGCAATTTTCGTGATTTCAAGTGCTCCTAGCTAGATTTCTTGTGCTCTTATTGATTCTAAGTCAATCTCATTCATCCTTCAAGCCGCTCACGAGGTAATCAATCCAAAAACCAAGCTTTTCATCTTCTGCTCTAATGGTGGAAGGTTTATGGATTTCTACAATAGGATGTTAGAATTGATTGTTTATAGTTTGGGCAATGCTTGACTTTGGCTAGAGAATTGATTTCGAGTGCTACACAAGGATTTTCCTGGTTAAATTTTGAAAATTTGACATATAGGGTTCAAGATACGAAAATTCAAATTAAACTCTTGAACCTTGTTAGATTTTGGGGCTTTCACTTGCATTAATTTGCATTGATCACGCTTATGGATTACCAATAGATAGCACTCGAATTTGAACAACTTGAAATTTTTTGAAGATTTTGTTTTGCCAAAATTTTGCTAAGTGTGGAATTGGGAGGAAATTTCGAAAATTTGGCTTTGATCTTGTTTGTTGCTTGCTAATTGCCACTATTAGTTTTTCAAACATGAGTTGCTTACTCTCTCTACAAGCTTTGTCTCTATTGTAGGAACAATGTGAAGGACTAGAGGAGATGCAACAAACCAAGGAACAAGCTCACAAGCAAGGTCATCAAAGCGCCAAGGAAAGAGGCAAGTGATTAAGGACCTAGAGGTTGGAAGTGAGGAGGAACAGTTGGTGCTTGGAGCAGATAAGAGGGCTACCACGAGAGCTTCATAGGGGAAAGCAAAGGCCACCCAAGAGGGGCCTAAGAAGAAGCTCACACCCGAGGAATTCCTCAAGGCATTCGTGAGTATGCGTTTCAAAGCGACGAAGTACCCGCACGAGCAGACGTTGCGAGCCTTAGGTATCTTTGAGGACTTCCAAACCCTATTCAAGAACATGGGTTTGACAAAATTCATCACCTTGGCATGTCCCACTTACAAGCAAGCAACGTTCGAGTTCCTCTCATCCCTCACCGCTCACTTCTACTATGATGGGGAGGATTCGCCACAGCTACATGGTCATGGTTTCATCAAATTCAAGATCCATAGGACCATCTACACAATGACTTTCCGGCAGCTAAATGAGATCTTTGGATTCCGAGAAGGGGAAAGGAGAACGAAGATGCTCACCGTTGATGAGTGTGAGTTGAAGTGCTTGTGGGAAACAATCGCGGTTGGGAAGTTTAAACCGGGATGAAGCACGGGTACCATGATAAGGCATCCGGTGTTGAGGTATGCACACAAGGCCCTTGCTCACACCTTCTATGCAACGAAGGAGGCCGGGAAAGTCACCAAGGAGGAGCTCGAGTTGCTAGATGTGGGTCTCACCAAGTTCATCGGGTTTCATACAAGAAGAGGCACGAGAGTCCGAGGAGATAGGACGGGAACTGGTATGGTTAGTCTATTGGTGAGGCAATTGCTCTCCTACCAAGATTGGGTTGTCTTGATGAAGGACAAGGATCCAGAGCTTAGCATTGGCGGGATCATAACACTGATCCTTGAAGCTTGTGGGCATCGGCTAGGGACGGATGGTTTAGAGCCCGAGTGGATGGACATTTTCTACCTTGGGAGGACCATGTTTCTCTCGGGAAGATTGGGCACAATGCATGAAGTTTGTGGTAGACACAAAAACCGAAGCGAGATTTGTCTCCCGAACATGCAAGCCACCTTACTCCAAGACATCTCCCACATCGACTTTGTGCCCCGTATGAGTACCTCTACAATCCCGCTGTCTCTCCTCCTCTCCACTCCATTGCGAAGAGAGGGACGTTTGACTGTGACCCGAGCCAAGTTATCGAAGAAGAAGAAGTGGAAGAAGAGGAAGAAGCTCCGAGCCCGATTTACGATAGCGAGAGGTACTACTTCCCCTCTTGCATAGACCCAATGCCAAGTCCGACATTGACAGAAGCCCATGCACACATTGGTCTCCTCAAGAGATGGAGAAAGCATTAAGACCGGGCTATAAAGAAGCTCGGTGAGACAGTGAAGGGTTTGAAGAAAACGTTCAAGGGGCTAAAGGCCATCATGAAGGGAAAATCCTCAACAAGGGGTAGAGAAGAGGGCACAAGCAATGCGGTAGAGGAAGAAGATGAAGGGGAGAGCAAAACCGACCTTGATAGGCGCCATTCATTCGAAATGCGCCCAAGGAAACCGGTCCAAGAAGACCCACCTCGCTCCTCCTCCTACGAAGCACGGCCAAGGAAGAGAAAGCCGAGCCGATCTCCCTCCTCGAGCAACCAATCGCTCTCCTTAGGATCATCCTCCTCTTCACAGTTTTGAGGTACCTCCACCTCCCTTGTAAATATTTTTCTTAGTTTTTCATTTTGTGTTTTAATGTCATGTTGATTGAGGTCTCCTCTAGACTTTTATTACACAAGGGACTGTGTAATTAAAGTTTGGGGGAGAGGTTGAGAGATTTGACATTGTGTTTTATGAGTCTTATTTTCTTTTTATGCATATTGAGTCTCATGCATTCATTTAAGGGATAGGAAAAACCAAAAAAAAATTGAAAAATTTGAAAATTTTCCAAAAAGAAAGTCATTTAGATGTTGCATTTGCATTTTAGGATTGAGTCTAGTTGCATTGCATGTAGGAATTGCATTCATATGCATTGGGAGCAATGATGAGCTAATCCTTGTAGAATGCCAACTCATGTAATCAATTCAATGCCCTAGTTAGTAGTTCTTTGTTGCATTTGAACAAATCTTGAAAGTAAGGAAGAACCATGCTTGGACCACTTCACTTGCCACTAGATTTTGGTCGAAATAGGGTCTTGAAATTGATAGCCAACTCTACTCACTTGAACCGAAATTTGACATTTAAATATCATGCCTTGCATTGAAAGTGAATTCATGGATAATAAACATACTTGAGATTTCTTACTCACTTTACCACTCTCTTGCTAGCTCAAGTAGTACTCCCACCCTACCTTACCTCTTTAAAAGCCAAATGTTCTAGTGATATTGCTTGTGAGGCCTTATTTTGATTAAACTTAGCATAAAGTGTTAGGTTTGAGGCTCTCATGTAGATTTTAGCTCTCACATATAGAGGCTAGTTTTAGGCTTAGGATTTGGGGTATGGGTCGCGGTATTACTTGGTGTTGTGGAATGGATTATATGTTTGCATTTTAGCATGATGTGTTGTGGAAAGAGAGTAGAAGGAAAGGGAATGAAAGAAGGCTTGGAAGGATAGTAAGGGAAGCATTGTTTGAAATGGTGAATCTTATGTTTTAAAAGAAAAAGTATAGCTCTAAGTGTAAAAAGGAATTGGGTAGCCTTAGTAAGAGAAAAGAAAAATCAAAAGAGGCTAAAAGGCCAAAGAAAGAGAAAAATGCTACCTAGGAATAAAAGAAGAGCTATGTTCTTAAAAGATCACACCATTCGCTATGGGATAAAGGTTGAAGAAGTTTCCCCTTAAGTGCTATAAGAAGAAGAAGAAGTGGTTTATGAGATTCATGGGTTTAGCAAGGCACAAAAAGCCTTGGGAAAAGGGTAGCTTTAGAAGGTTGAGTGAGCCTTAAATAAAATGAATGAGAGGGGTTTAGGACCATTGATAGCGTTGTGGGTATATGAGAGCCTAGCCTTGTATGCATCGCTTTTCTTTCACCTTTAGAATTATGCATGAAGTTTAATCCTTTTGAGTGAAACCCTTTTGCGAATTGGAAGCCACATGAAGTGAGATCATTTTTATCTCAAAGCCTAGTCCCTTAGCCAAATGAATTCACTTGCATTGCATTGTCATGGTCCACGGTTTGCAACTTAATGAATGTTAAAGAGTTGGCTTGATAGGGAGGCATATCTAGATTGAAGTCATAGTGCATTTGATTGTTGAGATGGGCATGGCTAACTCTTTTGGACTAGGTTGAATTCGAGTGCACCTTAGAACTAGGAACTAGGACATTGAGTTGATTGTATTTGTTGGCATTTTTGGATATTGAGCTCCCACCTTTAAACCTCTCTCTTGAATTTGTCATGTTTGTTAGCTTGAGAGCAATCAAAAGGCAAGTTTGGAGGAGTTGATATACTCATAATTAGCATGTTTTAGCATCCATTTTAGATAGCTTTGCATCTATTTATGCATTCATTTAGTTACTTTTATTCCAAATTGCATCCATATTAGAGATTAGCAAGTTTTAGCTTAGGTTGTTGCATATTGTGCATATTGAGTCTTAATTAGGTACTTTGGAGGCTTGGAGGACCTCTATGCAGAGTTGGGTGACAAGGAGGAAGAAGAAAAGGGAGCCAAACATGAAGCAAACAACTTTTAGAAGTGTGTCGACCTTGGTGTTGACCTACCAAGGTCGATATAGCTCGGCAAAGAGATCGGAGTGCGCGTATCGGACATTTGTATCGAGCTACTAAGCTCGATACAAAGGCCACCCGGAGATTTGGAAGGGGCGTATCGGGCATATGTGTCGGACTGCTAAGGTCGACACACACCTCAGCCGAAGATCGAGCATGGTGTATCGGGCGTTTGTGTGGAGCTACTAAGCTCGACACAGTCATTGAAGAAAACTTTTAGCAGTGTATCGAGCTGCATGTCGACCTAGCAAGCTCGATACACTGCCTGATTTTCGCCTAAAACTGGGTCAATACCTGGTTTGTTCCGAGTTGACCCAGTTTGCCACTGTTCACTATAAATAGGAAATGACCTAATTTTTCCTAAGTATCTTTAATCTTTTGTTCTTTCTTAGAAAACCTTCCCTTTTGGTTTTTAAGTGATTTTTTAAGACATTTCTTTAAAGTTTATGCAAATTAGTACATATCTCTTTTAATCTTTCATCTTCTATCTCTCCAATCATGTCTATCTCTACTTCTTTCTTAGGATTTGAGGGCTTAATCATGATTAGTGAGTAGTTTTATTAGGGTCTAAGGATGGGTTAGATCTAGGGTTTTTTTTTAAGGGTTAATCTTGATGTCTAGGATTAGATCTTCTCATTTCCCTCCTTGTTTAGTGTTGTAAATGGTAGTTTAGCCATGATCAAGCTAAAACTAGGCATTAGAGAATTTTCCACCCACAAGGTGTTTGTTGAAATTCTCCAACCAACTAAACAAGTGATTTACATTTCTAGCTCATGAAAGTGATTGTCTAGGGTGTTTATTAGCAATTTAGAGCTGTTTCATAATGCTTGTTATTTTCCTTTTCACAAATGAAAGTTTGATCTTGATTAGGATGATTGATGAAGGAATTAGTGCCATGAAAGTGGATTAGTCTAGTTATTGAGTTCTAAGCTTAGGGATTAGCATATTATGTTATTGATTGACATCAAAAATTGATTCTTGAAACACCTTAGTTTGATAACCCCATCCTTGGATTCGTTTTAGTATTTTGATAATCTTGATTATTAGTTAATTAGCTTTAAATTTACTTGATTAGTGCATTCATTGCTTAATTAAGGTGTTAGTAACTTTTGTCTACTTTGTTTGATCACTTAGGTTGTTAGATAAACCTCAAAACTTTATTGCTAGCTTGGATTAAGAATTTGTATGAATTCCTAGTGTCTTAACCACCTCCATATAGATCGATCCTCAAGTATTACAATGATATGAGTAGCTTGAGTAATTGTTAAGCACTGAGAAAAATCTACTTATCAGGGATGCAAGCCGAAATGCCACCTTCTTGTGATCTTCGAGCAACCTCCATATCGGGGAACCATTTCGGGAGCTTGCCGCCGTGACTCCACTCGCTTGCTGCTTGTATCGGGGTTTTTTCCGCTGCCTTGCTCTGATATCCGTCTCTAGTGAATCCTCTTGCTGGACCTTCAATCTGGGGTGCTTCTTTCGGGACCAAGTCGCTGCTACTCGTCGATGTTCGTTCAAGCGCTCGTCCATTCCGACTAAGAAGCCGTGATCCATGCTCGATATCATACGTTCACCCTCCTTTCTTGATCTCTCTCCATGATTTCTTCTTCGGACCATCCTCATTCACCATAGCACCTGAGAAAACACTCGAAAACATGCAAGAATATGCAAAGACCTAACCTAATGCATCTAGACCTGACATGAGGAAAAATGAGATAAAAGCTAAGATGAAAGTGCATGAATGGGGTTCTAACTAATATGAAATGTATGCTAAAAAGATGCAGATTACAGAGATATCAATTATGCGGGCCATTTAGATATTTCATGGTATTGATTGACGTATCTAGTAGATTGTCACATGTGTGTCTTTTGACCACAAGAGCTATGGCTTTCGCAAGATTCATTGTCCAAATAATCAGGTTGAGAGTGCATTTCTTGATGTGCCATAAAGAAAGCCAGGCTTGATAACGCTAGTGAATTCACTTCAGCGACCTTTAGTGACTATTGTATGTCTTTGGGAATTGATGTTGAGCATCCGGTTCCGCACGTACATACACAAAATGGCATGGCTGAGTTTTATATTAAACGGTTGCACTTGATTGCAAGACCGTTAAATCTTGAGAACAAGGCTTCCAATCACTGTATGGGGACATGCTATATTGCATGCAGGGACATTGGTCCAGGTAAGACCAAGTGCATAGAATGAGTATTCCCCCGTACAGTTAGCATTTGGCCATAAGCCATATATATCCCATCTTCGTGTGTTTGGGTGTGCGGTCTATATCCCTATAGCGCCACCCCAAAGAACAAAAATGGGACCACAACGGAGATTGCGAATATATATTGGGTATTCGTCACCAAGTATAGTTAGGTATCTTGAACCGGCAACCGGTGATAGGTTCACGGCACGTTTTCCCGATTGCCACTTTGATGAAAGTGAATTCCCTGCGTTATGAGGAGGATTGAGCGAATCACCAAACGATATCACCTGGTGTACACACTCTTTGACTTATATTGATCCTCTTACTAATCAACACGAGGTGGAAGTTCAGAAAATTATACATATGCAAAGTTTGGCAAATCAGCTAACTGATGTGTTCACATATACGAGGAGGGTGAAAAAGTCTCATATCCCCGTTGCTAATGCTCCGTCAAGGGCAAATGTTCCTGAAGAACATATTGATGTAAGTAGAGCAAATCAACTGAGGGTTCAGCTGAAGCGAGGGAGGCCTATGGGATCAAAAGATAGAAATCCCCGACAAAGAAAGAAATTAGGAGCAAGGGTTCCGAAAGAACCAAATAAAGCCAAATGTCCGGAAGATGTTTGTGTCAAATGTCCTGAAAACATTTGTGAAAAGGTTCCTGGAGAACCAAGTAAGGATATATGTCTGGAAGACATATATGAGCCGGTTCTAGAAGAATCTGGTAAAGAGATTTGTCCTGAAGACGAATCTGGAACAGAAAAATATGAGATTTCCATCTCCTTCGCCCAAAGTGGAAAATTATGGGCTAGAACTGAAGTAGAAGATGATGATGGAATTCTCTTTTTCTGTGTCCAAAGAGATCAATCATGCAAATGACGATCTAGATTCAAGTTCCGTGGTATAGTGCCAGAGAAGGCCTAACTGGGATAAATGGCAAGTCGCCATAGGAATGAAATATTCTCTCTTACTAAGCGGAACGTATTCGGACCGATAGTTTTACACCTGAAGATGTAGTGCCGGTCGGGTACAAATGGGTCTTTGTAAGAAAGAGAAATGAGAAAAATGAAGTCACAAGATATAAAGCTCGCCTTATGGCACAAGGTTTTTCTCAAAGACCGGTAATAGATTATGAACAGACATATTCCCTGGTCATGGATGCAATCACATTCAGGTACTTAATAAGCCTAACAGCCTCTAAGAATTTAGAGATGTACCTGATGGATGTTGTGACTACATACCTATAAGGTTCACTTGATAGTGACATATACATGAAAATCCCTGAAGGATTTAAGATACATGAAGGATCAAAGATGCCTAAAGCAATTAAAGAGCTATGTTCGGTCAAACTACAACGATCACTTTACGGATTAAAGCAATGAGACGCATGTGGTATAATCGCTTAAGTGAGTACTTGTTGAGTAAATGTTACTTCAACAATGTGATATGCCCTTGTGTTTACAAAGAAATCCTCATCAGGATTTGTGATCATTGATGTGTATGTTGATGACCTGAACATGATTGGAACTCAAAAGGAGATTGATGATGCAAGAACTCACATGAAAGATGAGTTCGAAATGAAAGATCTTGGAAAGAGAAAGTTTTGTCTTGGGCTCGAGATAGAGCATTTCCAATATGGAATATTTGTGCATCAATCAAATTACACCAAAAGGGTGTTAAAACGCTTTAGTAAGGATAAAACGACTCTTTTGAGTACTCCAATGGTCAATATACCACTTGATGTTGACAAGGATCCATTTCGGCCTTGTGAAGGTAATGAAAAAATATTAGGTTTTAAAGTTCCTTATATGAGCGTTATAGATGGACTTTTATATCTTGCAAATTGTACTACATCAACTAACTTACTTGCAAGGTATAGTTCATCACCGACGCGCATGCATTGGAATAGAATAAAGCATATATTCTATTATCTTCAAGGTTCGATTGATTTTGAATTATATTATTCTAGAAACCTCGAGGCTGGTCTAGTTGGTTTTGCAGATGCAGGATATTTATCTGATCAGCATAAAGCTCGATCACAAACTGGATATGTTTTCACTTTTGGTGGAACTGCGATCTCTTGGCGGTCACAGAAGCAAACTTTGGTCGCCACTTCTTCAAATTATGCGGAGATTATTGCGCTTCATGAAGCATGCAGAGAATGTGTATGACTCAGATCCATAGCTCATCATATACAAGAAGCAAGCGGGATAATCACAGAGAAAGAACCAACAAAAGTGTTTGAAGACAATGTTGCTTGTGTCGCCTCCAAGATTTTTTTCTTATACTCAACAACTGGAAAAAATTAAAGAAGTGGATATTCAGTATGTTCGCTCAAGTGACAACGCAGCTGGTCTCTTCATAAAGGCGATCCCTACTACAACATTCAAGAAACATGTTCATAGTATTGGAATGCGGCATCTACGACATTTGTGAAGAGAAGATGAGATCCATCATTTTTAGGGGGAGTTTGCTGTTGTTTTACTCTTTTTCCCTTTGACATGGTTTTTATCCCATTGAATTTTCCATGTAAAGATTTTTAACGAGATAGCACGCAACTTCACAAAACTAGATATTAAAAAAAATTGTCATTGTACTCCTTTTTTTATCATAATTTTTATCTAAAATAGGTTTTTCTTTAAAGATGAGATCTTTTCATGATAAAATTATTAATAAAACAGTACACAATACGGTATTGATAATAAATTAAGAAGAAATGTTATAATAATAATTATGATTCATCGTTTATCGTTTACCATTGACATACGTGTCATCATATTAACAAAGTTGCTCTACTATATTATGAGAACATGAAACGTAAAAGATGAATAAGGAAGTGAAATGTGATTTCTCTTACTCGATCTCCGTCACGTCTCCTTCTCTCTTATTATTAAGAGTTAGTATAATATATACATCTTGCCTTTTATTGCTATTTATTAAATAGTTTACAACAGAATATTTGAATGTTTAGCTACGAGATTTCTAAGATACTGTATGTATTCCCCCACTCTTGTCTTTTAAGAACTAAACTAAGTGATTAGTCCGCACCTTGTGCGGACACCCAACAATTTGTCTAAAATTCGTATAAGATACAAGTTACCATTTTCATGTTTTTAGCATCTTTTTAGTGTTGTTTAAACTAAATTCTGCAAATTTTGTTGTTTCTTCAGAAAAAAAAAAACCTTGTCCCTGTGATATACTCATTAATTAGAATGTTTAGACATCCATTTTAGATAGTTTTTGCATTCATTTATGCATTCATTTAGTTACTTTTAGTCCAAATTGCATTCATATTAGTGTTTAGCAAGTTTTAGCTTACGTTGTTGCATATTGTGCATCAGTCCTTGGAGGCTTGGAGGACCTCTGTGGAGAGTTGGCTGACAAGGAGGAAGAAGAGAAGGGAGCCAAACATGGAGCAGACGATTTTTAGAAGAGTATCGACCTTGGTGTCGACCTAACAAGGTCGATATAGCTCGGCAAAGAGATTGGAGTGCGCATATCGGACGATTGTGTCGAGCTATAAATAGGAAATGACCTAATTTTTCCTAAGTATCTTTTAATCTTTTATTCTTGCTTAGAAAACCTTCCCTTTTGGTTTCTAAGTGATTTTGTAAGACATTTCTTTAAAGTTTATGCAAATTAGTACTTATCTATTTTAATCTTTCATCTTCTATCTCTCTAATCATGTTTATCTCTACTTCTCTCATAGGATTTAAGGGGTTAATCATTGATTAGTGAGTAGTTTCATTAGGGTCTAAGGATGGGTTAGATCTAGGGTGTTTTAAGGGTTAATCTTGATGTCTAGGTTTAGATCTTCTCATTTACCTCCTTGTTTAGTGTTCTAAATGGTAGTTTAGCCATGATCAAGCTAAAACTAGGCCTTAGGAAATTTCCCACCCACAAGGTGTTTGATGAAATTCTCCAACCAACTAAACAAGGGATTTACATTCCAAGCTCATGGAAGTGATTGTCTAGGGTGTTTATTAGCAATTTAGAACTGTTTCATAATTCTTGTTAGCTTCCTTCTCACAAATGGAAGTTTGATCTTGATTAGGATGATTAATGAAGGGATTAATACCATGAAAGTGGATTAGTCTAGTTATTGAGTTCTAAGCTTAGGGATAGGCATCTTATGTTATTGATTGACATCAAAGATTGAGGAACACCTTAGGTTGATAACCCCATCCTTGGATTCGTTTTAGTAATTTGATAATCTTAATTAGTAGTTAATTAGCCTTTAATTTGCTTGGTTAGTGTATTCATTGTTTAATTAAGGTGTTAGTAACTCTTGTCTACTTTGTTTGATCACTTAGGTTCTTATATTAACCTCAAAACTTTATTGCTAGCTTGGATTAAGAAATTGTTTGCATTCCTAGTGTCTTAACCATTTCCATTATGGATTGATCCTCAAGCACTACAATGACATGAGTAGGAGTTTGAGTAATTGTTAAGTACACCGAAAAAACTAGCTTATCAATTTGGCGCCGTTGCCATTTGGATGTTGGTTTAGGCATTAGAATTTTACTTCTTCTGGAGACTAAGTTTTATATTTCACTTATTACTTACTAATCTCTCTTCCTTTGTTTTCTCTTTGTCTTTAGGTGTATGAACTTGAGGTGTAGTAGACACAACAATCTAGTTGAGCCTCTAGACAACATCCACCGAGTCACAAGAGGAGCTTTTGTGAGAAGAGAAAGAGAGCGCTTAGCACATCTCAAGCGTTTAGGAATGGATATTCCACAAGGACAAGGTGGTAATGGAATACCACAAGCAAACCAAGGGAATGGAGACCAAATCCCTAGAGTGCCTCAACACCCTCCACGCCAACCTAGGCATATTGGGGCTGGAGATGCTCCTAATACTCATGCTAACCGTTAAGGAATCATACCCCCTCCGGTTGAAAACAAAAACTTTGAAATCAAGAGCGGGTTGATCAACATGGTGCAACATAACAAGTTCCATGGGTTAACTTTGGAGGATCCCCTTGACCACCTAGATGAGTTTGATAGGATATGTGATATGACCAAGATCAATGGCATATCCGAGGATGATTTCAAGCTGAGGTTGTTTCCCTTCTCTCTTGGGGACAAGGCACATCTATGGCAGAAGTCTCTTCCAAGGGGTTCCATCACATCATGGGATCAATGCAAGAAGGCTTTCCTTGTAAAATCCTTCTCCAACACTAGGACCGCACGGTTGAGGAATGAGCTATCTAGCTTCACCCAAAAGAACAATGAGAGCTTTTGTGAAGCATGGGAAAGGTTCAAGGGTTATACTACCCAAACCCCTCATCATGGCGTCTCCGAAGAGACTCTCTTGAGTACCCTCTACCGTGGTGTTCTCCTCAAGTTTAGGATGCTCCTAGACACAGCTAGAAATGGAAACTTCTTGGGTAAAGAGGTGGAAGAAGGACTAGAGCTTGTGGAGAACCTAGCCCAAAGTGATGGGAATTATGGAGAGGACTATGATAGATCTTCAAGAAGTGATGGTAATTATGAAAACCAAAGGAGAAAAGAGATGAAGTCCCTTAATGAGAAAATGGATAAGTTGCTTCAAGCCTCACAAAAGAATGTTCACTTTGTGAGTGATTGTGATGAAGGTCAAGACTTGCATGAGGATTGCCAAGAAGAGGTCAACTATGTGGGTGGCCAAGGTTATCAACAAGGCTACAACAACAACTATAGGAACAACAATCTATCCTATAGGAGTACCAATGTAGAGAACCCTCAAGATCAAGTCTACCCTCAACAAGGACAAGGAGGTCAGCAAAAGCCATTTGTTCCTTACAAGCAACAACAAGGTTATGTTCCAAAAAACAACTACCAAGGGAACAATCAAGGTAACCAAGGGAACTTTCAGTCTAAGCAAGGTCCTCCACCGGGTTTTGCACAAGATTTGGATTTGAGGAATGTTTTACAACAAATCCTCCAAGGTCAAGCAAGTAGTGCTATGGATGTGAGTAAGAAGATGGTCGAAATACACAACAAGGTGGATTGTTCTTACAATGACCTCAACTCCAAGTTTGACACTTTCAGTTCCAAGGTCAAGAAACTAGAGAACAACAAGGGCATTGCTTCCTCATCTACACGAGCTCAAGCTTCTTTGCCCGGTAACCCCGAACCCAACCCCAAAGAATATTGCAATGCTATCCACTCTATTGATGAGGAAGATTATGAGTGTGTAGTAGCTGAATTTGAGCAACTCTTTGGATGTCCTAATGATGAGGCTGCAATCAATGATGACATTGAAGTCCAAGTTGGGGAGGCGGTCATTAAAATGACCATCTGATTGTTGACAAACCAATGGGTAAAGAGGAGCTTAAGGAGGATGTAACCCCTACGCAAGCAAGTATTGTTGGAAAAAAGAGAGAAGTGGCTAAGAAGACTGAAGTTGAGGCTTATGATCTCCTTGTCTACAAGCCACCACTCCCCTTTCCCGAGTTGGCCTTCACTAAGGCGCAAAAGAAGGTACTCTCAAGCTTGAGAGGGAGTATGGAGGAAATTGGTGTACCATTGCCCAAGGTGGAGAGTTTGTCTCAAGTCAAAGGTCAGATAAGGTTCATCAAGGAGATGCTTGCCAATATAGAGAAGGTTGAAGAGCTGATAGCGGGTCTAGATTCAACAAGCATGGCGAGGAATGAGTTCAAGGTTATCCCAAAGCTTGGTAATTCGGGAAATTTTTTGATTTCTTGTTCTCTTGGGGACTTGAAGATTGAAGAAGCTTTGTGTGATTCCGGCTCAAGTGTCAATGTGATGTGCTTTGAGATGTTCAAGAATCTCGGGATCACTACTATGAAGAAATATTCATCACACGTCACCTTTGTTGATGCTTCCTCAAGGCAACCTCTAGGCCTTGTAGAAGATTATCCATTGAAGGTTGGGGAGTGTCTTGTCCCAACTGATTTCATTGTGATGGATATGGTTCAAGCAACAAGGCTACCTCTCCTTCTAGGGACACCATTCCTCAACACAGCTGGTGCAAGCCTTGACTTCATCAACAAAAGAGTGATTCTCAAGAATGTGAACACTAAGGTCTTCTATCCTATGAAACCTTCTGTTTTGAGCCTTTGTGGTACTATCACGTGTGACACTAAGGAGGCTGAAGAAGAACCACCTAAGGCGCAGTTGATGGGTCTCACTAGTTTGATAATGAGTGAGAATGAAACCCTTGATCACAATGAGTATGATGGGCCAAGCTTTGATGGTGAGAGTCTTCTAGTAATGTTTGATGGCCTAAAGGTGGTTGAACATGCAGTTGAGCCACCAAAGAGGTCTAGGAAGAAGAAGAAGGTGCTGCAAGCTGAAGCAAGCACCATGTACATCAAGAAAGGAGATGGGAAGCAGATTCCGCTCCTTGTTCACCCCCATGCCTAAGGGTTTGAAAAGTCAAGCTTAGTGATGGGTTGTGGAAAGAGATTAGAAAGAAAGGGAATGAAAGAGGCTTGGAAGGAGAATAAGGGAAGCATAGTTTGAAATGGTGGATCTTATGTTTGAAAAGAAAAAGTATAGCTCTAAGTGCAAAAAGGAATTAGGTAGCTTTAAGAAAAGAAAAGGAAAATCAAAAGAGGGTAAAAGGCCAAAGAAAGAGAAAAGGGCTACCTAGGAACAAAAAGAAGAGCTAAGTTATAAAAAGATCACACCATTCACTATGAATTAAAGGTTGAAGAAGTTTCCCCTTAAGTGTTATAAGAAGAAGAAGTGGTTTGTGAGAATCATGGGTTTAGCAAGGCACAAAGAGCCTTGAGAGAAAAGGGTAGATTTAGAGGGTTGAGTGAGCTTTAAAAAGAATGAATGAGAGGGGTTTAGGACCATTGATAGCATCATGGGTAGATGAGAGTNAGGGTTGAGTGAGCTTTAAAAAGAATGAATGAGAGGGGTTTAGGACCATTGATAGCATCATGGGTAGATGAGAGTCTAGTCTTGTATGCATCACTTGACTTTTACCTTTAGCATTATGCATAAAGTTTAATCCCTTTGAGTGAAACCCTTATGCGAATTGGAAGCCACATGAATTGAGATCATTTTTATCTCAAAGCCTAATCCCTTAGCCAAATGAATTCACTTGCATTGCATTGTCATGATCCACGGTTTGCAACTTAATGAATGTTAAGGAGTTGGCTTGATAGGGAGATATATTTAGATTGAATTCTTAGTGCATTTGATTGATTGAGATGGGCATGACTAACTCTTTTGGAGTAAGGATGAGTTCAAATGCACCTTAGAATTAAGAACTAAGACATTGAGTTGATTGTATTTGTTGGCATTTTTGGATGATAAGCTCCCACCTTCAAACCTCTCTCTCGGATTTGTCATGTTTGTTTGTCTGAGGGCAAGTAAAAGGCAAGTTTGGGGGAGTTGATATACTCATAAATTAGCAAGTTTAGGCATCCATTTTAGATAGCTTTTGCATTCATTTATGCATTCATTTAGTTACTTTTAGTCCAAATTGCATTCATATTAGTGTTTAGCAAGTTTTAGCTTAGGTTGTTGCATATTATGCATATTGAGTCTTAATTAGGTACCTTGGAGGCTTGGAGGACCTCTGTGGAGAGTTGGCTGACAAAGAGGAAGAAGAGAAGGGGGCCAAACATGAAGCAGACGATTTTTAGAAGAGTATCGACCTTGGTGTCGACCTACTAAGGTTGATATAGCTCGGGAGAGAGATTGGAGTGCGCATATTGGACGATTGTGTCGAGCTACCAAGCTCGACACAAAGGCCACCCGGAGTTTTTGAAGACGTGTATCGAGCTTTTGTGTCGGACTGCTAAGCTCGATACACACCTCAACCGAAGATCGAAGCCGGCGTGTTGGGCATATGTGTCGAGCTACTAAGCTCGACACACTCCTTGAAGAAAGTTTTTAGCAGCGTATCGAGCTGCATATCGACCTAGAAAGCTCGATACGCTGTCTAATTTTCGCCTAAAAACCGGGTCAACACCCGGTTTGTTCCGGGTTGACCCGGTTCGTCCACTTTTCTCTATAAATAGGAAATAACCTAATTTTTCCTAAGTATCTTTTAATCTTTTGTTCTTGCTTAGAAAACCTTCCCTTTTGGTTCCTAAGTGATTTTGTAAGACATTTCTTTAAAGTTTATGCAAATTAGTACTTATCTATTTTAATATTTCATCTTCTATCTCTCTAATCATGTTTATCTCTACTTCTCTCATAGGATTTAAGGGGTTAATCATGATTAGTGAGTAGTTTCACTAGGGTTTAAGGATGGGTTAGATCTAGGATGTTTTAAGGGTTAATCTTGATGTCTAGGTTTAGATCTTCTCATTTCCCACCTTGTTTAGTGTTCTAAATGCTAGTTTAGCCATGATCAAGCTAAAGCTAGGCCTTAGAGAATTTTCCACCCACAAGGTGTTTGATGAAATTCCCCAACCAACTAAACAAGGGATTTACATTCCTAGCTCATGGAAGTGATTGTCTAGGGTGTTTATTAGCAATTTAGAACTGTTTCATAATGCTTGTTAGCTTCCTTCTCACAAATGGAAGTTTGATCTTGATTAGGATGATTAATGAAGGGATTAATATCATGAAAGTGGATTAGTCTAGTTATTGAGTTCTAACCTTAGGGATAGGCATATTATGTTATTGATTGACATCAAAGATTGATTCTTAGAACACCTTAGGTTGATAACCCCATCATTGGATTCGTTTTAGTAATTTGATAATTTTGATTAGTAGTTAATTAGCCTTTAATTTGCTTGGTTAGTGTTTTCATTATTTAATTAAGGTGTTAGTAACTCTTGTCTACTTTGATCCTAACCATTTCCATTATGGATTGATCCTCAAACACTACAATGACATGAGTAGGAGTTTGAGTAATTGTTAAGTACACCGAAAAAAACTAGCTTATCACCCTGGTAAGTTTCTGCAAAGATCAAATAATTGATGCAAAGGCAACATATAAAACAGAATGAAAACAAATATTAGTTTTTTTTTTTTTTTGAAAAAGGGCTTTCAATTAAAATGCATAATAACTAATACAAGGCTATGATCTTTTGGATCACACAGTTATAAGAGTAGTTTAGAGAAAAGAGAGATTAATCATACACTTAGTCTGCGTGCTAAAAACACACAAGGAAAATAGAAACGAAAGAGAAATGGAAAACCATGTTAGATCTCAAGAAAATTACTTGTGACCACCACGTCCTCCACGACCACGCCTTCCCCGACCATTAACAACAGTCCACCCCATCTCTTGCAGCTTTTGGGGTGGCTTTACTGGCCGATCCCGCAAAATCCGCTGAGCTGAAGCAGACATGTCAATAGCTTGTGAAAACTGATTGTTAGGATCCAAAGCTTCGAACCTGTTTAAACCTTGAACTCCCATATCCATCTCATTTCCATCAGTCCTACACATAGAAGATTTGTTCCCTGTAACTTCATCAGATAGAGTTTGTGTGAAAGTAATTCCTGAGAAAGAAGAGACGGCGTCTGTCATAGTAGTGGTTGCAACTTTTTGTGAAATATTGGGAAGTGTCAATGACTTCAGTGATCACTTTATTGGGGTCGAGAACCGCAGAGCTATGGGACATGTCTTCTACTATTGCAGTAGCTTCTGAAGTGGCTGTAGTAGATGCCAAAGGATTGGCAGAAAAAGATTCTTGAAGAATAGTCGTATCAGTTGGTGTATCAACTGCAACCCTCATGACTGCAGCAGTAAAGACAAATGCAGAAGGAGATTCTTGAGCAGTTACTGGAACACTTGATGTAGTATAAGCAGTAGTTGCCGCGGTAGTAGCAGCAGCAGCAGCAAGAGTGGCTGTGGTTGTAGTAGCAGTCATAGGGACGGAAACCGTTTCCGTTTCAACAGCTTCACGTGTGGTGGAAAAAGTTCCGGTAGCTGGAACATTATTTAAGACATGAATACCAAGACAATGAGAGGCTTTATGACCCAAATGACCACATTTACCACACTTTGAAGGCAACCAAGAGTACACCACATCAACCATAGTGATTGAGCCACTCTCATCTTCCAAAGCAACCTTTTGAGGAAAAGGCTTATTGAGCTTAACCTCAACAAGAATTTTTTCTTCTCCCATTTGCGTTGGATCAAGCCAAGGTTTATTGGTTAGCATTGGTTCTCCTATTCCCGAAGCAATCCAATCTATGCCTTTGATGGAGTAGAGCTGGTTAGGAATGTTTTTCAAGGTCGAATAGTACAGATTTCCGGCAAGCTAATAGTCGGTGATGGACTCCATGCCGAGACAAACATCAAACAGTCATCAACATGCCATAAACCTCTTTGAATGACCCATTTTCGAGTTGCTTCATCAGGGATATGAAATAAATATGATGATTCTCCCAGTTTACGAGTAAAGATGCAACATTTTCGCCCCCAAATACGAGAAATTACTGCGTGAATAAGACCTCCAGAAGGTGCAGCACATCGGTAAAACTGTCCTACCACAAATTCTTTCTGATTCTCTATACCTTCTAAAAGGATATGACTTGGGATACTAACCTTTGGAGTTCCTTCTTCCATAAAGACTGGTGCAGTTGCTGAATTGGGTGCATCGATTGGCTTTACAACATAATTCAAAGAAGACGGTGGAGCGTTTAGTGGTGGCAGAACCCTCGCAGATTCCTTCTTTGGGGATAGAGCAGGCCAAAGTTCATTGGTTGAGAGGACAGAGAAGTGGTTCTCATCTGATTTTCGGAGAGTAGATTTAGGGGAATTAGCCAACGAGGAGAAGTTGAGATTTTAAGCGGCGAGGCCCACGCTCCTTGAGGAAGAGAATTGTCGATAGTTTTCGATAATGTAACATCGCCTTTCTCAACAAGCTTCGACTGAGCCAACTTCCCTCCAATGTCGCTTGAATTGTCGGATCACCGTTGAGAAATTCTTCTGATAACGAGAACCTTCGAGTTTCACAATTGCTTTCCATGAAACGCCTTGGTGATGCCGGAGATGCTTCTTCCAACATGATTGGAGGGTGAGAACCGCCGATCGAGGGTTCAATCTCACTGGAATGAAACTGAATCACGTCAGAGGGAGCTGGAGTTTCGCCAGATCTGACTTGCTTCTCGTCGGAGGAAAGATGGGTCGAGATCGGCGAGTGAAGAGGAGGTTCCATTTCAGAAAAGGAGATCAATGAGGAAGAGCAGAGACGTTCACCGGTGACGGATGGCGAAGAAGGCGACGACACCGAACGGCGACCCCGTCCAAAGCGGAAGTGAGGCGGCGATAGGGTTTTTCTCTTCTCGATAACCGTGTCAGAGTGAAGTTGCTTGAAAACAAATACTCCCTCTGTTACACAAAGAGTGTCATTCTACTCTTTTTCATACATATTAAGAAAACTGATAAAAATCCTATTCTACCCCTTATTAATACACTAAACTCATTTTTCTTTCTAATTAATACATCAATATTACAAGGTCAAAACTGGATTTTTGTTTTAAAAATTGCATTGAAAATACAAAGTGACACTCTTTGTGAAACAAAAACAAAACCTTAAAATGACACTCTTTGTGAAACGGAGGGAGTATTAGTTAGAAGAACCAAATTCTAAACATATGGAAAACTTGAATGTCGTTTGATTTAAAATCCGATACAATCGTAAGTAAATAGATATAACTAATCTAAAGATGGTTGCATAGAGAGAATCCAACTGTCCTTTTTCTATAACATCAAAATTTGAAATACTAAGACTTTGCGGTTTCCTAAGACCCTTTTTTTTTCTTCATCCCCTATTTGACCTAGCATGTGTTGTCCTCCCTCCTTGTAACAATAACACAATAATTCCACTTAAAGCTACATTCAGGATAATGAGACCCTCCGAACGAATAGCTGCTCCCAAAATACTCCACACGAACGTTTTTCCCAATCCTCCAAATCCAAAAACGAAAAACACCGCCCCTATACCCCGATTGACATAGTCCAAAATCTCATCGTAGATAATCCTTTGCTCATTTGTAATAGTGCCCAATAATTTCGCATGGTCCAATCTCAACTTGGCACAATCGTAACTTAACTCGTTTGCAATCTCACCTTGTGCGGGGTTCCATTTTTTGTTTTTTAAGTTATTATTTTTTAGATGTAAAAAATTTAGGTTTATCCGAAATCAAGATTTATATATTTAAAAAGAAAATAGAATTTTCAGGAGCAAGATTATTGTTTATATCCTGTTTTCTAAACAAAAATTATTATCCGTTAAGAACTCACATATTTGCTTTGTTGATTTGTTGCATTTATAAAAAAAGATTGTAGCCCGAAAATGCATCCATGAAGGACAAGAGCTCGTTCCCTGCAGTTGTCTCTACCAAACCATCGATATGTGGAAGTGGAAAGCTGTCTTTGGGACATGCTTTGTTTAAATCTGTAAAGTCAATGCACACTCGCCATTTGCCGTTTTTCTTTTTGACGACCACTGGGTTCGCCAACCAGTTAGGGTATCTGACATCCGTAATTGAGCCGGCCTTTGATAACCGTTCGACCTCGTCTTTTACCGCCTTAGCGCGCTCTGGGCCAAGCTTGCGTCGCTTCTGCCTGATTGGTTTAATGGTTGGATCGACTTGAAGTTCATGTTGAGCGAGGGCGGGGGGAATCCCTTTCATGTCGTCAGTCTTCCATGCGAACGTGGAAACGTTTTGTCGTAGGAAATCGACGAGCTCGTCTCTGAGGTCGTCGCTTAGTTCTGTTCTGATGCCGACGCATTTTTCCGGATATTCTATGTCAATATTGGTGAGTTCGCTTGGTCCTCTCGTTGCGATCAAACATGTTTGGCCCGCCTTTCGTAGTTTGTGCTCGGTGATGAAGCAGGTTCTTGCAATTCGTTGGTTTCCTCTGATCGTGAAGATGCCGCTTGCTGTTGAGAATTTTACGCATTGGCGATAGATTGACGGGACTGCTTTCATCGCATTTAGCCAGGGGGTGCCAAGAATTGCGTTGTAGATGGCCGGCTTATCGATGGCGACGAACTTGATAAACTTTGTCATTCGTCCGACATAGACCGGGAGTTTGATGGTTCTGATCGTCATTGTTGTGTCTCTTGCAAATCCTGTGAGTGGCTTCGTGCTCGCATTGAATTCGAAACCTTCGAGCTCCATTCTCTGCAGAGTTTCTTTAAAGATGAGGTCCACTGTGCTTCCAGTGTCGACCAAAATGCGGGTAACTTTGCAGTCTCCGATTCGGAGCTCGATGACGAGGGGGTCGTTATGAGGCATGTCAACTCCTTCGAGGTCATCCTCTCCGTAGGATATATTATTGCCGCTCTTTAGGTCGTCGTCGGCGCTGCGCTTCCATTTCTTTGCGGTGATAGTCCTTCGTTCGTAACTTTTGATCGACTGGACCGAATCGTTACACGTGGGAAGATCTCCCATTATCGTATTGATTCTTCGTCTTGCCGGAGCTGGGGCGTCGCCTTGTCTTTGGTTGTCAAGTTCACATTTTGGAGGTGCCATGTTGGCGTTGAGGGGTCCAACCGGTGGATTTAGTAAAATGACTGCGGGTCGTCGCCTGGCTTCTTCCTGCGCGAGTCGCAATCGTTCTGCTTCATTTCTCGGCTGCGGGGCTTCTCGTCTTTCGTTCAATCTCGGTGTTTGGTTGGCACCTGACTCTTTAGCTCTCTCTTATATCGTGCCAACAAGTCGTTTTGTAGATGGTGGCATTCTTCGTCGGAATGCCTGTGGCGCTTATGGAAAGTACAATACGGTTTTGATCCGCCGGGTGCGTCGTGTTGACTTGGCCGAATATACTTGTTCGAGCGCCCGCCTTGTTTGTTGAATTGTGCGTCCTCGATGACGAATGTAGACGATCTGCTGCCTCTGCCGATTCTTTGGTAGTCACTGTCGAGGTGTTGACGCGGTTCGTAGTAGTCTTCCTTCGACTTCTCCTTTAGGGTCGACGCTTTTGGGGTGGCATATTTCTTAGCCTTCTCGATTCTTTCCTCCTCCATCTCGATAAAAATTGTTTCCATGTGGAGTGCGTCCTCCAAAGTATGTGGTTTGTTTTTCTTCATCTCTTCGTAAAAGCTTGATTTGTACCATAGTCCCTTACGCAATGCTGGGATTGCCGCGTCGTTAGAAACTGATACTTTCGAAACAGTGTTCTTAAACTTGTTGATGTAAGACCGTAGTGACTCCTTCTGGCCTTGTCTTAGCGTATATAGGTCGGCTTCACTCGCCCCTTGCTCTATGTAAAAAGAATAGTGTTTGACGAAAGCTTTCGAGAGGTCATCGTAGCTATCGATCGAGTTTGCTTCGAGCTTGGAGAACAAACTTAGAGCCGAGCCGGTTAGATTTTCTACGAACATTTGGCAATACCCCGCGTCACGCTCTTCGGGAGGGAATTGGGTTCGACAAATCGTGACGCCGAATGTCGTTATGAACAGCATAGGATTTGTCGTTCCGTCGTAGGCTGTGATCTTGATTTTTCCTGGATGCCGAGCTGGCGAGTAGTTATCCTGCTCGTGAATGGGGTGTTTTGCGCTTCTCTGAGTACTCGATCGATTTTTGGTGCCGAGCTTGTTGCTTGGTGGACTCGAGAAGTCATCAACCTAAGCTGCCTCTTTATGCCCTCCAGTTCGCTGTTTTGATTTTGACGATAAGGGTCATTGTTTTGCCGATCCGTTTGCTCTTGTCGTTGGTGGTCGTCGTTCGCCGGTCGTCTTTGGTCCCTTCGCTCTTGGTTGTCTAACGGGGGAGGCAGTTCGCCCTGGTTATTTGGGTCGGCAACCTGGTCCCCGAACATAACTCGTTGTAGGCGCGGGGTGTAGTTGGTTTGCTTTGCCATATGGTCCCTGCTGTTAGTGTTGTGGAGGTCGTCAATTCGGCTATGACATACGTGCTGAGCCGTGGCCAGTTCGTCTAGTCGTTCGTTAGACCCGGGTGTATTATCGTTTATCTGGGCAATAAGCGTATGGAGTAAAGTCGAGATGTTGGATCGTGGCGACGTGTTGGTTGCGTGTGCTTCCGTCCTTGTGGCACCTGTCAGATTTGTGATATACTTAGATATTTCATGCATTCACCATGCATTTAGGACATATTTGCATTCATATTGCATTCATACTTGGAATGATCATAGCTTTTGTCCCATTTTAGGTTCTAAGACATGTTGCATTAGCATTTACATAAGTTCTTGCATATATGCATCATTTTCAGGTCATTTGGTGTGCATGGAGCTAGTTTGGCATGGACAATAAGAGCTAAGGAATTGATTGGAGTCAAGAAGAAACTTGAACAAAAGAATTAGGGGCGAGATCGACCAGCAGATCGACCGGCCATGGTCGATCAAACCGAAGATCGAGCAGCAGATTGACCGGCCATGGTCGATCCTGCTGAAGATCGAGCAGCAGATCGAGCCGCATGGTCGATCCAACCGAAGATCGACAGCATGATCGAGATGCCCGGTCGATCCAGCCCGAAGATCGACCGTGAGATCAAGCGGCCAAGTCGATCTCAAGTCCAACGAAGCGGTCAGCGTTCAGATCGATTGTGAGATAGAGCGGTCAGGTCGTTTCAAAGTTTCACGGACAGCCCGATTGATCTAAAGACCCGCGCTTTGGCCAGCAAGGGATTGATCGATCCACAACGGAACGATCGATCCAAAAACCAACGCCAAAGACGGATCGATCGTTCCACCACAGATCGATCAATCTACATCTCTACGCATTCGGCCAACACCAGATCGATCCTCGGATCGAACACAGATCGAGCAGCCGGTCGAACTGAAGTCCAACGGCTAGACACGGATCAATCGATCCGTAGTAGATCGATCGATCCCTCCTTCTGCTTTTTAGCCACCAACCTCTATCTTGTCTTTTGTGAGGGTGCCATCATTCCTGGGCCTATATAAGACATCCTACCCTATTTCTCTTTATTAGCGATGAAATTTTAGAGTTCTCATCTTCATCTTTAGGTCTAGCCACCATCTTTGAAGGTTTTCATGCTTTTTTTGTTTTGTAAACTTTAAACTTTGATTTATATCAAGTACTTATCCTTAATCTCTTTTATTGTTCTTAGCTAAGCATGTTCATCATCTCAAACACAGAGTTTAAGAGAGATTCGAACATGGTTAATGAGTAAACCATCAAGGTTTAAGGTTTTGGTGATTAGGGAGGTTTTAAAAGTTTAACTTGGGGTTTATCTTGTTCTTCATCTCATTCTCTTCTTGGATTTGGTGGGCTAAAACCCTAGAGATGCTTGAGAAAGATCTCTTTGATCTTAGGGATTTCCGCCGGCGTTGACTTTCCGTTGACTTTCCGTTGATAGTTGACTTTCTGTTGACCGTTGACTTTCCGTTGACCGTTGACCTCCGCTGCATGTTGACAGTTTTCGTCGTTTGAAGGCCGCTGTGACTCGTTTGTCGTGCCGACTTCAGATCTGAGACTAAGGTGAGGACTGGCGTGATTTAATCTCTCGTATATTCATACTCGCTTCGGTCTGAGTAGTCTTTTGTTAATGCGCGCATACCTGCGCTGTATCTATATGAATACACGTATTTGTTTGTTGTCTGAACCGGATTAGTAAGCGCTGTAATAACACTATAATATTAATTGATGTTTTGCTGTTGTTGTTTGATGGACTTAGTAACTTAGGTTGTTAAACGAAAAATTATTGAATGATTTGTGAATAGTGTTTGCGGGTGTTTGCATTGTGTGAGGGAAATCACTTGTACGGGTTGGTATAAGTTGTAGGCTTTTGACGCGGTTTTGCCTGTGTGATGTCATAAGTAAGATAGAGGATTCTCTTACGTTATGAGTCTGTGCTGGATATGGAAGGCTTGTGGCGCACCATAGTCCATCGTTGGAGGCTTGACGAGCCCTGCGTCGTGAGGACGGACATCGTGTTGTACCGCTATATGCCATGGGGTGTGCGCCGGTGAGGGCGTGGATGCACCAGTTAGGTCTAAGATATCATTTTTTGATCTGTGAGTGTCTTTGGACGTGTTTGTGTGGGTGCATTAGCTTAAGACTTTCGTCTGGAATGGTTATGCATGTGCGAGATGTATATTGTGGGTCCCTAGGGTCTGCACTCACTGGGTAATCCAAATTACTCATCCCTCTTTCTTGCAGGTGAGCACGCTGGCATACATGAGTAGTCATTCGGCTTGGTGATGGTTTTGGGAAGACACGGATTTTTATTTATTAATCGTTATTTATTTTTGTTATTTATTTTAAAGACATTATTTAAATTCAGATTTAATATTTAAATTAAAAATGGTTTTGTAAGACATTTTTGATACGATCCTTGGGAATAAAGTGACATTGAACTTGCAAGTGGTTTCTTGTGGTGAAAGTTAATGCACTTGAACGTAAGAGACGGGTGTTACACCAAATCTCGCTTAATGGCAATAAGTCTTTGTTCTCAAGAGACTCCAACAGAGATGACCAAAACACAGTCTATGTCTTAATGAAAATCATATCCTTCAACTGGTAATTTTTTTTTTAATGGTTTCTTCTGATTTTTGATATTGGTTTCACCTTTTCTTTGTCTAATGTCGATTCTTAAGTCGTGATCTTAAGTGTGTTTGTGGAATTGTGGAGGCGAGCCAATAGGCTACGAAGAAGACGTTGCGGGTATTGTTTCTGATCTTCCTCTGTTCTGACTCTTATGATTTTAATGATTTTCTACCATTTCTATTTGTTTTGTATTTAACTCTTCTGAATTTTGATATTAGCTTCGCCTTTTCTTTCTCTGTTGTAGGTTCATTGAGCGGTGATCTTGAGTGTTTTTGTGCAATTATGGGCTGCGAAGGAGACGTTGCGTGATCCTCCTATGTTCTGGTGATATGGAGAATCCCTTGGAGCTTTGGAGAGCTACTTGTGATTTGTTACCCGATCATGTACTCTTACTTTGTTCTTTGTAATCACCAATGTAAATCTTATAGTTTTTAGTTGGTTTGGTTCTATATTATTTCCATACAAAAAGTTTTAGCTTCCGATAAAATCTTTGCTCCTAATTCTCTGTTCTAACTTTGATGATACAAAAAGTTTTAGATTTCAATAAAATCTATAGTTTTAGATTTTCAAATATATTAATCTTGGTTTTTACATGTATTAATCGCCTAAAGGATCATGGTCTCGTGATCCAGTTCGTTTGCATGGACGCATGTGATTCTTTGAGTTGTACAAAATTTATTCTCCGATCTCACCAGTTGGAGAACTAGAGAGAAGATGGTGTGTATGCCGTGGTTTTCTATTGTTTCCCATCAAAAACTTTCAAAAGTTAACTAAAGGATCTACTGGCTTGATTTTAATATGTGTTAATATTATGTGTTAGTCATCTAAACGATAATGTTTTGTTTAATTGTCTTCGACGAGTTCTCTATACTTTGTGTTTTCGTGTTTGGGATATTTTTTTGCATGATAATATTATGCGATCCAGTTCCTTTGCATGGACACATGTGATTCTTTGAGTTGTATGAACTTCCTTCTTCGATCTCACCAGTTAGAGAATTAGAGAAAAGATGGTGTGTGAGATGGTTTTTTTTATTATATCGCATCAATACATATGTATGATGTGTAGCAATAGTTTTTTTTAAACTGATATTATTTAATAATTATATTTAAAAAAATTATATCTATTTTTTTTTTTTTTTGCCACCAATTTGGTTGGACCGGCACTGTGTCGCATAAAAGAATAAATCCACATGTGTTGTATGAATTCCAATTTATATTCTAATTTGTTATTTAAAAAACTGAGTAATGTGGAACACAATAATTTTTTTTTTTATTTTGATAAAAAACACAATAATTACTTTATTTCCAATAAAAAATGGCTTGTAGAATATCAAAAAATCTCTCTATGTGAATATGTCTAATGGTATCGAATACATCCATGGATATACACAGTTTTGATTTGTAGAATGTGAATCTTATTTTTGATTTTTAACTTTCTGGATTTAATAGATCACCTTTGGATGGATATACACGGTTTGGTTAAATTTCCTTATAAATCTTATATGATAATGGTTTTATTAAGGAAGTTATAGATATTTACCTAATCTATAGAAATAAGAAAAGTTACTATTATAATTTTGGACTTCCAATATATATATATATATATACTAGATTAGGACCCTTGTTTACGTGGGTTTGTAATAACAAAATTTTAAATCCGTTAAATGATTTTTTAAAAAAATAGAAAACAAAATCGGATCACTAATTTTAAAAAATATCTATTAAAAACACTAAATCAAAACATAAGCATTGTTTATTTACATCTAACAGCCTCATATGGGCTCCATAATGTTGGGCCGAATGAACGTTTTGCGTTGTATTGTATTTACATTCTTTTGGATTTTATTTTATTTATGTATATTAGAATAGGATCCGCATATATGCGGATTTTTAATAAAATATTTTAGACCTGTAAAAATAAATTAAGAACAAAAATTTGAATAATCTGATAAAGAATTATTTTTATTAATATTTCTAGATATATATGTTTTAATACTCTTATATGAATTATGTTTATTTCTAATGCTTTATCTATATATATATATATATTTATTCTAAAATTTTGACGAATTAAGTATCTTTCTTTTATCATAATTAGATTAATCATAATTAATGATTACACATTATTATAATAATAAAATTTAAAAGTCGCTAAATTTTTTTTTTAAGAAAATAGAAAACAAAATATGATCACTGCTGAAAAAAATATATGAAAAATACAATTTCAAAACCTAAGAGTTATTTATTTATTTTAATTCTCATTTATTTTTAATTAAAATATTCAAAACAAAGACTCTGTCGCGGATTCTAAACAACATTAACCCTACTTCTCATATAGTTCACACACTTTATCAACTATTTTTTTTATTCTGCTGCGTTAAAAACTTGGGTATGCAATTCGAGTCATTCGAGTATGTTAACAATCTCCATATTAACTCTCTTCAAGCAAATAAAGTCTGTCTTTCTCTTCACATTCATCTCCCTTATATGATCTATCTACTCTGTAGAGAAGTTATGCTTCTCAAGACTCGCATCAAAAGTCTCTCTATATGATTCTTGATATCTTCTTCCTTATTGAGCTCATCATCGTCTAATGTCATATCATTAGCATCTAGAATTTCTTTTTTTTTATTTGAAATATTTCCTAGTTAATCAAATTTTTTTTTTCTGTTTCTCTCGTAGATGATATATCTGCTCTCTAAAGAAGTTATGTTTCTTAAGACTCGCATCAAAAGCCTCTCTACATGATTCTTGATATCCTCCTCCTCATTGATCCCATCATCGTCTAATGTCACATTAGCATCTAGATTTTTTTTTAATTGAAATATATCCTAGTTAATCTAATTTACTTTTTATTTTTAATTTACTTTTTTGTTTCTCCCGTATATGTTCTCTATGCTCTCTATAGAAGTTATGTTTCTCAAGACTCAAATCAAAAGCTTTTCTACATGATTCTTGCCATCCTCCTCCTCATTCAACTTATCATCGTCTAATGTCATATCATTAGCATCTGAAATTTCCATTTTTAATTGAAATATATCCTAGTTAATTTAATTTTTTTTTTTCCTTTTTTTTAATTGAAATAGATTAAATTTTCAATTTACTTACTTTCCTTTTTCTAAATTTTCATATTTACCTTTTCGATTTTGTTATTTTCCTTTTTGTATTAGTAATCGAAAAAGAAACTTATTTTCCTTTTTTATTTTCAAAACTATTTTTAAATGTAAATATTATGTTAAAATCTAATTGGTTGGATTTTTTTAACACGTGTCAAAATTTAATCAATAACAAAAAAAAACAAACTTATTTTTAACACGTGTCAAAATTTAATCAATAATAGAAAAAGATACTTATTTTCTTTTTCTATTTTTAAAACTAATTTTTTGATTTTCCTTTTACTATAAGTAAGTGATCATAAAATTTCCTTAATTTAAATGAAAAACATAAAAAACTTATTTATTAACTTGACATGTGTCACAATCATGTTAATTAGCAACTTTTACGCATCCTACTTTATATAATAAGATACTAGAATTGGACCCGCATATATGCGGGTTTTGAATAAAATATTTTAATCCGGTAAAAAGTTATTTGAAAATAAAATTTGATCACATGTAAAAAAAAGTAAAATTAAATTTCTGTAATTAAATTTTTATTACTATTTCCAGATATGATTTTGATATAATAAAATAAATTAGATAGTTTCAAAATTTGATCGATAGACTTTAACACATGTCGCGATTATGTTAATTAGCAAATTTGAAACATCAACTTTTATATAATAAGATTGTATATTTTCCTAAATTAGAGTTAATTTTCTTACTTTTGTTTTATTTTAGATTTTCATTAAAGTATATTATTTTAAAAAAATTTCCTTTTTATTTTAGTTATTTCCTTTTTAGGATTATAATCTGTTTATATAATTTTTTAATTTAACTTTTTATTTACTAATAAATTTTAATCATAATTAAAGTAACATATTTTTCTTTATGGCGTTTTGTTTATAAAAGCACTATTTTATTTTATTATTTTTTAAGTTATATCATGATTTTGGTTATATCATAATTTTTATTATGTGAATAAGAAAATCAAAAATTAATAAATTAAATAAATAATTTATGTTTAATTCGAAGTGTGAACCGTAGTGAAGCAAACGAATAAACAAAATAGCTAAATCTATTCTAACAATGAAAAATATGAAAAAAACTAGTTAAAATACCAAATGTACATCACAGAAACATGAACACAACTTCCCCCGGAAATTACAACCCTAACTATGGTAACAACTAACAAGCTTTAACTATGGTTAATCGAAGAGAGACGGAGACGAAAATAAAATCATATGGCCTTTTTTTTCCATTTCAGATTAAATTAAAATTATCTAATCAAGAACTGCCACCTGGGCGTTCTTAACGAAGACAAAAGGTCTAAATTTAGACATGTTCTAAAGTTTAAGACACCAAAAAATATAATCCCTTTTAATCTTAAGAACTTTGCTTAAGACACTCTCTGGATTGGGGTTGGTCTAAGCCAACAATTTCAATGGACACATCCGACGACATTTTCTCATTGGAGGTAACTGGCACCGACATTTTAATTATGTTTGATGTGTTTCTAGCGCTAACACTTTAAAAGTTGAAAGAGAAAGATAAATGATTAGCTAAAGGATCTACTGGCTTGATTTTAATATGTGTTAATATTATGTGTTAGTCATCTAAACGATAATATTCTAATTTGATCTACTGGCTTGATTTTAATATGTGTTAATATTATGTGTTAGTCATCTAAACGATAATGTTTTGTTTAATTGTCTTCGACGAGTTCTCTATACTTTGTGTTTTCGTGTTTGGGATATTTTTTTGCATGATAATATTATGCGATCCAGTTCCTTTGCATGGACACATGTGATTCTTTGAGTTGTATGAACTTCCTTCTTCGATCTCACCAGTTAGAGAATTAGAGAAAAGATGGTGTGTGAGATGGTTTTTTTTATTATATCGCATCAATACATATGTATGATGTGTAGCAATAGTTTTTTTTAAACTGATATTATTTAATAATTATATTTAAAAAAATTATATCTATTTTTTTTTTTTTTTGCCACCAATTTGGTTGGACCGGCACTGTGTCGCATAAAAGAATAAATCCACATGTGTTGTATGAATTCCAATTTATATTCTAATTTGTTATTTAAAAAACTGAGTAATGTGGAACACAATAATTTTTTTTTTTATTTTGATAAAAAACACAATAATTACTTTATTTCCAATAAAAAATGGCTTGTAGAATATCAAAAAATCTCTCTATGTGAATATGTCTAATGGTATCGAATACATCCATGGATATACACAGTTTTGATTTGTAGAATGTGAATCTTATTTTTGATTTTTAACTTTCTGGATTTAATAGATCACCTTTGGATGGATATACACGGTTTGGTTAAATTTCCTTATAAATCTTATATGATAATGGTTTTATTAAGGAAGTTATAGATATTTACCTAATCTATAGAAATAAGAAAAGTTACTATTATAATTTTGGACTTCCAATATATATATATATACTAGATTAGGACCCGCGTTTACGCGGGTTTGTAATAACAAAATTTTAAATCCGTTAAATGATTTTTTAAAAAAATAGAAAACAAAATCGGATCACTAATTTTAAAAAATATCTATTAAAAACACGAAATCAAAACATAAGCATTGTTTATTTATTTTAATTCTCATATATTTTCAATTAAAATATTCAAAACACAAAATCTTTTGCGGATCCTAAGTAACATTAACCCTACTTCTTTTGTAGTTCACACACTTTATCAACTATCTTTTTCTATTCTGTTTCATTTAAAATTTGGGGTGTGCAATTCGAGTTATTCGAGTATGTTAACGATCTCCCCATTAACTCTCTCCAAGCAAACACAGTTTTTTTTTCTCTTCATAGTCATCTCTCGTATATGATCTCTCTACTCTCCATATCATAGTTAATCTTATTAGAAATATATCACAATTAATCTTATTTACATTTTTTTCTTTTCTTAAATTCTAATATATCTTTTTCATATTTAATATAAATTCTAATATTTTATCGGGACACGTGTCAGAATATTGAATTATATCATAGTTAATCTTATTTACTTTTTTATTATTTTCCTTTTCTTAAATTCTAATAGATCATTTTGATAGTTAATATAAATTCTAATATTTTATCAGAACACGTGTCAGAATCTGAATCGAATGAAGTGCCACGTGTCGCGATCAAGTTAATTAGCAATCTTATTTACTTTATTTACTTTATTTTTCTTTTCTTAAATTGAAATAGATACTTTTGTTTTAATTTCCTTTGTTTTAGATATATACTTATGAAACGTGTCAAAATCCCATCAATTAACTTGCCATGTGTCGCGATCATGTGAATTAGCAACTTTGACGCATCCTACTTTATATAATAAGATACTAGAATTGGACCCGCATATATGCGGGTTTTGAATAAAATATTTTAAACCGGTAAAAAGTTATTTGAAAATAAAATTTGATCACATGTAAAAAAGTAAAATTAAATAAAAAAAGATAAAATTTATTTCTTTATTTTATTTTTATTGTCTATAATTAAATTTTTATTACTATTTCCAGATATGATTTTGATATAGTAAAATAAATTAGATAGTATCAAAATTTGATCGATAGACTTTAACACATGTCGCGATTATGTTAATTAGCAAATTTGAAACATCAACTTTTATATAATAAGATTGTATATTTTCCTAAATTAAAGTTAATTTTTTTACTTTTGTTTTTATTTTAGATTTTCATTGAAGTATATTATTTTAAAAAATTTTCCTTTTTATTTTAGTTATTTCCTTTTTAGGATTATAATCTGTTTATATTATTTTTTTAATTTAACTTTTTATTTACTAATAAATTTTAATCATAATTAAAGTAACATATTTTTTTTATGGCGTTTTGTTTATAAAAGCACTATTTTATTTTATTATTTTTAAGTTATATCATGATTGTGGTTATATCATAATTTTTATTATGTGAATAAGAAAATCAAAAATTTATTAAATTAAATAAATAATTTATGTTTAATTCGAAGTGTGAACCGTAGTGAAGCAAACGAATAAACAAAATAGCTAAATCTATTCTAACAATGAAAAATATGAAAAAAACTTATTTTTTTTTTCTTAATTTTTTTATTTACCTTTTTGATTTTTTTTTTTAGTATAAGTAATTGATCGAACAGTTTTCTTAAAGTTTCTTTTTGTGATTAAAATTTATTACTATTTCCATACAGGATTTTGATATAATAAATTACATATATTTTTTGTGAAAAATAAAAATGGAAAGTTTACATTCTCAAACAATGTCAAAATTTGATCGATAGACTTTAAACGTGTCACGATCATGTTAATTAGCAAATTTGACACATCAAGCTTCATATAAAAAGATTGTAAATTTTACTAAATTAGAGTTAATTTATTTTCTTTTATTTTTTATTTTAGATTTGCATAGAAGTATATACATATTTTTTAATTTTCCCTTTTAATTTTAATGATTTTCTAAATTTTTATTGATCATTATATTTTAATCATAATGAAAATAACATATTTTTCTTTATGGAATTTTGTTTATAAAAACACAATTTTATTTTGTTATTGTTTAAGAATTTCATGATTGTGTTTTAAGTCTCCAATAACTGTTATTCTATGAATAGAAAAAAAAATATTTATTAAATAAAATTAAAAATATATGGTTAATTCGAAGTGTGAACGTAGCGAATCAAACGTATAAACAAAATGGTTAAATCTATTCTAAGAATGAAAAACATTTAAAAAAAAACTTATTTTCCTTTTTCTAAGTTTTCTTATTTACCTATTTAATTTATTGATTTTTTTTAGTATTAGTAATTGAACATACAATTTTCTTTTTCTTTTCTTTTTATTTTCTTAATTTTCTTATTTATCTTATTGATTTTTTTTTTAGTATTAGTATCCGATTATTCAATTTCTTTAATCTAATTGATAACAGAAACTTCTTTACCTTTTTTTTATAACTAACTTTTAGATTTATATAAACATTATGTTAAAATCTAATTGGTTTAATTTTTTAACACGTGTCAAAATCTAATCGATTAACTTGACACGTGTCACGATCATGTTGATTAGCAACTTTAACGCATCCTACTTTATATAATAAGATATATATATATATATATATACTAGCTTAGGATCCGCATATAGGCGTATTTTTAGTTATATATTTTAAAACCCGTAAAAATAAATTGAAAACAAAAATTAAAAACAAAATCAAATTACTCTTGAAAATTTAGTTTTATGTTCATTTTTATTTGTTTCCAACTAAATTTTATTAAATATTTCTAATTTTTGAGATTTTTATATTCCCAACTGTTATTTATTTTTTAATTATACTTGACTATTTTCTCCTTAAAATTTGTATATCATCTTTCTTTTTATGGAAAATCAATTAATCGATTATACTTGATATTATTTAAAATTTTAATTTTTTTTATTTACTTTTTTGTTGGAAAACATAAGATATACTTATTTGCTATTTTGTTTTTAAAACCATTAATCTATTTTTTATTTGTTTTAAAAACTTTTAATCTAATTTTCCTTTTTTCTTAAATTTCTTATTTACTTTTTTGATTTTTAATATTTTTACTTTTAATATTAGTGATTGATCAAACAATTTCCATAATCTAATTGGAAAACATAAATTTTAAATTAAAGTTTTCCTTTTTCTTAATTTTTTTATTTATCTTTTTAATTTTATTTGTTTTCTTTTTTAGTATTAGTAACCGATCATTCAATTTTTTTAATCTAATTGGAAAAAAATAAAAAATACATGTAAAAATAATTAATTTTTAAGTTTATGTTAACATTATGTTAAAATCTATTTGGTTGATTTTTTTACATTTGTAAAAATCTGAATTGAGTTGTTTGACACGTGTCGCGATCATATTAATTAGAAACTGTGATTTATTTATTTTATTATATATGAGTATTTTCTTTTTAAAATTTGTAATTTTCCTTTTTCTTAATTTTTTCTAGACTTATGTTAACATTATGTTAAAATCTAATTGGTTGATGTTTTTTTACACGTGTCAAAATCTGATCGATTAACTTAACACGTGTCACGATCATGTTAATTAGCAACTTTGACGCATCCAATTTTATTTAATAAAAAATAATTAATTTTTAAGTTTATGTTAACATTATGTTAAAATCTATTTGGTTGATTTTTTTTACACTTGTAAAAATCTGAATCGAGTTGTTTGACACGTGTCGCGATCATGTTAATTAGAAACTGTGATTTATTTATTTTATTATATATGAGTATTTTCTTTTTAAAATTTGTAATTTTCCTTTTTCTTAATTTTTTCTAGATTTATGTTAACATTATGTTAAAATCTAATTGGTTGATGTTTTTTTACACGTGTCAAAATCTAATCGATTAACTTAACATGTGTCACGATCATGTTAATTAGCAACTTTGACGCATCCAACTTTATATAATAAGATATATATTAGTGTTTGCTTCGGTACTTTTTAATATTATTCTGGTTTTGATATTGAAGAATCTTAATGAGAAAGAACAAGAATATAGCTACAACACACTGTCACTATATGCTTCGAATATGAGAGATTCGAACTTTGCTTCTATTCAAAATTTTAGTTAGATATTAAGTTTAATTCTTTATTTGATGATGGTAAAAACAATTGCTTTGTGATTTTGTTCTTCTTTTTTTTTTCTCTTTTTTACGAATTTTAGATTTTCATTGGTTTTTAAAATAAGAGAAAAGCTTTCTTTTCTTTGATTTTAATTCTTTCTATGGTTTATATTCTTTTCTATTGATTATCATCTTTGCAAAAAAAAAAAAACAGAAATCCATATTATAACAAATAAAGTTTTTGGTTTTTGGTTAAAAACTGAATAAAATGAAAATTGAAGGTATTCAACCCGAACTAAACCATAACATATATGGTTTTAGAATAATAGTTATTTTTTACTAACCGAAACCAAAAAAACCAAGAAAATCGAATCGAAACCGAACCGATATCCAGATTGAAAAGCCTATGTTTGATGCAAGAACTCAAACATGAACTCAAACAGGTAATAAGCAAAATCAATAAATTAATTTTTTCCCCTGGCTTTGATATTCTATAAGACCCAATACCTATGATTTTTGAAGTCTCTACGGTTTATATTTAATTGAAAAATTTGTGATGCAAGAAATTTTAGTATTTTGGTATTACATGAATGAATGTAGAAGTTCTGTTTTGGTGCGAAAAGGGTTACAAGGAGAAAAAAAAGTATACATAAGAGAGGAGATACATTGAGGAAGAGAGAAGAGATGGGAAGTTACTCGAATATACTTTTTTTTTTTTGAAGACATAACCGAAAACTTATTGATTCGACTCAAGTTGTTTAAGCAATGTCGCCGAAAAAATATTTACAGTGGTTTAGGGGTTTAAAAGTTGAGAAATGAAAAGAAGAAGTTGGCTATAGAGAGAGGGGACAATATTAGAAAGTAACTCAATATAAATACATGTATAAACAGTAATATTTTAAATTATCTTGAAAAATAAATAGTAAATTTATATCTTTGTCAATATATTATTAGCAGTAAATGAAATATCCAAAACATTTATATATATAAATTTAGTTAAGATTTATGAGTTTAGAAAATCTTAATAATCTGTGTATATATTTTGTTTCTTTGGTTTATTTCCATACGGATAAATGAATAATCAAATATTTGTTTAAAATTTTTAAAATTGTTATTTTGTTATTTGATTTAATTTTGTTGTCCATTACGTTCTATATTTTAGAATAATTTTAAAATCCCGAAGACATCAGAAGAAGAGGAAGAGGTTTGAGAAGAAGAATGAAAAGAAGAAAAATGGAACAATTGATATGGAGGATAAAATATATCGTCTTTCTTATTAATGTTATCATTATGAATTTATAAAATATTAATAATCTTTTTATAATGTTACTGTTTAAAATGTTAATAATCTATTTTTTGGTGGCTTTCCTAGATAAATGAATAATCAACTATTTGTTTAAAAAACTTTAAGATCATTATTTCGTTGTTTGATTTATTTATTTTCCCATTATGTTCACATATATTTTAAAATAATTTTAAATTGCGAAGACAAATATGAATAGCAACCAAAAGAAGAGTAAGAAGTCTGAACAGAAGAAGAAAAAGAAGTAAAATGTAACATGAAGAAAACGAATTATAAGAATAAAAGAGAATCGGAAGGTGAATAAAAGGAGAAGATGAAGACGAGATGAAGAATTACTAGAAGAATAATATGTTGGAGAATAAGAAAATGATAAATAAGGAGAGGGAAAAAGAAGAGGAAGAAAACAAATTGGAAGAAGATGACGAAGAAAAACTATGAGAAAATGAATAAGAAGAAGTCGGAGGAGATAAAGACGAAGAAAAAGAAGAATGAGAAGACGATGAAGAAGAAGAAGAATGAAAAGACAAGTAAAAGGAATAAGAAGAATAAGTCGATAAACAAAAAGTTGGAAAAGACGATGAAAAAACTAATAAAATTAGAAAAAATGTGGATATTACGATGACGATGAAGATTTGAAATAAGATATTTTAAAACACATAAATGCAGTTATAGTTAGGGTTTTTGTGTCATTGGAGACTTCACGGCAAGGTCGGGATGTTGAAACTTAGTCACTTTGAATTGATAGCCAATGCTCATCTCCCAGGTTCGTGGAAACGAGTTTGGTTTGTTTTTTTTATCACATACAAACCAATATGCAATTGACCAAATCGGTTAAAAAAGGGCAAACATTAATTTTTGAGAAATGAATTGAACCCCGCACAAGGTGCGGGGAAAACACCTAGGAAGAGGGTTTGTGATTGATATGGTTCCTGAGAATGCATCTTTTCCTTGTCTCAAGACTCTCTTCCTTGATCAGATTCGGTTCTCTTATCATCACGGTTGTTGTGCATTTGAAGCCGTTATCTCTACTTGCCCTGTTCTTGAGGATTTAGTGATGCGTAATGTGGAGTCTGTTGACTGCAAAAACTGCATTGTTTCCTGCCAGGCCCTTGAAAGACTTACTATGTACTGTTTTGGCTTTTATCCTTATGATACCCGGATCATTACTCTTGATACACCAAGTCTTGCATTCTTAGTGTACTATGATTTTGTTGAAAAGGCGTATCCAATTGTCAATCTTGACTCCCTTGCTGAAGCTAAGCTCGATCTGTTTTCGTCAGAGGCTACTAGTCATAGCAATCCAGAGAATCTGTTTAAAGGGTTAAGCAATGTTCAGATCCTCAACTTATCGACTCTTCAAACCATGGATGTAAGTGTGCTCTATTCTTTTCTTTTCTTTCCTCTCTGTGATATATTATTGTTGCCATTTGAGAAATCAAAAGATCATGGAGATTGGAGAGGATATCTAGGAACTATGAAAATGTTGCTTGATATTTTGATCCTATGATTGCAATTGGTTGAATGACTTGGTTTAAATTTTTTTTTTTTGTTTCAGACAATTTATTCCTTCCGGGAAGCAATCCCAGTGTTTAATAACCTATTGCACTTATCTATTACAACTACGTCTAACAAATGCTGTCGAGCTCTGCCATTACTGCTGGAGAATTCTCCAAACCTAGAGACTCTTGTCATCAAGGTATTATCGAGACGCTTTGCTGGACAAAGAAAATGTATAAAACCCCTAAGTCTTCAATCTGTAATCGTTACCCTTTTTTTTGTTTTGTTTCAGGGTCCCTTGCACTATGCTGAGTATGGACGAGGAACCGAGACTGTTTGCAGATGCTTGTCAGAATATTCTTGTCTATGGTCATGCAGTGTGAAGGTCCTAGAGATAACCTTGTATGAGAAAACTATTTTAGAGCTGGGGCATTTGAAACATTTCCTAGAGAAACTGTCATGTCTTGAGCTGGTCAAAGTTAGTTCTTGGGCAACAGATGAAGAAGAAAAGTTGCAATTGACCACGGATCTGCTAAATCTTCCCAGGTATTCCAAGTGCAAGATCCAGTTGGAGTTTATTCCTCCTAGATGATATGTTAGGACATGATTCTGTTTTGTGTGCACTCTTGCTTTTAGTTACTCTCGGATTGATTTGCTTTTGAGTTGTTCTTTGTTGATGTCTTTACTCCAAGTGACAAAGGTTGACAAGATTCATTTTTCACTATCTGAAGATGAATATAAGCAGCTCAATCCGAATATTGAGGGATCGCAGAGTGTGGCCGTGTGGTTTACGCAACAACTTGATTCACATTGATTTGGCAATGCTCGTTTTTAAGCTTTGTTTTCAAAAGATAAGAAGCATTTATTGTAAAAACAGTTTTTTTGTTTGTTATAATTTAATATTCATTAAAAAAAAAGATGAATTTGAGCGAGCAAGAGCGCAAAATAATAATTTGTTAGAGGATGAAGTTTTTCTCAGACTTGGCAATGTATGGGAAGCTCATGATGAGTGGCATACGCAACGTTCGTAAGCTTTACCTCGCTACGGCTTACTGATACGGAGGATGGTCGTATAATGCTTGATGTCCCTCAAGGCTCAAGTTTATGAATAAACAGTGCAGATTAGGAATGGAACTCTTTAACAAGTTATGGAGGTGCCAAATCCTCCTTTTGGAAAAGTCAGCTGTGTGGTTTTTTTACTACTTTGCTAATAATAAAGAGGAGTTTTGCTGATGGTGGAACCGTACGAGAACCAAAACTCGCTGAGAGGCCCCATGAAGATATTTCATAATTTAAAATTAAAAAATAATTAAAAAGAAATAGAGAGTGCGAAAAAGTTTTCAAATGATTTTTTTTTTTAAACTCTTACAAACCTCCTAAAACACTTGTGTTAGATATATTGGTTTATATTTTTTCTAAAAATTTAAAATTTAATTATAGATTTTAGTTACATTAAAATAATAATATTTTTTGTTTGATTTTTTTTTAAGTTCTCATAGATATAAATGTTCGGAAAAATGCACCTGATATGTTATTGTTTAGGGTTGCATTTGATACGATGTCGTTTTAGTTCTGTTAAAGCGTGCATATAATAAATTCAGAAGCATTTAATAGCACAATCTACATTATGTTGACTAGAATAGTAGCGGTTGTTGGCGTTACTCATCTGGATAGTGATTTTAGCTTATCTTTACCTTATCTAATACCTCCGATCCTTATTTTACACGTATATTTTGGATAGTATTTTTTGATATCTAAATTATCCTTATCCTGATTTTTTTTCTTTTTACTGGGTGATTTGTTTCCTCCCTTTATCTTATATCCAAAAATTTCAACATTTCTTTTGTTGTTGTTGAATAAACAAAAAAAAAAATCAGCATTTCTCACATGCATTTGTTTGTGTGGGGGTTTTTCTCTGCCTTGGCGTCTCTATCAAAGGTAGGTTTTGTAGTTTTATGTATGTTTTCTTCTCCCATCTTCGCTCTCGTCTCTTATCCTTAGAACGGTTTATTTATCTCTACTTTGTTTACTTTGTGATTGATACTGGGATGATGGATCTACTCGCTGGAATTTGCATTCGAAATAGTTAAGCTTTAAAAAGGGTTTTTCTAGGGTCTGGTGAAGTGATGGATAGAATCAGTGGCCTACCTGATGAGCTTATTTGCCACGCCTTGTCCTTCCTCTCGACAAAGGAGGCTGCTTCAACTTCTCTTCTTTCAAAGAAATGGTGGAAACTGTTTGCCTTCTCACAAAATCTTCGTTTTGAACACGAAGACAAAGATGAAGACGAAGACACAGATGAAGACGAAGACACAGATGAAGACTCAGACTCTGAAATGGAGATTTGGCGGAGTTTCAGATGTTTCGTGAATAGAGTATTGGCCGTGTCTGGCAGTAACGCAGTAAAGCAATTCTCTCTGAAATATCCACATGAGGTTGTAACAGCTCGAATCAACATTTGGATACGTGATGTGCTGAGTCGTGGTGCCTTAGAACATCTTGAACTGGTGTTTGCTAATGGTGTGACGTCACTGCCTTTAGCGCTCTTCGCTTGCAAGACACTTGTTACGCTGAAACTTGGAACAGAGGTTGATATTCCTAAGGTCCCTGAGAGTCCTTCTCTTCCAGCTTTGAAGACTCTGTTTCTTGATTGTGTCAGATTTTTCAATCATGGTGCTCGTAAGTTTGAAGCCCTTATTTCTGCTTGCTGTGTGCTTGAGGAATTACTGATACGTGGTTACAGTTTGGAACATTGGAGTTGGTGTCGTGTTGTGTCATGTACGACCCTTGTGAGACTTACCATGGACTGTCAAATGTATAGTGATCCTGAATTTTCGGCTGGGTCTGATTTCAGGAGCATTACTTTCGATACTCCGAGCCTTGCCTACTTAGACTACTCTGGTTTTGTTCCGGATGAGTATCCAATTGTTAATCTGGACTCACTTGTTGAAGCTAAGCTTAATCTTCGTTTGAGGATGAGACATCTCCACAAAAGCAATCCAACGAATCTGATTAAGGGGTTAAGAGGTGTTGAGATCCTTGACTTATCGTCTTTTGAAACCCCAGAGGTAACTATGCCATTTTCTTTTCTAGTATTTTATTGCAAGTTGGGAACATAAATCTAGCATGAAGAAGATAGAGATATTCAGGAACTATATTTCTTTTCTAGTATATTATTGCAAGCTGCTTCCTGGATTTATTTTATTTTGATTTTGTTTCCAGGTTTTTGCTTCCTTTGGTGAAGCAATCCCAGTGTTGGAAAACCTTCACTGTTTATCTATTTCAATTGACGGCAGTTATTGGAAATATCTAGCCTCGCTGCTTACAAAAGCTCCAAATCTAGAGACACTTATCATCACGGTACGTATGACTGAAACCTCAGGAAAGTTTGCTATATAGATACAATATACATTAATCACTCATCTTTGTTTCAGGGTCCTTGGTTCAATGGTGGTGTAGGTGGTCTTTACGAGTACTTGTCTGATTACTCTTTTCTCTTGTCATGCCCTGTGAAAGTCTTGAAGATAACCCGGTTAGTATGGGGAACTGCAGAAGAGTTTGCGGAAATAACACATCTCATGGAGAATTTGCAATGTCTTGAGCTGTTCGAACTCTATCTTCCGGCATGCCTTGATTATGCAATGTTTGTAGAACTCACGACGGATCTTGAAATGCATCCCAGAGCTTGCAATTTCCGTTTCGAGGCTTTTTCTCGCCTCCCAACGCTTGAAAGATTAAGCTCAAGTTATTTTTCCCGCAAAACGAAGCAGTGGATCAAATGTTACCAAGGTCCCCTCTAGGCTTTCTTAAATTTGTTCAATCCTGAATTTTGTTTATTGCGCTTTCAAGTTTCGACAGTAATTTGCTTTGCTATGTTCTATCTTCTATGTTTAAGATCATTAAGATAACAAAACCTTTGACATTCTAGAAGATGATGCACCTGATCATATCTCGGAGAGATATAATACAAACATTTATGAATCATTCTTCTTAATATCCTAAATATGTAAGAAGATGATACGGATCGTGTGACGTGTCAGCAGACATTTGTTTTTAAGAAAGTAATTCTATTCACAGAATCTGATCGTGGAACAACAAAACGATACGTTTTATTGTTTGAGAATGGGAGGCTTAAATTTTCCAACAATAAAAAGCGTCGTTTTTCAGTCATGGCTTTGTCTCTCTCTCTCTCTTCTTTTTCTAAACCCTAATTTGGGAGCGAATTATGCGATTCCTCTCTCTAGAAACTGAAAGGGCTCTGGACTTGTTCGTGGATTTCGCGACTGTACCATCAAGGTATATTTCGCGATAGGGGTATTGGCCCTGCAGGGCGATTCTCACTTAGATATATTCTCCCTCAAGTTTAAAACTGGTGTTGATTCAGACCGTGCAAATCGATGGATATGTCGTGTGCTGCAACGTGGTGTTTCTGACCTTGATATGTGCATCAATTTGGGATCTATATATCGGCTGCCTTTGGAAGTTTTGTTGAGCAGGACGCTAGTGAAGATGAAGATAGAAACTATTCATCTTGGTTTCTGGTCTGGAGAAATTTCCTTACCTATGCTTAAGACTCTTGCTCTCGACTCAGTTTGGCTTGTGAGTGGTCAGCTTCAGATACTACTTTCTGCTTGCCCTGCGCTTGAGGAATTAGACATGGTCAATACACGTTTGTCAAATGAGAATGAGACCGTGTCAAGTGCAAGCCTCAAGACTCTAACAATGAATTCTGGCAGTAGTTTCTTACGTGCCTTTTCATTTGATACACCAAATCTTCTTTGCTTAAACTACTCGGAACCAGTTGCGGATGACGACTATCCATTAGTTAATTTGGAAAACTTAGTTGAGGCTAATCTCAAGCTTATATTATATGATCAAATCGAGAGTTTAAGTGCCCGAAATGGAGATTGGTTAGAGAATTATAATGATGTTCTCATATTTGGTAATGTGCGGAAGCTTGTTCGTGGCATATGCAATGTTCAGAAGCTTTACTTATCTCTTTGTGCTCTCCAGGTCTGCATGCTATTTTACTTTTCCTATATATTTCTTGTGACATAAAAAAATGAAATTGGACACCCTGGTTAGTTCAGGTTCATGCTTTAAACCAAAGCACACACAAAGGTCTTGTGGCTGTTTTGAATAGGAAAACACCTAACCCCTGAGATCTTTTGTTGTTGTTGTTTCAGGTGCTTGCTCTATGCTGTGAGGCCATGCCGGTGTTCAATAACCTCACATTATTAGACATTGATAGTAGCATGGATATAGCGTGGCAAGCAATGCCTATTTCGGTTTACAAATGCTTGCTAACCAATATCAAAGTTGCCCATTTCGGATAATACCATCAGTGAGATAGTAAGTCAAATTATACTTGCGTCCGTTGACAAAATAATTCACTTTTGGAGTTTTACCTTGCAACACATCATCAAACCGGTGAGCGATCAAGAACATTGATATCGTTTAAGGTACCTGAAGGTCCAAAAAATGCGTACCATATCCAGAGATCATGTGAAGCTACAGCCTCTAAAACGATTGTTGGTTTTCCCGATCCACGTGCATATTGCCCTTTCCAAGCGGTGGGGCAGTTCTTCCACTCCCAGTGCATACAGTTGATGCTTCCTATCATTCCGGGAAATCCGCGTATCTCTCCGATATACAGTAGTCGTTGAAGATCCTCTGCTGTGGGTCTTCTTAGGTACTCATTCCCGAACACATTTATTATTCCTTCGACGAAATTCTTCAAGCATGATATTGTAGTACTTTCCCCGAACCCGAGGTATTCGTCAACCGAATCAGCCTGACACCCATATGCCAGCATACGAATTGCCGCTGTACACTTTTGTAGTGCTGAGAAACCAAACCTTCCGGTAGCATCCCTTCTTTGCTGAAAGAATGGAAGAGCATTCGAGAGTCCATCAACAATACGCATGAACAAGGGCTTGTTCATTCTAAAACGACGTCGAAATAAATGACCCTCGTATTTCGCATCTTCAGTAAAATAATTGTTCCATAACTTGATGTGGCCTTCTTCCCGATTTCTTTCAATATAGGCTCGTTTTATCTTTGATTTTGTTGACTTTTGACGAATAGCAATGAGCTTTTCGAATGTTTCCTCGAAACCTTGATCAAATTTTTCATCGAAAGCTTGATCAAATTTTTCATCGAATGCTTGATCAAAATTTTCATCGAAAGTTTGATCGTAAGGATCATTGGAAGAAGAGGCCATTTGAAAATATGGGTAAAAATTTATGAATAATTTCTTGAAATAAAAATGGATGTGTGAGAAGGAAAAAGGAAATGCTTGAAAGACCAAAGGAGATTTCAGAGTTTTGTCTAGAGTTTGCTTGAAAAAATTTATAAATAATTTCAAGTGATGAGAGAAGGAAAAAAGAAATGCTAGAAAAACCAAAGGAGATGCTTGAAAGTGTTGAGAGACAAATGCTTTAATCAAAGGCTTTAAAAAAAAGAGACAAATGTGTTGTTGATTTTAGGTTTTGTTTATATAGACAAATGTTTTAAAGAAAGGCTTGAAATGCCAAGTTACATGTGATACAAAATTCCCAAAACAATGCTTGGAAGGTCAAGTTACATGTGATACAAAAATCCAAAACAAATGGTTGAAAGGTCAAGGCCAAAAGCAAAAGACATGTGCTTGAAAACAAATATCTTCTTGTCTTTTCCACAGCTTGAAATTCTAAAAGAGAGCACCACAGCTTGTCTTTTACGTATCCCTTTTTTGAAAGCTCAGATTCCGGCTTGTGTGAGAGAAAGAGAGCACCGGTTCCTGCCAATGTATCCCAAAGATGGATCTGCAAGTCCAAGACAAAAAAACAAACTGAAGAAAGCAATCACAAGTATACTCATCCCATTAAACAAACCGGTTCAAATCGAGCTTTTCAAACAAGGTTATAGACAGAGGATGGTTTCTGGTAAAACCGACAAGAAAGCAATCACAAGTATTTTTAACACAAAACAAGATGAAAATTGCAACTCAACAAGACGAGTATATTAACTGGAAAGAATGAATTGACTTAGAGCAAGAGCATGATAATCCCAGGTATATGGCTCCTCATTCAAAGAGCAGCATTTGAAGCAGTAAGAGTAAAATCTATTAAGGTAACCAACCAATGGATTCTCCTACTATTTGAACTAATTAGAGAGAGAGATAGAGCACTGTACCTCTTCTCCAACAAGATCAATCTCAGGACTATACACGGATGAGCTCGGGACCGATGGATTCTCCTCTCTTGATCTCATTATCAACGAATGGTGTGATTCCCTTTCTTTGTAACTCCATATGAATATGGCTGAGGAAGTCCCTGCGGACATAATAAATCAAAATGAAGAACTACAGAAAGCATAAATAAATCACAAGAGGCCATGAAATCCGTTGTAGCAATCCGTTCTAAGAAGGAAGACACATTCATTTTTATAAACTTAAATTTCATTTCATAAACTTAAATATCATACAAGACTCGATATCATACAACATACTCAATCAAGCAACAACTGAAAGCAGGACTTTCATGAAACAACACATACGAAATCAGGACTTTGATGAAACAACACATACGAAATCAGGACTTTGACAACATGTCCTGAATTAACTTGTTCTTTAGAGCAATTTCTATATCAGAAAGTGGCTCTGTTTTGCCGAGGAGTCTTTCAAGCAACCTTTTATCTGAAATCTTATCTTTGATGGCTAAGTCCTTCTCCCTTATCTCCCACATGGTCTGAAACTCTGACAGACACTTGTTTTGTTCTTCCACAGAGGCTGTCTTGGTAACTGCCCTCTTAGCTTTCGCTGCTTTAACACCAGGAGGTCGAACCAGGAGGTCATCATCTTCAATGTTAACCGACTGAGAACTACCAGATTGTGCTGAACCATCCTTGCATTTTCTTCTTTTTGAACTACCTTCACCTACACGTTTACCAAACGAGTTACCACACCATTTCTGGTCATAGCGAAGCTCCTTCCATGTGTGCTCAAGGATGAATTTCGCCTTGTTGTCATTGTAAAAGATCTGATGATCCTGCTTCAGAACATCATCATCATTCTGCCCACTTGTCTTAAGTTTTTTTGCAGCCTCAAATGCTCCACAGAACTTGGAGACAAGCTCATTGATCTTCCTCCACCTCTGCTTACACTTATTGTGATTCTCTCTTCTCAGCAGATGCAACCTTAGGACTAGCATTATATAATGCTGCTATGCGAGTCCAAAAGGTCCCACTTTCTGCTCATTTGACGCTACATCATCCTTGCTGGTGTTTAGCCAGGCGCTAATGAGCACTATATCATCTGTGGGACTCCATCTCTTCCTCTCTTTACGCTCCTCTGCTGTCCCTAAACCCTCTAGTGTTGGTTCATCAGAACACTGACTACTAAACAGGGGAACTTCTGATGATCCAAGAGGTCTACTTTGGGAAGAAATCTCATAAGGGTGGTGGCTATCATGTTGACTATTTAGAAGCTCCATAAAATTTTGGGATTGACTAGGATTCGTATAATCCATAACCTAACTTTTTTGTTTGAAAAATATAAAAATAAGATTGAAAGAGAAGAAGTTGAAAGAGCAGATGTAAGTGAAAGAGAAGAAGTTGAAAGAGAAGATGTTGGTGAAAGAGAAGAAGTAGTTATGGATATATAGAAGTAATGGTTGTGTTTAAGCAGAGCACAAGTAGTTGTGCTCTGTGTATTAAGCATTCAATCGATGCATTGATTTACAGATACAAGTCTAATCACAGTTAAACTCAACAACCAAACCCAAAATTCTATCAAACTCTAACAAAGCATTTAATTCAGTTTCTAACCATATATTTACAATTGAACAAGGGTTGATCATTTATTTTCAGTTTCTAAACGATGGCATTAGCAAAATAAGACACCAGTTGAAGATAAGCAATTCTGGATAGTATAGAAAAGATATTATATGTATGACCTCGAGCGTACTCTTTTTTAACTCAAGTAAAAGAGGTCAATCAATATCAGAAAATAAGTTATAGATAGTTTTGTGCACAAGTGTTGAAGAAGAAAGGAAGAGTTAAAAGATTAAGAGTACCTTGTTTACTTTGAGAGGAGAGGTACGAAGGAGCTTCTTCGGCTACTTGGCCAGCACAATCAGCTTCAAGGCTCTTTAGCCTCAGATTCGCCGAGTCAACAGCCTTCTTATACGAATCGCCGAGTCAACAGCCTCCTACACAAGGATCCAGTGTATACAAAAACATAAGAGACATGCACCAGATTCACTGGAAAAAATAAGAGAGCAACATCTCCTCTGTTTCAACAACCACTCATCCTTTTTTGTCTCCTTTAATAACCAAGACTCTCTCTGTAACCAAGGGAAATCATCACAAACACAAAACTATGCAATCATAGAAGTTTCATATCCATTTGGTAACAAAGATAAGTGAAATAAGCACCTTCAATGTTAAAACGAAGATTCTATAAAACTAGTTAAAATACCAAATGTACATCACAGAAACATGAACACAACTTCCCCCGGAAATTACAACCTTAACTATGGTAATAACTAACAAGCTTTAACTATGGTTAATCGAAGATTCATAGTGCATGAGTGATCAAAACACAAACCGGAAGAGATTCATCACGCATGATCAACGTAAATTTAAACAGAGAATCTAGAAGAGAAAGAGCTATTAGCCATGGCGCTTAATCTAAATAGAAATTCTACACACACAAAAAAAACATAACGCCCAGATCAATCAATTAACAAAAACCCATCAAACAGGAGATCAGAAGAATGTTGAATCATCTCCAAACAGCACGAGTATGAACCCAAATCACGAAATTAGAGAGGGAGAACATACCAGAGACTAGGGCTTTCTTTGTTCTTCGATTTTTATTCAACAGAAATTACGGCGGGTAAACATCGGCGTTGTCCTCGGCTTTCTTCTGCCGGGTCTCGATTTCCGACGGGTACGACAGAATCAACGGACGCGCACGGCACATCTGGTTTTGCCTTCGAGAGAGAGAGAGAGACGAAGAGAGACGGAGACGAAAATAAAATCATATGGCCTTCTTTTTTTTTCCATTTCAGATTAAATTAAAATCATCCAATCAAGAACTGCCATCTGGGCGTTCTTAACTAAGACAAAAGGTCTTAATTTAGATCTGTTCTAAAGTTTAAGACACCAAAAACATTTAATATAATCCCTTTTAATCTTAAAAACTTTGCTTAAGATACTCAAGTGTCTGGGTTGGGGTTGGTCTAAGCCACCAATTTCAATGGACACATCCGACGACATTTTCTCATTGGAGGTAACTGGCACCGACATTTTAATTATGTTTGATGTGTTTCTAGCGCTAACCCTTTAAAAGTTGAAGAAGAAAGATAAATGATTAGCGCCAACTTGGTTTTTATGCTATTGTTTACATTATTTATATAAAAGAGAAGGGTAATAGAATAGATTTCAACATTTGGACGATGGAAGAGAAATCATATCTTGCTTTCTCTATTTAATTATTTTCTCCCCCTCCATCCAAATCTCTAACCATTTATCAAAAGTATATATATTATAGGAGAAAGACATGGGGCACATTATCAGACAAATATTTCTCAAAATCAAATATAGCATAACAGGGGTTTCTCAAGTTATAAAAAGCATCGCAAGTTTAAGTTACAAAACATGGGAAAACATTTTGTCAAGAGCTTCTGATTCTAGTTCTGAAAAGCTTTGCGCTTGTGGAGGAACCGCATCTTCGGAATTGATCATCAGAACTATGCTGAGTCAGGTGAAAAAACATCCAACATACATGAGCAAGCAACAACATCCATATATATATATATATATATATCTAGTGCTTAATTGATATCTGTCTATGTATATAGATAACATTAGCTAGACTAGACAGATGATAAAATGAAAGTATACCTTGATGGCGGCAGAGGCATGGAGGCAGTAGACAACGCCCTTTTCTGTAATAATCAATGAATATAGATCAAGAATCAAATCAATGAATATAGATCTATAAGTTTCGTGATCAAGAATCAAATCAATGAATTATATATCTATAAGTTTTGTGATTAAGAATCAAATCAATGAACAAGCCCAGACGGTCTCGCAACAACATTAATTCCATCAAAGATGCTTCTGGATCAGATATTCGGGGTAATCTGGCTATAGCCAAAGAAGCAGAGAGATATTTCACAGAGCTTTTTGACAGTAATGGCAACACAAGAATGGCGGAAGTTCTTAGTAATATCACAACTGTGGTGACTGATGATATGAATGCTACTCTTACACAGGAAATTACGGCTGAGGAAGTGAGAAAAGCAATGTTTTCCATTGGTGCTCATCGTGCACCAGGTCCTGATGGCTTCACTGCCATTTTTTCCAAAAATACTGGGATATCGTAGGACCTGCAGTAGTAGAAGAGACGAGACGTTTTTTCGAGACATGAGATATGCCGCAAGATCTGAATCATACAAATCTTTGTCTCATTCCAAAGATAGACACACCTGTGACGATGAAAGATTTTAGACCTATTGCACTTTGCAACGTTGTCTACAAGGTCATCTCCAAAATTTTGGTTTTGCGCTTGAAATCACTCCTCTCTCAAGTCGTTTCTGAGCAACAAGCCGCATTTATACCAGGTCGTCAAATCACTGATAATGTCCTAATTGCACATGAAGCTTTGCATTCTCTCCGGGTACGTAAGCGCTGTGCAAACTTTTATATGGCTGTTAAAACTGATATTAGTAAAGCATATGATAGAGTGGAATGAAATTTTTTAGAACAAGTTCTCTGGAAGAAAGGATTTTCAGAAATATGGATTAGATGGATTATGGCTTGTGTTAGATCAGTATCTTTCTCAGTGTTAATCAACGGAAGTGCTTATGGACGTTTCAATGCTAAACGCGGTATCAGACAAGGAGACCCTCTTTCCCCATATCTCTTCATATTATGTGCAGATGTGCTCAGCTCTCTTCTGCAACAGGCAGAGCGTAACCACAACATCCAACCGATTCGGTTAAGTATTGGAGGACCCCCCATATCGCATCTTCTATTTGCAGACGACTCATTATTTTTTGTCAAAGCAGATTACAAGAATAGTAGAAATCTGTCTAAGATTTTTGACATGTATGCAACTGCTTCAGGCCAAATCATAAACTTTGACAAATTAGCAATCACGTTTGGTGAACGGGTATTTCAACATACACGGACAGGAATCCAACATATCCTCAAGATCCCTAACATAGGAGGTGGTGGGAAGTATTTAGGATTGCCTGAACAGTTTGGTCGAAAGAAGAAACAAATATTCCAATATATCAAAGACAATGTACTACAAAAGATCAACGGTTGGCAAACACGATTCCTATCCACAGCGGGTAAGGAAACACTTCTAAAGTCGGTCGCCGTTGCAATGCCTGTATTCTCCATGAACTGTTTTCAGTTACCTAAGGAACTCTGCTCCGAACTTGATGGTATGATGGCACGTTTTTGGTGGGGATGTACTCCAACACAGAGGAAAATGGCATGGGTTTCCTGAAAATAAATGGCAACGGCAAAATCTATTGGGAGGCTGGGATTTAGAGATCTCCATAAATTTAATCAAGCTTTACTTGGTAACCAAGTATGGAAACTATTACAACGACCGCAAAGTTTACTTTATCGGATTCTCAAGGGGAGATATTTCCGAGATGGTTCACTACTATCGGCTAAAAAAGGAACGCAACCATCATACGGGTGGCAATCGCTTTTATTTGGGCGAGATCTCTTACAACAAGGTCTGCAACCAATTATTGGAGATGGAAAAGACACAAAAATCACAGACAGTAGGATTCCATCTATACCGCCAAGGGCTCCTTCCATTCTCCCTTATACTAACCCGTTACTCCTAGTGGATATTCTGATCAATTCTACAACACATCAATGGGATGAAGAAGTGTTGAAGGATCTTATTGACATCAATGATCACCAGAATATTATTAAAACTTTTCTTCCGCCGTGGCCTGTAGATGACCGTTTAATTTGGCAACATACTATCGATGGCTGTTACACTGTTAAATCAGGCTACCATCTTGCTGTACAAATTTCTGATGATCACCAACAAGCTCCTTTGGCTCAACACCCAGACTTGGCGAAAAGCATTTGGAAATCAAATATCATGCCAAAACTTCAACATTTCTTGTGGAGAATCCTATCAAAATCAATTGCAGTTAATGCAAACATATGCCGTAGACGAATCAATGTTGATCCAATCTGTCCACGTTGTTGTTCGACCGGTGAAACGAGCGAACATCTTTTCTTCTCATGTTCCTTTGCGCAAACAATATGGAGAACGGCAGGCTTCCCAACGCAGATAATACTTAACCCTTATACATCTATTGAAGATAAGCTCAGGTCTCTTTTTTTGATACACTCAAATTCAAACATCAATGAGGATCTCCGCTATTTGCCATTTTGGATTATGTGGCGTATCTGGAAAAGTAGAAATGAACTCTACTACAACAACCGACTTGTTCCAGAAGAAGAAACATTGAACAGATCAATTGCAGATGTTAAAGAATGGAGAGATGCAACGAGAGGAGAGACCACGGTATCTACTACCTTTCCTATGACTAACAGAAACGGGGCACGTTGGCAACCACCTTCGAACGGCTGGCTAAAATGTAACTATGACGCCTCTCACCATGCTACAAGCTCCACATCGGGAATGGGATGACTAATACGAAATCAGAATGGAATTTTTTTGGTTGGAAGTATGGGAAAATTCCAAGGGCGGCATACACCAATTGAAGCAGAATGTACGGCATTGATATGGGCTATGCAATCAGCATGGTCTCTAGGCTACAATCGCATTGAATTTGAAGGCGACAACCTCAACCTCTACCAACTTCTAACTGGAGTATCAACTAATTTACGACTCAATTCTTACATCTACACAATAGAATGTTGGGTAAAAATGTTTAATTCAATCAAATTTAAACATAGGACTAGAGTAGCAAATAAATATGCCCATGCATTAGCCAAAAAAGCTATTGTCTCACATTTATCATGGAATTTGTTCTATTATTATCCATATTTTCTACAACGTTTTGTAAACAACGATTATATCCTCGAAGATTAATGAAAAGTTTTTAGATGGCAAAAAAAAAAAAAAAAAAAAGAACAAGCCTAGACAGAAATTTCTCAATTGCACGAAAGTAAAATAACCTGGCCAAACCAGAGCTTACACCGCTCCTCTAAGCGCTCCGACTTCGGTAATCGGGCCCAGGACCTAGAACGTTGCCGAGCTCGACGTGCTTGACGGCAATGGGGTCCGGTACAGGCACTTTTCCTTCCTCTGGAAGCACGTTGAGACCCCTTCATTATTGCTCTGCCTCTGAAACACTTCGGGGACGCTGGAAACCCTAGTAGTCATATATACCCAAATAATTTGGGCCTAAACCAAGGTTTACAAGTTTTGGTTTGAAAGAGATGTGAACCAAATTCCAGTCTTACATAAAGAACCTGTAAAAATATGTTAATATGATATTGTTGTCTCTGACTCTTATTAAATCTCTTTTTGTATACTATAGTTAGAATAAATGTGTGTGAAAGGGTTCTAAATAGTGTTACTTCCTGGCTTGAAATCAGAAATCCTAGAGTATGATGTTCATCTGCATCAATCTTATCAAGAATTGACTCAAATCGGTTTCAAAAAAAAAGAAGAATTGACTCAAATCAGAAATTACTTACAAGCATCTGATTGAATATCTGGAGAGCTTCTTGAGCCTCCTTGCAAACCCAAGAGCAAAACAAAATTTTTGGTGTAAACAAACCTGTAGAAACAAAACTACTTTAATGTTTCGCATACTTGTGCTAGGTTTATTTTAGTTTTTGTTTAAAATTAATCATTATTAGCTTATTTAAAATTAAAAATTTGGTTTGTAATCTAGTTTTATTTGAAATCAAAATAAATATTTTTCTAAAGAAAATACAACTTTCATAAGCAAGATATTGTTGTTTATATTTTGTTTTATAATATTTGTATATATTATTTGATAATAATTTATACATCAAATTAAGAATATTAAATAATCCAGAAAAAAATCGACATAACTATCCCTACCATATGTATTTGTGTCCCTAACAAAACTGCTGAAGACATCAACTAATGACTGAATATATATCCAACTGAGGGAACAATATGAAAATAATAAAACTCATAAAATCAGAAAAAAAAAAAAAAATCAAATCCTTGAGATTGCATGCAACTGTATCGATGTAAAGAAACACAAAACGTAACTACGATACTCGAACAACTATATTTTAATCCAACAAATGTAATGTAAACATAATAAAAAGATATACACACAGAAAACATACCAAATATTACGTAAAACTGAATTACAAATAAAAACACTCATTTATCTCGTACTATTCTTATCGAATGGAAACAAATTATTTTATATGCCATCAATAAGTATCCAAAATATTTCATAGTTATCATGATTAACAAAATATTTCACCCGTTCAAATTATATTTTTACACATCCTCTTTCTTTCACATTTCAAACAGAAGAGTTTCTAATGGTCGTAATGAGAAAATTTGTGAGTGAGCAAGTGGAACCAGCAGTTTCCGTCTCATGTTGCCGAGATATCCCTTTGCCTTCTCGTTATGAATTTGCAATAAAACAAAACATTGATCATCATTACAGGATATAAAAATCTCATCTGAAGAAAAATGCCCGTTGTGAGATATTCACTACAAGAAAACATGTAATATTCCAACAATTTTTTCTAACTAATTTCTCATAACTACTTAAGCATGATAACTAAAAGTGAAAATTACTATTGTGCCCGTTTGATGTTTTATTTTCCTTCTTTTCTTGTAGTATTTGATCAACGGCTTCATACGTTGGGTACGGTATGCTCATTGGTTCTTCGTCTACTTTTTGTCTCTAATTTATGTTCTTATTTGTGTATATCCACAGCTCGATCTGTGGCGTACCTTCTTGAGCAACGTGTGTTTTATGTGGCATAATTAATATATTGGATCTTGTAGTTTTTTTTACAAATCTTGATGATCTATGTTTCATTTTTCCTTCAGGTTTGTTGCTGGATCGACTCATGTATCAATTTGATATGATATGTTTATAGTGGTCGTTTGTTTTCTTTTTTATTCTTTTTGGATTTCTTTGGATCTTTGTAGATATTTTTAACATTATTTAAAACTGTTTCATAAATTTTTACTTTGTTTCGGCAATGTGTCGTGAGTGTTCGCACCGGTCAATCTGGGTATTCGCCTTCGATTCTTTGGTTTAATGATTTTATTTTATATTATTATTAGTAAGTTTTGTTTGTCTTTCTCATTGTTTATTGTCTATTTAAGAGTTTGATGTTTTTCGTTTTTAATAAATTTTTAGTTTCTTTGTTCGGTATAGATTCGTTGTATGTATTGCGTTTGTGGAATTGTGGAGGGAGTGATCTTTATTGCGTTTGTTGATTGTGGAGGGAGTGATCTGGCCTACGTAGAAGGCCTTATGAGTATTGTTTAGGATCTTCCTCTCTTCTGGTGATGTGGAGAATTCTTTGGAGCTTTGAAGTGCTACTTGTGATTTGTTATCAGATCACGTACTCTGATTTTAGTCTTTAGATTTGTTTTTTTTTTTCAGTTCCTCTTGATAGATTTAATACAATACAGTATCTCTGTATTGGGTTGGTTTTTGATTAATAATAATAGATAATAAAGTTCATTTTTTGGTTTCGGAATATATATTCTTTTTGTATTATGTTCTACTATTAGATTGTTTTGCGTACTGTTTGTGTTGGTTTTTGGAGCTGTTTCTGGTATCGCGATCGCTGTAGATGTGTTAATCATCTAAAAGAGTCCATTCTTTGTTGATTTACGGACGTGTTTTTGACAAAATGATTTGCATCATAAAAAAAAAAATTATGCGTCTTAACCAATTTTATTTGTAAAACTTAAGAGCTGAGATATGGATCTAATTTAGGGTGTGTTTAGATATGATGTTGTTATTTGTAAGTGATATATTCCCTAGAAGTGATCTTTCGTTTGTGACGATATACAAACAAATATTTTTGTTTTTATTTAATTTGATATTGTAGATTATATAAGAATGTGTATATATTCTGAAAAGGATGTAATTTAGATTTCTGATAAGGATGAATTTTAGAGTCGCGGTTTATGTAATAAATAAGTGTGTTTCGTGTGGAACAAGTCAATCTCAACGTCATTGAGGTTTCTGTTGATTGCATTAGAATTTGGAACCAATCGGTGGGCATGTGTTTCAGTGTGGTCCATTTGCGATGAACTCGCTGGCTGAGATCGATATAGCTTTTTGAGGAGTACCAGAATGCTAAGAACGGGTTTGAAATGACTAAGGGTTTGAAATGGCTAAGGTTTGGAAGATTTTGAACGGGCTTGAATGGATCATAGTGAAAAATATTTGTCAACAAAATTCTTCTTTTGGGTTATGTTTTCTTTATTTCACGTTCAAGATGAGATCAATGTTAGAGGAAACAATAAGTCAATAACAAAATGACAATCATTTATTTCGGAAAGTTGGATTGGATTCAAGATTGTATTACAACTTTGACTACAAATCGATATTCTGCTCAGAGAAAGCTTGAATGGATAGGACGAATGAAGAGTAAAGACAAGCCCAAATAGTTTCAAATAAGAATGTTACTGCTGAAACTGGTATGTTCCGGTATATCATCAAATCGATCTGCACCAGTGAATCGGTTTACAAAAAAACAAAAAGTACTTAAGAAAGAGAGGCAAGAAGAAGTACTCATCCTAGCTTCGTTTCAGATCCGCTCTCTGCTGGTTTTTACTGCAATAATTTCCCTTACTTCATAACTTGCAAGGTATCTTCCAGAAAAGTAACTTGTGCAGGCAATGAAGTGAAAATTTGATCTGATAACAGGAATATAGCTACAACACATTGTCACAATATGCTTTGGTCGCTCAGGTAATTGAAAATGTCCATCAAAGCTTTTAACTATAAATATTTTCTAAAAATTTCTTAGAGGGTAATGAATTGTTTCGTTACGATCCAAGTTTCCTTTCTTCTGACATGTATAGAAGTGTTTTAAAAGCTTTAAGGGGTGTGAAGAGCTATATCTTCATTCGTGTGATGATCATTGATGTGAACATCACCAGTGGCTCTAACGTGCACATCAAACAAGCCACTTGAAGCAAGTTGTTAACCAAGAATGGCAAGGAAGTGAAACACAAACATCAACATTCTAATAATGTAGAAAACTATATCATTTCATTAAAACTGTTGTGTTAAGCTCTCTTCCAAGATATATTCATGTCGTAAAAGCTCAAAAGAAAACATATAAAAACACAATAAATCGAAGGAATAAGGCAAACACTTACATTTAACGGATGTAATCTATTTCCAAATAATTCAGGGGGTAACAAACATAATTAGCATATTTATGCTGTAAAAAATGTTTCATTACATTATAATATTTGCAAAAAAATTGAGTTTCTCTATCGCAAGTGGTGAAGTTTTTTTTTTGTTTTTTGAATTCTTGGGGGTTTTTATTTATTTTGGTGGGAATGCAACTTAATTTAGGCAAATAGTTCAAAAACAAAAGAGAAATCCGAAAAATCACGAGGAAGTGCAAGTTACGGTGGCAAAGATGAAAGAAGATTCGACTACATATGGGAAGTTGGGATTTAAGAAAAAGAGATTGAGTTATGCCAAATCGTTGAACCGCATAAATGTCTGAAGTGGTCATTTAAAATTCAAACAAAAACATAAAAAGTTTGGTAATTATATATATTCTTAAGAGATCTTTCAACGTTATCAGACTTAATTGGATTGTCTTTATAATAAATTTATTTTGACGTTTAATAACACAAAGAGAGATATAGACAAGAGATTTTAATAAGCTTGCAAATTAATCACAAGTAACCTCAACCAGTTGATGCATATTTTCTAACAATAAAAAGTTACTGAATTTATCCCTAATGTTCAAGTACATCAAAGAAAGATTATATATATGTCTCAATCGATTTTTCTTGCATTGAGCTCTCTCGATGTGGAAATAGTAAAATCCTGAAAAGGTTGGGAAGCATGAAAAGATTAACGAATCCAGCAAGTTCTAAAACAAAATCCAAGTTAAGGTCTTTATTTATAAAAATTTTGAAACAAAATTCAAAGATCAAAGTTGGATACTAAATAATAAGGCCTGGATCTTTCATAAAAAAAACTAAATTCGATGTTTTATTTCTACTAATCATAGCTGGAGGTATTTAGAAGACATTGATTGAGTTACTATCTGGCTATGTATTCAAAGGAGAGTTGATAGAATAATCAATCTCGATCTCAATTGCTATAGATTTTTATTCTTTTGGAGTTAAAATTAGTTTTTAACAATACAGAGACCAAAAAATATGAAAGAGATCTTTTCTGCATCAAATGAAAATCTCATATTGAATCATGTCAAGTGACAAAGAAATGAGATAAAAAAAACGTTTGAGTCTAACAACAAGATATAAAGGGGAGACAATTGAATGTGATGATTACAGGCAAGTCTGGGAGATATAATTGAAAATTCATAAGAAAAGCTAGGAAACTTAGAAGCAGGGATCAAAGTGCTGAGAAAGGTTAGGGATACAATAGAGGTAGATATAGAAAATGAGAAATAGATAAAAGAAAATCATGATACAAAGTTTAACATAATAAGAGCTAGGCTCACATATTAAAAAAAAAAAGTTGTCTTCTCTTAAAGTTGAACTTGATTTCAAAAGGAGTTGTTGTCAAGACATCAAAGAGACATGCATCGAGTTTCAACTCCATCTAGAAAAGTTAGGAAAAACATAAGAAAACACATCTAAAGGCTTCACATTTCAAAAATTAAAATGTCGTAAACATTATGTGGAATCACGTATGGGTAATAAAGGAGAAATTTTGTTAAAAAAAAACTATTGTTGTTTTGTTGATATGAAACAAAGGCCCTTTTTGTTTTTAATTTTTAATTTTTCAAGAGAGAGAGAGAGAGAGAGAGAGAGAGAGAGAGAGAGAGAGAGAGAGAGAGAGAGAGAGAGAGAGAGAATAACAAGAGTGGTGGATAGTTCAAATGATAGAGAGAAAGAGAAGAACCAACAAGAAGGAGACATACTTCTTCCGAGACGCAGAGAGAGTTCGCGATGGAGAAACAGAGAAAGAGCAACAATTGATGCCCATGAAAGGAGGAAGGTGGAATACAACTCTCTGTACAAAGGGAGGAACTTAATTGAGTTGCTCTCTTAACCAAACAGATTTTGCATCTCTTGGGCACATGACCATGATGAACAACAACAATTGATGCCCATAAAAGACTGGAAAATGGGTCATGTTTCTAAGGGATGAAGAAAGGCGGCTACTCATAACGAGCATATTGGGCCAAACCCACATCGAGAGTTCGCTGGTGAATGTAACAGTCAAGGAACCATCATCGAAGAGGAGTGAGAGGGATCCACAATCGTCGGATATGGATGATTCAGAAGATAAAAGCTTTCACGGTGAGAATCTGCATCAACGAAGCCATGGGGAGGCAAGAGACGTAGAGTTTGGAGAAATTTTGTAACATGTGAACTATAAAGCGGCTTCAATACCTCAAAAGATAATAGACACAATTCGCAGTTTAAGCACAACGTGTTAATATAACTTTTTCTTTAAAGGTAAATTTTTTCAATTGGATGTGTGAGTTGTTCTTCGTAATGTTACTTAAATACATGTGAGTTGTTATCGGATAATATAAAAAATATTAAAAAAACAAGATAAAAACAACATATCTTGCTCGTGAAAATTGTGTTTTATTTACAAAGATTTTATCTTTGATTTCAATAAAGCGAGATTATAAAACCGGATTTTCCACCTTTAAATAAACCAATGTTATAAACAAAAATTAAAACCTAGGTGTGAGATGGTGAGTTAGATACATGTAAGTTGTTATTAGATAATATAAAAAATGTTAGAAAACAGAATATAAACAATATATCTTGCTCATGAAATTGTGTTGTCTTTGCAAAGATATTAATCTTAATTTCAAATAAAAAATTATAAAACCGGTTTTTTCCATCTCTAAATAAACCAATGTAGTTAATTTTAAAAAATGAATTGAACCCGCACAAGGTGTGGGGAAAACACATAGTTACTTTAATTGTCTTGGCAAAACATTCGGTAATTTGATTCGAATCGTTATTTGTTTTGACTCTTTCGATTCGATCCAATTTTTTTTATATATATGGAATTATATAGAGTAAAACAAATACTACAAAACGATATCCGTTAAAAACAGAATAAATCAAATATACTAAAAGTTTAAGAGACGGATATATGATTTTCTCCTATATATATCTATATAAATAATTACAAATATATTGTATAATTATTATATATATGTAAGTTTTGTGAATTTTTATTCATTATACTAGCTATTTTAATATTGAAGTTTAACAAATTAAAAATAAATTTGTTTTTTCTATGAAATTGTTTATTTTATAAGTTCAATTTTGAAATTTTTATTATTTTATTATTTTTATAATTATTTTTATTAATTATTTTATAATTATCAAATTTAAAATTTGAATAATATAATATATTTTTAAACTTATAAAAACTCTAAAAACAATAAAAGGTAATTATACAAATATACAAATAAATAATAAAAATATATAAAATAGTTGGAATATTACGCTGCATCAGGAAGTAATGGATAACTAGCCAATTTTATAATAAGATTTCCTTTATTTTATAACTAGATTAGGATCCGCGTATACGCGGATTTTTAATTATATATTTTAAAACCCGTACAAAATTTTTTAAAAAAAATTGAATTACTCGTGTAAAATTATCTAATACCATATGACATGTGTGTCACGATCTTGTGAATTACTAACTTTGACGCATGCAACTTTATATTGTGTTTGAAGTCTCGAATAGCTGTTATTATATGAATAAAGAAACCAAACATTTATTGAATTAAATAAATAATTTATGGTTAATTCGAAGTGTGAACCGTAGCGATAGAAATGGATAACCAAAATGGTTAAATCTATTATTACAATGAAAAACATAAAAAACCCTTATTTTTCTTTTTCTTAATTTTTTTATTTACCTTTTTGATTTTTTTGATTTTCTTTTTAGTATTAGTAATTGATCATACAATTTCCTTAATTTAAAAGAAAAAAACATAAAAAAACTTAATTTTCTTTTTCTTGATTTTCTTATTTAATTTTTTGGATTTTTTTTTTAATTTTTGTTTTAGTATTAGTAATCGATTATACAATTTTCTTAATCTAATTGAAAAACATAAAATAAACGTATTCTTTTTTGTTTTTAAAATTAATTTTTAAATTTATGTAAACATTGCGTTAAAATCTAATTGGTTTAATTTTTTAACACGTGTCAAAATCTAATCGATTAAATTGACACGTATCACGATCATGTGAATTACTAACTTTGATGTTTCTATAGTAAAATTGAAATATTTTATTTACTTTTGTTTTTATTTTCCATTTGTTATTTGAAATATATTTTTTATATTTTTCTTTTTCTTTTCTTTATTTTTATTTTAAAAGTAGTTGAATTTTCCTTTTTGTTAGTACTTCATATTAGACGATGTGTTCATGAACCATCACAGTGATAGAAAGGCACCATTGCAGCCTCCTGTGAGAAACGGAACCCTAACGACAACCATTACTCTCGCTCTATGCACTGATTTTTTTGTTTCGCCGACACAACAAGCATCTCCTTCACATAAGGTTCAGATTTAACAACTTTCGGTAATTTTCAATTTCCGTTATTCTGGTTTGTATTTTCTAAACAATGTCTCTTAAGAAGAGGAAGAAAAGGAATAAAGGAAAATTAAAAAAAAAAAAAACATGCATCTTGTTTTCTTGTGATGATGATGCCAAATAATTTTGTTTCCTTTTATTTTTTTAGCGTTTGTTTGTTGTCTTGGGAGTCCAACACTAGTTTTTAAAAAGCGAGAAATTGTGTAACTTTTATTCGGTTATAGAAAAAAAAAATTTTTAATAAAAAAAGAAATTAAAGTGAATACATCCTCCGTATTTAAAAGATTGATGTTCTAGACTATTTTTTGTTTTTGGAAAATTAATGTTTTATATTATAATAATTAATATATTACTTTTACTTTTATTTATTGGTATAATTGTATTAAAAACAAAAATAACTAAAAAATAAAAAATAAACAATTAATAAAGTAATAGTTATTATGTCTTAATATGTGTGAAAAATTCTAAACATCAATCTTTCAAATAAAGAGGGAGTATTAATTTGACGAATAGATTAAGAAAAGAAAATTTTCATAAAAATATCTCAACTGAATTTTCCTAAATTTCGTAATACCTTTATTATTTATGTACCCAGAAAAATACTCGAATTTTTTTTGTTACCCATTTAAAGTCTTTAAGTCTGAACCGTATATACAATTAACATCGTATAGAAACGCAAGTTAGCAAAAATTAAAATGTGTTCTAATTTCGTCATCAATTTAACCACAATTACACATAAGAGCATTTACATTGTTGAGAGATTCAATTTTTAGTATAGATTAATTTGAGAACCCTATCTTATTTTTTTGTCTTTATTGGTGAGAGGCTAATTATGTCTCTCATCAATATAATATTAATATTTTTAATGTAATTTAATTTAAATATTTTTTTAAAAAAATATTTGAAATGAAAGAAAGAGAGAAAGAACAAAAAAAAGAAATGTTATAGTGTGTGAAAAGATGAAGAGATGGGTCTACATATAGGGGGAAAAATAATTATATATGATTTTTACAATATTAATTTTTTTTTTTTTTAAAACGAATTTTTTTCTAATATTTTTATTTTTGTTTTAAATACAACAATATTAATTTAATATTATTATATTAACTTTAACTTTTATTAATTAAATATATTATTAATATATAATTCTAAACTCATGAGAGTTTGGTAGATATATAAATTTGTTTTATAATTTATAAAAAATAAAAAATAATAATATATAAATGATTCAATTAACTTTCTAAATTATATGGAATTTAAGTTATCAGAATAAAATCTGGACCATATATAAAGAGACAAGTGTCTCATATGAGAGGTTTTTATCGCACCTCTATCAGCGTCTCTTAGAAAAGTCTCTCATGAATTTTTTTTTGAAAATTTTTTTTTTCAATTTTATTTTTATTTTTTTATGCCACATCATCGTTTTAACGATATGCATGTCAACTGAGTCAGTACAACTTAACGGTTTACTAATCCTTGTTACAGTCAATTTTATTTTACGCACAAAAATCGGAGTCTGGATTGGGTTTTAAAATTTTTAAGGCGTTTAGGTAGGAAAAGACACCAAATGTTTGTTTGGGTAGTAAAAGGCATCGCACGGTTTGTTCAGGTGGAAAAAATCCTTTTCCCGAGAAGCTGAAGATGGTACTGAAGAATGTTTAGATGATGGTGAGAAAGCTGATGATGAAGACGATAGTGATATAGAGGAAGAAAGTGCTCGAGAAGAGAGAGAGGAAGAAAGTGATGAAGAAGATAGAGGAAGAACCCTAACAAACCAATTTCTGTGATTGTTGAAATGCAAACTTCGTATCACCGTTTTATTCTGCTAAACTCCAAGAAACATCAGAATTTTCAACAAAGGATACATTTCAGATTCTAAAAAGAAAAAAAAGAAGTCCTGATTATCTTCTTCCAAAACTATACTCTAAACCAAAAACACTATATTACAAATACATCACGACACTGTTACCATAGTGATGAAACCAACTTTCTATTGTTTGTTTCAGTTTCCAGAAATATTTCTATTGAGTAAAAAAACTCATCTCCTCTTCTTCTTGTTCAAGAAACGGTCTCTTTGCTTTTACTTATTCATCATCCCTCTCTGAGAAAAAAGACTCATCTCTTCAATATGATCAGAAGCACGAGCAACACCACACTCGTCGCAGCTCCTGAGAAGAATATGAGCTCCTAGAAGCTGTTCAAGCAAAGTTCGTGGTCCATCCTCTTGCTGCTCCTGTTCTTAATAATGATCATGAGGAGTTCTGTGGTCGAGAGAATCCGGTAAGTAAACAAAAACAAAAACCAAAACAAAAAAGCCACTTATCCATATACTAAATAAAATACCTCCATTGGTAGTATGAAACATAAGTTTTGACATGTTGCAGTCCCAAGCAACAAAATTATTGTACGGTGACATGCTTGCTCAGTTCTTGGAGCTTACAAATAGACAGCAAGAGTCAATTTTATCGACACCTCAGCCATCACCAAGCACATCAAAAGCAAGTTCAAAACAACGCTCTTCTCCGACTCTTATGCTACACCAAGTAGTACAGTTGCTCGAGTGTGTCCATGACACTCTGCACCAGGTCCCCTTTCTTCTTGAGGATTGCAACTTAAAGCATACCAGCTCCACGATTAATGGTTTCGGTGATTTGGTTTGGTGCGGTACTAAGTCCAAAATTTTAGTAGCTGAAAACTACATATTGAATTTATAAATTAAGTGGTAGTTAAATGGTAAATCGAGAATACTTACAAGTTTATCGACATTATTGCCTATAGGATGCAAAGAGTTGGAAAATATCCAGAGTCTTAGGAGCTGCCTTGTGTTCTTGAGAGCAACGAGTCTAACGACCAATCCTTATTCTCTCTCTCTCCAACATTTTGTAGAGGAGTATACTTCCCTACGTACAGAAGTTGAGAGATGTGGGTACCATTGTTTGTATAAAGAATAACCAAATAATTTCTTTCTTTTACCTATGTTAACTTAAAGGGAAATGTGGCTCAATATCCATATCAGGTAAGTAATTTAATTCTGTAACCATGACAATTTCTTGTCTATGATATTCTCGGTATATTATGTATAATACCAAATTTAATACCTGGGTGGGCGACCTCGTTTGCCACCTCGGGTTCTTGGATGCAACCGCTTCTCTTATCACTTGGTTCAATATGGCGGTACTAAGTCTTCTTGATCTCTCCTTTTGAACCGTCGCAGCAGCAACCACAATACTACATACATATTTTTGTTCATATATAAAATCCAACAGAATAAGTAAAACCAAAGTTTAAAGATCCGACATAGTTTTTGAATCCTGAAGAAGGAGACGTACTTGTCAAGGCTATGGCCTTTGATATTGCAGTTGAATAAACAATGGGAGCCCATTTGAGAGAACGGAGCTTCTCGCGAACATCGTATCTGTGAATTGCTTGGAATGCACGATTCACTGACATGGCCTCTGTAGTGCTGCCTGATGAAGCCACGTCTGCCTGATGAAGCCACAGCTGCCTTTTTCCTGATCCCAGCAATACAATGCATAGCCATATTCAGGGTTATATGGATGGGTATCCAGCGAATATATCTTTGATCGTTCTTATCCTCGCTGCTCATAATCAGAGTTCAATACAAAATAATTCAACTTAGACAATGCTAGTCCTCGATGATAGCCTAACAAATGGACATTTAAATGCTCGTATTTAAGTTGGAAAGCTCATAAAATAGATGCCAACTAGCATAGAGTCAAATTGCAGGCACTTAAGCGCAAGCTTCATCAGACATCATGGGAGCCTTTTGTTGGAATTTTCACTGGAATGATATAACTAAGCAACTTAAAACTGAACTAACCTCCTCATCTGGTCCAGTAAATTCTGCATCACGGGTAGTGCCACTAGGTCCGGTTCTAGGCATGTGCCCAAGGTGCAAATGCACATGGTCCACTTATTTGTACAAAAATTTTCGTTACTTTTAAGGGTCCAAATAGAAAAAATATAATCATTTTTATTAATTACATATGAAAATAATATAAAATAGGGCCTTTTATTTTATTTTTCTCAGGGCCCATTGTAACTTTGGACCAGGCCTGACACTAACAGAGCTAACAACTGTTCTATCCTCTCGGAGTGACTATCCAAAGCTGCTACAACAGCGAAAGGGAAGCGAGAATGCGACTGTTGGTGAGAGCAAGAGAGAACGGAGGGATGAAAAAAGGACAGGACAATCGAGGAAGGTCAAGAAGTAAACGAAGATGAAGAGGCTAAAGAAGAATAAATCTTTGAAACTGTGGGAATAGAGAAGAAGCCTCTGGTTGGAATCAATGGCTGGAAAGCCCTCAAATGTTGAAAGAAAAGCTCAAATACCCCATTATGTTTGGAAAATTGTTTTTCATTTTGTTTTAAATCAAAAATACGGTAAAGTCATTTAGGCCCTTAATACAATTTGAATATTACAGACCCAATCAGTTAATATCCACCCGATCTGAAGAACCTGATCTGAACCTATTTACTAAAAACCTAAACGTTCTTCTTTTCTAACTTTTGACGAGCATTCACCGTTCATCCTTAACGCCAAAATTCGAGCATTCAAACTGTTCTTCTTTCTTCTCGTTCTCCATTCAATCATTGTTCTTCTCGACGATTCTGAAATTCGAGCATTATCCGACATTCCTAGCCACGTGAGGACGTTCTGTTCTTTCGCTGTCATTCGCTTTATCGTCATTTCTCCGCCTGATTCTCGCGATTCCTTATCTAAAAATTTCCGTCGTCAAAGGTATTCGTCCGGAATCATCATTTCTTTCTTTTTGAACTATCCATTAAGTCCCAATTTCATGAATAGAGGATGTTTTCGGAATCAAAATTAGTAAGGTTTTATTAGTATTATTGGTTTCAGATAAGAGATGTTGCCTCAGACGATGAATTTGAGAAAGGCAATAAGGAGGAGTTCACGCCTAAGAGAAGCAGCTCCAGATTCACCAACTCCAGAAGCATCTCAAGAACGAGCCAAAGAAGCAAGTCTAGAACAAACTCCAGAACGACCTCCAGACAACCAAATAGTAGTTGTGAAGAATCATTAGTATCTTGAAGAGAGTAGTTCTGAAGAAGATGAAGCTATGTCTTCAAAGGTAAGTATTAGTTTCGATAAATTTGGTTAGGAGAAGTAGGAAAAATCAGAGTTAGTGACTTGATTCATTTTGGAGAACTAGGTAAAAGCTCATTATATTAGTATTGTTGGGCTCGTATTGGAATATTGTTGGTAGGTTTTCTCGATTAGAATACTATACTGAGTTTTTGAATTCTAATTCAGTAGTATTCTTAGGTTGAACTAAATATTGGTATAACTAGTATTCTTAGGTTGAAATGAGTATTACTGTGTTTAAGTATTAACTAAAAATATGTGTATCAATACTTATTTTCAGAATTCAGATGAGGATATGGAACATATGCATCCTCCTGGGCTTTTCTTGGAGAACAGTGAAAGTCAGAGTTTTAACCCTATATAAGCTATCGCAAGTGCACATCAAATGATGCAGTATTTAGGGATCAAATTCACAAATTTCAATGGTCACACTACGATTCTTTAGACCAAAATTAAAGCTAAGACAAAGATATGGTTTTTTGTTTGCAAGATAAAATGAAAATAGCAAATAAAACGATGTAAAATTCAATTAAACTAAGCGCTAGATCAAGGTCAATTCGCAAGAATTCAGAGATCATGAATCAGACAATTATTCAAGGAACAAATAAGCACAGTTTAGAACTCAAACATAAATGTTTAACCAATCCACCATCGTGGTATTAATCACTTTAACTAGCAACCTAAGTATCTAAATTGGCGTTTAAACTTAGAATTCTAAACAAACATTAACGAGCATGTTCAACTTGTTCACGGATTGCCTTAGCATCAGCTTTCGTTGGCTAAGGACAATCCGTTCACCTATCAAGCCTTCTATAACACTTTTGATGAATAGATTAAACCCTAAATCATAGACTAAGTGATTCATTCAGCCTAAGCAATGAATACATCTATAGGTGAAGACAACAGTTGATAAATCCCTATCTATATCTAGTTCAATGATTTATAAATTTCCTTGAAACTCTAAACCTACCTATCAGATTACTCAGACATGGATGCAGAGAACCAGCAAGAAGATGAAGTGAAATTCATAATCAATAAATTAAAAATCCAAAGGGGTTCATAAATCTTCTCCAAAGATGCAGAAACTCGTCTCCCAAAGCTTACAAATCACAAAACCCAAAAGTCTGAATAGAATAGAAAGCGTGTCCTCAACAATGGCAAAAAAGTATAAATTTATCAAATCACGTTCGGGGTCGAAATCTCTTCCAAAACCGAGTCAAAATAGGAGAAACCGAAATTTCATTTTTCAGCTTTAATGAACCGGTCGGTTTGAACAGTCTTCACGAAAACTAGCATAACTTCAGATCGCACCGTTGGATCGACTTCAAACCACTTCCAAATAAAATTTAACTCAAAGGTCTAGTTCGGGTCCAAAATCTAGCTCGATCCATTTGTGCGAAGTATCCCAACGAATATCAAACTTTTAGACTTCTCTGCATAGTCTGCATCTTTATATGTCCGTTTTCACCAATTCCTTGCTCTTTATGCCTTAGACTCCATCCAAACATATTTCAACCTGAAAAGACTCCAAAACATGGAAAAGACTCGAAAAATCTTTTAAAACATTGGTTAGAATGCGTTAAAAACCCAATATATCAAACACATAGTTTATCAAGTATCCTAAGATACAATCGAAGTGTGAAGTGAAGAACTCAGTGACTGTGATAAATGAGCTAAAAGGCAAAGACTAGTTAAAGTGGTTCACAAGTAACGCTCTGTTTTATCACTTGTTTCACATGCCTAAGGAACAAAACTGTAAGCTAATGTGGATTTGAATGCTACTTCTTCGCGCAGTGAATAGCGAGGGAGGAAAAATACTTTGGTTTGTGGTTAATGGTGTTCTGCCGCCACCTCCACCACCGGCTGTGCATGTGCAAGTTCAAGAACTTTCGTAGTGGGAAGCGATGAGGCTCATGAGGGATATGCAGATGGATCAATTTGACGGAAAAGCGAGTGCTATAGCTGCTGACAATTGGAGGAAGAAGTTGGAAGAGAACCTTGACGCAATCAGGTGCCCGCAGGAGTACCACAGGGATTTGGCTGTGCAGTACCTGAAGGATGATGTCATGATTTGGTGGAAAGGTGTGGTAGAGTCAACGCAATGGCGATATGAGTTGACTTGTGCCGATTTCAGGGACGATTTCACTCGGGAGTATTTTCGGCCAGAGGCCATGGATCGCATGATGAGTGCTTTCTATAATCTTCGTCAGGATAACCAAACTGTCCAGAAATAAAAGGAAGAGTTCAACCTTTTAAGGAGGTTCACGACCAGACGCTTGAGCGAGGCATACCATATTTGTCAGTTCATGGACGGACTAAGAATTGACCTCAAGAACCGTTGTACTATCAGGAAGTATGACAGTATGGTGGATCTGGTAGAAACCGCTGCTGTGCAAAAAATTGGGCTGCAGGAAGAGTTCAAACTGTCAAAGAATGCTCAAGCTAAAAGTGGAAAAGGTGCTGAAACCAACTTTCTATTGTTTGTTTCAGTTTCCAGAAATATTTCTATTGAGTAAAAAAGACTCATCTCTTCTTCTTCTTCTTGTTCAAGAAAAGGTCTCTTTGCTTTTACTTATTCATCATCCCTCTCTGAAACTTTCTGTGAAGCCACTAATTGCCAAGGAGTGTAGGTGAGGCCTCTTGAGATAAGGACCAAGATAAAGCACAAACAGAACATACGCAACAGCGAATATGATCAGAAGCACCAGCAACACCACACTCGTCGCAGCTCCTGAGAAGAATATGAACTCCTAGAAGCTGTTCAAGCAAAGCTCGTGGTCCATCCGCTTACTGCTCCTGTTCTTGGTAATGATCATGAGGAATTCCGTGGTCGAGAGAATCCGGTAAGTAAACAAAAAAAAAAACCAAAACAAAAAAATGCCGCTTATCCATATACTAAATAAAATACCTCCATTGGTAGTATGAAACATAAGTTTTCACATGTTGCAGTCCCAAGCAACAAAGATATTGGACGGTGACATGCTTGCTCAATTCTTGGAGCTTACAAATAGACAGCAGGAGTCACTTTTATCGACACCTCAGCCATCACCAAGCACATCAAAAGCAAGTTCAAAACAACGCTCTTCTCCGCCTCTTATGCTACACCAAGTAGTACAGTTGCTCGAGTGTGTCCATGACACTCTGCACCAGGTCCCCTTTCTTCCCGAGGATTGCAACTTAAAGCATACCAGCTCCACGATTAATGGTTTCGGTGATTTGGTCTGGTGCGTTACTAAGTCCAAAATTTTAGTAGCTGGAAACTACATATGGAATTTATGGGGGGGGGGGGTGTATTGAAACTAAAATTTGGGAGAATTTGGAATGATTTGAGTTTTAATGAGATTTTAGATGAATTTGGGTGAATTAGGAAATTTCTTATGATTTGTTATTAAAGTTTATGAAATCCCACCTAAAACTATGGGGTTTGTTTTTTTATATTTTTAACTAACGAACTCCACCAAAACCACTTAAAATCACTTAGAATCCTCTAAAATCCATTACTTAAAATATTTCCAATAGCAGGGGATTTGATTTACTTTTTATAAATTCTTGATTGAATAACATAGGATTTGGTAAGACAATTGGAAATCATTAGTTCAATAACAGGTGATTTTAAAAGAACCACCAAATCTTCCAAAATTTCTAATCCAATACACCCCCTATAAATTAAGTGGTAGTTGAATGGTAAATCGTGAATACTTACAAGTTTATCGACATTATTGCTTATAGGATGCAAAGAGTTGGAAAATATCCAGAGTCTTAGGAGCTGCCTTGTGTTCTTGAGGGCAACGAGTCTAACAACCAATCCTTATTCTCTCTCTCTCTCTCCAACATTTTGTAGAGGAATATACTTCCCCACGTACAGAAGTTGAGAGATGTGGGTATCATTGTGTGTATAAAAAATAAACAAATAATTTTTTTCTTTTACCTATGTTAACTTAAAGGGAAATGTGGCTCAATATCCATATCAGGTAAGTAATTTAATTCTGTAACCATGACAATTTCTTGTCTATGATATTCTCGGTATATTATGTATAATACCAAATTTAATACCTGGGTGGGCGACCTCGTTTGCCACCTCGGGTTCTTGGATGCAACCGCTTCTCTTATCACTTGGTTCAATATGGCGGTACTAAGTCTTCTTGATCTCTCCTTTTGAACCGTCGCAGCAGCAACCACAATACTACATACATATTTTTGTTCATATATAAAATCCAACAGAATAAGTAAAACCAAAGTTTAAAGATCCGACATAGTTTTTGAATCCTGAAGAAGGAGACGTACTTGTCAAGGCTATGGCCTTTGATATTGCAGTTGAATAAACAATGGGAGCCCATTTGAGAGAACGGAGCTTCTCGCGAACATCGTATCTGTGAATTGCTTGGAATGCACGATTCACTGACATGGCCTCTGTAGTGCTGCCTGATGAAGCCACGTCTGCCTGATGAAGCCACAGCTGCCTTTTTCCTGATCCCAGCAATACAATGCATAGCCATATTCAGGGTTATATGGATGGGTATCCAGCGAATATATCTTTGATCGTTCTTATGCTCGCTGCTCATAATCAGAGTTCAATACAAAATAATTCAACTTAGACAATGCTAGTCCTCGGTGATAGCCTAACCAAATTGACATTTAAATGCTCGTAGTTAACTTGGAAAGCTCATAAAATAGATGTCAACTAGCATAGAGTCAAATTGCAGGCACTTAAGCGCAAGCTTCATCAAAATGGGAGCCTTTTGTTGGAATTTTCACTGGAATGATATAACTAAGCAACTCAAAACTGAACTAACCTCCTCATCTGGTCCAGTAAATTCTGCATCACGGGTAGTGCCACTAGGCCCGGTTCTAGGCATGTGCCCAAGGTGCAAATGCACATGGTCCACTTATCTTTACAGAAATTTTTGTTACTTTTAAGGGTCCAAATTGAAAAAAAAAAATATAATCATTTTTATTAATAACACATGAAAATACATATAAAATAGGACCTTTTAATATTATTATTTTTGCTCAGGGCCTATTGTAACTTTGGACCGGGCCTGACACTAACAGATCTAACAACTATTCTATCCTCTCGGAGTGGCCATCCAGAGCTGCTGCAACAGCGAAAGGGAAGCGAGAATGCGACTGTTGGTGAGAGCAAGAAAGAACGGAGGGAGGTAAAAAGGATGGGACAATCGAGGAAGGTGAAAAAGTAAACGAAGATGAAGAAGCTAAAGAAGAAGAAATCCTTGAAACTGAGGGAATAGAGAAGAAGGCTCTGGTTGGAATCAATGGCTGGAAAGCCCTCAAATGTTGAAAGAAAAGCTCAAATACTCTGTTATGTTCGGAAAATTGTTTTTGATTTTGTTTTAAATCAAAAATACGGTAAAATTATTTATACCCTTGATACAATTTGAATATTACAGATCCAACCAGTTAATATCCACCCGATCTGAAGAACCTGATCTGAACCCATTTACTAAAAACCTAAACGTTCTTCTTTGCTAACTTTTGACGAGCATTCACCGTTCATCATTAACGCCAAAATTCGAGCATTCAAACTGTCCTTCTTTCTTCTCGTTCTCCATTCATTCATCGTTCTTCTCGACGATTCAGAAATTCGAGCATTATCCGACGTTCCTAGCCACGTGAGGATGGTCTGTTCTTTCTATGTCATTCGCTTTATTGTCATTTCTCCGCCTGATTCTCGCGATTCCTTGTCTAAAGATTTCTGTCGTTGAAGGTATTCGTCCGGAATCATCATCTCTTTCTTTTTCCACTATCCATTAAGTCCCAATTTCATGAATAGAGGATGTTTTCGGATTTCAAAATTAGTAAGGTTTTATTAGTATTATTGGTTTCAGATAAGAGATGCTGCCTCAAACGATGAATTTGAGAAAGGCAATAAGGAGGAGTTCACGCCTACGAGAAGCAGCTCCAGATTCACCAACTCCAGAAGCATCTCAAGAACGAGCCAAAGACGCAAGTCTAGAACAAACTCCAGAACGACCTCCAGACAACCAAATAGTAGTTGTGAAGAATCATTAGTATCCAGAAGAGAGTAGTTCTGAAGAAGATGAAGCTATGTCTTCAAAGGTAAGTATTAATTTCGATAAATTTGGTTAGGAGAAGTAGGAAAAATAAGAGTTAGTGACTTGATTCATTTTGGAGAACTAGGTAACATCTCATTATATTAGTATTGTTGGGCTCGTATTGGAATATTGTTGGTAGGTTTTCTCGATTAGAATACTAAATTGAGTATCTGAATGCTAATTCAGTAGTATTCTTAGGTTGAACTAAATATTGGTATAACTAGTATTTTTAGGTTGAAATGAGTATTATTGTGTTTAAGTATTAACTAAAAATCTGTGTATCAATACATATTTTCAGAATTCAGATGAGGATATGGAACATATGCATCCTCCTGAGCTTTTCTTGGAGAACATTGATAGTCAGAGTTTTAACCCTATATAAGCTATCGCAAGTGCACAATAAATGATGTAGTATCTAGGGATCGAATCCACAAATCCCAATGGTCATACTACGATTCTTTAGACCAAAATTAAAATTAAGACAAAGATATGGTTTGTTGTTTGCAAGGTAAAACGAAAATAGCAAATAAAACGATGTAAAATTCAAATAAACTAAGCGCTAGGTCAAGGGCAATTCGCAAGAATTCGAAGATCATGAACCAGACAATTATTCAGGGAACAAATAAGCACAGTCTAGAACTCAAACATAAATGTTTAACCAATCCACCGTCGTGGTATTAATCACTTTATCTAGCAACCTAAGTATCTAAACTATCTTTTGAACTTAGAATTCTAAACAAGCATTAACTAGCATGTTCAATTTGTTCACGGATTGCCTTAACATCAGCTTTCGTTGGCTAAGGACAATCCGCTCACCTATGTTCTATCAAGCCATCTATAACACTTTTAATGAATAGTTTAAACCCTAAATCATAAACTAAGTGATCAATTCAGCCTAAGCGATGAATACAACTATAGGTGAAGACAACAGTTGATAAATCCCTATCTATGTCTAATTCAATGATTCATAAATTCTCTTGAAACCCTAAACCTAACTATGAGATTACTCATACATGGATGCAGAGAACAAGCAAGAAGATGAAGAGAAATTCATAATCAATAAATAAAAAATCCAAAGGGGTTCATAAATCTTCTCCAAAGATGCAGAAACTCGTCTCGCCAAGCTTACAAATCACAAAACCCAAAAGTCTGAATAGAATAGAAAGTGTGTCCTCAACAATGGCCAAAAAAAAATATAAATATGTCTAATCACGTTTTGGGTTGAAATTTCTTCCAAAACCAAGTCAAAATAGGAGAAACCGAAATTTCATTTTTCTCCTTTAATGAACCGGTCGGTTTAAACAGTCTTCACGAAAACTAGCATAACTTCAGATCGCACCGTTGGATCGACTTTAAACCACTTCTAAATAAAAGTTAACTAAAAGTTCGAGTTCGTGTCCAGAATCCAGCTCGATCCATCGGTGGGAATTATCTCAACGAATATCAAACCTTTAGACTTCTTTGCATAGTCATGCATCTTTATATGTCTGTTTTCACCAATTCCTTGCTCTTTATGCCTTAGACTCCATCCAAACATGTTTCAACCTGAAAAGACTCTAAAACATGGAAAAGACTCGAAAAACCTTTTAAAACATTGGTTAGGATGCGTTAAAAATCCAATACATCAAACACATAGTTTATCGAGTATCCTAAGATACAATCGAAGTGTGAAGTGAAGAATGCGGGGACTGTGATAAATGAGCTAAAAGGCGAAGACTAGTTAAATTGGTTCACAAGTCACCCTCAGTTTTGTCACTTGTTTCACATGCCTAAGGAACAAAATCGTAAGCTTATGGGGATTTGAATGCTACTTCTTCGCGGAGTGAATAGTGAGGGAGGAAAAATACTCTGGTTTGTGGTTAATGTTGTTCCCATCCGGTGTTCCATTAGAGAGCATGCACTCGTATGTGGATTGGACTGCCATGAATATCCAGAGAAATATGAGAAATTGGAGAGTGATAGTTTCCGGGATAAGCATTTTAAGAAGAAAAAGCCGATAACTGTGCAAGATGTGAAAAACAAGCCGGTGACAATGAAGGCTTGTGGAGATCTGTTGAAGAACCAGAAATAAGCGAGCTTGTTGATGCTTTTCAGGATGCGGTTGAGGATCCTCTTAAGGAACAAGAACCTCTTCAGGCACCGGATCTTCTTGAGGTTCAAAATGAGAAGTCTGCAAGGCAGAAGAAAGAAATAAAAAAAATCACAATACAAGATTTTCCCTTTTACATCTGAGAAAATGAAGGGGAGAGGAATGTGAAGGAAGAGAGTACAGAGGAAGGCTTAGGAAGGATGCTTTTATGTTTATGTTTCGCTACTTGTGGTTTTTGGATGTTTTGAAGTTGTTGTTTTTGGATGATTTTATTAGGTACAACTTATGATTGATTACAACTTGTCGATTTATTAGGAACTATTGTTAGGAACTATTGGTCCAATTCATACAAGTACAATATTAAAAACTCAATACACGATTGACTTGAAAATAGGAAGTCTATTACAGTCTTACAAAACAAAGATAATTCAAACACACATAAGTCAAACATACATAAGTTCAAGCACACATAAGTTCAAACACACATAAGGTCAAACACACATAAGATTCTTCCGCATTGGATGTTGTAAACATTAAGACCCACAACACCAGCACCCGCAAGTAACTCCTTTAGCTTTGCAATGTCTTTACCATTGTTTTTCAGCTGCATACGCAATGGCTCCAAGATACATTCAAGGCTTCAAAAGGTTCAAATATTCTCTGACTGCTCATCAATCTCGTTCCTTAAGATAGTTAGCTCCTCCAGAACAGCTACATCCCACCATTTCCGAATGTGATAGCCACCATTCTGCACATAAAGATATATATCGCATATTAGAATCACTAATGTCATTAAATTTTGAAAAGCCATCTCACCTCACGCAGCTTGCAAGTAAAGTATTTCCTCCCTAGGTCAGCTTCTGTGTAAGAAGTCTCCTTGGTGATTCTGCCACCACATGGACAACGGGTCGGTATGCCAAATTCATCATCGGCTATGGAAAAAAGGTTGTTGTAATTCTTCTTGTTCCTCTTCTCTTCATTGTAGGTCAATGGATCCATAACCTAGATTTACATATAGCACTATGGAATAAATAACCCAAAAAAAATTCAACAAACCCAATATGCATACCAAAATCGAATTCAATCAATTTCCACAAATTGCAAAAACCCTAGATTTGCAAATATACTACGAAATCAATAACCCAGGAAATTTCTACAAACCCAATATGCATACCAAAATTGAATTCAATCGATTTCCTCAAATTGCAATAACCCTAGATTTAGCAAATAGAGCACTACGAAATAGCAGAGCACTACGAAATCAATAACACTATATTTACCTTAAAATTGAGATTGTGAATATAAACCAGAAAGATTTGAGAGAGTAATCGAATTAAAATCCTAGATTTAAAATTCTCTCTCTTCCTCTCTCTCTCTATTCTTCGCAACAAAGAGAATGAGAAAAATGGGGAAGATCTCGATTATTTGGGATTTAAGAGGAATAGGAGAGAGAGAAAAGGAAAGGGATTTAAAATATATTTTTGATTAAAAAAAATACCATCCGCCGCAAAAGTCAAACTTTGACATTTTTATAATTTAAAAATATGTTTTTATCAACATAGTTGTGCGTAAGTATTCGGTTGTATTAACATCATAATAGTTGTACTTTAGGACTTTTTGTGTATTTGTAGTTGAACCAATGATTAAAAAGTTATTGTTTTAGTTGTACACTAGCTTGTCCACTATGAATTATCATTTACAACAATTTCATAGTAAATTTTTTGTAATACATATTTTTTACCGCTTTTTCATCATTAGTGGTTAACATTAACAAACACTTACTTATACTATAAGAGGTGTTTGATGTGAAAACAACGTTATATGAAAAATTAATGTTATCCTTCTTCTTTTTCCCCCTCTTGAGTTTAATATGATCCAATAGTCCTTAAGTTGATGATTATTTATGATGACTTATTATCTTCTCATTTTAAATTCCTCAATAATGCACAGATTCACATACACACAATATTATCAATAATACCAGTATTACCTAGAATGCAAAATCAAACCATTATATATTAAAAGTACAAATACGAACATGAAAGTTGTCAAATCATATTGATATCCTCAATTACAAGTAATACCAGTTATACTTTTCCACTTAGTAATATGAGTATTACCCAGAATACAAAATCCACTTATTGTTGCGAAATAGACAAATCAATAGTACTAGTATTGCCGAACAACCAGTTTTCCAACCTTCGCATGGGGACCCTTTAATCTTTTTTCCTTGGACGCCGTTCTCCAGCCGATGAAAATTTTTTTAATTGCTTTCTTCCTCCTTTTGTGATGTAAGTTGGTGGTATGGCATGCACGTCTTTTATGTAGTCTGGGATATTGCACACAGACTTATCTCACACTAAATAAATGGTCTTGTAATATGACATTGCCCACAGCTCCACCCAATAATATTTTGAGCATACATCATGGACACGGATATCCCGCCCTCTATCTCCACTCTTCCACAATTTTATGAGAGTGGCTGCTGCGTGCACACAATGATATTTGTCAATATCAAAACACTTGTAGCTCTATCCGCCAAATCTTGAACTGTCTTCTTATTTTAAAAATTTTGACCAATTTCCATACCCATACCGTCTTCCCATGCCTCAAACTGACTATGTTGTGAAGCATCATGTGGAAGCTCAACACATTCATCATGCATAGTCGACCTATCCTCTCTAGTAACATCATCCTCTCTAGTAACATCATCCTCCCTAGTAACATCATCCTCTCTAGTAGCATCATTCTCCCTAATAACATAATCCTCTCTATTAACATCATCCTCCGTTCCCTCCATTCCCCCCCCCCAATGATATTGTTCATTGCCTACGTAAAGAGTAATGACACCATCATTATCAATAATTTTATCCTCCCTTGGATGCAACTCGTCATAGTTCACACCATAAGAACTTGCACCATTCTTGAAAATTGCTCGCAATACTGATCTATTCCCGAGACTTTGATCACCTCCACATGCAAAACACATCTACGTTGCTCTTTATCCATGGTGGTTAGAAACACTCAATTAACAAAATTGGATTATATAGGATAATTTCGGTAATACAAGTTCTACTAGTTATACTATTCAAACTCAGTATAACCAGTTGTACCCAGTTGTCCTATTGCTGTAAATCAAATTAAATACCGTCTGAATTCCAAAATAATCTACTTACGATTCTCTACGATTCAACCACAACAATACATTCATTGGTTGAGTTATTTTTTTAAATAAACTACATGTTTTAATTAGTTGAATTAAAATTAAATAAATTATGAAATTAAAACATGAATACACTAGATTATAACATTAAAATTAATAAATTTAAATTAACAGAAAATAATAATTACTATGATCAATTTGTTTTTACATATATTCATAATAAATTGCATGAAATATGATTATGAAAATTCTACAAATGATATATATTATATTTTTATATAAAAAATAATAATATATTATCCAATAGGATAGTAAATATGCTATATCATTTTTATCTATTATTCTTTTTTAAATAAATAACATTTTTATATCATACTCATATATAGTCTCATTGTAGATCGAGAATTTTGAAATCAGAAATAAAATGAAATGTAACTGAATGAAAAAATAAATTATAATAAGATAAAACAAGAATAAGAAGTAGAAATAAAAATAAAAATAAATCTCTACAGTTTTGTTTTTTCCGTAACATTCTCGTGCTTTGATTTACGGAGTCATTTAAAAATCTTAAGAAGAAAATTTTATAATAAACACATGTGCGACTCAAATTTTATAATGAACATACGCGTGCAAGCCAACCATAATAAGTTTATTTTCTTCACCAAACCAATTCCTCAATATTGTTCAAAGAGATGAACGGAGAGCTACAAGAGAATTTTATAAAATACGATTTCACAAATTTTATAACAAATATTTATTATAATTTTTATTGAAAGAGAAAATTACTTATAGATTATCCAATATACTATATTTATTTTCATGATAAAGTCAAATATTATATTTTAAATTTTTAAAAAACAATTTGTAATTTTTGTTAATATTTAATATAAATTTTAATTTGAAACCATATATCATAAAATGCTGAAAAATATAAAATTTTGATCAAATAAAAAATGATAGAAACGGTTTTCGTGATTGTTTTTAAATGGCAAAAACTGCATAGTGTAAAAACATAACATTTGCGAAAAATATCAAAAAACTAACCAACACCTAAATATTACAATTCACTTATTTTTAACTCATAGTTACATGCAAAATATACGTATTTATTTACTTTTAAAATTCAACCATACATTATTAAAATATATATGACAAAAAACATACTTTGTTTTTTTAACACATAAAAGGAATACTTTGATTTTTCTACAAATATACATGTGAATATAAATATTAATTATGCAAAAGTCAAAGTCGCATACGAACTTGTCGTGCATGCATTTCGTTAACCTCGATTACAGTCCAATTTTAATTTTAGTTAATAAATATTTTTTTTTCTTTTTTTAAATATCTATATGTCCTTAGAGCGGTGTGGTGGTTGGTACGTACAAATGTGTGGGCCAACCATCTACCCGCTCTTATGATAAGTAAAGATTATAAAATCTATTTTGATTTAATTAGCAATAGGTGAAGGAAAAATATATACTTAAAATATATATATATTGGTAAGATTATATTGTGTAAAGAGAAAAGAAAACATAGTATATAGATAATATTCAAGATATATTATAAGAATTTAATTATTATTTAATATAACTTTTATATTTACAATTATATGTTACTGTAAACGGTAGAAAAAATAAAAAGTTTTAAAATAAACCAGTTTCAAAAGACACAAAATGATATAAAACGTTTGTGTGATTGTTGTTAAACACTAAAACTGTATATGCATAAAAATATAACATTTACATAATATATAAAAAAATTAATCAATACTTTAATATTACAACTATTTATGTCTATAAAAAAAATAAACCATAAAAAATAAACAAATTATTATATATTTTAATATCTTTCAGTTTATTTAGTTATCATATTTACATTTTTTTATCTAAAGAAGTATTTTAAAATCTTGGTTAATGGCTTTTTATCTTCAATTTCTATTGAAATCTATAACATTTTTCATTTGATTTATCGTTTTTTTATATTAAATATTTATATAAAATTATTAATACATAATTAATTATGAACAAATAAATCAACTAAAATATACAAAATAATTATATATTGAACATATAAAAATTTTATAGCTCGCACACGGTGACCGATCACCTAATTCTATTAAAAACACCTAATTCTATTAAAAAGATGTAGGATCGTGAGGGATAAGTAGATTATTTTAGAGTAGAGTAGATTTATGCTGAACAATTAGGGCCTTAGGGGCACCACCACTTACCACTTGAGCCGGAACACAAACTGGTTGTAGAGGAACACCGTAATTAATTAGCACAAGAACGTGGAAATTAGAAAACAATCACCGTGACGATAATAACTGGTCCAGAATGAGACAAGACAACAGCTTGAAAATATCTTGCGACTACAGAACTTTTTCATCTGCGGCTGATGCAGGGGGCAACCTCCACTTGAGCTAAATCATTTTTAACATTTGAACTTTTGTTTTATTTTTTGTAAACACAAAAGTTTTAAAAGAAATTAAATAATAACAAAAAGGTTTAACAGAAAAATATCCATTCACTCTTCTCTCTCGCTTCTTCCTCCCTTCTTCTCCCTCTCCGTTCCCTTCCTCTAATGGCGGACAAGCTTGCTCTCCCTCTTCTTCTTCCAAGCACTCCTTCCTCAAAACCCTTTCTTCACGACCAAAACCACCACCAACAACTCCCTAGAACAACCCCCTTTCTCACATCGCCGCTCTCATCGCAACCTCCACCTCCAGTGGAACCTCTCCTCCACGACGTGTTCCTCCACCAAAACCCTAATTCAAGACAACCCATAAACCCTAGAATCCGTAACCGAACACGAATCGGAAAATCCCGCGACCCCAACCTCGGAAAGCCTTGGTCCTACAACGGCTTATCTCCACTAGGTCAGCAAATTCTCCGTTCTCTAATCGAACCGTCTTTCGATTCCGGTCAATTAGACGCTCTTCTCTCTCAGCTATTCGAACCGTACAAAGACAATCAAACGTCGTCTTCGTCTACTACTTCATCGGAGTTACTAGCTCTTCTTAAAGGATTAGGATTCAACAAGAGATTCGATTTGGCTCTGAGTGTGTTTGATTGGTTTATGAAGCAGAACGATTATCGATTCATGTTGGATAACTCTGTTGTCGCTGTTGTTATCTCGATGTTGGGCAAAGAAGGAAGAGTATATTCCGCTTCGAATCTCTTCAATGGGTTACTGGAGAACGGGTTTTCGCTAGATGTTTACTCGTACACCTCGCTGATATCGGCGTTATCGAATAGCGGGAGGTATAGAGAAGCTGTGATGGTGTTCAAGAAGATGGAGGAAGAAGGTTGTAAACCGACTCTGATTACTTACAATGTTGTTCTGAATGTGTTTGGGAAAATGGGTACTCCTTGGAACAAGATTATGTCTCTTGTGGAGAAGATGAAGAGCGATGGGATTGCTCCTGATGCGTATACGTATAACACGCTTATAACTTGTTGCAAACGAGGGTCTTTGCACGAAGAAGCCGCTCGGGTTTTCGAGGAGATGAAGTCTGCGGGTTTTAGTCATGATAAGGTTACTTACAACGCGTTGTTAGATGTTTACGGGAAGTCTCATAGGCCTAAAGAAGCTATGAAGGTTCTGAATGAGATGGAGCTTTGCGGGTTTACTCCGAGTATTGTGACTTATAACTCGTTGGTATCCGCGTATGCGCGGGATGGGATGTTGGACGAAGCGATGGAGCTTAAGAACCAGATGGTAGAGAAGGGGATGAAGCCTGATGTTTTCACTTACACGACGCTCTTGTCGGGGTTCGAAAGAGCCGGGAAGGTCGAGTCCGCTATGAGTGTTTTCGAAGAGATGAGAAACGCGGGTTGCAAACCGAACATCTGTACTTTTAATGCCTTTATAAAGATGTATGGTAACAGAGGGAAGTTTGCTGAGATGATGAAGATATTCGATGAGATCAATGTCTGCGGTCTCTCCCCAGACATTGTCACTTGGAACACATTGTTAGCGGTTTTCGGCCAAAACGGGATGGATTCAGAAGTGTCGGGTGTGTTTAAAGAGATGAAGAGAGCAGGATTCATACCCGAAAGGGAAACTTTCAATACCTTGATCAGTGCTTATAGCCGATGTGGTTCGTTTGAACAAGCCATGACTGTTTACAAGCGAATGCTCGAAGCTGGAGTCACTCCTGACCTTTCCACTTACAACACTGTGCTTGCAGCTTTGGCCCGTGGAGGAATGTGGGAACAATCTGAGAAAGTTCTTGCTGAGATGGAGGATGGTCGGTCCAAACCGAACGAGTTGACTTACTGCTCTCTGCTTCACGCGTATGCGAACGGCAAAGAGATAGGCCGGATGCATTTCTTAGCGGAAGAGGTGTATTCCGGAGTTATCGAGCCTCGAGCCGTGCTTCTCAAGACCCTAGTCTTGGTTTGTAGCAAGTGTGATCTCTTGCCAGAGGCCGAACGTGCGTTCTCTGAGCTTAAAGAAAGAGGCTTTTCACCAGATATAACCACATTGAACTCAATGGTTTCGATATACGGAAGAAGTCAGATGGTGGCGAAGGCGAACGAGGTTTTGGACTACATGAAAGAGATGGGTTTCACTCCGAGCATGGCGACTTACAACAGCCTCATGTACATGCATAGCCGGTCTGCTGATTTCGGGAAATCAGAGGAGGTCTTGAGGGAGATACAGGCTAAAGGGATCAAACCGGATATCATATCGTACAACACGGTCATCTACGCGTACTGTAGGAATACTCGGATGAGAGACGCTTCAAGAATATTCGCGGAGATGAGGGAGTCAGGGATTGTTCCCGATGTTATCACCTACAATACGTTTATCGGTTCTTATGCGGCTGACTCGATGTTTGAGGAGGCCATTGGAGTCGTTAGGTACATGATCAAGAACGGTTGTAGACCGAACCAGAACACATACAACTCCATTGTCGATGGTTACTGCAAGTTAAACATGAAAGACGAGGCTAAGTTGTTTGCTGAAGATCTGAGGAATCTTGATCCACATTCTCCTAAAGACGAGGATAAAAGGTTGCTGGAACGCATAGTGAAGAAACGGCCATAAGATAGTTTGGGATTATAGACTCAGGACTGTTGGCTGTGTCTGCTTATATCCCGATAAGGGTATCTGCTTATCGCGCTAAGCTATCGGCTGACCCTTCATCATCGTCTCACTTGTACAGATCAACTGAAGTATGAAACTGTATAGGCCGTTGATGGTTTTTGGTTAGTCATGTATGGGACCGAAGTTCACTGGATTAGCCATTGCTCAAGCTCTGCTTCGGTTTTTTACTTGTGGTGATGAAAAAATGGAGCTATTTTGGCTGAGAATGCTGCGCGAGGGCTTTATATTTCTAAGTTGCTTCATCGTAAAGGAGGAGAGATCTTTTGTTTTGTTTTTGTCAGGCTAAGTAAGAAGCATAGTTGTTGATTTATAAGATTAGTTATATGTTTCCAGATATATGTACTGGAGCTTTATGTATAACATGGAATTTTCAAGCATCAGAGCAAGATACTCATCTAAAACCTTGATTTCAACAGATGTTCTCAGTGCTGGAAAAAAGAAATTAAGAAAGAGCCTCTTCTGAGAATCTTCAACTGCAGACAAAAAAAAGACTTGACAATATTCTCCATAGGAAATACTGAAATGACAAATCTGATCTGTAAGTTTAATTAGTATATTTGCATAAACTCTTGTAATCATAATTTGTATCCATAACATTTTGTTTCTATTTATGCCCCTTTATGTTATTATAAATTCTTTTGTTATTAACAAGAAAAAAAATGACACGAAATTATTAACAATATATTTTTTTTTTTTGGGCTATATGAGATACAAATTTAGTAATTCATACTTATTACAGATAAAATAATTATATGATTTAAAATTGCACACGGCGCACTATGGCGAGATGGTATGAGTTTTGAGCATTGCACCATGGCGTAACAAGGCGCGTACTTTGCGTATCAAACCGTTAAAAATAGTAAAGAAGAACAAATACATTAATAAAGTTAGAATAACAGAACTTTAAAACCAAAACACCAAATCCAAACATTTAAATCCAAAATACCAAAACACCAAAACAAAGCCAAGAAAAACATAAGTAATATTTTTAAAGATTGCTAGATAACCTACAACTCTAAAATTCTGATTTCAGAATTATGATTATCATCATGATCATTGTACTCCTAACTCATCTTTGTAACCGAAATCATATGTCCCTAAATCCTCTTCCATATCATCATCGTCAACCAACAGCATAGTACTAGGAGATGGACTACTAGCAATTCTCTTCCTTTTGTCAGCTTTACCCGAACTTGAACCTCTTGCTCCTCTAGTAAAATAGTTAGGATATTCAGCACCTGCGACGGCATTCCATGTTAAGTCATCATCTTCGAACACAAGATCATCAACTTCATCATTTGATGAGTCCCCATCCATTCTTTAAATTAACCACTCATTGCTTTCATCACTCTCTTCCAAAAGGAGAAGATCTATGGTATCACTTCTCTTGTATTGATGTTGTAAAACACAGTTATACTTCACAAAAACCATGTCATTGAGTAGATTTTGGGCTAATCGATTTCTTCTCTTCGTATGAACCTGTTAGAAGTACCAAATTATTAGTTATATATAACCTACTGAAGTAATCTAATGATGCAAATGAAAGTAATTAAGATTATTTACAAGTTGGAAGACACCTCAATTTCTTTCACAACCAGTTGCACTACAAGTTAGACTAAGGACCTTCCAACAATTTTTTTGAGATTTAGAGCTGTAGTTCCATAGCACGACCACCATTCCACTATTAAAATAAAAAGTTGTTAGTTTTCAGCTAGTATTATCATTTAAAGATAGCAGACCAGATCAAATTTTGTTACATGGTGCGTTGATCGATCTATGCTTGATTGCCATGTTATGACCAAAGAAACCTTTTGCGTTTTTAAATGAATCCACCTCCAACATTACCTTGTCTTGAGTATCACTGTCCGGAACAAACTTTGGAATGCATTCAAACAAGCCCTTCTCCACTTCCTCGCAACGTACATCATCATGTTGTGTATATTGGATCGCCGGATTTAGAAAATAACCAGCTACATGCAAAAGTTGACGAAACTGACAATCCCATTTTTTGTCAACGATCTCAAATACTTTTTTCGTATCTCTCTTGTCTCTATGTTGAACCTCTTTGAAATTGCCTCTTAAGCCCTATCGAGGGCTGTGTAAATGTATTCCTTAGGGGGTTTTTTGTCTCCACCAACCAGCCTAAGCACTTTTACAAGGAGCATAAGTAACATTTCTCCAAAAGCTCTCTTGCATAAGATATTGTTTTACTCTCTTTGCTCTTGCTTCCTTTCGCCATTTAGAGTCATTCCATTCACTAGAAATAATCATCTGCCTCAAGTTCTTCTGTTGTTTGTGAAACATGAAAGAAGTAACAAACCTTATAAGTTATAACGGCTGGCATATGCAGATTTCTTTGTTTTGTGAGATTTTGATGCATCTACAGAACCAAGTGAACCAGCAATTGAACCAAACCGGAGAGCATCAAATCGTACAAGATGTCCAAACCGGAAGTACTGCAACTAAACTCCTTTCACGTTCTTTGTTTTAGTCAATTTGTTTCAGTTATCAATAATGGAAGAAGTGGTCTTCCTTTTGTTAGGAACCATCTCTTCCACCTTTCCCATTTCCTGGTTTGTAGGAGGCGATACTCCAATCTTTGTTTCTGTACTTCTATTTAAATCAATGAAAAAAGCCAAAATAGGCAATCTTAATTGCCAACAAAAGTCTTATTATTTATTATTCTTGTTGTTCTTGTTTTCAAGCTTTGATCACCATCGAAGCTTATCAGTTTTCTCATCATGTTCACAAGAGAGACATGACTATTGATATAACCATTCATAAAAATACACTTCTTCTTCATCGGTGGGAGTTATCCAATGTCATCCAACAGTTTACAATGCAATGTGCATCACATAGAGGCTGGTAGTAGCAAATTGGAATATCATGAATAAATGGAATCAATTTAAATGGAATAAAAAAATGGAATGGAATAAAAATTGAATTCCATTCATTTCTTACCATTTTTGAAATGGAATAGTTTTTCAAAAGGATTTGGTTTTTCTCTATGGAATGAATGAAATAAATGGAATGATTTTTCATTTTTCTCCCTAGTAAATGGTAACAATTTTGTGGAATTTTATGGAATACTCAATTCCACATGATTTTATTCCAAAAAATTGCAATCCATTTACAGCCAGGGTCTAATAGAGTTGTATTCTTTTCGTCTCTAATAATTTTTCTGAATTTCACCTAAAAAGATATTATGTTCATTCATTTTCTTATCTTCGAGAAAGTTAGAGAAGAGATGAAATCTATATATCTTACCAACTTTTATATAGTTAGATACATTGTCGATGACAAATTGAACAACATTTGATTTTCCAATTTCATCAACCATATAATCAAACAACTGAAATAATAATGTTGCATCTTTCACGACTTGTGAAATATCTATCAATTTGATAACAACATAACCGTTTGGAGAGTTAACAAGGAAGTTAACAATTATCTTTCTTAGTAACCGGATCACGCCATCCATCTGACAAAATTTAGCATCCTTTAGATGCCCACTCTCTTTCTTATGCTCCACCATTTGACTTAGAATATCAATTATGGTGTCTAACACTTCTTTATATGTTTGAACAGCTTTAGGTTAACCGGCTAGAAATGAACAGCTTTCGAATTTCAATTTTGGGTAACTCGGTCCAGATACGGTTTAGGTAAACCGACGGGAAATGAACAGCTTTCGAATTTCACTGAACGATCCCTAGAATCTCGGAGAAACAAACACAGCCGAAGCAGAATAATGCGGCGGCGGCAGACCCGTTTGGTAAAACCGGCCTTGCTCCTTCCGACGTCAGCCGATTGCAATCGACACCTTATTTTGCGGAGAGCGAAAGAAATCGGCGTCTACGTCTTCTTCGGGTTTCTGTTCATCGTCTTCTTCTTCTTCTTCCTCGTCTACGTCGGTGGGTTTCGTCGGATGGTACCTTGGAATGGTGAAATCACGCCCAATTCTCACAAAAAGTGTCACTTCCTCGTTAATTTACATTGCCGCCTATTTGTCTTCTCAGGTACTTTGAAATTGCTTCAAATTTTGGGTTTTCGAAGTCTTTCCTTTGTCTTGATTTTGTTTGAGATTTCAATTTGCTGGAAAATAGGTTTCCTTTAATGGTTATCCTCTTTGACATTTTAGTTATGTGATTCACAAAAATGTAAAAAGGCTCAATTTTGCGGGAGATGTTTCTAGGTCTTGATCCTAACATCATGTGTGTAACCATGGTGCTTAGAGGAGGAGCTTTTTCGAAATTATAAGTTTGATTTTTATTGGAGTAATGTGTGTTTGCAATAGCAACACAAAAGGGATTGGAGAAAATGGAACTTCTTGAAATGGTGATTTGCTTTAGCTGTTTAGGTGTGAAACTGTGGTTTTAACATTTCCTTGTACTGTATTGATGTCTATTGAGCCTTCCACTCTGGGAGAACTTACTTTAAGAGCTGAACATTGGTCACTTTGTGTATTGATCTTTTCAACAGACGATTGCGAAAAATTCTTCAGAGTCTTATGACTTAGTGAGAACAGCAAGGATGGGAGGATATGGTCTATTTGTCTTGGGTCCAACACTTCACTATTGGTTCAATTTCATGTCAAGACTCTTTCCCAAACAAGATTTGATCACAACATTTAAGAAAATGGGCATGGGACAGTTTATCTACGGGCCTACCATGATGGTGACCTTCTTCTCATTGAACGCGTTCCTACAGGGTAAGCTTGAATATACCAAACCGGATGTACGATCTTTGTCATTTTTCGTTTGCCTCAATTCAGTGGAAAACACCAGAATATTGTAATCTTATTCATGAATATTTTTGTGAACTAGATCAGTTTGTCTTTGCTCCACATTACAGTTTTCTCAACTCTAGATCATTCCGCTTGTGATTACTGATGGTTGAATTGTGCTATCGTTCAAAGAGAATCCCACAGTCTCTTGTCAGATTGTAACTTCTGCTTTTAGTTTACTGAGAGTCACATTTCTTGGTGTCATGTTTGTTTAATCTTGGATGTGTCTTACAAATGAGAAGATAATTCCATTGAAATCAGCGTTTTGATTACACTAAACCATGTTCTAAGCTATTCTACTTTCCGTTTGTTTGTTCAGGTGAAGGCGGTTCGGATATACTTGCCAGATTGAAAAGAGACTTTCTCCCCGCGATGCTAAACTGTGTCATGTATTGGCCTATCTGCGATTTTATAACATTCAAGTTCTTCCCTGTTCATTTACAGGTAACGATCATTTAACTCGCACTTCTTCTTTTTAGACATGTGGTTCAAGACAAAACTTAAAAGACAAATCACTTTATTGCTGCTTATCTCAAGATTCGCTCAATCTGCTCTTGTTTTTTTAAATTTTCTTGCAGCCTCTTGTAAGCAATCAGTTTTCGTATCTATGGACAATCTACATGACTTACATGGGAAACCGCAGAAAACCAGACGCGATTTCAAGCGGAAACACTCAAATGTCTTCTACACTATCTCCTGTATTGCCTGTGGTTGAGAAATGAAAGAAACACAACTTAAAAGCCCACAGAGAAAACTGCAAATTGGTTAAAAGACATCAAGATTTTCTGTTCTTCTTCTGTAGATTTAGGTTGGTTATTGTAAGAGTTTGCAAGAACCACATATGTAATGAGTTTTGTTTCCGCAACTACCATTCAACATTCAGTTGTGATGTTATGCACAGTATCACTAAAGTTTGGTGGTATGTAGTTGCAGACGAAACGGTGTGGTATGCGGTTTAAACCGGTTTTCCTTTCACGGTTCACCTCTCTCTGGTTTACCTTTTTTCCGGGTGCAGCAAAACAGAACCATCAAAACCAAGATTATCCACCAATCTAAACACATCCCTCCACTTTTTTAGAAAGAAGAGATGTTGAAGCAGCCTGTTTTATAGGAAGCAAGGATGTCACCGACAATCTCATCAAGATCTCATGCAGTAACATACTAAAAGCCCAACTCCATTATGAAACCCACGATTGGCCCAGCTTCACCTAGGGCTTCTGTGTCTTTAATTGTTCTATTATATACCGTGGGCGGCAAGAAACCAGAGGGAAAACAAACAAAAAAACAGTCAGCAAGATATAAGAAAACGAAAGCTCGCCAGAGCAGATCGGAAGCGAATTAGGGTTTTAAGCTTTCTCCTCTCTCTCTCTAGGTGTTTGTATATTTGAGTCTAAAATTTGGGTTTTGTGATTTTCTCTCTGAAATTGGGTGATATAATTGAGATATGGAGATGTCATCCAAAACAAGGCCGGAGGATGAGCCATCGTCGGAACCACCGTCTGTGATTCCGGAACTTCCCGAAGACGTCATCGTTGACATCTTAGCGCGTGTACAGAGATTCGACTATCCGACACTCTCCCTCGTTTCCAAGCACTTCCGGTCACTTGTTTCCTCCCCTGAGATATACGCTAGACGATCTTTTTTGCGCTGCACCGAACACTGTCTCTATGTTGTCCTCTATGACATAGACAATCGTGTTGACCGTTGGTATATTCTCCACCGGAAAGCCAACGGCAATAGCCGCTTCATTGTCCCTTTGCTGCCCTCTTTGTCTTGGGGTAAAAGCTTTGTCGTGTTGGGCTCAAGGATATATGTGTTTGGTACAATTAACTATTACAATCCGAATGCCTTAAGCATCGATTGTAGATCTCGCAGGGTGAAATTTCTCCCAAACATGCGTATAACCACTGGTTATACAGATGCTGACATCATCGACGGGAGAATCTACGCAATAGGAAACGTCGACTGGAAGAAGGTGATGGTGGTATTCAATACAGAAACACAAACGTGGGAGCCTTGGATGATAGAGCTAGACACTGAGCAGCTAGGTTACATGTGGCTCGGTTTTGTGGCGATGGCTGGTAAGATTTACATGAGGAACTCTAAGAATAGCTTTGTTTACGAGCCAGAGGAGAATAAATGGAAAATGGACGAGAAGCTGAATTTAGAGAGGTGGAAAGATGCGTGTGTCGTCGATGAGGTATTATACTACTACGATAATTGGGTTGGTAGTATAAGAACGTATGATCCAAAGCAGAGATGTTGGGAAGTGTTGAAAGGTGTGGAAGAATTTTTGAAAGAATGTTCAGGATGCCCATATATTAGGATGGTGAGTTACCGTGGGAGACTGGCCTTTTTTTTTCTGAAGGAGAAGGAGAATCAAGAAAGTTTTGGTGTGCGGAGATTTCGCTGGAAAGACGTCAAGGAAGAGAGTTTTGGGGTAAAGTTGAGCGGTGTGATCATGTTTTGACTGGGAATTTTCGCATTACGAAACCTCTAGATGTTACGGTTTGATCCAAGAACTTTCTCTTTCATATAACTAGTGTTTTATTTTTTAATCATCCAAAAATCTCTTTTTGCTGATTTTGTTTATGTAAAATAGGGTGTCAATTTCGGTTCGGTTTCGGATGGGCTTTTACGGTTTTTCGGTTTTCTGGTTTATATATAATTATATCCAAGATAAAATCAAGTCTATTATGGATGGTTTTAGGGGGTTAGTTGGAATAGAATTTATAGAGAGTTGTGATGATTTTAAAAGTTGAGAGATTTGTTAAATTTGTAAAGAGTTTGTTAGATTTATAGAGACTTTTGGGTAGTTTGAAAATCTATCAAAATCTTTTTTTATAATGATTTTGAGAATACAAGGGATATAGATAGTATTTTGAAAGTTTTGTTTTATGAGTTAAATTGTTAACAATCCGTGTCCCAACAAAGATTCTAATAGATTGATAAAATCATTAAAAACTAAACTTTTTGAATAACAATGGATTTTGTATGGAATTTGAAAATCTTCACACCAATAACAGTGGATTTTCGTAAGAATGTCAGAATTCATCTACCAATAACAGTGGAAATCTCAAAATTTTAACAATCATTATAAATCGTTCTACCAATAAACCCCCTGTTAGGATTTGGTTTCGGTTCATATTTGGTTTTTAAGTAGAATATATCATTAATTTATAAAAAAAAAATTGTTTAAATCGTTTCTTTTTTTTCTGGTTTGGTTCAGTTCGGTGCGGTTTTGGTTTTTTAAATTATAGTTTATTTTGAACAACATATAGTTAATAATGCTATAGACTTGACCCTAGAATTTTTGATTTGATTCTCTGTTCCAGTTTGTTCTATAAACGTTTTACGTCCATAATTGATATAGTGAGTGAATAAAAGGTGAATATCGTTTCTGGTTTCTTCCGAGGACATTGCCGATAATAATACAGGAAAGCAATAACGAGCCCTGTAGAAATCCGTCATACTGAAAATGTCTTACGAAACTGATGTAGTACCCAGTTTCTCGTTAGGTATTTTTATTTTTTCATTTGAACAAAGGAAACAATAAAAAAGGAGAAAAATACTTAAAATGAATGGATTACTTGTCTAGCAAGTAAGAAGACTATGAACAAAAAAGAAAATGATGCTTGTGAGGAACTTGGAGAGAAGCGAAGGACAGGATCACACAATATAAAATAAAAAGGTAAATAATCACCATCAATTTTTCTCCATATTTTGTCTACCATTACTTCAATTATTTTCTCCACTTATTAGAAAATGGATCATGGGTTAATAGTATCACTCTTGAGTTCATAAAGATATATGCCAATTGATATTTTCCTTTCTAGAAACTTAGTTTTATTTTTCTGTTGTGGAACTTCATGTTTATATAATTTTCCTCAGGTGTTGAACTGACTTTCCCCTATGGAGCTAGTTGAATCGGCGTGTCTCCTTGAATCAGCATGTCTCCTTTTTGCTTGAATCTGTGGGTCTCGAGTAAATTTTTTTTTAAAACCGTGGGAATCACGAGTTTTTGGGCATTTGATCTCCTTCAATACCCATAATCAACCTTTATATATTCCAATTTTAAAAATAATATTCCGCCTCAAAAGGGGTTTGAACCCGAGGCACAAAAAAACCTAACATCGTTGTACTACCACTAGACCACCACTCATTTGATAATCTCGAGTAAGTTACATAGTCACTGTTGCGACTGCAATGTACTCAGCACTCGAATGTGCAAGTGCAACACCATCTTTTTGTTTAGTTAGCAAAGAAAATATTGCTCCTCCTAGCTCGAACAAATCCCCGCTTGTGCTCTTCGTATCTTTTCGACTTCCAGCTTAATCACTTCGCTTATCGATAGTGCATCATTGTGGATTGCTCATGTATGTATGTTGAAAGATAACTCGTAGCAAACATCAGATCTAGTCTTGTTACCTATTTTGTTACAATTCTTAGTAGTTTTTCCTTCAACGGAGTTTAATTTTTTTTTGTTTTCCTTGTCACTATTTTAAAGGGGTGTTATTCAATGAGTTTTAAACATTTGTTTTTTGTCAATGTTTACAACATTTTTTCACCTTTTATAAAAGGGAATTTAGGCTTAGTAACCATATTAGATAGGTAATTTAAATTTCTAACCATATAAAAAGAGGTGCTATGATATTACAGACGAAAATTCCCTGCAAGTAAATGAAATAGAAAATCGTGAATCGTCGTGACCCCTCACTCTTTTTTCCAAATCGATTTTTGAAAGCAATCAAACCCACATAACTCTGCTTAATCGGACAAGGCTCGTACCCATTCCGTCACAGTTATCTTCGCTTCGACGGAGTAGGAAACATTGGTGGTTGCGGAGGCAAACCTAGCTCGTCATAAGAAGCTTCAACAAGATATTTGAGATCTAGCTGACTGTTGCCGGAGCTTTGCGGTGGTGGCGGCGGAGGATAACCCAGCTTGCCATCGGAAGCTTCGAACATATATCCTAGATCTGAGTCTCGCCGGGGTTTTGCGGGGGCGGTGGAGCAAACCCAGCTCATCATCAGAAGTTTCGAAAAGATATTAAAGATACGGCTGAGTCTCGCTGGAGCCATGCGCCATCGGTTTCGTCGATAATTCCTCCTAAAAGCCCTTCATCACCGAGTTAAGATCTTGAATCGTTGGGTCATGACCCGACTCATCAAAGAGGTGATGAAATTTAATTGTAATGAAGACCTATACTATTTAGTGAAGGCCTATACTATTTTTAGATCTGAAGTGGTGATGCAAAACAGTTTTGCATCTGATTTTAAATCGATATCTAAAAGTTTTCGTGTATAATTTTCTCCTCTATGTGATGGTATAGTATAGTATGAATATTCTCATAATGATTATTACGAGATTGTGATGATATTGTATAGTACAAAGATAATCAGATTCTCACATTGATTATTACAAGATTTACCAATGTTGTAATGTCTCTCAAGAGAAGAACAGAAAGGTGCCAGAGGCTTATCCTCTATGAGTTTAAGTGACAGATCGAAGAAGGCTCATCTCACTGTGTGCAAAAAGCAGAAGAAGGAAAGGTTACTTATGGGAGAACTATGGTTAGCGGGCCCAGTTTCCTGAATGCAGACGAGCTCACATACTTGGACAGATCTCTTATTTGTGATTAAATTGAAATTAGCGATTTTTAGTTCACAAGTTTGTACCATAGTTTGTCACTTTGTTGTCAAAGATTCTTGCTTCTTTCGTGTTCTTAGGTTCTCTTTTTCTTGTTGATGTTTGTTTGTTCCATTTATATAAAATAGTATAGAATATCCTACTCTCTCTTTTCCAGCAAACAAATTGGTATATAAAGGTATTTTCGTCCAAAAAATTAGAGAGTTTAGGGTTTTTGGTTAATTTTTTTTTTTTTTTGTCGTCTGAAGTTTCATTAGAAAAATTGTGACCAGAGTTTGAAAAACAAAAGAATAAAAAGCCAACAACTTCTAAAAAACAACAAAGCATAATATCCTAAGGGAAGGATAACTAAATGCTCCGAAGAAGCTTCCTGTCTGATTCTATCTTGCAACCACGAAGGTCCTCTCATTGCCAAGTAGGACTGGAAACGGCCATCTCGTGTTACACTCTTCGCGATCTCCTGAGCCAAGATGTTGGATTTCAGGTTATCAAATTCAAAACTGCATCTTTCAAACCCTCTCCAAAGATTTTGAACTGCAGATATTAGAGCTTTATAGCGAGGCCAGTCCAGCGGTTTAGAGATAGCTTCTATCGCAGCCTGGAAGTCCGATGATATGGTTACATCAGTCATTCGTAAGTCTTGTAAGCTTTGCACGGCCCAAATGATACATCGAAGTTCAGCTATCAATCTGTTTGGTGAGCTCGTAAAGGCATCTCTTGCATGAAACAGAACATTTCCGGAGTGGTCTCGTGCAATCCAAGCTCCGCCACTGTGAAGTTTTTTGATCCGCCAATTTGCATTTACATTGCATTTGATCGTGCCAGTTGACAGTGGTTGCAAACGAGAGGAGACAAAGAGTTTATTCGCTCTGGTTCTTTCAAGATTGGCTTCAGTAGTATTTAGGTTATGACCATAGACATGCTTCCTCCGATGCACGTTAAACGATCGACTCCACAGCCTCTTGCGTGCCTGCTAGGATTATGGCATTCCTATTTTTCCAGATACTCCAAATAAACCATGGGATCGAAACTCTGATTTTCTCCGAGATAGACAGGTCCTTCATCAGATCAAACATGTAAGCGAAATTCTCTTCTAAGGAGGAGGAGAACCCATTCAGTGGAGGGGGGATTGAAGCTTTGAGGAGTATTTGTGATGTTGCATCACACTGAAACAGAACATGGTTAATCGTCTCTGGACCACTATTGCAGAGTTTGCAGGTAATGTCAATTCCAATACCCCTTGTTCTCAGCCGATCTGCTACAGCAAGTGCACCAGACAGAGCTCGCCATAAGAACACGCACACTTTTGGTAGGGTTTTAATTTTCCAGACTGTTTTTCAAATCAATTTGAGCTTGGACAGCTGGAGGCCGCGGAGCCGGGGGAGGAAATGGACAGTTGGAGATAAGCCAGTACCCACTTTTAACTGTGTAAGCACCATGATTAGTGTGGGTCCAAATGTGTTTATCCTTCACATTCCCTAAAGGCATTTCAAGGATTTGTTTTGCATCCGCAGTAACGAAGAGCTCTCTTACTCTGTTTTCTCGCCATTGCGCCGAAGGAGAGATGAGGGAGGTTACTGATAATTCCATATCCATAATCGTCTGTCTATTGCAAGGCCTACGAGGATGTTTATCCAGCACCCATTTGTCCATCTAGATCTTTGTAGTAACTCTGTTGCCTATTGATTTTAACAGACCTCGAGACAGAAGTTCCTTGCCGTGCAATATGCTACGCCATGCATAGGAAGGTCGGTACCCTGGACCACATGTCAAGAAATCGGTATTGGCATAGTAGCGCCCTTTGTATACTCTTGCTAGGAGGGGATCTGGGTTGTTGAGAAGTTTCCAACCTTGTTTACTTGGTTAAAATCCACAATATCCCTGAAACCTAACCCTCCCTCGTTCTTAGCTTTGCACATTGTTTTCCAGGGTACCCAATGTATCTTCCTCTTTTTTCGCAAGAATTCCACCAGAAATCCATCATAGCACTTGTGAGTTTCTGGCATTGATGTTTTGATAAGCGAAAGTAGGACATAGCATAAATAGGTAGAGCCATAGCAACCGATTTTAATAAAATTTCCTTTCCCCCCAGGCTTAAAGTTTTAGCATACCATCCATTGAGACGTTTATTCAGTTTCTCTCCAATGAAGGCGAGGAGCTTCTGCTTCGAGCCACACAAACATTCAGGTAAGCCAAGGTATGTGCCAGTACCACCTTCTTTCTCTATATGCAGTAAAGATGATATGATCCGCCGAGAAATAGGATCAATGGCCTCACCAAAAGTGATAGAGGATTTTTGAAAGTTAATTTCCTGACCTAAAGCATCCCCGTAGAGTTTTAAGCATCTTAAAAATTCCAAGCACTCGCGGAGAGTCGCACAACATAGGAAGAGGCTGTCATCGGCGAATAAAAGGTGTTGAATTGAAGGGCAACTCCGAGTCAACCGCATTCCAGTCAGTCTTCCATCTGTCTCAGCTTTATTCATGATGTGAACAAGCGCCTCTGCACATAAGATGAAAAGGAAAAGAGATAATGGGTCTCCATGCCGAATCTCTCTCTCCGGGATGATATGGCCATGCGATTGACCATTCAAAAAAATCGAGTACGAGACCGAGCGCACACAGTTCATGATCCACAACCTCCATTTGTCAGCGAAACCCATTCTTTTGAAGAGCTCATCCAAAAAACCACATTCAACTCTATCATATGCTTTAGACATGTCTGTCTTAATCGCCAGAAACTCTTCCTTGCAGTTCGGATTGGTGCGCAACCCATGGATCATCTCGTGAGCTATAAGGATATTGTCTGAAATTAGACAGCCATTAACAAAAGCACCTTGTGCAGTTGACACTAGTTGAGGTAGGATCCTTTTTAGCCTATCACATAAAACTTTCGAAACAATTTTGTATGTAACTGAGCACAAGCTATTTGGTCTAAGGTCTGTCATGGAGTTAGGGTTTGGTTTCTTGGTAAAAGTACCAGTTGAGTGAAGTTCCAGTCTGCAGGAAGGTCGCCAAAGACAAAGAAAGCTTTTACTTCTGCAGTAATTTGGGGGCCAGTGATATCCCAGAAGTGTTGAAAGAATTTGCCTGTCATTCCGTCCGAACCCGGTGCACTGTCACTACTGATACTCTTTACTGCTTTCCTGATTTCTGTTTCGGTTATCGGTTTAACTAAGTCTTTGTTCATCCGGGCTGTAACTTTCCCCTGAAAATCCTCTAGGAGTTCCGATGGATTTGCAGGGTTAGAGGATTTAAATAAATTATTGAAATAATCGACTGCTATTTCTCCTTTCGCCGTCTCCTCGAATTGCTCAACACCTCTGTTATCTATTAGAGAGACGATTTTGTTCCTCATTCTCCTCGTTTGCACAAAACCATGAAAGAAAGTTGTGTTTTTGTCACCAACGACCATCCATTTATCCTTACTTTTCTGTTTCCAACAAATTTCTTCTTCTCGAGATACTCGCAGCAGTTCATCTTTCAGTTCCTCATCCTTTGACTATTAGGTCTTGCCTTAGAAGTCTCTGCATCCAAGTCCTGCTGAAGTTTACGGATCGTATCTTTAGAGTTTAAATTGGAGCTCCTTTTCCAGCGTGCTATTTCTTTACGACAATCCGAGATTCTGTCAACAAGCTTTCTATTGCCGGCTCGGTGATGCATGTTCCACCCTTTCCGTACCACCTCTTTGAAACCAGGTTTGTCGCATAGCCATTTATCAAAGAAAAAATGACCTCTATGACTAGTGTTCACTGCAGAGATTTGAGTAATCAACGGTCTATGATCTGAATGCATGATATATCATGGTTTTTACCCATTTTAGACCATGATATAAGTGGTTTTATATAGTCTTTTTGGCTATTTTCGAGTCTATATAGAGTCTTTACAGGTTCAGGTACAATTGGAGATAAATTGGAGATTTGGATACATTTTGGAGCTTAATGGAATGAAGTCACAAATTGCAACACGATGAGTGTCGATCGACACCAGGTTTTCCAATTTCCAGAAACGAGAAGTTTCCATATTTTGAAGAAAAGGAACTAATCCTATTGAACCAGGAGCTCGGTCATCTCGAACGCACAAACCGAGCATCTGCACGAGCGTCGATTAAAAAAAAGAGCTTCGATCGACACCTTACCTCAGCGTCGATCGACACATCTAGCATCGATCGACACTCGACGCAGATAGAGATGGCGGACATTGTGGTTCTAGTTCGCGACGCAGAAGACAACCTATTTGACCTTCAGGGCAATAGAAGGAACGCCCAAGGACAGAGACTTNTATTTTCGAGTCTATATAGAGTCTTTACAGGTTCAGGTACAATTGGAGATAAATTGGAGATTTGGATACATTTTGGAGCTTAATGGAATGAAGTCACAAATTGCAACACGATGAGTGTCGATCGACACCAGGTTTTCCAATTTCCAGAAACGAGAAGTTTCCATATTTTGAAGAAAAGGAACTAATCCTATTGAACCAGGAGCTCGGTCATCTCGAACGCACAAACCGAGCATCTGCACGAGCGTCGATTAAAAAAAAGAGCTTCGATCGACACCTTACCTCAGCGTCGATCGACACATCTAGCATCGATCGACACTCGACGCAGATAGAGATGGCGGACATTGTGGTTCTAGTTCGCGACGCAGAAGACAACCTATTTGACCTTCAGGGCAATAGAAGGAACGCCCAAGGACAGAGACTTGATGAGGCTGGCGCCGTCATAGTCGAACCAGCAAGACAACTTGCACCTGCAGAAGCTGGACGTGGAAGAACATTAGGCGAATACAACCGTCCAGACCAGTTCTTTGCTAATAGAGCTGCGATCCGTCCTCCTGCATTTCAGAGGAATGACTTCGAGCTGAAGCCTGCCTACTTCTCATTGGTGGCTCAGCATCCCTTCCATGGTCTTCCCACTGAGCATCCTATGGATCATATCGAGAGATTCGAAGACTTGGCATCCAGCATCAAAGCCAATGGAGTTCCATATGATTATCTCTTCTGCAAGCTTTTCCCTTACTCGCTTGCTGGAGATGCATCCTACTGGCTGAAGCAATTGGACCCAGGATCTTTGACTACTTGGGAAGACACAAAGAATGCATTCATGTGCAATTTCTTTGACGATGCGAGATCAGAAGAGCTGAGGATGAAGATCACTACATTCTCCCAAGGATCCACTGAAGCATTCAAAGCTTCTTGGGTGAGGTTCAGATCTTACCAGAGGGATTGCCCACACCATGGTTTCAGCGAGCCGCAACTCATCGGAATCTTTTACCGAGGGATTGACTGGAGGTACCAGATGGCTTTAGACGCAGCGAGCAATGGCAACTTCAACACAAGATTTCCAGACGACGCAATGGTGCTTATAGAGAATTTGGTCTCTTGTAACAGCACCAAGAACGCAGACTTCGAAAGAAGACAACACGCTGGAGTGAATGGAGGAAGCCAAATTGCTGAAGTCAACAGGAAGTTGGACAACGTACACAATCTCTTGACGGGAAAGAAGCAGGTCCACTTTGCTAATGAAGTGGAGACCTTTGAGCCAGAGCAAGAAGATGTTAACTACATCAATGGTGCTGGTTTTCAAGGTCAAAGATTTGGCAATCAGCAAAGCTTTGGGTCCTCTTCCCAGAGCCCTTTTCAGAGCAACAACTTCAACAGAACTTATGGTTCTTCTTCCTACCAGAAGCCTCCTGCTCAAGACAATAAGATGGAGTCCATGATTCAGCAAATCTTGGAAGTACAGCAGAAGATGACTGTGAACTTCAATGGGAAGATCGATGCCTTGTACACTGATCTTAATGGGAAAATTGAGTTTCTAAGTACTCATATGAAGAAGCTGGATGTTCAAGTTGCTCAAACTGCGGGAGCTTTGAAGAGACAAGAAGGAACTCTTCCTGGAAAGACGGACACGAATCCGAGACACCATGTCAATGCCATCA
>JAHZTW010000001.1:381566251-381604364 GCA_020283515.1 Alliaria petiolata
ATTTCTTTTATGCTTTCTATTCAAATAATGATTTTTGTTTCATTGATCATGTCTGAGTAGTTTGCTTGTTAGGTTTAGGGTTTTTCAAAGGTGATTAATGAATTGTTAGGTCGAATTAAATTGTTAGGATCAAATCATTAGAGTTCTTCATCTGGATTTGTGTTTAATGCTTATTCTAGCTTCATGACCTAGAATATGATATTAGGTTGATTAATAGATGCGAGAGTATTATTAATTGCATGAACTAATGTTAGATGAGCAAAATACCTATTCGCAAAGAGATTTGGTTTAGGGTTTTGTGAACAATCGAACCTGATAGTAATGCTTGTCTGAATTGTTTGAATTTGCAAAGAGATTTGGAATTCTAGGGTTTAGACATAGATAATCTTCGCAGCGAGAGTTGGTTGATTTTACATTAGTGTTTCGAGTTCTAGAACAGTTCTTCATAATTCCTAACACCCTGTCTAGACCTGCAATTTAGATCACCTGAGAATTTCTCTGAACCTAGCGTTTCGTCTCCTGAATTTACATCGTTTTTAATTGCTTTCTGTCTTTACTTTTAATTCTATTTACTTAGCTTAATTCGAATTTAGAAAGCTGTTGTGTGACTATCCCTTCTCTGTGGATTCGATCCCTAAGTACTACAACTGATCTCTTAATTTGAGAGAGTTGCTTAGGGTAAATTTGACCCATATCAATGCACTCGCAGCAGATACTCTGTCTGAGTTCTTGGAAAGAGTCTAAACCATTCAACATTCCCAAATGCTCTGTCTAGCCTGCACTAGACCCATATTGTCTCCTTGAGTCCACTGGCCTGAATATGTTCTCTCCTTCCAGCCCAAGACATCCGGTTACCAATACTAGGAACTTCCTTTATTCTACAGTCTCGAATTAGTGATCTGAACTGATAGAAAGTTGATTATGCCCTTGCTGATCCACCAATCTTCTTGTTATTGTTCATGATTTCATCAAAATCACCCACCAGAAACCATGCATCATCACATGTTGCTCCAATGTCCATGAGTTTTGCCATACTTTGTTCCTCAGATGTCTCACAGGATCACCATATACAAAAGTTAGGTAGTACGTTCTTGATCCAACTCGTACTCGGGTATCAATGATTCTGTTGTTAGAATACAAGATATGTAGCATATGGTCGTGAACATTTCCCGGAATTTGTGTTTCTCCTAGAGACTAAAACGGTGTAAGTTCAGGAGACGAAACGCTAGGTTCAGGAAAATTCTCAGGTGATCTAAATTGCAAGTCTAGACAGAATGTTAGGAATTATGAAGAACTGTTCTTAAACTCGAAACACTAATGTAAAATCAACCAACTCTCGCTGCGAAGATTATCTATGTTTGAACCCTAGAATTCCAAATCTCTTTGCAAATCCTATCAATTCAAACAAGCATTAAAGTTCAGGTTCGATTGTTCACAAAATCCTAAACCAAATCTCTTTGCGAATAGGTATTTTGCTCATCTAACATTAGTTCAGGCAATCAATAATACTCTCGCATTTATTAATTAACCTAAGATCAGATTCTAGGTCGCGAAGGTAGAATAAGCATTAATCACAAATCCAGATGAAGAACTCTAATGATTTTACCCTAACAATTTAATTCAACCTAACAATTCATCAATCACCTTTGAAAAACCCTAAACCTAACTAGCAAACTACTCAGACATGATCAATGAAACAGAAATCATAATTTGAATAGAAAGCATAAAAGAAATCAATATAAGAAATAAAGGAGTTCCAAATCTGCTCTGAAGGAGTCAAATTCTTCTCTCCAAAAACTCTCTAAAAATCTCTCTCTAAAATAATGTGTGTGTTATATGCCTAAACAATGGCTGAAAACCTCTATTTGTAGGCCTAAGTTCGCATCTTCAATTCCTTCGAAGATTAAGAAAAGTCTTGGAGATTTCTTTTTCTTCAAAATATGGAAACTTCTCGATTTTGGAAATTGAAAAACCTGGTGTCGATCGACACTAGGTGGTGTCGATCGACACCTTGCGTGTAAATCTGCTTCTGACTTCATCACTTCGTGACTTTATTCCATTAAGCTCCAAAATGCATTCAAATCTCCAATTTATCTTCAATTGTACCTGAACCTGCATATACTCTATATAGACTCGAAAATAGCCAAAAGACTCTATAAAAACACTTATATCATGGTCTAAAAATGGGTAAAAACCATGATATATTAGTGACCATCAGCAAGCTTGTGGAGGCCATGTTGGGGTTGGTATAGTCTCTAACATAATCAGTATCCTCCATTCGCCTGTCGGACAAGGGGGAGTGCATTGATTCACTCTGACTCTGCTCAGTCTCTCTAAAGTCATCCATTTTTCCTTTGCCTTTTAGGGAGGATATTGTGACTATCGGTGGGGCTTCTAATCAGAGATAGGATCTTTGTGCCACCTGATCATGAGATAATTCATCATGTATTTTCTTCATTCAAAGTTCTCTTATAGCACGTTCGGCTGGATCCGTACCATACATATACAGTTTCATTTGCTCAAACACTTATGGGACCACAACATCTAAAGGTGGGCTGAAACCGGGCGGCACTGAAGGAGCCAGAAGAGGCATGATCTGACCAGAGAGATTTGTATGGTGTTGTCTCGGTTGGTAACTAGGTCCAGCTCTATGACCTGGAGAAACACGGCTTTTATTACCTTGAAGTAGAGGGCATCTTTGTTTTTCATGCGTGAGTCTTAAGCAATTGAAACACTTCTTCCGGAAGTGTTCATATTCAATTCCCACAACTGCAACTGTACCATTAAGGATGTTCAGAGATTTGATATCTCTCACATGTTGCATCAGATCCAAAATTACCAAAGCACGAATATATTCTTGTGTGTGAGGTTTTTCCGGGTCATATTCAATCTTCTTCACATACCCCACTGCACTCGCCACTGCATCCATAGTGCTCAAGGTGAAGTAATTAACCGGAAGATTGTGCATCCGGATCTAAATCGGCGCGGTTTTGAGAAAGTTTGGCTGAGGAACTTCACAGCATCGGTCCATCACCAGCCCCCATTCATCGAAGAACCAAAGGCCGGTCTTCATCACCGTCTCTAGGTCTGTTTCCAGATCGAAGATAAACTGGAATGTCTCTCTTGTTAACGCCACACCCCGTACCCTCTCGTATATCTTCCATATTCTTGGCATCGAGCGGAGCATCCTTCCCATGTTCTGCGAGTCTGGGTTCAGAAGACGACCTATCACGCTTCTTGCACTTTGTATCATAGCACTGAAATTGTCATCATCCGGAATCATGACTGGAAGATCTTCCTCAAGAGAGATTGATTGTAAGGCCTGATTCAACACTCTATCCATCACAAGCAAAAACAAAGCTTTTTGCAACCACGATTGAGGTTTTCCAGGTGTAAACGACTGTTGAAAGAGAACTTGTTCCGTGAAAAACCCTAGAACTTGTTCGAAGTAAAAGAGGAATGAATTCTGTTTTTGGGAAGTTGGATATAAAAAAGACGATATAAGGAAACAAGATCGCGAGCCATTTTAGAAAATTTCCAAAAACACGAAAAGGGCGGCAATGAAATATTCTTTCCGGAAAGGAGAAATTTCTTGATTCTGAAAACCAAAGCCTCTAGACGAGAAGGAGGGGACTAAGCGAAAAAACATCGTTTTTGGAACGTATATCAGAAATACTTTTCTTGGTTAGTTTTTTAGTTTCAAATTCTTTTGCCTATAAGTTTAATTTGAAAGCTTATATAGTTAGTAACCAAATTGACCCTTTTTCAAAAAAGTAAATGTGCTTTATGATAGTGCGACATGTGTTAACTTTATAACTCGCTAGATTTGTAACACATGTCTAACATTAACCATATTACTATATGTGTCAATTTAAATATAACAGCTGATTGCATCTCTCGAGCCAGTGTCCAACTTTTTGGTATCAAGTGTGGGACTAAACCGAAACGAAGAATGTACCACCAACAAAACAAGCACATACATGTATGTAATAAACTACATCCTTTTTTTTTTAATCAAAGCAACTGAAGGAGTGGTTGTTTTCCTTTGCGATGGTTTATGTTCGGTGTGCATCCATGATTTGGTAGTATATCAAACCAGTTTAGTTAATTAGTAGTTATGGGAAATTAATTCTCATAACTACCAAGAAATTAAATCATCTTTTAATCTTTTACACAAAACATGTTGTTTTCACTTATTTAAAACGTAGCTTTTAATTTTAAGTTGCCTCGTTCTATTTTGACAACACTATAAACATAGAGGAATCAACATTAATAGAGATTAACGTGAAAAGTTTTATTACTAAATTGGGCAAGGATCAACGCTTGCCCAATAGTGTGACAGACGACTATATTCATATTTATCGTTAAACCGGACAAAGGTAAGTGTTGGTTACACGTTTCCGCATTAATCTTTTACACAAAACATGTCGTTTTCGCTTATTTAAAACGTAGCTTTTAATTTTAAGTTGTCTCGTTCTATTTTAGAAACACTATAGACAAAGAGGAATTAACATTAATAGAAATTAACGTGAAGAATTTTGTTACTTAATTGGGCAAAGATCAACGCTTGCCCAATAGTGTGACGGGCCATTTCTAACTGGAACTGGAATCTTTTTCGATTAGATGGACATCTGATTTTCTTCTCTAAGAGATTTTTGTTATATAAAGAAAGAATGAGAACGGACAAAAGTAACAAAGAGTCAAGTCTTACTTATTTAAGCTGGAATGAGATTTTGCTTTTCTTTCGATATTTTTCCCTGTTTATAATTACAAGGTTTTCTTACAATCCATTTTTTTTTCAACACTTTAATTTATGAATTTGCGTTTTAAATAATTATAATATAGAAGAGATCTAACAGATAAAATATAAAGAAAAAATAATGATTTTTCCCAATAATTTAACGAAAAGGGATCCATTTGATAATACATCGGTGATAGCAGAAAAATCTTGTTTCGAGTATTGAAAAGATCAATAAAAAACGTTCCTGTATCTTCTCGTATCCACAATAGAAGAAACACTTCTTATACTTTTTTTTTCTTTTGATAACTCAGGTATTCCGGACCTTTGACCCAGACAGTCCTGGGATGAGGTGGCTCGTTGAGTACCCTCCATCATGTGAAACATCAAGGCCCAAGCCCAGAAGCCAACTGGCCCAGTAGGTGTGTGTAAAGTTTCCAAGGGTAGCATCGAACCCGGGAGGCGACCACAGCCACTGGGTTCTTCTTATACTTTTGACGACAACACTATAACAATTCTCACATTATAAATAGATCTTTTTTTTTATTGTCTTCTTCAAATTTAGTTTCGAAAGATTTAGTCTCGATGAAATCCGATAGATAAAAAATTTTGACGAGATTTAGTCTTGGTGAAATCCAAACGATTTTATTACTAAAAACCCTAAATAATACCAAAAAATTCTACTACAGTTATCGCGGCTGTCACTATTCGAACCCAAAATCGTATTAGTAATACCCCAAAATTTTGGATAACTCGGTTCAGATACGATTTAGCTAAACCGGATGGAAATCTATACTATATAAAAGTTGATGCATTATGCCATTGAGAACATCTACATAGGACGAAAAAACTCAATTTGATTGGTCCAAATCAGCGTTTTCATTAAACACAAAAATGTTAAATATGATTAATATTTTAATTAAATTAAAAACACAAAAACGAAATTATCATAATATAATAGAAAATTAAGATAAAAAAATTTAACTAACAAAACAGATAAAAAAAATTATGCCAAAAATCCAAATCTATAGCATTTGTCAAAATAAAATGGGTTTTCTGCAAATAAACCCTCGATTATGTTTTATTTTGCAACTCTATCCTCAACTCTCGGAAAATGCAGGTCAACCCCACCAGCTCTTGGTCAACCCGTAATATAACCCTTGTCTATATTGACGTGGCAAAAATAGATGTCATCCGAAAAACGAACGGAACTTGAAACGCACTGTTTGAGTTAAAAACAAAACGACAAGAAGTTTAAAAGTAAATGTCATTTGAAAAGAAAAAACGACAAGGCAGTGAGATTGTTTTCATCCAACCAGCCTTTAAAGACACAGCCGAAGCCACCTTCTCCGATCACACTGTCCGGTCTGAAGTTTCTGGTGGCGAGTTTGAGCTCGTTGAAGCTTAAAGCTTTTGACGGTCTTCGAATCAATTATCTCCCTTTCCGGCTTGAGATGCTTATACCGTACATATCACTACTTTTACCTCCACAGACACATGTGTTCACCAATTTCAGAAATTGGAGCAAAATCAAAGTTAGAAATTTCTGAGACTTGATTTTATAAAAACAGAGAAATGGTACCATTGTGGAAAAACGCAGAGAAACGTGGAGGTGGATCCGGTGGTTGGGAGTTGTAACAGCCTGAAGATGGCGGTTCTTCACGGCGGTGATGTCAGCTTCTCGCTATCGGCTTGTTCTTCACCGGATTGAAGATTTTCGTTCGCGCGTGAAGAGAGAGTTGTGTGTCGGCAACGATTGGTGGTTACGTCTACTCTTGAGAAAGAAAAAAAAATAGATAAAAAAGAAGAAGAAGCAAAATTAAACCAAATACACCCCGATCAACGGAGTCTACGGAGAATCCAACAATCTTCAGAAATCAGAAGTCTCCGTTCTCCGTCCATGTGTCTGCCGGTGAAGTGTGACAAGGCTCGGGAGACTTTTTCCCAATCCTAAATTTTCTATTTCTTCTGGAGTGCTATTTATTAGCCTAATCTAATTCCTTCGTCTTCTACACTTTTACTCAAGCTTATCGCCAGAGTCTGTAATTTCCGATCCCCAATTTTTGAGAGTTTTTAATATTATTAAAAAAACTTTAATTTGGTTTGTTGGTTTCGATCGGGTTTGTTTGAGTTTGGTTTGATGGTTCGTTTTGGAACCGGGTATTGTCGATCGATTGTACCAATTCATGACACGTGTTACACAAAACACCATGATTTTTGATTCTGATGGTTTTTTCCAAAACGCAGCGTTTTTGTTTCCGTTAATGATATAACGTCTGTTACACCCGAGGGTTATATTGCGGGTTGAACAAAAAGTGGTGAGGTTGACCTGCATTTTCCGAGAGTCGAGGATAGAGTTGTAAAAAAAAAGACAATCGAAGATTTATTTGCAAAAACCCAAATAAAATAGAAATTCAATGTCACAAAAGCTAAACTAACAAAAAACAAATTTGGAAATCAATAACCAAAAAGTTAAGTTAACAAAAACAAAATCCATCTTAAAATTAAAAACACAAAAAAACGAAAATTATCATATTATAATGAAAAATTAAAATAAAAAAAAATTTAACAAATAAAAGGAAATTATGTCAAAAATCCAAATCTATATTTTTTGTCAAAACAAAATAGAAATTAAATGTCACAAAAGCTAAATTAACAAAAAAAAAACGAATTTGGAAATCAATAACCAAAAAGTTAAGTTAACAAAAAAATCAACTTAAAATAACTAATTTATTATATGTTACCTCTTTAAAAAATCAATATAAAAATGTTTAACTAATAAAAAAATTGAAAGCTTTTAACTAATAAAAAGTTAAAATAAAAAGTTAAAGTTGATGCATTAAGCCATACACAGGATTAGAAAATCAATTTTATTCGTCCAAATCAATAATTTTATTAAACATAAAAATTTAATTTAATTAAATCAAAACAAACAAAAAGATAACGAAAGTTAACATTTTAATTAAAATGGCAATTAATACCAAAAAGGTAAAATTAAAAAAATATAAGATCATCTAAAATTAAATTAACTTGATATTTAGAATAATTATTTAAGATAAAAAACGGAAATTATGTTTTACAAAATGTCAATACAGTTAAAATAGAAATCAATAACAAAAAAAAATTAGCACAAAAAGAAACATCAAAAATTAATTTAACAAGATATCTAGGTTAATTATTTAAGTAATCAATATAAAAAGTTTAAAAAATAGGAAACGAAAAAGAAAATTATGTCTTAAAAAATGTTTATACTTCCCAAAAAATTTTATGTCAAAATAAAAAGAGTTAAATTAATAAAGAAAAAAATCATCATGCATTATGTCATTGAAGTTGTTTACATAGGACGAAGAAACTCAATCTCATTGGTTCAAATCAGCGTTTTCATTAAACAAAAATATTAAATATGATTAACAATTTAAATAAATTAAAAAACATAAAAAACGAAAATTCTCATAGTATAATAGAAAATTAAGATAAAAAAGTTTAACTAACAAAACAGATAAAAAAAGTTATGTTAAAAATCCAAATCTATAGCGTTTGCCAAAATAAAATAGAAATTCAATGTCACAAAAGCTAAACTAACAAAAAAACAAATATAAAAATCAATAATCAAAAAGTTAAATTAACACACAAAAAAATCATCTTAAAAAATTATTTTATTATATTCAAACTCTTTAAAAATCTATATAAAAATGTTTAATTAAAAAAAACTTGAGAGCTTTTAACAAATAAAAAGTTAAAGGTAATGCATTAAGCTATACATAAGATTAAAAAAATCAACTTCATTGTCCAAATAAGCATTTCTATTTAAACATAAGAAGTTAAATTTAACTAAATCAAAACAAACAGACATAAATCAAACATACTCTTTAAATATACAAAGACTAATACACTACCTGCTTCTGATTTAAAAACTATAAAAAAAAAACATTACACAATTAACTTTTATACTCGAAATATAATAAGTAGTAAAATATTTTTTTATACATAGCCACTACTTATATATGAGCCAACATTAACAACACATGAGTAACACCTTCTAAAATTATATTTAAATAATAAAGTATGACGGATTTATGAATCAAACTTAGATTGGTATATCTAGATAGACTTTTCAAATCAAAACATGGAAAAAACAAATAAAGATAAAAACAGTAAAAATGATGTGAAGACTCTACATCATCTTACAAGTTTAAAAACCAAATTATCAAATAGTAGACTGCAAATAAAACAGATATCAATGATAAACTGAATAGAGGTATAAGTTAAAACTTATGGAAGGCCTGGTAGAGAAGCAAGAAACGGCTTTGCATGATCATTGCAGCTTCCCAACAAAACTACATGCAGCCTTTCGTTGTTCTCGACAACTCGATCTTTTTCTTAATTGTCTCAAACATACTTGTGCAAAACTCAGTATGCATATTAGCAACCGAGCGACCAGTTCCTCTATATATTCCAACAAATTCGCATTACACTTTGCATTCAAATTAAAAAAATTGATAAAACAACATACCTAATTTAAAAAAAAATAAAAAAATTGTTATCAACATGAATCACAAATTATATATGCATAGTTACACAACATCAATGAGACATTCAATAAAAAAACCAAATATTTAAACACATAAAACTGAGAGAAAGAACTATAAAAGTCACAAGAAAAACAAAATAAAACACCAAGATCTTATCAAGGAAACTCTTCTCTAAATCAAGCATGTGTGCATATCGAAGTTGGATAATTCGATAGGTTATCATTACTATTATTTTACTTAATAAGATTTTTAATTTTATAAACATAAATACGAAAAATTACATATTATATTTTAAATTATTTTATATAATAAAATTTTCTAAAATTTTTTTATGGTTTTAATAATTTAAAAGATATTAACGAAAAAAAATTAAACCAAATTATTAATACACATCCGCGCGCGGATTAATAACCTAGTGAATTTAATAACCTAGTGAATAGTTAGATTTCAGGTGGAAGAAACTCGAGAAAGTAAGTACATTTTGTGTCTTCTTGCAGTTACCAAAAGAGAAACAACAACACCTAGAAATCTCGGCGAAGGAACACACAGCCGAGACAGAAATGAGCCGGGCATTGTTCAGAAACGTCGCCGCCGACGCCGCCCGGCTCATACGGCGTAATGTGGCGGCAGAACTTATTTCCGACGTTAGGCGATTGCAATCGAGGCCTTATTTCCGCTCGCATCAGCTTCTCGGGAGAGCGAAGGAAACAGGAATCTCACCTTCTTCGGGTTTCTGTTCATCGTCTTCTTCCTCGTCGTTTGCGTCGGCGGGTTTCGTCGGATGGTATCTCGGTATGGTGAAATCACGCCCCGTTCTCACAAAAAGCGTCACTTCCTCGCTTATTTACATCGCCGCCGATTTGTCTTCTCAGGTACTCACTTTGAAAATTGCTTCAAATTTTAGGTTTTCAGAAAAAGTGTTCCTTTGTTTTGATTACATTTTGAGATTGCAATTTACTGGAAAAATTGGTTTCTTTTAGTTTTAACTCTTTAAATTGTTGTTCCTCTCTTTGACATTTATGCCTTAGTTATGAGATTCACAGATATAAAATGGCTCATTTTTTTGGGGTCTATATAATTGTGAATAGAATGAGTAAAGTTTTGATTCTTGTTGGAGTAATGTGTTCTAGAAAACACAAAAGGAATTGAGTTATGGAACTTCTTGAATGTTGCTGTTAAATGTGAATTTGAGATGTTACATTTCCTTGAGGTGTATCGTTTTTTTTTTCTTGAGAACTGACTTTAAGAGCTGAACATTGGTTCACTTTGTGTTGATCTTTTTCGACAGACGATTGCGAAAAGTTCTTCGGAGTCTTATGACTTGGTGAGAACAGCAAGGATGGGAGGGTATGGACTATTTGTCTTGGGTCCAACACTTCACTATTGGTTCAATTTCATGTCGAGACTCTTTCCCAAACAAGATTTGATCACAACGTTTAAGAAAATGGCCATGGGACAGACGATCTACGGGCCTACCATGACCGTGGTTTTCTTCTCGTTGAATGCATCCTTGCAGGGTAAGCTTCTTATATATATCTGAGACCAGACTTGTGCTAGGAAAGGAAGAAAACATTCTAATTGCAATTCTTCTATTGTCTGAAAACTTCTTCTCAAAATTATGATACCTTCCAATCCAACTCTGAATCTACAAGAAAATCTTTGAACTAGATAAGTTTACTTGACATTCACAGTCTTTGCTCCACACTAGAGTTTTTCGCGATTCTTAGATCATTTTCGCGGATGGGTAGTATGTGTTGAGGTGAGAATGATTACTGATGATTGATTGATTATTTCCATAAGCTGTCCCGCAGTCTCGAATCTGTCAGGTTGTAACTTCTGTTTTTAGTTTACTGAGAGGTCACAAAGGTTTCAGAACAAGTTTTCTCTCTGCCTCTTGAATGTAGAGATCTTCGGTTCACTTTTTTGCTCTTAGGTTTGTCTAATCTTGGACTTGTCTTAGAAATATACAAAGATAATCCCATTGATACCAGTGAATGGAGTTTCATTTTTATCTGAGTGGTTTTGATTTACACGAAACCATGTTCTAAGCTATTCTGCATTCCCGTTGTTTGTTCAGGCGAAAGCGGCTCAGATATACTTGCCAGATTGAAAAGGGACTTACTCCCTGCGATGTTTAACGGTGTCATGTATTGGCCTTTATGTGATTTCATAACATTTAGGTTCTTCCCCGTTCATTTACAGGTAACAATCATTTGACTAGCGCTTCTTCTGTTTAGTTCATCTACAGGTAACAATCTTGGTCTTGCTGCTCATCTCAGGATGCACTCACTCTGTTCTTGCTTTTAATTTTTCCTGCAGCCTCTTGTAAGCAACTCGTTTTCGTATGTATGGACAATCTACATGACTTACATGGCAAACCGTGAAAAACCAGTCGCCATTTCAAGCTGAAACACTCAAAATATCTTCCGACATTGTCTCAGCCCACCTTATGTATGCATTGCCCTGTGGTTGAGGAATGAAGAAACACAGCCTGAAAGCTAATAACTAAATTGCAATTAGTTAAATGACTCGAGCATTCGTCAAAAAAGTTATGTTCTCTGTCTGTAGTTTTAGATTGGTAAATGTAAGAATTTTTGAAGAACTGTACATTTTGAAATGAATGATTTCACTTAAGCAATGAGTCTGGTTTCCTCTTATTGCTTCTATGAAACTGGATGTTAAAATGTTCTTTTGCTTTCATGGAAAATTTGTTACATTAGAGACATGAGGTGAACAAAAAAAATACAGAAAAAACGAAGTAAAGATATCTGCTAATCAAACTAAACAAATGGTATATAAACTATATATATATATATCTATCAGAACTTGTACAACCCTCAAGCCTCTTTGTTTCCCATCAAAGCTTTCTTCAAGAACTCACTAATGGAAAGAATCTATCAATCAAAGATATATCGGTTCCATGTCGAGAAAACCGGTGTATCGGCTAAACAATGGCAGTCTTTTTCTACAGCTTTTACTCCTCGGAAGCACGAGAACAGACCTTCTCTAGATGTAAAGGCCAGTCCTCTCCAAGAACCCGAGGATCCAACTCCACGGCGGCGCGAAAATCCAGCATCGATACTCGGTTTTGTCGGACACGGGAGCTCGCCAAACGCAAACAAGGCTCGACCAGCCTTCTCACAAACGCGTCCAACCCACTGTTCAACACGTTAGCAGAGTCCGTCGATAGCTTTATCCCTTCCATCTCCAGTCTCCTCTCCAACCGCATCCTCAACGCGTTTGTATCAGGCAGCTTGCCGCTATTTCGACAAGTCTCCCCGCCGAGTTTGAAAGACTTTCTTGCTCCGTGGATGGAAACGCCGAGTGGAGCGGTTAACGGGCTTCTGCTCTGCACGCTCGGGCTTCCCGTCGTCATCTGTTCGACCTCTTCTCCGTCTTCTACAGAAGCTGGAAGCCTCCGCGCCTTCGACATCGACTCGTCGTTCGTCGTAGTGATGCTCTGAGGCTTCCCAAGCGGACCGAGCGGGCTCGGCCGGTCTCTGAACTTCCTCGACCTGCATTTTCGAGGCGAATGAGGGAAAGCCGAATCGCCACCGTGAAGAGACTGACCGGATTTGTTCGGAGGAGGAGGAGGATTCGCGGCGACGCTTGCGTTCTTGAGAATCGAAGTTATTAGACGGTTGTGGAGACGGACGTGCTCTCTACCGATGGTCTTGACACAAAGCTTATCGAACTCAGGCTTGCTTATCCTCGAGGTGAGGAATTTTCCGAGCTGTTCGAAGTAACTGTTGGCTCTCGAGTGCCCGATTTTCTGGTAAATTAGGGCTTTAATCTCGAGAGTGTTCAATCGGGGAAAGCATTGATCAGACCCCATCTTCTTCCCAACAAAGTTTCACCTGAAACTAAATCCAGATTTCCTCCAAATCAAGATTCATGAAGATCCAAGATTGCAGCGGAATTTGGGAATTTTCTCGAATTTCAAGACCTAAAAACCCCAATTCTCAATTCGTAAACCTGATATCAAAAATCAAAACAAAGTATGTTAAAATTCTGGAGATCGAATTGAGAGAGAAGAAGTTCAATTCGAACATCAATTGGGTCAGCTTACTAACTAAGAAAGTAAAATCAAACACAGATTCTGAACCAATTCATCAAGAATTTGGTTTTTCGGGAGCATAATCGAGGTGAGTAAGTATCGGAAACGGAGAAAACGAATGAGAAATTGAGAGGATCCGAAAAGTTTGAAGCATCAAGGTTTTCTCGAAGAAGCAGTCAAAATCAATCAAAATTGAGAAGAGAGAAATGAAAAAACCCAGGGTAATTGATAGTAGAAGATTGACGGAGATTAGAGGTTGAGTACGAACCAGTAGACGCGATTGATTTAGCCGCGAACTTTGCTCTTTTTGTTGTTGCAGAAGTGCTTCTCTTTGTGCCCTAAAGGGATTTTTGTTTTTCTTATGTTATTTTATCGAGTTCGCTTGTGTTTTGTTTTTTTTTGTGTGTGTGTGTGTGAGTTTTTCGTACGTGCGTATATAGGAGACCAAAGTTCAAAGCGGGGCACTAAAAGTTATTCATCCTAAGAAATAAGAAAAATGTTATAATTGTTATGAATATAAGATGGATGCCCATTATAAGGCCCATTTTTTAGAAGGTTCTATAAATTAGTTTTTACCTCTTTATCAAGTAAAACTTTCTCCTTGTATTCATATATAAATGATCCTTTATCTATTGGAATAATATACATCAATTCTTTTTTTTTTTTTCTTTATTCACAACACGTTATCAGCACGAAATCCTAACCGCCTGAGCTAAGAGGTATTCGATTCTATATTTTGTTTTTTAGTGTTTAATATTCCAACTTTGAATCATGTTTATTATTAATTCATGGTTCATAAGAATGGATTACTTATCAGTATTATGATAATCTCCAGCAGAGATTCAAATTATATATTTATTTTATTGTTATTTGTTATGATGAATTCTCCTGAAGAGATTCAATACACATATAAACGTGATATATTATGATAAATTCTCTATCAGAGATTTAAATCACATATTTATTATTATTTTTATACATCACGTTTTATCTTTATATTATCTTTTTGCTTTATCGAAATTGTATCATGGTTAATGTTTTTAAATTCATTACATAGTAATAAATTAAAGCTCACGTTTATTTTTGCCATGTTTAATGTTTTAAAAATTCGTTACATAGTAATTAATTAATTAAAATCGAAATTGTGCCATTTATATAAAGCAAACGTTCATAATAATAATCGCTCATATTTATAAATTAAATATTATATATATTATTTCTGCATATAGTTGTTAAACTGAATATTGTATATATGATTTCTGCATATAGTTCATAAACTGAATATTGTATATATGATTTCTGCATATAGTTCATAAACTGAATATTGTATATACTATTTCTGCATATAGTCATTAAACTGGATATTATATATACTATTTCTGCACCTCGTTATTAAACTGATATCGTTTAATTTTACATGAAATTGTTGTCACACATGTCTGAATTTCTTTGATTCACTTTGAACAGTAATTGTTTATTTGTTCTTATGTATTACGAAACTTGCAGAATTTTATTTGTTTGATTTTCTTATCACTATGAACAACATTGCATGATATGAATAAATTATAGCAATGACTTTGCATGATAGCAATGACGTTGCATGATGTTTTATTCTATGAAACCTTACATCATTACTTTATTATTTCAGTAATGTCGAAACTTACGAGCCTTGAATTTCGAGCTCTTGATGTCTCCGGAGACAACTACTTGGCATGGGCACTAGATGCTGAAACTCATCTAGATTCAAAAGATCTCCTTGAGACCATCCAAGAAGGAAATGAAACTCAAAGTAGAGACAAAGCAAAGGGAATGATCTTCCTTCGCCATCACCTCCATGAGGATCTCAAGAATGAATACTTGACGGTGAAAGATCCCAAAATTCTTTGGAATGATCTGAAAGATAGGTATGATCACCAGAAGACTATGATCTTACCTAAAGCCCGTTACGATTGGACCCATCTGCGACTACAAGACTTTAAGTCTGTAAGTGAGTATAACTCAGCTCTTTATAAGATTACTTCCCGGTTGGAATTATGTGGAGAGAAGATAACGGATGCTGATAAGTTAGAGAAGACATTCTCTACTTTTCATGCAAATAACATTATCCTGCAGACACAATACCGTGAAAAGGGATTCCTGAAGTATTCCCAGCTAATCTCTTGCCTCCTTGTTGCTGAGAAAAACAATGAGCTATTGTTGAAAAACCATGGACTACGTCCAACGGGTTCTGCTCCATTCCTTGAAGCGAATGTGACATCATTTGATAAGGCAAATAACAATGGTCAAAGAAGTGGCTACACACGTGGTCGTGGGCGTGGTCGTGGTACTGGTCGTGGTTATGTTCGTGGGCGTGGATACAGTCAAGGGAGAGGTCGTGGAGTTCAATTTAAGAACTCATACTCTCACCAGAAGTGGGAAAACAAAGATGGTAATAAACAAGAGAAGGGAACATATGTGAATATATGTTACCGTTGTGGAGGAAAAGACCATTGGTCTCGTACATGCCGTACACCAAAGCATCTTGTTGAGCTCTATCAACAATCAGTGAAACAAAAGGGAAAGAAAGTGGAAACAAATATGGTGTACGAAGATGGAGAAAATGACTTTGACTTTGGTGATACCACTCACATGGATCTCTCCGATTTTCTCAATGATGAAGAGAACGAGACTCAGAAATAATTGTTTAAGGAACTTTAGTTCTTAATTTATATTTTATGGCTTTTGGATTTTGACTTTTGCATTTTAGCTTTTTGGATTTTGGATTTTGGCTTTTAATTATTTGGTTTTTGATTTTTATTCTATGCATTTATGTATTTTGAGATATGATTTATTTTACTAAGTTATTGAATTTATTTATAAGTTATATTTATGTGAGAGTAATTTATTTTATTTATTTATTTGAAGAATAATGAATGGTGGAGATTTATGCTTGGCAGACAGTGCAACTAGTCATACTATTCTGAAAAATAAGAGATATTTCTCTTCTTTGATAATGAAAGAAGCAAGTGTAAGTACCGTAACAGGTAGTGCAAAGATAATTGAAGGCTCTGGAAGAGCAAATATATCATTGCCTATGGGAACACAATTCGAAATTGTGGATGCATTATACTCTCCTAAGTCTCAAAGAAACTTACTAAGTTTTAAAGATATTCGCCGAAATGGATATCATATTGAGACTATGAACAAAGAAAATGTTGAATACCTTCAAATCACAAGTAATACCCAAGGCTCTAAAAGTATTTTGGAAAGACTACCTGCATTCTCCACTGGACTATACTATACTACGATAAATTTGATTGAGGCAAATGCTATAGTAAACCAAAAGTCCACGGAAAACATAAACGTTTGGCATGACCGGTTAGGCCATCCCGGTACAATAATGATGCGGAAGATTATCACTAATTCATGTGGACATTCATTGAAGAACCAGAAGATTCTTCCTAATGATTTCTCATGTGCTGCTTGTTCGCAAGGCAAGCTGATTATACGGCATTCACCAGCCAAGATAAATTCAGAATCGATAAACTTTCTGGAACGCATACAAGGCGATATTTGTGGGCCGATTCACCCATCATGTGGAACCTTTAGATATTTTATGGTTCTAATTGACGCATCTAGTAGATGGTCACATGTATCCTTGTTATCAACTCGAAACTTGGCGTTTGCGAGGTTACTTGCTCAGTTGATTAGACTACGAGCACACTTTCCAGATTTTCCTTTAAAGACAATTCGTCTTGACAATGCTGGTGAATTTACGTCTCAAGCTTTTAATGACTATTGCATGTCTATTGGGATAAGTGTTGAACATCCTGTAGCACATGTTCACACACAAAATGGTTTAGCAGAATCATTAATCAAACGTCTTCAATTAATTGCTAGACCATTACTTATGAAATCAAAACTCCCAATATCTGCTTGGGGCCATGCTATATTACATGCGGCAGCACTGATTCGCATCAGGCCAACGAGTAATCATAAGTTCTCCCCATCACAAATGGTTCTAGGTCAGGAACCAAATATTTCCCATTTGAAAGTTTTTGGATGTGCTGTATATGTTCCAATTGCTCCACCACAGCGATCTAAGATGGGACCTCAGAGGAGGTTAGGAATATATGTTGGATACGATTCCCCATCAATAATTAAGTATCTCGAGCCTTCCACAGGGGATTTATTCAAGGCTAGATTCGCAGACTGTCATTTTAATGAGTCTGTTTTTCCAACATTAGGGGGAGAAAATAAACCGCTGGGAAAAGATATAAGTTGGAATGCATTATCAATGTCTTATCTTGATCCTCGGACTAAAGAGTGTGAATTAGAAGTCCAAAAGATAATTCATTTACAGAGCTTAGCAAATCAGCTGCCAGACGCTTTTACTGACCCAAAAGGTGTGATAAAGTCACATATCCCAGCTGTAAATGCTCCAATAAGAATAAATATCCCCGAAGGACAAAATCAAACTGCTAATGAGTCTAAGACACGTATGAAACGTGGTAGACCTATTGGTTCCAAAGATAAAATTCCTCGAAAAAGAAAAGGAGCAGAAATTGGCAATGATGAAACCGAGGTAATTACAAACGAGGGATCTCCAGAAGAGACCTTAGACATGACCCATAAAGAAGTTCAGGTACCTGACAATGAAGAGATCTCAATTAATTATACCATGTCTGGAATAAAATGGAACCGAAAGCAAATCGACGTCGATGATATTTTTGCATGCAATGTAGCAGTTGATGTTATGGATGAGGATCATGAACCAACATCTATTGAAGAGTGTACACAAAGAAGTGATTGGCCAAAATGGAATGAAGCAATAGATGCAGAATTAAAATCTCTCGCAAAGAGAGAAGTATTTGGACCAGTAGTCCGTACACCTAAAGGTGTAAAACCAGTGGGACATAAATGGGTTTTTGTACGTAAGAGGAACGAAAATGGTGAAATTGTGAGATATAAAGCACGTTTAGTTGCACAAGGATTCTCACAAAGACCTGGAATTGATTATGAAGAGACATATTCTCCTGTGGTGGATGCAACTACTTTCAGGTTCCTCATTAGTCTGGCAATAAAAGAAGGGCTTGATTTGCGTTTAATGGATGTCGTCACAGCCTACTTATATGGACCACTCGAAAATGACATTTATATGAAAGTCCCAGAAGGATTTAAACTACCTAAAGTGGTAAACTCAACTTTTCGAGAACAATACTGCATAAAGTTAAATCGATCTCTTTATAGATTAAAACAATCAGGGCGTATGTGGTATAACCGCCTTAGTGAGTACTTGATAAAAGAAGGCTACAAGAATGACCTTGTTAGTCCATGCATCTTTATAAAGAGATTTGGGAAAGGATTTGTTATAATTGCAGTATATGTTGATGATTTAAATATTATGGGAACTCCTGCAGAGATTTCATACACAGTAGAATATTTGAAGAAAGAATTCGAGATGAAAGATCTTGGGAAAACAAAATTTTGTTTGGGACTACAAATTGAACACCTAAAGAATGGAATTCTGGTGCATCAAGAGACATACATCGAAAATGTTCTCAAAAAGTTCTATATGGATCAAGCACACTCTTTGAGTAGCCCAATGGTTGTAAGATCACTCGATGTTTTAAAGGATCCGTTCCGCCCTCGAAAAAACAATGAAGAAGTCCTTGGTCCTGAAGTACCATACTTAAGTGCAATAGGAGCATTGATGTACCTTGCTAGTCACACAAGACCTGATATATCATTTGCAGTGAATTTGTTAGCAAGGTTTAGCTCATGTCCAACTCAAAGGCACTGGAATGGGATTAAACATATACTTCGTTACCTCCAAGGAACGAAAGACATGGGATTATTCTTTTCTAACCTATCCAAGGAAGACTTGATTGGTTTTGCAGATGCAGGATACTTATCTGATCCCCATAATGCTAGATCGCAAACGGGATATGTATTCACATGCGGAGGTACTGCTATCTCTTGGCGTTCTATGAAGCAAACCATCACAGCCACTTCTTCTAACCATTCAGAGATTTTAGCTATTCAGGAAGCTAGTCGCGAGTGTGTATGGTTAAGATCGGTAGTGCAACATATACGAGAAGATTGTGGTATCTTTGAAGGAAAAGAAGCTCCAATAATTATGTATGAAGACAATGCTGCATGCATTGCACAACTCAAAGACGGATACATCAAAGGTGATAGAACAAAGCATATTCTACCAAAATTCTTCTTCACACACGATCTACAGAAGAATGGCGATGTACGTGTTCTACAGATCCGTTCAAGCGAAAATTTGGCTGACTTATTTACCAAGGCGCTACCTACTGCTACTTTCAAGAAGATGGTTCATCACATCGGATTACTCGTCTCAAAGATCTCGACGTATGTACTCATTAGGGGGAGTAATTGCGCGTTGTACTCTTTTTCCCTTAACCATGGTTTTTCCCATTGAGTTTTCCTGGTGAGGTTTTTAATGAGACAGCATCTTAGGCGCATTACGAGTTATTTCTTTATAATGGACATCCAAGGGGGAGTGTTATGAATATAAGATGGATGCCCATTATAAGGTCCATCTTCTAGAAGGTTCTAGAAATTAGGTTTTACCTCTTTACCAAGTAAAACCCTCTCCTTGTATTCCTATATAAAGGACCCTTTACCTATTGGAATAATACACATCAATTCCTTCTTCTCTTCTCTTTATTCACAACAATAATAATGACTATATGACTTATCGTATAGATAAATATTAATAAAGACGAAAATTTATTACCAGTAAAAGAAGGAAGTACTGGTAAGAGAGATAAGAGAGATGTTTGTATTATATTTTGAATGTCTGAAAATGTGTTTACAAATGAACGAAATCGTTCGTTTATATAGAAGAGAAAAAGAGAAATTTACTGTGCGCGCATAGTGATGGTGGGCTCCACTTTCGTTTATATTTGACGCAGCTTTTGATGAATTTTGTTTGTTGTTATTTTTCACATTTATAACACTCCTCCTTGGAGACCAGTGTCACTATCGCATCTTGCTTAACGTCTTTGTTGCCTCGTTAAAAACCTTTCTAGGAAAACCCAGTGGGAAAAACCATAGTCAGGTAAAAAGAGTACAACCACGTAAGCTCCCCCTCGAATGAGCAGGGTGTCACCTCATAGGTCTTGTTGGCGACGCATTCCAATGTTATGGACATGTTTCCTAAACATAGTGGTGGCTAATGACTTTGTGAAGAGATCGGCTGCATTGTCACATGATCGAACATATCTTACTTCAATTTTTTTATTCTTCTCGAGCTCTTGAGTGTATGAAAAGAACTTCGGAGGAATATGTTTGGTCCTATCGCTTTTGATATAACCTTCCTTCTTTTGGGCAACACATGCAGCGTTGTCTTCATACAAGATAGTTGGCTCCGTATTTACGTGAATTCCACTACTTGACTGTATGTGTTGGCTTATTGATCTTAACCATACACATTCTCTACTTGCTTCATGCAATGCAATGATCTCAGCATGATTTGAAGAAGTGGCCACAAGCGTCTGTTTCTGAGAACGCCAAGATGTAGCAGTGCCTCCGATCGTGAAAACGTATCTGGTTTGAGATCGGGCTTTATGTGGATCTGATAAATATCCTGCATCTGCAAAACCAATCATTTGACCGTTTGAACTTTTAGGATAAAACAAACCTAAATCAATAGTCCCTTGAAGGTAACGAAAGACATGTTTAATCCCATTCCAATGTCTTCGTGTAGGGGACGAACTGAATCTTGCCAGAAGATTAACGGCAAATGATATATCAGGTCGTGTATAATTTGAAAGATACATGAGGGCTCCAATTGCACGTAGCTTGGTACTTCGGGACCAAGTATCTCTTCATTTTCTTCATGTGGTCGGAATGGATCATTTTCAACCTGAAGTGATCTAACGACCATAAGAGTACTCAGAGGAGTTGCTTTATCCATATTAAAGCGTTTTAACACTCTTTTGGTATATGTGGATTGGTGCACAAATATATTATTTTGAGAATGTTTAATTTGTAGGCCAAGACAATACTTTGTCTGTCCGAGATCTTTCATCTCAAATTCTCCTTTTAGATAATTTGATGCCTTTTGTATTTCTTCTTGAGTTCCGATAATATTTAGATCATCAACATATACCGCGATTATTACAAATTCGGATGTTTTTTTCTTGATAAAACACATGGGCATATAAGATTGTTCACATATCCTTCTTTCGTTAAATGCTCACTGAGACGATTGTACCACATACGTCCAGATTGCTTTAGCCATATAATGATCTTTGCAATTTTATTGCACATAACTCTTTAGGTTTGGAATTTAATGCTGTTGGCATCTTGAATCCATCAGGGATTCTCATATAGATATCACTATCTAATGATCCATATAAATATGCCGTAACGACATCCATAAGACGCATTTCTAGATTTTCACTAGCTGTTAGACTCATCAGGAATCTAAACGTGATTGCATCCATAACAGGAGAATATGTTTCCTCATAATCTATTCCAGGTCTCTGAGAAAAACCTTGGGCAACAAGGCGAGCTTTGTATCTCATAATCTCATTTTTCTCGTTTCGTTTTCGAACGAAAACCCATTTGTATCCAACTGGTCTCACATCTACAGGTGTGAGCACAATAGGTCCGAATACATCTCGTTTATTAAGCGAGTCAAGTTCGACTTGTATATCATCCTTCCACTTTAACCAGTCATGCCTCTTTTGGCATTCATACATAGACTTAGGTTCTGGATCTTCGTTTTCCTCATTTATTTCCTTAGAAACAAGGTATGAGAAAACGTCATCAACTTCATCCATTTCAATTCGATTCCATATCTTTCCATTATGGATGTAATTGATAGAGATCTCATGATTTTCTTTGGGTTCATGATGCTCTATATTGTCATTATTTTCATGACTCGTTTCCTCCAAAATATTTTCAGCTATTTTGGGTATGTTTTGCATTTCATTTTGCTCTTGTTTTCTAGAATTTTTATTCTTAGAACCGATTGGTCTACCACGCTTCAAGCGTGTTCTAGATTCACGTGTATTATCTGCTTTTTCACGTTCTTGTGGTATTTCAATACGAGCAGGAGCATTTACAGCCGGTATATGAGATTTAGTTACCGTTTTCGTATCTGCAAATGCATCTGGTAGCTGATTTGCTATGTTCTGCAAATGCATAATTCGCCGAACTTCTAGTTCAGACTGTTTTGTGGGAGGATCAAGGTGTAATAATGTTCGTACACTCCATTTTATATCCTCTCCCATTTCTTTATTTTCTCCCCCTAGAACCGGGAATACATTTTCATCAAAATGACAATCGGCAAACCATGCCGTAAAGACGTCACCAGTCTGCGGTTCTAGATATCGTATAATTGAAGGAGAATCACAACCAATATATATTCCTAACCTTCTTTATGGTCCCATCTTCGTGCGTTGTGGTGGTGCTACAGGCACATACACCGCACAACCAAAAATTCTTAGATGAGATATATTGGGCTCCCGGCTAAATGCTAACTGTAGTGGGGAATACTTATGATATGCACTTGGCCTTATCCGAATAAGTGCTTCTGCATGCAAAATGGCATGTCCCCATACAGAGGTTGGAAGTTTTGATCTCATGATCAATGGTCTTGCAACCAATTGCAAACGTTTAATTAATGATTCAGCCAAACCATTTTGCGTATGAACATGAGCTACATAATGTTCAACTTCAATTCCCGTTACCATACAATAATCATTGAATGCTTGGGATGTGAATTCACCAGCGTTGTCTAATCTAACTTATCTTAATGGGATAATCAGAAAACTGAGCTCGTAGTTTGATTATCTGAGTTAGAAATCTCGCAAATGCTACATTTCGAGATGATAGTAGACAAACGTGTGACCATCTACTGGATGCGTCAATTAATACCATAAAATAATGGAATGGTCCACATGGTGGATGTATTGGTCCACAAATATCTCCTTGAATTCGTTCAAGGAACTTTGGTGATTCTTTATCAATTTTGGCTGGCGTTGTCCTTATGATCAATTTTCCAAGAGAACATGCAGCACATGTTTTTTTATTCCCTTGATAAATCTCCTGGATTTTCAGTGAATGACCATGTGAGTTCTCTATAATCTTGTGCATCATTGAGGTGCCTGGGTGACCGATGCGATCATGCCATAGTATGAAATCATCTGGATTTCTTTTAGTTTCGAGATGCGATTCTATTGCATCTATATAAGTATGGTGCAAATCCGAAGGGAGTTCTTGGAACTTTTCCAAAATAAGCTTTTTGCCTGAAGTATTAGAAGTTACGTACAAATACTTCTTTTCATCCTCAGTTTCAGACTGAGTGTCATATCCTTGAAGGTATATGTCTTTGAAACTCAACAAATTCCTTTTCGAACTCGGAGAATACAAAGCGTTATTTATGGAAAATTTTGTCCCATTAGGCAACGTAAAGTTTGCTTTACCAGTTCCTTCAATCAAGTCTGCAGGACCCGAGATTGTATTGACAATTATATTTGCCGGTTTCAAACTAGAGAAAAATCTCTTTTGTCTCAGAATAGTGTGCGTCGTTCCACTATCTGGTATACAAGTTTCTCGAATCCTTTTCTTGGAAATTGTTCCATTCGTGTTGTTATCCATCTCTGTAATTAACATAAACATTAATAAATCCAAAACAAGTTTTATTCATATGAAAGAAACACACAATAATTATACATTATATTGTTTAAAAGCAACATTATTCATTTTAAAACTGAAAATGTAATAATTATACATGGCATTACTGGAGACTATTCAGTAGTCTCACTACAAGCATTTCAGTCGACATTGTCGAAATCATTCGCAAAGTCGGGAGACTCGAGGTACGATGTACCCTCGAGATGTTCCGTGAGGTTCACTTCTTTTCCTTTGCCCTTTGTGGCCTCTTGGTACAACTTACAAAGATGTGGAGGGGTTCGGCATGTTCGGGACCAATGTCCTTTACATCCACATCTGTAACATACTTCCTCACGCTTCTGGGTGGTAGTTACTTGGGTTTCCTTTCCTTTGGAATTCTGCTCGGATTTAACCCATTTGTTTGATCCCCTCCCTCTTGAGTTGTAACTTCTCCCTCGTCCGCGATTAAATCGACGACCACGACCTCGGTAGATTTGACTCTTTCGTGGATTTTCCACTTCCAGTGCATTCACTTCTGGGAATGCTTTGGCTCCTGTAGGTCGTGAGTTGTTGTTTCTTATGAGAAGCTGATTATTTTTCTCAGTGAGCATGAGTGTCACAATTAACTCAGAAAACCTTGTATATCCACATTTCTTGTATATTTGTTGCAGGACAAGGTGCTCTTTGTGGAAAGTAAGGTAAGTCTTTTCAAGTATTTCTGCTTCTGTGACTGGCTTACCACAATATTTTAATTGTGAGACTATCCTCACGATAGCGAAATTGTATTCCTCCACTTTCTCGAAATCTTGAAACCTCAAATTTTTCCACTCTTCTAGAGCGTGAGGGAGGTTGACATCCTTCTGGTTGTCGAACCTTTCTTTTAGAGCTCGCCACAACTCTGCTGGGTTTTTGATGTGCGCATAGTCATGCGTCACATTTTCATCTAGATGCTTCCTCAGGAAGACTATCGCTTCTGCCTTTTCTGGGGCAGGTGATTTGTTTCCTTCTTTTATCGTGTCGGATAATTTTTTCATTTCTAGATAAAGCTCCACATTTGTAACTCATGCTAAGTAGTTTACTCCAGTTATCATGAGAGCTGGGAACTTAAGCTTCTCAATGTTTGCCATTTGATTTTCTAAAATAAAATAACAAATAATGTAATTAGAATGATGCTATTATTGAATTTAAAATATGCGAGGTACATGAATGAATAACGAGATTACAAGAAATACCGAAGTATAAAACATTAAAATAAAAATCATTACAGATTCTTCCAGAGAAAATTCCCCAACGAGTAAATTATAAACGGTGGCGAGGATATAACCGAATACAAAAATTAAAAATAAAAGAAACATTTTTTTTCTTATGAAAACAAAAGATTTTGTTTGGAGAGAAATTCTTGAGAAAGGTGAAATTTTTGAATGAAATATAAGAGTATTTATAGATGAAAATACTGTTCACTAGCCGTTGGGTAGCCGTTTGAAAAGGTAAAAATTTATGAAATTTTTCTTTGTTACCGTTGGATCATAAAAAGTTAAAATAAAAATCAATCCGAATTTTTAAATAATAACCATAATTAAACATATATTTAACGGTAATATTGTGGTGACGGAATCATCCACATTTAAACAGTAAATAAATTAACGACGGCTCAGCCGTCCAGAATAAGGCGAATAATAAATTATGGTGACGGAATCATCCACATTTAATCAGTAAATAAATTATACGGTGGCTCAGCCATCCATAATAAGGTGGCTCAGCCGTCCAGTATAATATTAACAGTAAATAAATAATTATGGTGTTTTTAGCATCCATGATATAAAGATAATAATATTAACGAGGCGACAAACCGCCCACAGTAATATTAAGAAAATAGTGGTGCGTTAAACAACCACTTTAAATATAATAAATAATTAAATATGTTATATATTGCCTGCTATATTATAAATATATATTTAGCTGAATCGTTGAGTGATAACGTGTTATAATGATGAATATATGATTTATCGTATAGATAAATATTAATAAAGAGGAAAATTTATTACCCGTAAAAGAAGAAAGTACTGGTAAGAGAGATAAGAGAGATGTTTGTATTATATTTTGAATGTCTGAAAATGTGTTTACAAATGAACGAAATCGTTCGTTTATATAGAAGAGAAAAAGAGAAATTTATTGTGCGCGCATAGTGATGGTGGGCTCCACTTTCGTTTATATTTGACGCAGCTTTTGATGACTTTTGTTTGTTGTTATTTTTCACGTTTATAACAAAAACCTCGTTTACTCATTTCCGTTCGCGCTTAGGACATGTACAACCCCCACACGTGCAAATTTCATTCCTTGCACTTATGTAAATTGATTCATGTTGCTGGGATGAACGTATATCGTTCATCACTAGTGTTTCAGGTTAAATTTTATCATATTGGAATCGAGTTTCCTACAAAACGAGAAGTGATGTTAGAGTTGGTGAAATGTTTATGGCTATCTGATGTCCAAGTTAGAAAACAGTTTAGAAATAGATCATGGAGGGTACGTTGGAAAATAGAAATATATCAAAATACGATGAAAGGAACGTGTGTTTGGACACCTAACTTGGTATAAAAGAAAGGATAAATACGCAATTGCGCTTGTATGCAGTGGTTTTTTTGGGGTGAAAATAGAGTAAAACGAAAGAATATTTTGCTGAGAAAATCGGTCAACAAATGACCGGAAAAGTGACAAGAGAATGGTCGAAAAGTGAGAGGTTTAACTATTTAAGTCTCCGCATCCAAAAAATGGAAGTGTTATTAGACAAACGCAATATAATAAACTTAGCTAATGAAAAAAATGCAAAATCCTTTTTCGTTGAAGGGAGCGAGGTATTTATTGAGACACTTGCCCCGGGTTAGTATATCTGATGTTGAAATTCATATCGTGATGATTAACTGAAGGGGATGACCCAAATGGCAAAACCAACATTGCCCAAGAGGCTAACCTGAAGATGGCTAACTCGAGATGGCTTACACTATGTGGAAGATTAGAGAGGTAGACCGGAAGATGGTAGACCCAAGATTGTGGCTTAAGTTGTCATCGAAGGGCAATTCGAAGTGGTGGTGCAATGGGCTGATTCTATACGTTTCATGTTAAAATATAGCTGATAGACTTGTGAAATCCGGTAGACTTGTGCACAGTATAGCCGTTGGCAGAGTTGTGCAGAATCCGCCTAACTGCATTTATTGAAGGCTCATCTCTCTCCTATATTCAAGATGGATGTGATTCTCTTAGTATGTAGTCTAAGTTATCATTTATTATGTTATATTTCCAAGAATATAATTGTTTGACAACATTGAATATTTTCCTTATAAATATGTATTTACTGAGATGAAATAATAACAAGTTGGATAAGAAGCTCTATTGAGCTCGTCCATCACTTAATTCTCTTGTGTATTTTGTCCTTTATCAGTCCTTGTACACCATATCACATACAACTCTAATAGAGCTTGTTCTTGTCATTCTCCTTTTCTAGAGCGTTTACACACCTAATTGATGCTGTTACATATTTCTACATATTCAAAGGGCTGTGTAGAAAAAATTTATACACCAAATCATACCATGGTCTTCGGATCGAATATCGGGTCTAGTGGTGGGCATTTTATCCGGATCAAACCCGAAAATATCCGATTCAAACCTGTTCGGATCTCTCACAATATTCGATCGAGTATAATTTTCACTGATTTACGGGTACCGGATAATATCCGGACCGATCCGATAGCCAAACAAAATATCCGAAAGATCCGTTTTTAAGCCCTTCTTTGTACTTATGTTTTATGTTATTTGTACTCTGTCCTCTGGTGACAATTTGAAGTAGAAACTTGGATGTTTATTTTGGTTTTGAATTTGAATGTTTAGTTTGCTTTAGAATCCATATTATTTTGGTTATTTTTGAATTTTCATATTTAGATTTTCGGTTACTTTCGAGTATTTTTGGTAATATTTGGTTACTTTCAGTTACTTTTCAGATAAAAGTATTCGACCCCGAACCGAACCCAAAAAGCCATATCAAAAAATTATACCCAAACCGATCTGAATCCGTAGAGATCTGAACCGAATCTGATCCGAAATTTAATAATACCACTACAAAATAGTTAATATTGTTACAAAAAATTTGTGACGAATTGTTTTGTCATAATATTGTAAGATTTGTGCTGAATATCCGATCGGTACCAAAATCTATAGTTCTGATCCGGTAACCTGAATGTCCACCCCTAATCGGGTCTGTTGAATGGATCTTGTACTGGGTGTTCGAGTGCTTCCCCACCTTTTTTTCTTTATCCGCATCTGCCAGCTGCTCGACAAAGCGTTCTTGTAACTCTGATTGATTCAGTGTACGAATTGAAAGCAGTGGATTAAGCGCGACGTTTCAAACCCCCATGCTTTTATCTTCTTTAAGCTCTGTGAATTATCACTTTCACATATCACATGTGAACATAATACATTAAATGAGGTGATCAGAACATAGTATGCGAGATGAACATGAGTTTGAATATATTTTTATTGTTAAATGGTGGGACAACCGAACATATATAACAGTTTTATCCCGCCTAAATGAAAATAATTACATGTCTCGATTCTTTTGATACCAGAAATCAAGTTATAGTGACTGTCTTATTGTCTGGCTACCACATATCATGTTCGGGGAAGCTCTGTAGTTGAACACTCATTACCATGCTCCGCCCACTCCAGATGAATGTCATAATGAAGAAATCAGGTAAGGTGGCCCTGTAATGGCCTCTCTGTTTCGTCTGACCACTCAGTTTCTAATACATCTCGTATTCGACAGTGTGGCAACAATGACAGAGAATGGCCGTCTAGAGCCTAGTGGCCTTACTCTTTGAGTTATTTGGGTCATGGTAGCGCATGCTCAAATACCCCTTAGAGCATCAGCATTGGAGAGCTGCTTTTAAGGTTCTTAAACTTTTTTTTAATATTAAAAAAAATGTTTTAAAAAATCGATTTTCAAAAAAAAAAAATATATGTCCTATCGTGTCTTGACACGTGGCGAAGTGTGGCTAAGAATCGTCTCTTTAGACTCTCTGCGCAGAATCGACTCTCCCCTCTTCTCTCTCCCACGTAATTTTTTTTTAATCTTTTTTTTTTTAATTAAAGAATCCTTAAGGGGTTCTCCATTGTGGATGCCCTTAGAGCAATCCCAAAAGGTCATATTTAACCATATGGCGCTAAGAGAATCGCCTAATCTAAGATACATGTGGTACTACAAGATTCTCCCAAACTAAGATATGATATTTATCCCCGACAATTTGGCTTCCGCTCCACACATTCGTGTAGCGAGTCCATGGAGTGGAAAATAAAATTGTTGATCTTCTACCCCCATGAAAGTTAATGGAGTTTGAATCGCCAACATGATCTCAAAACGTGTATCCGAAAACATCAACGATGAGGTATACAAATGGGCACTCGGGGCATGAGGCGCGTAACGCCTATTCGATAGAGGCTTGAGCCTGAGTCGACATGAAATGAGGTGTGTAACATATTTTCAATGAAGGCATGTGCATGTCTCCTTGGAACCTGGATGTGTGACACCCTTTAAATGAAGACATGAGCCTTAGTTCGTGGGACTTGGGATGTTGGCGCCCAAATAAAGTCATTAACCTGAGTCTATAGGACATAGGGTGCGTGACATCCAAATGACGGTCTGAGCAAGGCCATCAAACCCATCAACAAAAGGAGTGCCATCTGATGGTGTAGAGCTGACCATAGGACTGATCCACAACGGGGTTGGCAACCTAGAGCTGCATTACCTATCATAAGTTGATCCACAAAAGAGGTAGCCAGTCCTAAATCATCTACAAACCATTGAAATGATCCGCATAGGTAAAAACAATCATAAGCTGCATAAATGTATGTGTCTCTACCATGGCCAAGGTGCACACCGTTCGAAGATGGGGGTGTTCTGTTTGCCATGGGAGTAATGTCCCATAAATGAGGTTTTGAATTGTAACCAATGTGTTTCTTTCTTTTTATTTTCCTTATCTTTTTGTTTCTTGGGTCCTTGTACGTCTCCCTTCAGCACTTGGCTTAGATCTACGGTTTAGCTCATTTGATAATTTTGAAGAAGAACCCAACACCCGTCATTATTTTGGTGTATGTGCTTCTGCACGTGGTGGTTTGAATAATGTGTGGTTTAGCCCATCTTCATGCCCTCCACGCGCCATCATGCACGATGTTTCTCCTCCTAGAGTACTCGGGATGTGATTTCCCTCTAGATATGGGTTTGCTCGTCCACATGTGTCATGCTGATTACTTGTTTTGAGTTGACGTATCCTTTCGCCATCAATTCGTGTATGTCTCGAGCATTTATCGTCGGGCATTAACTACATTGTTATCTCCAAAGAGTCTTCGAGGACATCCCATTTCCTACTTTTATAAATTGCGATCGTTTTTCAAATTTCCTCAACCCTCTAATTTTCTTCCCAAGGTTCGCGTGGCCTTGCATTTCTCTTCCCCAAGTATGCTTATGCGATAGCGTTAGCTCTTCCACAGTTCTCGTTCTCTTAGTTTGATACCCTTACAGGTGCAATCAAGCTCTCTTGGAGTTTGCTGAGTTTTTGAGTGATTTTATGTGTTTTTTCCTATGTTCAAAATTGCGCTAAGCGTGAAACGGGCGGTCGACCTGGGTCTAGCGCCTAATCGAATAATCGGAGATTAAACGAGGATTAATCGGGGATTTGTTTTGTATTTTTTATATTTATATATGTATATATATTAAATATGCAAACAATTCAAAATTATTTAGCTGTTCTAATGGTCCGATGCAAGATTAATGTTATTTATGTGTGAGTTCGAGCAGCCAAAGCCCAATTTCCTTCTTTTTTAAAGTTTTTTTGCTTTAATGAATTATAAATTACAAAACTACCCGAGTCTCTTTCATTTTTTCTTCAACACTCTAACCTTATTTTCGGCCGGCCGCCTTTCATTTTTCTTCACCATTAGTGTTGAATTTACTTGGTTTTCTTGTAATTTTTACGTAACTATGATAGATCTACAACTCAAACTTTTGATTTCGAAGTTAAAATCCATATATAAGATAGTTATTTTAAAGTTTTCGATTTCTTGGCCATACAAGCTTAAATCACCACGGTTGCGAGCCGCCGAGCACCTTACCGCCGGTTAATCAGCTTCAACGGCTGCCTTTTCGAACATGGATTTTTTCCAATTCAAATGTGTTCATTCCCTTATAGGTTCCTGGTCTTAGAACGTGTCCATGGAGCTTTTTGACTTAAGGTATAATGTCTTGGTCTTAGCTCGGTACGAGGACCTCTACAACTTCTTTCCTTTTCAAGCTTTACAAAAAGGTGGACGTGAGTCTAAAGAAAAGTGCTTGGCTTGAGTATCACTTGAAGATGCTCAAAAAGAAGATGACACTCCTCGAAGCCCCTCCATCCGACTGGAAGGAATTTGGTTTGGACGCCACCTATCCTATAGTGATGGCAACTAAAATTTTTTAAAAAAAAATCTTGTAATTTAACGTAATTTTGTATGAAATTTTATTTTCTTTAAAATATCACATACTTTTGACTTTTGAGGCTTTTGTTAATTTTAGAACCAATTAGAAAAATATAAAATAGAAAAAGAGGATAACTAATATTTACTAATATTTTTTCATTTTCTTTTCCACCTTATTAATTTGGATCTTGTATATCCCCCAAAGCATGTCCATAGCCATTTCTTCCTTTATGTAGTACTCATTTTGGTAAAAGAAAATGTATACTGTTAACATTTTTTGTCACATAATAAAAGTTTATATTTTTGTTCTCTAATTCACTGCAAGTTGTAAACAAAATTTTAAATATTAATATATACATATTAATAATAATTTAGTTTTGTGTTAAATGACAAAACTTGTAATTTTATATAAAGATTTTTTTTTTTTTTTTTGAAACTAAAATAAAGATTTTCAAAAAGGGTTTATTTTTCTCCTCCCCATTCCAAAATCTATTTACGTCGTTTTATACTTCTTCCTATTCTTTTTTGTCGTTTCATTATTGTTCTTCTTCTTCTCTATCACCAATTGTCAATGCACTGAGACTTCTTTCTTTTCTTAGTCGGTTTAGTATTTATTTTCTATTTCTCTTTTGTCTTTATCTATATTTTTGTAATTTGTGTGTGTTTCATTTGCCGGGCAACAAGGAAAAAAAACCTTAATCACCAATCGCTTAAGAGGTTGCCGGCAGCAGAGAAACATAGAAAAATGATTAATGGACGAGGAAGAGAAGGTTGCTCTACAAATGATAGAGGAGCTTCTAGAATGAAACTTATGAGGTAAATTGAAGAGGTTTTTGTGAAAACTCTTCTACGCTATTGCTTACTGTTTTTATTTTTTTATTTTTAAAAATTATACGCTTTATTTTTTAATTGTACATGTGTTAAATTATCATATGATGACGTGGCAGAAACACGATAGAGTCTTTATGCTTTAAATGGTTTTTCTTTTTTTAAAAAGATTTAGCTTTCTTAAGTAAAAAACAAAAAATAATAAAATGTAGAAAATAGTAATATAAAAGAAATAAATAATTTCTTAAAAAAGAAAGTATGAATGGATCATCTTAATTCTTCATTCTCAAAATTTGAAAAAAAAAAGAGAGCAAAAACGCAAAACAAAAGAAAAAAAGTAATGTTGGAAAAGAAAAAAAGTACTAACACATGTTTGGTGCTAATGCCCATTAGATATTCTATCCCATGACATATATGCAATTGAATATCCCACTACTTGTTCAGGGTACAAGTTTGAAAGTTTTGTAACCTGAAAATAAGCTCACCAAACTAAAAGAATCGAGATCCTCCAATACCAACAATCTATTAATAATAACAATATAAATAAATGCCAGTTGCATTTCAATAAATCGCGTCTTTTATAAATTATTATTTGTATTTTTTTATGAATTTCAAATTTAATCTAAGAAATATTATTTGGGGTTGCGTCTTTTCAATTCTTTTGAAGACTATTTATATTGTTAAAAACCACATAAAAATATCATTTGATAGTGATTCTTGCTATAATGGTGTATCAAAAAATTATGTTATCTATAGATGATTTGCCCTACATAAAGAAGAAGAAAAAGTATAAAATCCAACATATGATCGTTTTCCAACAAAAAATGTATCAAACAAAAGTTTAAAAACTTGGAAAAAAATAAGATTGTAAATCAGCTTGGAAAAATATATAATATTTATCCTTCTTATGATGAATTATATTATCTTCGAACTTTAGTCGATTGTTTTGAAAAAAAAAAAAACAAGTTTTTTGAAGATATTTTTGCAGATATTATTGTAAAATTCAGTGTACTTTTGAAGATGCATCTGCAACAAATGTTTTCATAGAGAGTTGAGGAATGCTATGCAACAATGAAAGAAGCTTCTTTTTGGGCTACACCAAATCAGTTGTGTAATTTGTTTGTCATATTAGTAAATCATTGTGATGTTACAAATCCATTACGATTATGGAATACATTTTTGGAATATGTTACCGAAGAAATAGATTTTTCGGGAAAGCAAGTTATGTAATTTTCACCAGCATGTACATAATATACTCATTATTCCAAATGAATCGAGTAAACATTATTTAGATAGTATCAGAAATAACTGCAGCCAAAAATGTAAAGTTTTGAAAGACGTGAAATGGAGACATATGAAGTTAGTGCGTGTGCCGGTGATGCAGAGTTTATTGGCGGCCATGTAGATGATTCATCAGGGAAGACACGACCATTGTGATATATATTATTTTAAATATACCATGTTATAAACATATTATAAATCAAAACTTCAACAAACACGATGTTTAAAATGAACTATTATATCTCTACAAGAAAAAACATAACTTTTGAGTAAAAAAACACATCTTTCTATAACAATATATTTAAAACTAATAGTACACTGTCTTTCAAATTTCATTTACAAATGGGTAAACATTCTATTTACCAAGTATACAGTTTATCTGCAAAACGCAATGCTATAGAATTGTCTTCAAGAGTTACCGGTTTGTCTTGTACAAATACGAATTAAATAAGATATACGATTCCATTACTTTTTAACAATGAAGGTTTTTTATTCATATATATTTTGTTTGAATATTTTTAGATTGTTATGTACCAACTAATTAGCTTCTTAATTATATTTATATAGGATGTTCATCAAACCTATAAGATATTGGTAAAATTTTAATTATTTTTAATGCGGTTTATATTAACAAGCCATTTTTAGCAGTAGAACTTATTCGACAAAAATAAAAACCGTAAAACTTGAATATAAAATTTAACTTATTTAATATTGTAAATTATTTGCATAATTAGAAAAAATAAATGATAAGCAATATGGAGAAGGCAATAAAGTTAGGAAGTTGTTCCACACAACCATCTCTAATTAAAGTTTTGTTTTTATTTACTTTCATTGAATACCAAAAAACCTTATTTTGATTTTTTTAAAATAAATATGTGTGTTTTCTCAGGAAAAAAATAATATATTACTAAATACGGGAATTTGGCCCCAAAAAAGACTAAATACGGGAAAATTATTGGAACTAGAAAGTTGTTCCAAACAACCATCTACAAGTAAGAGTTTGTCATTGATATATATTAACTCTATAAAAACATAAAAAAAAATTCTTTTTAGATCGATGTTTAGCAAAAATATTTATTAAACTAGCGTATATTTTTGTTTTGCTTATTATTTTGCTTATTTATTGCTCATTTTTTGCTTATTTTTTGGTTATTTTTGCTTATTTTTATAGAGATAAGAATGGACATTTCCATTGAATTATGTATAAAGTAGTCATTTGAAAAACGATTTAAGAGAGTTCATATCAATGAGAGAATATTACATGTAAAAATTCAATTATTGTTAAAAGTGAAAAATGATTTTATCAATTTATTGTTGTTGTTTATATATCTTTAGAATCACATTGTCTCTAATAGATAAGATCAAATCAAACAACAATAATAGTCGATATATATATTTATAATAATGGTTGTGATGTTGTTATTTATTAAAATAAATCTGAATGATAAGAATATTTATTAAAAATAAGTTCCGCGCATTCAATACGTAGTTTCATAAATAACAACTGAAACAAATAAGCAATTGTATTTAGGGATCTCTCCTTGAAGTTTGTTTCCTGAAAAATCGAAGGGTGTTAAGAGTGTAAAGATCCTCGTGTACTCCATTTCTACTCCTTTATTCATAAAAACCAACGAGTCTTGATAATATAAATTATCTCCAATGTACTTCAGTTTTGAACGATTTCCCTCTGTAGACATCGCAGTCCAATACATGAAGAAGTCAGATGGTAAGGTTCCAATGAAGTAATTATATGATATGTCAATGATTTTCAACGGAGGAAACCAAGAAGTAACCTTGAGATAATTTTGTAACCACCCATGAAACTCATTGGAGTGGAGGATCAATACTTGTAGTTGTTGCAAGGATTCCAACCTGAATGGAAAAGTATCATTGATTATGTTGTGTTTCACGTTTAGAACCTCCAAGAAAGAACAATTAGACAAAGATCTCGGAAGTTTTTCCACCAATTGGTTGTGACCAACATTGAGTGACCTTAGACTGCTTCCACTGAAAAATATTTCTGACAAAGTTCGATTGAAGTGATTGTGTGATATGTAGATGAATTGCAACTTAGGAAATCAGATCTTTTCTATTTGAATCCATTAAATGAAAGGACAAGACTTTAACAGAATGTTAATGACATATAGATTTTAATTTTATTTATTTAAATAATAAATTATATTATTAAAAAAAATTGTAAGAATTCTAAAAATTTCCAAAAAGTCCAAAGTTTTGCAAAAAGTCGCAAAATATTATATTTTATATTTCTTTATTTTTAAAATGAGGAATTTATGTTTAAATATACAAATGATTTACCTTATATATGGATGATATAATATAATGTGTTATGAATGATTAAAAAAATAATTTAATGCATGTCATACATAAAACTATAAGAATGACATATATAAACTGTATCTTTAAATAAAAAAAGTATAGTGTAATGTATGCATTTTATATTTTATTACAAATTATTCCACTTCATTCAACATGCATCAAACTATATTTTCAACCACAAAAGAGAATGAGATTTTATAAACGTTATTGAACGACATATTTGATTAAAAATATTTATAGATTTTTTTTTTATATACTCGTAACCACAATTGTTATCTCAATCAAACTAATATATATGTTTTGTACTTTATCAAGGACAATTGTAGGGATTGAACCATTCAGCTCACTGCTTGATAGATTTATGTGCGATGCAGAGTTAAAAACAAAAATTCAAACATGTTAGTTATTTTTCCTCTTGTATGAAAGTGATTTCCCATTTTATCTTCATAAAGGTAGATAGTGGTGAACAATTCATCCAACAAAATGTTGCTCGTCATTAGGTCAACCTCAATAATGAATTAGTAGAAAAGATATGAAATTGTCAAAGGTGAAATCTTGTGATGATTGTATATGTTTTTTTAGATTATGTCTTTCTAATTAAAAAAATTGTTTTTTAGTCTTCAACAATAAATAGTATCATATTTAATACATTATATTAAATTTATCAACTTTACAATATTAATATACAATATGATCATATTATTTTTTCTAACACATATTTGTTCTTTTAACATAATTGAAAGAGACATTATGTTATTGTTTCTTCTTAATTTCAATATTTTGGTTTTCATTAAATTTAACTATCACATAATTCTCCAACATTGTACTTATCAAACTTTAGTAGTTAACTTAATACTCATGATATGATATATATATATATATATATATATATATATATATATATTTTAGCTTTTAAAGATATTTTTATAATATTCACAAGTTTCACTATATACATAGTTTTAGTTAAAGTTTATATGCTTGTTTTATTTCATCTATTTGAAATATTTGTTTAACAATAAAAATAAAAAGAATTGATCACAAATGTTAAAATATGTTAACATGAATTCATTTTTGTTTTCAACAAGCCTATTTTTATTGAGTTGTAAGGTGTCATTGATAGATCCTATTGAGCGTTTCGAAGATAAAGAAGATGAATATTTAAAGAGATATGAAAAGCAAAAAGGAGAAAATGAATCGTTTTGCAATAGATAGTAGAGTATTTGCAATCTATGACATGTAATAACATCAAAATTAGTTCTCTCACATCACTAACTATTCAACATAGTAAGTTACATATCAAAACTATTTTTTACCCCTTTCTTTACAATCATATTACACAACACATACTCTCTCACTACAAGAAAACATACTTTTTACGAGGGCCGAATTCGTGGCAATTTCGTGGCAAATCGACAGTCGCAACGAATTTGCCACGAAAATTCAATCGTCGGTAATCGATCGTCGCGAAAGCAAATTCGTCGCAAATTCCTCGTTAATGTTGGGAGATCCAGATTTCGTCGTAAAATCGTCGTTAATAGTGTCGTCGTAAATTCGTCGTTAAATAGCGAGACACATAATTCGTCGTAAATCCGTGGCAAATTGAGAGAAACAAAATCGTAGTAAATTCGTAGCAAAATAATAATCGTCGTAAAATCGTGACAAATTGAGGGGAAAAAATCGTAGTAAATTCGTAGCAAAATAATAATCGTCGTAAATTCGTGGCAAATTGAGGAGAAAATAATCGTAGTAAATTCGTGGCAAACTTAAAAATCGTCGCAAAACCGTTGCAACAGAGTTCGTCCTTAAATCGTGGCAAATTTATTTTCGTCGTAAATACCTAGTAAACTTTTAATTTTAAAATAAAAAAAAAATATTTACAAAAAAGAAAATTTTAAAATTAAAATTTAAAATAAAAATAAAAATAAATATTTTTGGTTTTTAAGAAAAATAGAATAAAACTACTCCTCTAGGCCATAATCAAAATCCGGGATAAGCCGTCGTGCTTCTTCAGTAGCTTCAGCCGCAACGCGCCGTGATTCGCGTTCTTGCTCGGTCAAGTGTTCCTCTGTCGAATGGCTGGGCCCGGCATGTGTTGTTGCCGCTCGTCGTCTCCGCTTCTCTTGCAAGAGTGCGGCGATCTGGGGATTTCCCACTGCCATTATCTCGAAGATAGCGTCGTACTCCGAAAGTTCAGCCTTGACT
>JAHZTW010000001.1:381610020-381773725 GCA_020283515.1 Alliaria petiolata
GACAATTTAGAGTGCCCATCTCTACATCCATCGTAGAGTGGCTGATTTGCAGCATCTAACATATCATAAAATCTCTTCGCATCTAAATTGGGTTCCTCGTCGTAAATATTACTATCATGACCAGCAGCTAGAAATGTACCCGTGTTTTCATGAAATGCCTCTGTAACCATCTCATGAATCCTATCCTGATCACCATATTCACCATGATCATCAACTTGATGCACATTATTTGACTCAGCATCAGCATTAACTGCTTGGTTATTACCGCTACTACTAGCAACATTTCCCCCATGCCCTTCTCCATGATTATACCAAATATAGTAGTGCGGAAAAAACCCTCTATTTAATAGATGCGACCACACTTTTGAGATACGAATAAATTTCCTATTCATGCATTTTTGACAAGGACAGTACATCATACCACTTTCAACGGTAATTTGCAAACTTCCCGCCTGATACATGAATCCTTCTAGCCCATCTTGAAACTCCCTCGTCAGCGATCCCTCCGAATCTTTACGATTATACATCCAACTTCGTAATTCGTATATTGACATTTTTTTTTTTTTTTTGGTATATAGGAAATTTTTTTTCTTTTTTAAAAGGAATATATTGAAAAAGTGTTTAAAAAGTGTTTTTATGGTGAAAAGTTTTTTTTTGTAGGTGAAGAGAGAGTTTGTTTTTGTTTTTGTAGTTTTTATAATGAAGTGTTCCTTCTATATATAGGCAAAAAAAAATTTTTTTACATCGAATTACCAACGAATTAACAAGGAATATTTTCGTGGCAAAAAAACCAGTAAAACACGTTTTCATCTAACTTTTTTTCCTCTCTAATACGTCGTTAATTTACTTCGAAATACTTTCTCGGTAATTCGTCGGAAATTAACGACGGATTTCCGAGGAATACACGTCAAACATGTTTCGTCGCGAATTCCTCGTTAATTTACGACGAATTAGCGACGAAATATATGTTCGTCGTTAATTCCTCGTTAACTCGTTGGAATTTTACGACGAATTTGCGAGGATTTATTTTCGTTGGTCTTTCCGACGAATTACCGACGTTTTTACTTTTCCTCGTAAATTCCTCGTTAATTCGATGCTAATTTACTACGATTTACTTTCTTCGCAAAAAATCGTGGCAAATGTCATGTTTTCTTGTAGAGATCTCTCTCTCCTCTCTATGCTTTCGATGAAAAAGAAGAAGAAAAGAAAAAAAGAAAGAAGAAGAAGGAGAAGGAAGAAGGAGGAGAAGAAAGAAGAAGGGGGAAAAGGAAGAAGAAGAAGTACGATGGAGGTTGAGTTTGGTGATGGCGTTGTGGCAAGGATGGTGGTGATGGTGGTGGTGGTGGCAACAGTCACGGTGGGGATGACAATATCGACGGTAATACAATTGTGATGATAACACCAGTAACGATAACGATGTTGGCGATGATGATGAAGGTAATGTTGAAAAACAATAACAAAATTAGCTAAATTGTTATCGGTATAACCTTGTATAATTTTGTTAAGTTAACAAAGTTAACCAAACAATAATATATATTTTTTAATATGATAACTTGTTAACACGATAATTTTTATATTTTAATAATTTTTATATTTTTCTGGATATGATAACTTGATAAACACGATAACTTTATGATATAATAATTGAGTTAGCATGATTTCCGAACAGTGAACAGTGTTACCAGAACGAAATGTTAACAGTATTACCAGAGTTTCTGACTAATGGCATTTGTGTAATTAAGAAGAATAAGAAGGATTATTTTGGCCTAAAATTATTTTCATTTGTGTAATTGAGTTAGCATGATTTCAATATGATTCTATATAGTATCATATTGAAATACATCATATTAGATTTATCAACTCTATGATATTAAAAATACAATATGATCATATTATTTTTTTTCTAAGAATTGATAGAAACTTAATGTTATTGCTTCTTCTTAATTTCAATATTTTAGTTTTATTGAATTTAGCTTTCACATAATTATCCAACATTATTTTTATCACTGTCAAACTAAATTTAATTTTACTTATCAAACTTTTGTAATTGACTTAATACACATGATATGATATATTTTCAATTATTTTTTAGCTTTCAAAAGTATTTTTATAGTATTCGCAAGTTTTATTATATACATAGTTTTAGTTGAAGTTTATATGTTTTATTTATTTCATCTATGTAAAATAATTTCATTAATAATTAAAATAAAAAGAATTGACGTTAAATGTTAAAATATGATAAGATGAATTCATGGTTTTTTTCTTTAACAAGTTTAATAATTTACTGATAGATAAGTCTTAAAATGCCACTGGTAGATTAGATTGAACGGTTCGAAAATGAAGAAGATGAACACTTAAAGAGAGATGAAAAGCAAAAAGGAAAAAATCAATCGCTTTGCCAAGATTTCAATTTAGCAAGAATAATTACTAAATTCTTTAAATGGATTAAAATCCAAATTAAAGAATTGAAAGACTAATTATTGGCTGATAAATCTCGTCCCAAAAAACAAGATTTAACGGAAATCGACTCCAAATGGACACAAGAATCATTTTTTTTTTGTCGACAGCCTCAATCCCTAGAACGGTTTAGAGATCCAAACCGGTGGAATTGAGTTTACATAAACAATAGAATAAAGGTAGTCGCGGACACTGCGTGCCAATTTGTCTGCCTTTTCATTTTGAGCGCGTGGGATATGCGAGATTGAGAAAGTCACAAACTCCTCCTTGCTTCTCTCGTACTCCTCCAGATGTGTTGCGAAAGCCGGTCATTCTTCTGGGTTAGACACCATCTTCACCAATTCCGAACAGTCTGTAACGAAAGCCACCGCATAGCGTCGAGNCAATAGAATAAAGGTAGTCGCGGACACTGCGTGCCAATTTGTCTGCCTTTTCATTTTGAGCGCGTGGGATATGCGAGATTGAGAAAGTCACAAACTCCTCCTTGCTTCTCTCGTACTCCTCCAGATGTGTTGCGAAAGCCGGCCATTCTTCTGGTTTAGACACCATCTTCACCAATCCCGAACAGTCTGTAACGACAGCCACCGCATAGCGTCGAGCATCAAGCATGCAATGCATGGCCCAAATCAATGCTTCCAGTTCTGAGTGTAATGGGGAAATGCTTCGTCAGACATTTCGTGCTCCTAGTAGAGTTCTTTCCGTTCCCAATGCTGGACAATACCAGCCTAAACCCGTAGTGACCGACGTTTCTTTCCAGGACCCATCTACATAACATCTAATTCCATCATATGCCAGTTCTTCGGACAAAATACTTTGGGGTTGCCTATGTATTTCGTGCACATTAATATTAGCCGAATTCCAAGCTATTGCTTCTGCTTGCGCCATCCTAAGTACCTCCCTCGGATCTCTATCAATGTTTGAAAAAAACCTTGTCATTTCTTGACTTTCAAATGTACCACAAAATCCATGGGTAAACATTCATAATCTCATTTTGGGGAAGACTCCAAAATAAGTATGTCATATTCGAGTACAAAGCATCCGAAGGGAATCCACGTAGAGGTGTGGGAATAGGAGATAAGGCCCAGACTTGGAGGGCTGGGGGACACTCAAAGAGTGTATGGTTTATCGTTTCACGTGCTGCTCCACATCGTCCACATTGTGGATCACAGTTGATGCCCCTACTGCATAACCGATCCATAACTGAAATACAACCTGATAATATCTGCCACATGAAGTGTTTAATCTTTGGGGGACATTTAACCTTCCATGTAAAACTTTGTAAATTACTTATGTCTGGCCCATAACTCCTCTGGGAACTGCCGCTCGATGGATATTCCTGTTCAATAGCATATCCTAATTTTACTGTATATCTACCCGATTTCGTATAGTGCCACGTCAATTTATCGTGTCGAGAGTTTCTTGTGGTTGGAATTCCAAGAATCAATGAGACATCCTCCAAAACCACAAGCTGATTTATTAGTGGTAAATTCCACGTTGATGTTGCCGGATCAATCAATTGATTGACCGCTAGCTCAGGGTATAAATTGTACCCCTTGCATGTAGCTGATCTCGGGCGAGAAACTGGAATCTAAGGATCATTCCAGACTGAGGTAGAATGACCTGATCGAACTCTTTTGATGAGCCTTTTGTGTACCAGAGATCGAGCTGAACTTATAAAAGAGGAACCTAATGTTTTAACGGAAAATAGTCAATTCAAACATAATAAATGAGAACGTTAAAGACATACTGAAGCTATAAATCAATAGGATGAACATGAAAAAAATGACAATCACATTCTCACCACACTACATTAATCAATACATTTCTACTTATAATTCTCCGTATTTACTCTTTTACAACGTTCTCAAACTGAAATACTAAACTAAATTTACTTCTATTTATCTCCAAAAAAAAATCATTCAAACTTCATTAATCTCGTCTTTGATCTTCCAACTCTTGATTATTGCCAAACCGAATCTTCTTACTTCATATTTACAAATTTTGACATAGATTCTAGAGTATCTTTTCAATCTTTATGGCTACTTTATCTCTTTTGAGAATTTGCTTCAAGGTGTTAAGAGGCAAATGTTGAGGTTACTAATGTTTTATTTTCTATGGAAAAATACATCTTCAAACAATTTTGGGGTCTTGTCATGTAGAGTTTTAGATTTGACATTTAAAATTTTATAACTATATAATCTATTTAGATATCGAAAAATTGTTCAATCTAACACCTCTGTAAAAAACAAGGCTGCAAAAAATCTCGTATTTGTAGGCCACATCGATGACAATTCCACGAGAGACTACTCTAGAGCACACGAAATGTTGAACAGAGAACGTAAAAGAAGAAACTGCTAAGCGTCCATTAAAATGCATTTTCGTCTATACCAAAAAAAAACGATAGCTACATACTAAAAACATGTCAAATGAAACAGAAACAGATGATAATCAAATATACTTTTAACCCGCGACAAAACAAGGAGAACACTGTCACAAACCCACAATTCTCGTAAGAAACATTTTTTCTAGTAGTCCCAAAAAGGATCTAAAGCAGGGCACATTGATTTTGGATAAACCAGGAATAATATTATACGTTGAGGCAGTCTTACTTATCTCCCCTGTCTGATAAGAGATTACCTCATCGCTGCTGCTGCTCCTCATCGGGTATTTCTTGACCAATTACACGTTGTGCGAGTCTGTAGTATAAAATCCCCATTGTCGCCATACACGCTCTGCGCACACCAGTTAAAACAGATTGTTAATATACTAACTGATTCTGCGTTTTTAACAGTTGACATATGAGAAGCAAGGTCTTACATGATTGCTATGAAAAGGAGTATTTTCCTTATATCCATCCTTGATGATCGATGTCTTACACGTACTTCTGAACCATCTTCTGCCTTTGTTGCATCTTTACGAGGTGGTGCAGTCACGGGTAGTGTTGGTAATGCACTTGACCAGAAAGGTAGTAAAGCCCGCAGAAACTTGTGACGGAGAGGACCTTACATGAAAAGAAAAAAAAAAGAATCAGTCTCAGCCATCGCCACGATGCTATTGATTGATAACAAAAGTGGAGTTTATCTATCGGAAGGCAGAGACATATGCACATTTATGTATCTCATAAGACAAAAGGAAAAAAGGAAAAACACATTCATTATCTCAGACTAGAGAGGTAAGAGAGAGAGATATTTCTCTCACCTCTTCTTGAGTACTTTTTACGATTCCCGTCTTCATCGTCCGCATAATATAGAGTCTCCGAGTTCTGTCTGTCCACAGCGGGTACACCTTTCCGTGCAGCGGCAGCAGCAAGCTAAATACAACATTAAGTGATAGTCAGAGAAAATGTGACAAAACATAAGAGTGGAAAAAAGAAGCTGCGACTAGTTTCCGTGAGAGGAAACCAAGTTTTGAGAAGAATCTCTTACTCCGGGGCTTGAGCTTTTCATGTAATTCCCAGCAGAAGCAGGAACATCTATCTCAACTATCTCCGAAACCGCAGGTTTGGAATATTCTCCATTTGCGGCTACTGAATAACCATCAGGAAGCATCTTCCCTTCTTGTGTATGAGAAGATGATGATACATTCATTAATGCATCTGAAGCAAAGGCAGGGGGTGGACTGCGAGATTCGGTGGATCGAGAAACTGGATGGTTCCCAAATAAATTCTTCTCAAGACCAGTCTGCCATATAGAGAACAGAACAGAATATTAAAATCCAACTAAAACAGTAATCCCTTCAGGTCGTGTTATAGTGTCACTAGTCAACACAAACAATGCGACAATACGATATTGCCACATCAATGGTAATATCACATGCTCTCATTGTGAGATGTCTAAAAGTGTGGGAAACACTTAAAAAGTAATACATTTTAGAATTTAACTTGTTTCAAGAAGAAAAAGTTGGACAATCCGCAAAACATTCGAGCTAAATGATAAAACTGACCTGCAAAATCACTTCCCTTAACTGGGCATGAAGCTGAGATCCTGCATCTTTTACCATCTTGGGAGGCCATATCTGCATTACAAGACCATATGAGAACTATATAATGGCACTCTCCCAAGAACGAAACAACATTACGAAGATACAAGATAAAATGAGGCTATAGAAAATAATTTTCAAGTAAATAAGGAGATGCATGGCAACCAATCAGGATGGCTATTAGCTCAAACGCTAGGGAACCAAAATAATCTAGATAGGTAACTCATTGATTGAAGAATTACACACAAGAACATCGAAAGCAGCTAATGGTCATCCAAAATTCAATTACACAGACTCAAGAGAGAATAAATTACTAATCCATGATTTGTCTGTACTACAAGGCGTAATTCTAATTGCTTGGCTTTCATCTGCTAAGCTACGTTACAAACAAGGGTTGTTACTGGCTAAAGAAGTTAAGTAAACCAGAAAATCTTGTACTACTACCACCCGCACAATGAAAGAATACAACATTCAACCTAAAACCTTAGGTACAAAACAAGACATCCAAAGACTCCTAAAAAGGTACACATGGGTCTCCACATGCAAATAGCCTTCAAAACGTTTATATGCCCAGAAAGCAAGAACAACACTAATCCAGTGCTCATTATTGATATAGAAATACACATTAAATCACTCCAAATCATATATTCCTCTAAACCCATATCAATGCCAGACACCAAACAAGAGCTCCCGCGGTATACCAAAACGCAAGCAAAAAAATGCGATAGAAACAGGAAGAATACAAAAGATTTTTTTCTACTACAGTAATAAGAATCAACAGGGCTTACAGGGGTGCTACATGATGGGCACACATAACCAGCAGGTGCAGTATGAGGAGGAAAGCTCTTGATAAGTGAAACCAAGCAACTTGTATGTATAGCATCTGATACAAACAGAGGGTAAAGATGGTTTCATTTATTTAGTTGTAGAAAACTCAGAAATAAAAATCCAGCCTAACACTCGTTAGAGTCAGATAACATACGCAAGCAACCCAACCGAGTGACTTGAAGACCTGCCCCCTCATCAAATGCTGCTTGGCATTGACAACACTTTGGCTGGTCATACTCTCCGTCTATCACCCATTCTGAATATGTCCGGACCTATTAATTACAACATTATATAAAACATATTTCAGCATTGTCCCACAATGTCAACCATGAAGCAACAAAACGAAAAATTCTGAACATTGTTCAACTATAGATGGAGGAAAACGGCTGCATAAAGATTTTAAGAAAAAATGGATGCGTGTGCACACAAAACAGGACAAAGAAGATAAATATGCCCCAAGAAATAGATCTTGGTAATACTAATGTTCATTCTTGCGTATGTTACGAATGGACCACTGTAAAATTAACATCAATTAGTGTCTAACTCAATAAAATAGACCCCGTATGAAACAGCTCCACTGACAGAATCAGAGATGGATCTACGACTCATAAAACTAATCAGTCATATACATAACCACTTGGGCAGCGTATGTATCTCCAGATTATCCTTTAAAACTGAACGAAGATACCAATCAACAACTAAACCAAATGAAGCAGCAATCTTTACAACAGTCAGAAGATCTTCCATAATTTTTTTGCTATTTCTCTACAAGGACACAACAACAAATCCAAACAACAAGAGACTAATTCCTCTAGAAAGCTACCACCACGAGGAAACAACAAGCATATGATTTTTGATCAACATACCACACAAGTTTGATGCTCCGGGAAGCAAATGCATTCCCCACAAACAGGGACCTTGTGAACAAAGCAATACAGCTTCGTAGCCTGGACAAAAAAAAAACAAGATAAAATGAAAAACATCAGCATTCACTTGATGAGCTCTGCAAAAAGAAACCAACCACAAGGAAATTTACAAACAACCAAATCGTTGGAAACAAAACAAACAAAAATTACATAATCCAGATCAAAATGCGTCAAATTAGGAAGCACATGCAAGCAAATCGAAACTCAGATGCAAAATCAGAAATCCCCAACACTCTCATTCAACAAGGAAAGCTTCCCCAAGAGATCATCAAATGAAGCAAACGATAGACATACCTTCCTGCATTTGCAAACCACCATTGCACAGAGTTTGCGAAAACGACGAGATCAGGATCAGAGATTATAGCGTTCACAGGAGATCGATCGCGCTCCGAAACCGAAACAAGCTTAGCTTTCCCCGGCTGGATTTAAGGATCACAAACGGAAGAAAAAGAAGAAGAAGACGGAGAAATAGAGATCAGATTCGATGGAGAAGCTGAGCATTTCGGAATCAGATCAGGGACTAACGAAAACCATGGAAATCGAGATGATTTTCGAAATTCGAGGTTAGCAAGCTCTCTCGACGAAAACAATCGAATCTCAAAAATCAAATTGATAAGAGAAGAGACTCTAGAGAAACTCAGATTGAAGATTAAGGATGAGAATGAGAAGAGCGTACCAGCAGAATCGATTGATTTAAGCCGTCATGTTTCCTAAAGCGCTCCTCTTTTATGCCCTATGATGATGATAAAAAACATCAAACTTATTTTTGAGTATTTATTTACTTCCAACATAAATAATTATTTTAGATCTATCTTTATTTTGTTATTATAACATCACAAAGTTAATTTCGTTTTTGTTTTTGACAACTCCGAATTTGTAAAAGATTTAGTAGTGATATTATAAGACTTACAAGTACAAACAATTAAATAATGTAATTTGATGAAAACTTGGCAACATGCATATTCACTGACGAGATAATTACAATTACAGAAGGCACTTTGGCAAACTTTTATTACATTTAAAGGTATTTAAAGAGATTGGTGCACTTTGAAGAGCTAAAAAGACTAAAACAACCCTCATAAAACAGTTAACGCTCTTGTCTGAAGTAGACTCATTTTACAAAGTTTTATTTCGCCTTTCTTTTTGCGATTTGCAATCGCAGATAACGCTTCTCTGTAATATACGTTGCCGTTCAATTTTTTCATCTGGAGATTATCTCTGATCATCGACCAAAATTCCCATTCATGGTGAAAGAAGGGTTTTGATTCATAATTTGTTTTGATTTTATTTTGTTCCTGGATTTGGTTACTGTAATCTCTTGCGGCTTTTACCCAAATCTTCGTGAGTCTCTTTATTATTTAAGGTAAACTGTTTTCTTAGTTCATTTGATTCCTAATTTTCTTCCGTTTAGATCAATTTTTCCTTTTGTTTGATTTATGAACGAAAAATGATGTGGATGTATTTATTTATTGCTTTTTTGCAGAATATGAGACAAAGAGATGGTTGTTCTTGCTGGCAATTGTTGCTTGTCTTCTTTCCTTTTCATGTGGAAGAGGTAGTGGACCTTCTATGTGGAAGAGGTGGACGGGCTGTTACATGATTATGAGGATGACTAACGGTTGTTCTCGTGTCTGACTTGTTAATTTTTCCAATTGTTAGCGTCAGAGCTTCGTTCTATGATTCAGTTGAATTTTATTGGGACTCTGACGACTTGTAGGAGAAAACTGTCTACATTCCAAGACTACCTCGATATATTATAGACATGATATTTTGGACATCGTATCATGGACAAGATCTGGTGGACAAAATAGCGTGGATGGACAAGTTGTGTTGGAAAAAAGTATTTTTGTGCTAATATTTCTCTCAAATATCTCAATGTTCGTGGACAGTATGATTTTGAGTTATTTTTATTATGGACAAAATATCGTGGACATTTTAATGATTTTGAGTTATGGATTACCATGGACAATTAATCGTGTACACCATATCGTACTTGTAGAAACCAAAGCAATGTTGTTCGAATTGGTGATATGCGAACTTATGACCCGAAAGTTGTGCTTTTTCAAACCAAAACTAAATTCCAAAAGGGTGGACATAAACACTTTTACTAATATATATGGACAAGTAAACGTGGATTCAAAAGCGTGGACACGAACACTTCTGTTGCTTAAGGAAAAAAATTGGAATTCATTATTGCAGAGGAAAATCTGTGGTAAAGTTGGTTCTGCTAGATGAAGCAGATGCCATGACAAAAGATGCTCACTTTTTCTCTGCGTAGAGGTGAAACCTTATAATCTTCGTACCTCTCTCGTTTTTTTGTTTAAGTACGACACTAACATGTTTAGGTACAACACTAACATGATTGAGAAATAAACAAATATTCGAGGAAGACCAAATAGGTTCGGATACCACTTTATAACTGAAACAATCTGAGACAAAGTGCAATTGTACCAATGTCTATGGACAAGTAAACGTGGATTCGAAAGTGTGGACACAATGCTTATGTCCATTAAGGTAACATTACTACAATTGCAAGACCAAAATCATCTGTTCACGTGGATACACCACCTTGGATAACCAAACATGTAAACCTCATTTGCCTATGTCCATATGGCACATCCATTGGATTGATAACGACAGCTCCTTCTTTTGTCTTTATATGGACTACAACAGTAACAACAAAAGCATGTCGTCATTACACTACAACGTATCCACATCCAATCGGCCACAACAATTTGTCCACATGTTCGTTACCAACTTCATTCACTTCTCTCACCAATTTCAAACGAATCCTCTATGCAAATCCCAAACGAGTATCATTCACTAAATTTTATTCAATTTCCACGTTACGATACACTGTCCACAAAAGATTTTCCACGTTATGATGTGTCCATGATACACCATCCATGCGTTTACAAAGTTCTTTACTTGACTCATTTTTGTTACGATGTGTCCACGATACACTACACTGTCCACGTTAAGCTGTGTCCATGATAACATGTGTCCACGATACTATGTGATTAACATAAGTGATTTGGGGAATATACAAGGAGAACAACAATATAGCGGAATTTTTGTTGAAAACTTGGTTAATGCATAGTCTTCTTTTGATTGTCCATGATATGGTGGACTTGGATGACCAATATTGAGTTGCACTGTGCAGGTTCTTGTTGACTGCGGTGGAGATGATAATGCAGAGAAAATTCATGAGACTGCTTTTCTGAACAAGAAAACTGCTCTTCTTTAGATTGTCGAAGAAAACCCTGTTCTAAAAACTATCATCTTTTGCAATAAGGTGCCATGGTCCCTCACTTACTGGTTTTTGCTCCACACAAACGCGTCCACACAAACGCGTCCACACAAACATGTCCACAAGAAATCGCATCGCCACAAGAACGCGAATGATTCACGATTGAAAAAAACCCAGAAGACACCATCGTTCATCCATAGTTATCATCAGTTTTCGATCTCAGAACTCGATGCTTAAAAAACACACTTTTACAAAAACGGATGAATATGCGAGAATCCGTTGAAATCAATAAAACATCCCATAAAATTGTTTTTCACTACGATTTAGTGATGTTAATGGAATCCACAATCTCAGAAAAGCTAACGGAATAAACCTCGCCTACCAAATTTCTCGCTCCTGAAACGCCGACGTTGACAGTCAAATTTCTTCACAACCTTCATTAAGGGTAGTACAGGATTTTCAAATTTCCAACATACAACCAAAGTCCACTAGTAGCACAAAGTGCCTTATAGTGTAAATCCAAACTTAAAAGTACCTTCTACTGTAATTCTCTCATTCACTCACACAGGTGAGATCTATGCATGTTGACTTGAATCTTTACTGATTATACAAATGGTACTTTTTTCAACAATATGTGTATTTTCGTATTATGATAGTGTAGAGAAAAGTTATATCATGCTCATGCTAAAGTGAAAGTCTCATAGTCGTAACACTGATGTTGAAACAGAGGGAGTAGTTATATAAGGGAGTCAACACATATAAGGTGGAACTTGAATCAAACTCAAAACTTGGTATAACATAACTAAGTATTCTAGTGCGATAAGAGCAGAGTTATCCATGACTTGTAATTTCACAAAATCTTATCCCCCTCCTCTTTGTGATCAGCCCCAGCCCAACATATTTTAGAGCCCGTGGGCAAAAAAATTTTTAGGCCTCAAAATCTCACTTTAAAAAAAATATTTTTAGATGCATGATTTTGCAAATTGATTTATTGTTATTTTTATTATGCAGATTTTTTAGATTGATAAAATATTTTTAGAATCCCTTGTACAATGCTATTCCACCATTTTGCATCTTACCAATTAAAAGTAAATAAATACTACGTAAATGGCTAAAATTTGTAAGGTTAGTTTAACTAATTTGCTATTTTACTATTCGACATTACGTGGGTGTATTGAACCTATAACTTCAGAGAATTTTGAATGCTTTAAGTTTTAGGTGGGGGGTGGGGGGTGGGGGGTGGGGGGGGGGTGTGAAGTGTTTTGAAACTGAAATTTGAGAAGATTTGCAATGATTTAAAATTTAATGAGTTTTTAGATGATTTTAGTTGAATTTAAAAATTTGTTATGATTTGTTACTAAAAGTTTATAAATTCTCACATATATAACTATGGATTTGTTTTTTTTTTAATTTATTTTTAACTAACAAACTTCATTATATCACTTAAAATCACTCAAAATCTTTTTAAATCTACTACTTAAAATATATTTTCAATTACAGTAAATTTGAACGTATATTTTTAAATCACTAGTTTACTAACATGAAATTTTAAAGGATATTTTAAAATTTATGTTTGAATAACATATAATTTATCTTTTTTAATACATATTACTTACCATTTCAGTTTCAATACACCCGCTTTAATGAGTTTTTAGATTATTTTTAAATTAAAATTTAATGAAATTTCACATAAAACAATGAGATTTGGTTTTTTAGATTTTTAACTAATAAATTCCACCAAAATCATTTAAAATCACTCAAAATCTTTTTAAATCAACTTCTTAATATATTTCCAATAACAAGTTTTACAAATTCTGGATTGAATAATATGAGATTTTAAGTGGGTTTACATATATTCATGTTTAATAACATAAGATTTGGTAAAACTTAGAATTTTAAAACAATCAATAAATAACATAAGATTTGGTAACATAAATAGTTTTAACACAAAAAACTATAGATATTACACCGTAGATTCATTTTAATTCATATTACACGAAAATATTTGGTTTTTTCCAAAAATGAATCATTTAATTGTTTTATTCATAGTGATTGCCATGTATTTTGGATAGAATGAAGCAACAGAATGCAAAACAATCCTATTAGGATTTCTAAACGAGCTAACAAATCCTCTCCGTTTGATGTCTGTTCAAGGCGACAGTACCAACGGTTTGTACATATTGAAGCCCAATGAGAAGCCAACGATCCTGCACGTCAATAACACCCGTCCGGGGGAATTAATGCATGTTAATATTTTTCAGCGGATCGAGACCGACGATGACGGATATTGGTACGAGCTGCAGGAACCCCTAAAATCCCCTACTGTTCCATGTAAGGAGTCACGCTTATATATAGCCAGAAATGATGGAGTTTACGTTAAGGTAAATGGAAAACCTGTTAAAAAGCATGGTCCATGGTTTCAGAAAAATTAGCTTACCATTATATAATCACAAAATTATGCAAATATTATATTCGAATAAATATGAGAGACTTTTATGTGTGTTTCTCATATATTTTGAGAGACCCAAGCATTATAATAAATAAATAAATATATATATATATAGTATTTGTTAAAAAACTTGAGAGAGACCATCAATGAGGATGCTCTTAAACATGTTGCAATGTTTTAAAAACAAAGAATGAAGAAACAGAAGAAGGTGATGAGAGGTTATAAGCAGAGCAAAGGGATAAGGAAACAAAGGGTTGTTTAAAAAAATAAAAGTATGAAACTAATATGGTCTCTATATTTCATCAAACAAAAGCAACTTTACAGAATCAAAAGCTACACAAACTATCCTTATCCTTTCTCTCAAAGCAAGTGTAGTCTCTCAAACTGGTCTGTTCTCTATGTTTCGCTAATCAAAGTAACTTTACAGAACCAAAGCTACAAAAACAATTCATTATCCTTTCCTATCTCAAGAACAAGCAGTCTCGCAATTACTTATGAACTACTAGTAGACTATAAAGGGTTTGATAACTTAGACTAGAGTTGGACTACCATCCGCAGAAATTTGGGCTACAATATGAGCAATGGTTGGATCCAAATCTTTGAACTCGTTGTTAGTTTGAGAAATCAAATAGTACTCTTCACCATTTTCTCTTATCCCATCAATGGCATTGTCAATGTTCCTCATGGTTTTGTCTGGGCTAAAGCAAACTGTACTAGCTGTGAATTGCTGAATATGGTTCGTATTTATTTTTATATTATGTGTCTCAAAAATATATTGTATGATATAATATAATACTCCCTCTGTTCCTTAAATAAAGTAATTTTAAAAAAAAAAATTGTTTCAAAAGAAAAAAGTTTTCAATTTTTTAGGTGTAGTTATTGTCTATTTTTACTTAATTTACCCTTATAATATTTAATATTTTAAAAAGAACTTAAGTAATAATTAATAAAAACAAGGTTAGAAAAGTCTTTTGTAAATTTTTTTTAATATGTGTGAAAAACTCAAAAATATCTTCTTTAAGGAACAGAGGGAGTAATATTTTATTTTCATATCGAAATACAAATATAAATTTTACATTCTCAATTTTTATTTATTTTTTAATTCTAAATAAATACATTAGACTTCAATTGTTTCTTTTTTCAGTTTTATTGATTAAAAATAAATAATTTAGTTTACGATTTTCTACCAATTTTACAATCTAACATAAGAAATTTCTAATATAAATTTATTTTTAAACATTAAATTTGCAAACTTTTATGCGTCAACATAATAGTAACCATAAGAAAATAAAATTTCTAATATAATGCATGATATAATACAATAATTTTTATTTTGTTTTCAAAATAAAAATAAAAATTTAATACTTTTATAATTATATAATACATGGTTAGTGTTTGATTGACATTGACTGTACATTTACTTATGTTCTAGCCAAAAAGTTTCCACTCTAGTTTCTTTTTGGCAACGAGAGTACATTTTCGTTTGACTGTACATTTTCTTTTGTATTTTATTTAATAAAATAATAATATGATTTGACTATATTAGATTTTGTATAGAGATATAAAAGAAATAAAATGATTAATTTGCAAACTTTTAAATTTGCAGTACTTTTCAAATCATCTCTAGAAAAGATTAGCTTCCCAATAATTTCTATTACCTACTGTTGAGACCAAATTATAAGCGAATTTTTTTTCGGCCTAAGTATAAGCTAACTTTTAAAAGAGTGTAATGAAAACTGAAAACATAGCCTATAGAGTGCAAGGTAGTGATCGTGTGTTGATGATTTATTCATCGACAAACGTAAAAAGAAAGAAGAGAAAATGTAATTAATAAATATATGTACTTGTATATGTCTGTTCACAAAACGACTGCATAGAAGTTCTTTACAAGAAAAGCATAACCAGTTCTCTACAATGATGATCGAGTTAGGAAGTAAGATAATCGAGTTAAAACAACAATGATGATAATGTTTGAACTTAAATTTTGGCGATTATGGATTCTTTGAAATCTTTGTAATGAGCACTAATAAACAGTGTAATTACTTGTCAAAATCGAAGTTAATTTGAATAAGAAATAAATGGTCAAAGTAGATATGTAATCAAAAATAAAAATCAAGATGTGCATTTGTTATATATTGGAAGTATGAGGGCTATTATGCAAAATCACAAAAGAAATTCATTTTTGGAATAAATTTCTATTGACTTATTTAATCAAATTGTCAATATTCCATTGTAATATCGATAAATCTCTTTTGATTGAGTCGAATTATTTTACGGAATTTTTCTATTTCTCTTATCCTTGTCAAATAAAAAATAAAGATTTTTGAAATATTTATGTTTCCTCTGTCAAACAAGGATAAAGGTTTTCAGAATATTTCCGTTTTTTCTTAACCTTGTCGAACAAGAAACAAAGTTATTCGGAATATTTCCGTTTATCTTCTGTGAGTAATTAGAAAAATTTCATGTACCACAAATCTCTATACCACTATAAATAAGGACCTGTCTCATTCATTATTCTTCACCAGATCATCGAAACACATAACTTTCGAGTAAACACAAATATCCAGCAAATCCCTCTCGTCTCTACAGTTTTTAGGGTGAGTCTAGAGAGTATAGCGTAGATCTTTAATTCGCAGATTCTATAGTCGAGTGTTGCGACTTTAGTCTCACACAAGATTGTATCATGTGATTCTGAATCTCTACAAACCGCCACACTGCGGGAGATTTAAAGAATTAAGGAAAGAGATCATAACTCGACTCCGTGTATTCGTCTTTACTTAAAAGGTTTTATTCAAACGTTTTATAAATTCTTATCGGTTTCAATCGTTTTAGTTTCGTGATTTTCAATCTGGATTTTCGCAGTCCTTACAATCTTAATTTTTTAAATCTGTTTCCTGCTAATCGTTTGAATCGGATTGAATATTGCGAACAATATTTCAAAAACGATTTAAATGTACGATTTTTAAAATGTTTTCTGATCGATCTACAACGCTTCTGCGATTGCCTTATAGCCAACCGTATAACATTTGATCTTAAAAAACAGACGATTATCATAAAAACAGAAAACGATTTCCTCGTCAGCCCTAGGCAGGTTCGCAAAACGTTTGTCTAAAAACGATCTATACGATCTGATACATAGCGTTTAAGAACACCTTTAGGTGATTTCTGGGAACGACTATTACCGTTAAAGAACGCCTTCAAGCGCTTTCTGCGAACGTTTATTAGCGAATTAAAAAGTTTTAATCGCTTATCTGAATTGAGTTCTCAAAAACTAATTTAATTCAATTTTTGTGAACATATTCAGAATGTCTACCGGTGCTGTCGATGGACTTCCAAAGAACACAAGTGAGCCGACAATCCAACACGGGATTTCCAAACTTCCAAACTTCTTCTGTCAACCAGAGAAGTTTGATGGGACGAACTTCAAGCAGTGGCAGAAAAGGATGCACTTCTTTCTGTCAACGTTGCAACTGGCAAAGTATCTCGCTGAGATTAAACCAGTGTTTCCTGCTGATAATATTGACCCTCACATGCTTGCTACTGTGGACTCGTGGATCCATGCAGACTTTCTCTGCAAAGGTTACATTCTAAACAACCTTGCTGATAAGCTGTACAATGTGTACAGTGAGGGTTACAAGACTTCTAGAGATGTGTGGACTACTCTCGAAAACAAATACAAGAACTTCAATGTGGGTTCTGGAAAATTTCCAACTGCGAAGCTCCTTAACTTCAGAATGGTAGACTCAAGGCCCCTCATGGAACAAGTGCATGAGCTACAAACGATATTCCAGGAGATATCAGATGAAGGCAGGAAGCTTTGTGAGACCTTCGCGGTTAACTACTTCATGGAGGTGCTACCCCCTAGCTGGGAAGGTTTCAAGAGCTACCTCAATTACAAGCAGAAGCCTATCACTTTGGCGAACTTGATCACGAGGCTGCAGAATGAATCACAAAAACGTGACAAGACTGCACCACCTCAGACACATGATGCGAATGTGGCTGAGCTTAAGAAGAAGGGGAAAGGAAAGAGCTTTCCTCCTAAGGCTGCGATTCACAAACCTGTTAATCAAGTCCCTACGAACTTCAAGAAGAAAGCTCAAGTTCAAAACAAGAGATTCTCTGGTAAGTGCAACCACTGCTGCAAGATGGGACACAATGCTACAGATTGTCGCAGTAAGGCTAAGGGTGCAAATCAAGGCAACCTAACTGAAGCTGATCTGTGTGCAATGGTAACATAAGCTAACATGGTTGAAGCTAACCTGAAGGCATGGTGGTACGATACTGGCGCTACCACTCACATCTGCATTGATAGGGAGATGTTCACTACCTATCAAAAGTGCATTGTGATAGTCAATCAGCAATAGCTCGGGCATTAAGTAACCTATACAATGGCAATTCCCGCCACATAAGAAGACAACATAAGACCATTAGACATTTGATATCAATGGGTGTAATCTCGGTCGATTACATCAAGTCTGCTGACAACCTTGCGGATCTGTTCACTAAAGGTTTAAATAGAGATCTAGTTTTGAAATCATCAAAGGGAATGGGTTTATTGCCTATGACTAAAGAGGATGTTTGATGGAAACCCCACTTACGTGATTGGAGATCCCGAGATCTAAGTTCAAAGGGACAACTCAGTTAAACAGAGTCCGATGAAAGCACTGAAAGACATAACGTCTGTGCCTATCTCCCAAAACGATGTACAATGCTCCCTGTAAGTATTAAAGGATAAGTTTTATACTTTTAATGATTTTGAGTAGCTTTCATAATATAGAGTATAACATGATACTTGTGTATATGTCAAGAGCTCAAAGAAATCACCTATTGAGTGTGAAATGCGGCCGTTTTCAGGAGGATGAAGACAAGGCTATATCTCTAAGTTCACTCATGAAGACCAGGCAAGTTCACAGGCACAATGAACACAATTGAGAACTGAGTTCTACGAGAAGATGAGATTGGGTTATACCTATTGTCTAAGTTTACATAAAAATCCGGGTGGTTCAAGACATCATGTTCACCTCCTGGCCAAGTAAACTCGACAAATATCGACAGTGAATAGTTCAAGGCAGAAATATGCTACTATATCATACACAGTTAATTTTTCGCCTATACTCTCAAAAAGTCCTAGTGTCAAGCCCAAGTGTGTCTTCATAGTCTTTCGAGTTAGTAGAGTTTGCATATGTTTTAGAGTAATTTCTATTCATGTGGGGGATTGTTGGAACTTAAATTTTGGCGATTATGGATTCATTGAAATCTTTGTAATGAGCACTAATAGACAGTGTAATTACTTGTCAAAATCGAAGTTAATTTGAATAAGAAATAAATGATCAAAGTGGATATGTAATCAAGACTATAAATCAAGATGTGCATTTGTTATATATTCGAAGTATGAGGGCTATTATGCAAAACCACAAAAGAAGTTCTTTTTTGGAATAAATCTTAATTGACTTATTTAATAAAATTGTCAATACTCCATTTATAATTTTGTATAATATCGATAAATCTTTATTGATTGAGTCGAATTTTTTTACGGAATATTTTTATTTCTTTTATCCTTGTCAAATAACGAATAAAGATTTTTGGAATATTGCTGTTTTCTCTTACAAACAATGAATAAAGGTTTTCTGAATATTTCCGTTTTTCGTTAACCATGTCGAACAAAGAACAAAGATATTCATAATATTTCCGTTTATCTTCTGTGAGTAATAAGAAAAATTCCTTGTACCACAAATCTCTATTCCACTCTAAATAAGGACCTCTCTCATTCATTATTCTTCACCAGATCATCGAAACACATAGCTTTCGAGTAAACACAAATATCCAGCAAATTCCTCTTGTCTCTACAGTTTTTAGGGTGAGTCTAGAGACTATAGCGTAGATCTTTAATTCACAGATTCTATAGTCGAGTGCTGCGACTTTAGTCTCAAACACGGTTGTATCTTGAGATTTTGAATCTCTACAAACCGCCACACTGCGGGAGATTTAAAAAATTAAGGAAATATATCATATCTCGACTCCGTGTATTCGTCTTTCCTTAAAAAGTTTTATTCAAACGTTTTATAATTCATTGGTTTCAGTCGTTTTAGTTTCGTGGTTTTCAATCTGAAATTTCGCGGTCCTTATAGTTAATATCAATATACTGCCAACAAAACAACCAAAAGACACTAGAGCTTTGGTGCAGTGTTTGAGATTGTTTAGTTAAAATTCAGAATTACTAAACGTTCCCTAACGTTGGACAAGTTGGACAGTCCATAGAACATCCCCCAACTTTTCTTATGTTGAACTTCACACAAAAATCACATAGCGGAGAGACAATTCATATATTGAAGCAATGGACTCCAGAAAGACAAATATGGAACTCATTCTATGTTTAGTTATGTCGTGTGCAATGACCTTAACTTAATGCCAAACTTTAGATGGAGGAAAACGGCTGCATCAAAATGGGTGCGTGTGCACACATAACAGGACAAAGAAGATAAATATGCCCCAAGAAATAGATCTTGGTAATACTAATGTTTATCTTGCGTATGTTACAAATGAACCATCGATTAATGTCTAACTAAATAAAATAAACACCGTATGAAACTGCTCCATTGACAGAATCAGAGATGGATCTTCGACTCTTAAAACTATTCAGTCTATACATAACCACTTGGGCTCCGTATATCTCCAGATTATCCTTTAAAACTGAACGAAGATACCAATCAACAACTAAACGAAATGAAGCAGCAATCTTTCCAACAGTGAGAAGATCTTCCATAATTTTTTCGCTATTTCTCTACAAGGACACAACCACATTCCAAACAACAAGAGACTAATTCCTCTAGAAAGCTAACACCACGAGGAAACAACAAGCATATGATTTTGATCAACATACCACACAAGTTTGATGCTCCGTGAAGCAAATGCATTCCCAACAAACAGGAACCTTGTGAACAAAGCAATACAAAAAAAACCCAAGAGAAAAGGGAAAACATCAGCATTCACTTGATGAGCTCTGCAAAAAGAAACCAAGCAGAAGGAAATTTACAAACAACCAAATCGTTGGAAACAAAACAAACAAAAATTACAAATCCAGATCAAAATGCGTCAAATTAGGAAACACATGCAAGCAAATCGAAACTCAGATGCAAAATCAGAAATCCCCAACACTCTCATTCAACAAGGAAAGCTTCCCAAGAGATCATAAAATGAAGCAAAATGATAGACATACCTTCCTGCATTTGCAAACCACCATTGCAAAGAGTTTGCGAAAACGACAAGATCAGGATCAAAGGTTATAGCGTCTACAGGAGATCGATCGTGTAAATCAAGAACAATATGTTGAATAGTTCTGTGTGTATTATTTGATGTAGTAACAAGAGGGACTTGTTCTACAATGATAGAGGGGCGGTGAATCTCCAACTGGCCGTACATTCTCTCTTTGGGGATTCAAGTGGATGAATGATGGAATGATAGTATCCGTGGATCGAGAGACGCCACACAAAGGATGGGAAACTCTGTGATAAGTCTCCTCTCAGCTTCTTGTGAATCTCTCACAAGAAACAGAAAGGTTTTGCACTCAAACTTCTAAGGATTCTCACACAAAGAAGAAAGGGGGCGGCTGGGGTTTTCTTTGCTTAAGAAAATAGGGTTCTTTATTGATATTGAAAGTGTAACCAAAAATACAAGCTGAAGGGAACCTTATAAATGGCTCAGCAGCTGTGGCTTCTAGGCCATAAAAGGAAAGCAATAAAACGCCTATTACATAGACTAAAAGAAAGAATAAAAATCAAAGGGAAAAACTACTTATAAAAATTGTTCAAAACAAAAGAAAAACAAAAGAAAATCCGTGCAAAACAAATAATGAACTCATGAGAAATAATCTTGTAGTAAACACTCACCTTGGTGTAAAGCTGAACTTAGTTTTGCTTGCAGATGGTGAAGATGATCGTTTTTTATCCCCTTGTAGCCCTGGCAAGAAAGAAGCAGCTTGATTCTTGACTTGTACTTGCACGCTAGCTTGTGTAGTCTTGATGGAGGTGTCTCCTTGAGTGCTTTCCAGGTCTTGAGCTTCTATTACACTTGTCTCCTCTTCTGGTCTAGTAGGTGTTTCTTGGTTTATCTCTTTTTGGAGACGATCTTCTTTGAGGGTTTCATTCTCAATGAGAATGATCAAGCTTTCTACAACCTTGTTGAACTCTTCCATCAAGCTCTTTGTTCCTGATCTGGTCCGTGGGGCTTATCTCATGACCGGTACAGCAGATTCTTGCTCAGCTCTAGTTAAGTCAGGATCGATGTCCTCATCATTCCCTCCCCCTTGAAAAGGTTCTGACTTCAGTTCTAGTACATCTGCATTGAAAGGAGCTAAGTCAGTAACATTAAAAGTATGAGAAATAGTTAACTCACCTGGCAGTTCCAGCTTGTATGCATTGTTGTTGATCTTCTCAAGTACTTTGAAAGGACCGTCTCCTCTTGATGAAAGCTTGGATTTTCGTTGATTAGGAAACCTCTCCTGTCTCCTATGTAACCATACCCAATCACCAGGCTCAAATGTAATCTCCTTGCGCCCTTTATCAGCTTGTTGCTTGTACTTCTCAGTCTTTCTCTCCAGGTTGTCTTTGACTCTTTGGTGAAGTTTCTTCACGAAATCAGCTTTAGTAACACCTTCTGCACTAGAGTAAACAGCTTGGGGCAGGGGTGAGAGATCTAAAGGTGTTTCTGGATTGAATCCATAAACAACTTCAAAGGGTGAAAACTTGGTAGCAGAATGCTTAGCATGGTTATAAGCCACAATGTTCTCTTTCCCCTTCTTGTACTTAATAACGTAGGGAAATGTTTCCACAAACTCCAGCCACTTAGCATGTCTCTTCTTAAGTGTTGTTTGGCCTCTCAAATGCTTTAGTGTCTCATGGTTTGTATGAATAACAAACTCTTTAGATAATAAATAGTGTTGCCAAGTTTCAAGAGACCTTACTAATGCATATAGCTCCTTGTCATAGGTGGGATAGTTGAGGGAAGCTCCACTTAGTTTTTCACTGAAGTAAGCCACTGGTTTCCCTCCTTGTGTTAGCACAACTCCTATTCCTGTTCCAGAAGCATCACATTCTATCTCAAAAGTATTATCAAAGTTGAGGTTAGAGGTGCAGCTATGGTGCTGAAGTCTTGTACAAATCTTCTATAAAAGCTGGCCAGCCCATGGAAACTCCTCACATGTCCAATAGTGGTAGGCGTTGGCCAGTCTTGAATGGCCTTTATCTTCTCATCATCTACTTTTAACCCCTGAGAACTTACAACAAATCCTAAAAACACAACTTCATCAGTGCAAAATGTGCATTTCTTCAGGTTTGCATATAGATTCTCAGCCCTTAATGTTTCAAGTACTTGTTCTAGATGTTTTAAATGATCAGTAATACAAGTACTATAGATCAGTATATCATCAAAATATACTACTATAAACTTACTGATGTAGGCGCTCATGATGTGATTCATGAGCCTCATGAATGTACTAGGTGCGTTTGTAAGTCCAAATGGCATGACCAGCCACTCATACAATCCTCTCTTAGTCTTAAACTCAGTTTTCCACTCATCTTCTTCTTTCATTTGCACCTGATGATATCCACTCCTTAGATCGATCTTGGAGAAGATAGTTGCTCCTTTTAGCTTATCCAGCATATCATCAAGCTTCGTTATAGGGTGCTTGTACTTGATGGTGATGTTGTTGATGGCCCTGCAATTCACACACATCCTCCACGTTCCATCCTTCTTAGGTACTAGAAGTACAAGAACTGCACAAGGATTTAAGCTTTCTCTGATGTAGCCTTTGGACATAAGCTCTTGCACTTGTTTCTCCAATTCTCTTGCTTCTTCTGGATTCACACGATAGGCTGCTCTGTTAGGCAATGGTGCTCCAGGTACTAGATCAATCTGATGCTCTATTCCTCTTATAGGTGGTAATCCAGGTGGGATTTCTTCTGGAAAAACATCTGTAAATCGTTCCAATAGTTCTAAAACAGCAGCTGGTATATCCTGTTGTTCTTGTCCTGAAAGCAAACTCTCCTTAAAGATCATTAGTAGCACCTTTTCTTGTAAGTCAAGAGATTTTAAAACTGTAGTAGGCGTGACATACAAGTTAGTTTTACTAACCTCTGATCCTTTTGACATTGATTTGTGCATCTTATTCACCTCATGAGGAGTGAGAGGCGCTAGGCTGTGCTTCTTGCTGTTATGTGAAAAGGTGTAGAAGTTGTTCCTCCCATTGTGCAAGGTTTCTTTGTCAAATTGTCATGGCCATCCTACAAGCAAATGTTCGGCTTGCATTGGCACAACATCGCATATAACTTGATCTGAGTACTCCCCAATGCTGAATGGAACCGTCAGTTGCTCAACAATCTTTAGCTCAGTATCATCATTCAACCACTTAAGCTTGTATGGCCTTGGATGCTTGGTCTTTTGTAAACCTAGCTTATCAACCAGATAGGTACTTGCAACATTAGTACAAGAACCACCATCTATAATAAGACTACATACCTTGGCATTGATGGTGCAGCGTGAATGGAAAATGTTTTCTCTCTGGATGGTCTCTGGCTCAAAGAGAACGCTGAGGGCTCTCCTCACTACTTGAAGGTCTCCACGGTCAGGGTAGTCAATGATATCTTCTTCAGATTCAATGGCGTCTTCCTCTGCTTCATCTTGGGATTCATACTCGCCATTTGCTTTGATGATCATTACCCTCTGATTAGGACATTCCCTTGCATAATGTCATTTCCCTTGGCACTTAAAACAAGTAATATCTCTAGATCTCTGAACTGGAAACTTGTTAGCTTCAGGCTTGTTACCCTTAGGAGCCTCTGGTGCTGGCTTCTTGAATCTTGATTCCACTTCAATAGACTTTCCCTTGTCTATATTACGCTGAGGCTGTGGATTCCAGACTGTCTTGCTCCTGTTGGTAAAAGCATTCTTCCTCTTTATATGTTGCTCAGCTTGTATGGCTAGGTGTAGGAGCTCCTCTAGATCATGGTATCCTTGGCGCTCCACCTTTCTAGCAATTCTATCCTGTAAACCATCCAGAAACTGTGCAATCAAAATCTCTGTGTATCCTCAACCTCCAATCTGTTTCTAAGAGTTTTGAATTCTTCAAAGTACTCCTCTACTGACTTGTTTCCTTGAGAAAGCTTTTGAAATCTTCTTTGCAAGTCTCTGTGGTAATGCGCAGGCATATATCTTTTCCTCAGGTTGAATCTCATATCTCTCCAAGTACAGACTTGATCATGTCTATGTCTTCTTCTCTCTGAAACATCTCTGTCCCACCAAGCTAATGCATTATCAGTAAGTTGTGCAGCAGCAAGGGACACCTTTCTGGTATCAGAATACTTGTAGTATTCGAAAATGTACTCCATTCTCCTCTCCCAATCCAAATAAGCATATGGATTGATCTTCCCAGCAAAAGTGGGTGGAGTGAGCTTGAGATCTTTGCCTCCATCTCTCGCGTAATCATCTCCTATGTCCCTGTCTCTCTGGCGCTGTCCTCTCTGGTTGTTATAGTTTCCATTAGGAAGCTGGGGATCATCCTCTAGGTCAGGCATATCATCGTCTTCTTCTTCCTGGTTGTTCCTTTTTCCTTGAACGTTTCGCACAAGGCCTCTGCGTGGTACAGCGGCAGCTGTGGTTGATCAATGCGGTTTATACACTCCCCTAGTGCAGCTTGAGAGTTGGTCAGCTGAGTGAGGCTAGCTTGGATACCAACCATAATCCGAGTGAAATCAGCGTGCTCAGCAGCATCCCCCATGTTGTTTTCCTCTATTCAAATAAAACAACATGTAGATCAAGTGTAATAGTGTGGTATGGAGAGATTAAAATCAAACAAAACCAGACACTAGACAATATGATCAAAGACTGCTAGGAAATGATAGTTTAAGCAAGAACAAATGCAAGAAGTCGTTCTTCTTTTCCTTTTTTTGTGTTTATAGTGAATGAATGCAAATGAGTTGCTTCTATGGATGCAAGGGTTGACTTCTACGTGCAGAACCAAAAATAAAACGAGCAGTTATGATGCAGATTATTGAGAATGAGAGACCTATGGTAATAATTCAAATGACGATTCAATTATGGAAAACAAATATGATAGTAACAAATGCAAATGACAAAAACGGCAAGCACTTATGATGGATGATAAGGGAGCGTAAAAAAATGGCAAGGACATGAATGATGGTCAAAGAATTAATGCAAACAACCAGAATGAACTAAGGCTAGCAAAAGCAATAGAAACACTGTTACACCCGCCTCTTACGTAACAAAGACGACATTTTCAAGCGTATTAACTTTTATCACAAGAAACCACTTGCTAGTTCAATACCACTTTATAACCAAGGATCGTATCAAAAATGTCTTACAAAACCATTTATAATTTAAATATCAAACTCGAATTTAAATAACATTTTTAAAATAAATAACGAAGATAAATAACGATTAATAAATAAAAATCCGTGTATTCCCAAAACCATCATCAAGCCGAATGACTACTCCTGTATGCCAGTGCGCTCACCTGCAAGAAGAGAGGGATGAGTAATTTGGATTACCCAGTGAGTGCAGGCCCTAGGGACTCATGATATACATCTCGCACATGCATAACCATTCCAGACGAAAGTCTTAAGCTAATACACACAAACAAACAAGTCCGAAGACACTCACAGATCAAGAAACGACATCTTAGACCTAACTGGTGCATCCGCGCCCTTTACCGGCGTACACCCCGTGGCATATAGCGGCACAACACGCTGTCCGTCCTCACGACGCAGGGCTCGTCAAGTCTCCAACGATGGACTATGGTGCGCCACACACCTTCCATATCCAGCACAGACTCATAACGTAAGAGCATCCTCTATCTTACTTAAGACATCACACAGGCAAATCCGCCTCAAAAGCCTACAGCTTATCCCAACCCGCACAAGTGATTTCCCGCACACAATGCAAACACCCGCAAACACTATTCATAAATCATTCAACCATTTTCAGTTTAACAACCTATGTTACCAAGTCTATCAATCAACAACAGTCATATAATAAATAATAATAAAGTATTATTAACACGTTACTAATCCGGTTCACACAACAATCAAATACGTGTATTCATATAGATACAGCGCAGTTATGCGCACATTAACAAAAGACTACTCAGAGCGAAACGAGTATGAATATACGAGAGAATAAATCACGCTAGTCCTCACCTTAGTCTCAGATCTGAAGTCGGCACGACAAACGAGTCAGAACGGCCTTCGAACGAAGAAAAACGGTCAACGACAGCGGAGGTCAAAGGCCAACCAAAAGTCAACAGTCAACATAAGTTAACAGTCAACGGTCAACGAAAGTCAACGCCGGTCAACGGTAAACAAAAGTCAACGCCGGCGGTCAACGGTTCACTCGGCGACGGTGGCTCTGGCAGTCGGTGGTGGTCGGCGGCGGCGGTTCGGGGGTCAGCGGTGGTCGGCGGAGGCGGTCCAGCGGCGGTGTGGCGATGGCTCCGGCGAGAGACTCTGACAGAAAATAGGACAGAGCTTCGCTGGAGATTTCTGAATGAAAAATCAGAAGGGAGGCATCTTTATTTATAGGAGAAAAGAGAGAAATCCTAGGTCAAATTCGGGTGGGCCTTGGGCTGATGGGCTTTTGCTCCAAAAATCATCTTGGGCCCTGTCGAGAATGTCACAAACACGATTTTATGGATGCACAAGTGCCGAACGATGCAGCAAGTGAAACAAATTCATTTTTCTATCTTTTTTTTTGATTAAGATGCAGAAATAAACTCAAAGAGAAACTATATGGGATTATGAATGATGGTCAAGCAGAAACGGATGCAATGGAAGCAGATCTTTTTTTTTTTTTTTTTGATTTTTCTGTAAACAAAAACACAAATCAAACGCAAGTCTAAGCAGAGCAGAAACAACAGATTTTTTTTTTTAGTTTCCTGGGTCTATGAAGAACAAGTAAAAATGCAAGCTAAGAAAAAGGAATAGATTCACCTGATGCTTTGAGCCTAAGCTCTGATACCAGATGATGTAGTAACAAGAGGGACTTATTCTACAATGATATAGGGGCGGTGAATCTCCAACTGGCCGTACATTCTCTCTTTGGGGATTCAAGTGGATGAATGATGGAATGATAGTATCCGTGGACCGAGAGACACCACACAGAGGATGGGAAACTCTGTGATAAGTCTCCTCTCAGCTTCTAGTGAATCTCTCACAAGAAACATAAAGGTTTTGCACTCAAACTTCTAAGGATTCTCAGATAAAGAAGAAAGGGGGCGGCTGGGGTTTTTTTTGCTTAAGAAAATAGGTTCTCTATTGATAATGAAAGTGTAACCAAAAATACAAGCTGAAGGAAATCTTATAAATGGCCCGGCAGCTGTGGCTTCTAGGCCATAAAAGAAAAGCAATAAAACGCCTATTACATAGACTAAAAGAAAGAATAAAAATCAAAGGGAAAAACTACTTATAAAAATTCTTCAAAACAAAAGAAAATCCCTACAAAACAAACAATGAACTCATGAGAAATAATCTTGAAGTAAACGCTCACCTTGGTGTAAGTCTGAACTTAGTTTTGCTTGCAGATGGTGAATTTGATCGTTTCTTTATCCCCTTGTAGGACTGGCAAGAAAGAAGCAGCTTGAGTCTTGACTTGTGTAGTCTTGATGGAGCTGTCCCCTTGAGTGCTTTCCAGGTCTTGAGCTTCTATTACACTTGTCTACTCTTCTGGTCTAGTAGGTGTTTCTTGGTTTATCTCTTTCTGGAGAAGATCTTTGATAACTAGCTTTTTTTAGGGCTTTAATCAATCCTAAAGCTTAGCATTGTCATTGTAATACTTTAGGTATCAATCCAAAGGGGTAGAGATTAAAACACTAGGAATGCACAAATCTATTTAATCTAAGCACAATCAAGGAGAGAAGTTCTAGCAACCTAATTAAAATGGAAACAATGCATGAAATTCGAACCTAGAACAAGGAATAAGCTAGAAGACTTTAAATAAGCAATAAGCAAGACTAAACTCAAGGAAAGAAAGCTAATTTCGAAATGTGCAAGAAATAAAGGCAAGAACTCAAAGATAGGTTAATTGAATAAGTAGATTAAGATGGTTAACTTGATGTTCATACTCCAACAATTCTCATTTTTAGAATTAGGAATCCCATTTAGACTTTCTCATCTTAGGTGGTACTAATCTCATTTGCAAACCTAGATTTTCCCAACTTAGGTGGTACTAATTTAGTGTTAATCCTCAACCCAATGCCTAATTCTCATTAGTAAAGGGGAAGAATTGCAAAGATGGAGAACCTAATCCTAAATGAATCAATAAACCCTTTAGACAACCAATATCTTGGTGTAAAAAGGTAAATCTCTTCTTTAGGTTGGTTTGGCATTTCATCAAACACCTTGTGGGTGAGAAATGCCTTTGTGTTTAGATTGCATGATTTGTGCTAATCTAACACTAGAAACACTAAATGAGAAAAGAGTTTTATGAAATTAAGTCCTAAACACCAAGCTTTCCACTTAAATCTTCCTAATCTAACCCATCTTCAAATCCAAGAAGGACTACTCACTAATCATGTTTGAACCCTCATAATAATAAGATAAGAAGAGTTAAACATGATTAGCTAAACAAGGAAGAAAGATTTTTAAAACATAAAAGGCAAATACTTAAATTAAAATCAAGGTTTTTACAAGAAATGAAAGCTTAAAAGTACAACTATGGAGGAGAAGGAAAAACTAGATCTAAAAATGGAGAAGATGATGAGAATTTCGTGACTCTCCTCAATGAGAGAGAAAAAGAGGGTTTTAAACTTGGTGGCCACACAAAAATTAGGTAAAATGTTCACTTTGGACCACACACAAGTGGTCCCCTCACTAGAAGACAAAACGTGAGTTGGCAAGGAAGGAAGGGAAGGAAATTTGAAAGAAGATCGATCTGGTCTGTCTGATCTTGGGATCGATCTAGGGTGGTCGATCTTCTTGCTCGATCCAAGGCTGGAACGGACAGCCTGCCTCGATCCTCAGCTCGATCTTCTTCAAGCGCATTTGAAACGACTAAGGGTGGTCGATTTTCTGATCGATCCAAACTGAAACGGGCAAAACCCATCGATCTTTGGCTCGATCTCAACTCCACTTCTTTTGGCCGAGCTTTCTCTTGATTCCCATCAACTCCCAAACTCTTCTTGAACCTTCTTGTCCATGCTCAGCATCCAAGGCAACTCAATGCACACCATATAACCTGAAAATGATGCAAATATGCAAGAAATATGCAAATGCTAATGCAACATGTCCTAAAACCTAAAATGGGACAAAAACTACAATAAATCTAAGTATGAGTGCAAAAGTGAGTGCAAAACTATCATAAATGGGTGCTAAATATGTGAAATATATGAGTATATCAACCTTCTTTGAGGGCTTCATGCTCAATGAGAATGATCAAGCTTTCTACAGCCTTGTTGAACTCCTCCCTCAAGCTCTTTGTTCCTGATCTGGTCTGTGGGGCTTGTCTCATGATCGCTACAACAGCTTCTTGCTCAGCTCTAGTCAAGTCAGGATCGATGTCCTCATCATTATTGAACAGCCAAAGGCTTATTATATACAAGATAGAAACGACGCAAGGTTTAACATAGAGGAATAGGAAATATGCCTTAACGGATATGTACATAATGGAAGTAGAAAATATACGATATTATATTGACATTATCGTAATACTCCCACTTAAGTTGGAGTGTGTAAATCCCTAACACCCAACTTGGACAATAACGTTTGAAACTGCGGTCTCCCAAGAGCGTTAGTAAGGATATCAGCAACTTGATCCTTGGTACGAACATGTTGTGTGGTAATAATGCCTTCCTAAAACGTATAAGTGAGAATTTTTGTGCATATATTTATACAAAAGCTCAAAATTAGGAGGCTATCCGACACACTTAGAATAAATTTCTTAAAACTTATCTTGTTACTTATGGTAACAGTCTCTATAAATCAAAGAATGTATGCATTTAAAACTAGTATGCATTTAAGAAGACATTCCAAAACATGTATGAAATATTCCTAAATAAAGAAGATTTTTCTTTAACAAATGATCCCATGGACCCGGCTGTAAAAAAAAAAACAAAAAAGGAAACATTAGGGAGATTGGAAAAGTCAATTTGCTGGAAACTTCATAGCTCTTCTTCCTCTATTTGATCCTCCGCGTCACGACAGTGCACAAAACAATTGAGTGAGCACTTCATCTTTGAGTCAGTGTTAAAATGATCATAGGTACAAAGCTTTTGCTTTCTTCAGCTCATACTCGACTTTCGATTCAATGTACTCATAAAATGTCAAATAAATTAGTAAGCCTTTTTGAATTTTTAGGAATGATTCTTACAAATATAGAAAAGTCTTCCTAAATTGTATGTTAACTACTTATCAAATAAAATTTAGGAAACGTCATATACAATTAGGAAAGCTTTCATACAATATATAATGCAAACTTTTGGTGCTTACTTATACAACAACTTAAATTTAAGAAGTCGTCATATACATTTAAGATAGTCATATACATTTAAGAAGGTCTTCATAAAACGTATATATGAAAAACATTGTGCACATTTATACAACAACTCAAATTTTGGAAGTCTTTCTAAATTTTAATACAATTTCACTAAAATTTGTATAAGTTTTTCCTATATATTTAGAAATGTTATATAATTTTGGAATTTAGGAAACTTTTTTATTGTTTAGGAAGAATTTTTACAAATTTAGAAAAGCTTCTTAAATCAAATAGTATAAAGAATTAGTAATCTAATGTCAACGGTTTATGTCTAGGATTTAAGAAGTTGCCTTCTTATTTTGATTAAAAAGTAAGTTTACCTGAGACAATGTTTGATCTTAAATCAAATGATCTCTTGATTGTCTCAAAGGTTTTGGTAAATTTTCTTGACTTTTATCATTTCTGCAGGTTCGTGTATTTAGTCCACCTCCAAACTACCAGGGGTTTATTATTGCTACAAATATTGCCACATGAAATTTAGGAAGCCTTTTTGAATGTTTAGGAAGAATTCTTACATATGTAGGAAAGTCTTCCTAAAGTTTAAAATTTAGTAAAAAAGGCTTCCGAAATCGTATGTTCTTACTAGATCGAATAAATATTTAGGAAGTATTTATAAACTTTCAGGAAGACTTTCTTAAATTTAGAAAGTCTTTCTAATGTTTATGCAAACATTTATAAGCATTTAGGTTATCTTTCCTAAGCGTTAGGAAGACCTTACTAAAATTTGTATGATTTGTTTTCTTAAATACCTATAATTGTTTCATTAATTTAAGAAATTTAGGAAGCCTTCTTGAATTTTTAGGAAACAATTTTATAAATTTAGGAAAGGCTTCCTAAATCTTATGTTAATTACTAGTAGATCAAATAAACTTATTAGCATTGTTTCCAGCAAAATTTTGTGATAGCATATGGATCAGAGGTATTTTCTTGTTTTTATAATCAAAGTTACATGATTTAAAATGAAGAAAAGAACATCAAATTGCACGTTGTATGCCCTAAAATAACATCAAATCAAGTTTTGAGGAAAATTTTATAGACTTTTAGAAAGACTTTGTCAAGTTTGTAGAAAAAAATTCTAATGTTTATAAATATCTTAGTGAACAAATGGTGGCAGCTTGGTATCTTCTTGATAGTCATCTCTATTCGGAAAGCCTTCGTACAACAATGAAACATATCAGATGTCTAGCTCTTCTTCCCCTCTGTCTCTTTTGATATCATCAAATTTTGCTTGAGTAAATGTAGAGAATGTGTTTGTAATAAAGTAAAAGCAATTGGTTTGATCCAGAATCCAAAACCAAGTGCCTGGGTCCATTGTTAATCTTTAAAACATGAACGAGAAGGTCTGACATTGTGATATTATTATGGAAATCTAAAAAGAGGAATATATCTTGGTGCACAACTAACATAAAACACTTGGTCAATTGCAAATGTAACTCACACTTTTCTCATTTTCAACATTAACCACTTTCTTCCAAAACCGCCACTCTCAATTCCACTTATTAACGAAATTACCATTGTTTTTTTTTTTCGAAAATCCAAAAAACAAAACAATCCTCATCCTCCTCACTTATTCACGAAAATGCCATCATCATAATTCATCCAACCACCATTTTCAACGAATTTGAAGCTTTTAAAGCTTGTACAACCGATTTTTGAGCTCTTTAAGCTCATTATCTCATCTCATAACCTTCTAGTCTTCACTTTTCTCTCCATTTTCATCCTAACAACTCTATAGTTTACCTTTTTCAAACTTGAAGTTCTAAGATATTGCCATATCCGGTGATTTGGTCGTGCATAGCGATTGGGCTTCTTTGCTGGTGGCTAGAATCGAAGTTCTAGACGGTCGAAGAAGCTAAAGACCACTTCTAGGTAATTTTTCAGTTGATTTTCGTGAGTTTTCTGATCTGTGCTGCGAAAGCAAACTTCTTGAAGTGGTCAACGCACGGGTTAGTTTTTCAATTGACCGCATGTTCCGATTTCTGATAGTAGACTTCGTGTTGAAGTCTGCGCCTTTCTTTGAGAACAAAAAACATTGGCGTATACTTCTAAAAAAGACTTCTTGAAGAAAGGTTAGTTTTGCAATTGAACAAAACAAAGATTTTTTTTAATGAAGTCTACTCAAGAAGTCTGTAGAAAAGAGACGTTAGTTTTGCAATTGACCAATGTTTGACTTTTTTTGCAGACTTCTTGAGTAGACTTTAGAGGCTAATTTTGGGGTGACAAAAATATTATTTAATTAGAAGACTTCATAGAGAAGTCTACTCTCCTCGCAGACTTCTAAACGAAGTCTACTAATTAATTAATTCAATGTTTGGTCAACCCCAAAACTAACCCATTGTAGACTTCGTTTGGAGTGGGGAAGTCTACTTGAAAAGTCAAACTTGATCAATTGTAAAACTAACCTCCAAGAAGTCTACTTTGCATAGTAGACTTCTCCGCATAGTAGACTTCTTAGGGAAGTCTAATATGCAAAGTGAAGTTTACTCCAAAAAGTACAGAAAGTACAACACAATTTTTCAATTGCAAAACTAACCTCCAAGAAGTCTACTTTTCATAGTAGACTTCTCCACGTAAGGTAAACTTCTCGGAGAAGTCTACTAACTTTTTTAAATTGCAAAAGTAACCTAAAAAGGAGACTTCATATGTTGGCTACTATAGTAGACTTCTCTGGTAGACTACTATAGTAGACTTCGTTAGAAAGTCTACTTTTACAAGTTTTTTAAAAACGCATTTTTATAAAATTTATACCGATTTTTAAAGATTTTTTTGTTTTTTGTCTTGAGCTTGTGTTAGTAAGTGTACTTACTCCTGCATCAGTTTTACATGATAATGTTTTATACATATGGTGGAATCGGATTTTTTTTGTTTTTTAAGGTAGTCAGCTTATTAAACGCATACTTCTTAAAGAAGTCTAAGAAAGTAGTCTTCTTTGTTAGTCTGCGACATGAATTGTTTATAAAATTCATTTATCTGAAATTTGTAACAAATAAAAATGATTATTTGACTCTTGCGTATGTGTTATTTATTGCTCTTGCTTATGTATGAGTTTGACATGTTTGTTTGTTATAGTTAAACTTTAATTAATTTTCTTGTGTTTTTAGGCATTTAGCTTATTAGTAGCAGACTTCGTTTAGATAAGTAGACTTCTTTTTCAGTTTGCGACATCAATGTTTTTATAAAATTCATTTATCTGAAATTTATAACAAATAAAAATGAATATGTGACTCATGAGTGTGTTATTTATTAGTCTTGCTTATGTATGAGTTTACCATGCTTGTTTGTTATAGTTAACCTTTAATTAATTTTCTTGTGTTATTAGGCATTTAGTTTATTAGTAGCAGACTTCATGTAGAAGTCTACTTATTCGTCATTGAATTCTAATGTGGTTTGAATTTGTTTTCTTAGAGAGAATGGTTCACATACCTGTTGTTTTTGGAGAATGGGTGAGGAAGGAAATGATGTGGCATTTCGAGGTGGATATTTACAAAGGAGGGCGAATGTTCTTCTTGAGAGATGGTTGCACACATGGTGATCTTCTTAAAATGGCACAAGAGGATTAGATGTCGGAAAATAAAGCAGAGTTTGTGGAGTTATCCTATCCATTACCACCTCTGATGCTTCAACAAATGCCTCCTGATTCTCCTCCTATTTATGTCACAAACGATAGACACGTTCATAGCTTGATTGAGTTGAGTAGGATGCATGGTGTACGCCTTTGCATTTCGAGTAGGATAATAGACCATGAGAATGATAATGCGAAGATGCTGATGATGATGTGAATGTGAAAGCGAAAGATGAGGCCGGTGACTCGGATGTGGATTACAGTGAGTCGGGAAAGTGAAAGATGAGGATGAGGATGAGGGTTTCAAGGCGCGTTGTGGTGGTCAAGTAGAACTTTGGTTCTCTAGTATTTTTGTCAATAACAGTTCACCTAGCAAGGAGAAACTTGTATCACAGTTGCGATTGACGGCGTTGATGGAAAGATTTGCGTTTAAAGTATCTAAGTCTACGAAGACTTTGTTTATTACAATATGTTCTGTCAATGTATGCGCATGGAAGCTTCAATCGACTGTGAAGAACGAAGAAACACATTCTGGGTCAGACTGATCAGCTCACCATAGAAGGTGTACACCTAAGTCTGTTGGAGCTTTGTTTATCGAGCGTGTTGGCATAATCGATGGAATTGTGCCAAAGCATATCAAAGATTCTATGAAGGTGATGTCCGGTCTAAACCTCGATTACACCACTTCTTATAGAGCTTTGATGTATGCCCAACAATTGGTGAGGGGAGCAACATAAGATGGATATGAGAATCTGCCTTCTTATTTGCGCCAAATTGAGAGAGCCAATCCAAGAAGTGTCACGGACCTTGTATGCGATGAGATGAATCGATTTAAATATCTATTTATTTCTTTTGGAGCTTCCATAGCTGGTTTTCAGTACTTGAGAAGAGTGATTGTGGTGGATGGGACTCATCTAAATGGGAAGTACAGAGGTGTTTTGCTAGTGGCAGCCGGACAGGAAGGTAACTTTCAGATATTCCCTTTGACTTTTGCAGTTGTAGATTCTGAGTGTCATGCTTCATAGAATTGGTTTTTCACCAAATTGAGTAGATGTTTTTCAGACGAATTTCTGATGGTCATAGTTTTTGATCCGCATGACTCCATTGCTAACGCATGTAACAATGTGATACCTTAGGCAACACGAGGTATATGTTACTATCATCTACATCAAAACATAGTGACGCAGTTTCACGGGAAGCAGCTCATGTACTCGGTCAAAGGCGCTGCCTACGCGCATACGACTTACGATTATAATCGATACATGGACGCACTTTGAAATGTAAACCCCGATCTATCAACATACTTGGAGGAAGCGGACCCAAGGTTATGGTCACGAGTTCATTCGATGGGAAATAGATACAACATAAAGACGAGAAACATCGCCGAATCGATCAACGAGACGGTTAAACAAGCGAAAGGGTTTCCCATCACATTTATGTTGGAGTTTATCAGAGAGAAACTCGGGAGATGGTATAATAAAAGGCGTGAAGATGCTCTAGGTCACAACTAGGCATACCCGGGGAGTAGAATATCTATTGGTAATTTGAGAACATTATGCGGGAATGATGAAGGTAGAACGCATAGATGGCTGGCATTCTTCGTTAAGGGTGGACCACGAGATTGTATTGTCGATTTGGAACAAAGAAAGTGTCTGTGTGGTATTTTCGATGTTGAAAAAATTACTTGCTTACATGTCATTGCAGCGGCAACAGAGGCCGATATGTTAATGTCAACATTCGTGTGTCCAACTTACTCGAAGGAGATGTTACGTGACATATTCGCATCCCATTTACCCCCCCCCCCCAATTTCTGATGAAAACGACACCAAGAAGGAACCATATAGTCTTCCGGTCGTGAAGACTGCTCCGGGGAGAAAGAAAAAGTTGAGGTGGCAAACTTGGTTAGAAATGTCAAGGAAAAGAGGCACCAGACCGAGAAAGATGCACAAGAAATACAGTTGTTCAAAGTGCAAGCAAATATGACATACTCGACCCCAATGTGTAAGTTAATCTCAACATTGGACTTATTGTTGTGTTTTATCTAATTAAGAAGTCTATTCAAGAAGTCTGAAACAGAAGTCTGCTCAACAAGTCTACTCCGAATATTGATGTTAAGCCTTGTAATATGGGTAGAGAACATGTGTTGTTGTTGTGTTCTATCTATTTAAGAAGTCTATTCAAGAAGTCAGAAAAAGAAGTCTGCTCAAGAAGTATACTCCGAATACTTATATTACCAAACCTGTAATGTTAATTGACGGGTTACAACTAAAACTTTCCTTCCACATCAATATGTACAAAAGAATAACAAAGTTAATTGGTGGGTTACAAAATAACTTTACCCACCATATAATTTTCTTACAAAATACCATAATTAGTAAGTTCAAATTATCAACAACAAACATCATGAACCTTCGTAGATGTCCAAATCCGCCCAGTCGCGATTATTAGGTCCACGACATTCGATCTCATGAAATATATCAGTCGCAAGGTTCTCTCTGATAACTTTCATCTTGTCATCACACAATGTCGAGGGAAATGGCAGTTCAAGTGCATGAAATCTAATGAACTTCAGGCAATACACTCCACAATTATAACCAGGACCTTGTTGTGGCACTCCCTCTACCCGTGTGTGCGTGAAAGCCTCAAAAAGGAAACTTATCTTTATCATCTCTGGAAGCCACTTCTCGGAGCAGATAAGGCACCATGACAGCAACATGCTCCACTACTTTGGTTATTTCTTCTTTACTATAATGAATTCGGAGGCTGTCCCATATCACAATGTGCCTCTTCGGTAATGATATCCACAGAGCAATCCAATGATCCCCTTTTACATTCAAGGGCATGTATAAGTCATCAATTTCGAGAACCCATGTCTTGCTCGTTCTGCAGTAAGTCGGTGCCTCACCCTTGTAATAATCAAACGCACCTGGGGGCAGTTTTCTACCTAAGCCATCGAAATTTGGTGTTGTGTCAAGAAACTCCTTCTACTTGGTACTCCACGTCTATCCCAACAGAGAAGCAAGCAAGCAAATACGATCACTCCTAAACCATTCAGGATGTTTCGTCATGCGAAATCTCAGTAGGTTGATGACGACATCTTGGTGCTACATTGAGAAATAGAGAATTAAAGAAGTCTGAAAATAAGTCCCTAACGAAGTCTGAAAAAGAAGTCTAAAAATGAAGTCTGCTCAAGAAGTCAAAACAAGCAGTCTGAAACGAAGTCTGAAAAAGAAGTATGAGAAAGAAGTATACCGTGTCTAACAACCACTGTTGTCGAGTCCTCAGAAGCCACCACCACTTGTTTAATGCGAACTTTTTATTGTCCCTTTTCGGCCAACTACTGCAGAGACGTAACGAGTAGATAACATTCAGAATATGTAGATTAATACTACTTAATATATTGACTTTAAAGAATTTGTTTCGATAGTGATGACTTACGGAAAACGTTTCAGTCAATCAAGCAGAGCCTTACTCTTCTCTTTGTCAATGCGAGCAATAGGATCATATCCACCGGCTTGTTTTACCTTGTTAGGAATGGGAGCAATATGGGTAATAATTCTACAAGCTTGCCTCCTTAGCATATCGTTTTTAGCTTGGGCCACAATTTGTGCCGCCCTCTTCATAGACTTTTGTTTATGTAACTGAAGTTCCATGTCTTTCTTTGATGATTTGACAGTTCCTACAAAGACGAGACTTGTATCGCTGCCGCAGTTCACACTCTCACATGGAGTTTCTTGTTTTTCTGCAATTACACATTGTATATGTTAATGACAAGAAGTGACAAAAAATGACAAAACGGCTTTATAAAATTTATTTGGCTCATGAGGACGTAATTAAACATCACAAAATTCGGAAGGTACAAGAAAAATATCAACAAACCACTCACCAACAAGAAAGAAACAATAAAGGTTCTGAGACTACAATAACATGAAATCAGCTTAGCAGTCTACTTCCTAGTTCTCGTTCTTGTCCTAGTAATGACTGGACTCAAAGAAGGCTTTGAAGTCTTAGCAGTCTTAGAAGTCTTAGAGGTCTTTTTAGTAGGTTTGGGAGAGGGATCAGAACTAACCCGAGCAGAAGGTGCATCCTTATTAGGGGCACCATTATTCGACTTGACTTGCTCCTCATTCCTTGCATCCTTAATCTTGTCAATGGTATGCTCCACACCCACAACCTTGTCAGTCAGGAGTTTGAACTTCTTATTGCACGACTCAAATCCAGTCTTCATTTCGTCAGACAATGCTACTTCATCGTGTCGACCAGACTCTTGAAAACCTCTTTATCCACGGAAGGACTCTCTGAACAAGACCTCTTCCGGATTTCATCGTCCGATGCAACGCTTCTTTTTTTGCCAGCTGTGGCCTTTGACTTCACTATGGGAGACACCATAACACCTTTCACCCGCCAATCACTTGACTTCCAGTTCCAAGTGACTCCACCAAACTCCCCAAACATGGCTTTGACTATGTTATGGATCAAAGGATCCTCGTCATCACCATCCTATGTTGGGAACATATCCTCCATTTCCAGAAAATTGAAGTGGTTGAAACTGACCTGCAAAACAATTGGAGCATTTGTAAGCGAAAGAAGTCTACACAAGAAGTCTACACAAGAAGTTTACTCAAGAAGTCTACACAATAAGTCTACAAATGAAGTCTACAAAAGAAATCTACACAAGAAGTCTACACACGAAGTTTACACAAGAAGTCTGAATATTGTAAAAGAAGTCAAAAGAAGTCTCCATACCTGTTTCAACATAGCTGATATATCATAGTTTTTACCCATTTTTGGACCATGATATAAGTATTTTTATTGAGTCTTAATACTATTTACGAGTCTATATAGAGTCTTTGCAGGTCCAGGTACAATTGGAGCTAAATTGGAGATTTGGATATATTTTGGAGCTTAATGGAATGAAGTCACGAAGTGTTGAAGTCGGATTGAAGAAGCGGGACGAGTGTCGATCGACAACGTCTGCTGGTGTCGATCGACACCAGGATTTCCAATTTCCAGAAGCGTGAAAGTTTCCAGTTTATGAAGAAAAAGAAATCTCCAAAACTTTTCCTAATCTTCCAAGGAATTGAAGATGCGAACCTAGGCCTATAAATAGAGTTTTCCAGCCATTGTTTGGGCATATAGAACACACACATTATTTTAGAGAGAGATTTTTAGAGAGATTTTAGAGAGAAGAATTTGACTCCTTTAGAGCAGATTTGGAACTCATTTATTTCTTCTATTGATTTCTTTTATGCTTTCTATTCAATTAATGATTTCTGTTTCATTGATCATGTCTGAGTAGTTTGCTTGTTAGGTTTAGGGTTTTTCAAAGGTGATTGATGAATTGTTAGGTTAAATTTAATTGTTAGGATAAAATCATTAGAGTTCTTCATCTGGATTTGTGTTTAATGCTTATTCTAGCTTCATGACCTAGAATCTGATCTTAGGTTGATTAATAGATGCGAGAGTATTATTAATTGCCTGAACTAATGTTAGATGAGCAAAATGCCTATTCGCAAAGAGATTTGGTTTATGGATTTTGTGAACAATCGAACCTGATATTAATGCTTGTCTGAATTGTTTGAATTTGCAAAGAGATTTGGAATTCTAGGGTTTAGACATAGATAATCTTCGCAGCGAGAGTTGGTTGATTTTACATTAGTGATTCGAGTTCTAGAATAGTTCTTCATAATTCCTAACATTCTGTCTAGACCTGTAATTTGGATCACCTGAGAATTTCCTTGAACCTAGCGTTTCGTCTCCTGAACTTACATCGCTTTTAATTATTCACTGTCTTTTACTTTTAATTATTTTTTTTAGCTTAATTCGAAATTAGAAGTTTGCTGTGTGACTATCCCTTCCCTGTGGATTCGATCCCTAAGTACTACAACTGATCTCTTAATTTGAGAGAGTAGCTCTAAGGTAAATTTGAGAGCATATCAAATTTTGGCCCCGTTGCCAGGGATCGAACCCGGGTCACCCGCGTGACAAGCGGGAATACCTACCACTATACTTACCAAATTTTGGCGCCGTTGCCGGGGAAGGAAATTAGTTGCCTACAGAGTTCTAATATTAGAATTTTGTCTAAGTTTTTTATTTTTGTTTTTGGTTACTGATTTTCTGCGACTTTTTTATTGTGTTTGTTTCAGGTGTATGCTTAATCGCAGTACCATGAGCAACAAGGAAAAGAAGCTTGTGACTTTGAACATCGTTGAACTCGCCAGACTAGAACGGACCAACAGAAAAGCTGCACGAGTGTCGATCGACACCAGTCACAAATCGGGATGGCTGACCGTGTGATCCTAATCCGAGATGAAGCTGGTGATTTATTTTATGCAGAGGGGAACAGAAGGAACGTGCAAGGATAGAGACTCGACGAGAATGGGGCTGTTGTCGTCGAGTAAGCAATGCAAGTAGCACCTGCGAACGCAAATGCTGGACGTGGAAGGACACTGGGTGATTACAACAGGCCTGATCAGTTCTATGCTAATAGAGCTGCGATTCGTCCTCCTGCTTTCCAGAGGAATGATTTTGAGTTGAAGCCTGCGTTCTACACATTGGTTTCTCAGCATCCTTTTCAAGGTCTTCCTAATGAGCATCCTATTGACCACATTGAGAGGTTTGAAGATTTGGCATCAAGCATAAAGGCGAATGGAGTGTCCTATGATTATCTTTTCTGCAAGCTTTTTCCCTACTCGCTTGCTGGAGATGCATCATACTGGCTGTAGCAGTTGGATTCAGGATCCTTGACCACTTGGGAAGAAACAAAGAATGCATTCTTATGCAACTTCTTTGATGATGCAAGGTCCGAAGAGCTGTGGACAAAGATCACTACATTCTCCCAAGGACCCACTGAATCATTCAAGGCTTCTTGGGTGAGGTTCAGATCTTACCAAAGGGACTGCCCACATCATGATTTCAGCGAGCCGCAGCTTATCGGAATCTTCTACCGAGGGATCGATTGGAGGTACCAGATGGCTTTAGACGCTGCGAGCAATGGAAACTTCAACACCAGATATCCAGACGATGCAATGGTGTTTATAGAGAATTTGGCCTCTTGTAACAACACCAAGAATGTAGACTTTGAGAGGAGACAACATGCTGGAGCGAATGGAGGAAGCCAAATAGCTAAGGTTAACATGAAGCTGGACATCTTGGTAGGAAAGAAGCAAGTTCACTTTGCTGCATAAGTGGAGACCTTTGAGCCAGAGCAAGAAGAAGTCAACTATCAATGGTGCTGGTTTTCAAGGACAGAGATTCAACAGTCATCAAGGCTATGGTTCTTCTTACCAGAAGCCTTTTCAGAACAACAACTTCCAAAGAACCTATGGTTCTTCTTCTTATCAGAATCCTCCTGCACAAGACAATAAGATGGAGTCTATGCTAGAGAAAATTCTGGAAGGTCAACAGAACATGATTGTGCACTTTGATGGGAAGATTGATGCCATGTACACTGATTTGAATGGGAAAATTGAGTCTCTAGGTACTCATGTCAAGCAATTGGATGTTCAAGTTGCTCAAACTGCGGGAGCTTTGAAGTGACAAGAGGGATTTCTTCCTGGAAAAACAGACATGAACCCTCGACGTCAAGTCAATGCCATCATGGTGAAGAGTGTAGAAGAAATCGTGGCACCTCAGGAAGTTGAGGAAGACAAGACTGTTGCTGCAAAGGTAGTGTCGATCGACACCACTGCTGAGTGTCGATCGACACCACTAAAAAAGCCCGATAATTCGAGTTCTGGCGGACCGAAATCGACCATGATCGACACTGTTGCGTCAACACAAGAAGCCAGTGTCGATCGACACTATCTGGGTGTCGATCGACACCCTACCCAGACCTCGCTGGATCGTGCTGAAGCTTCAACAAATGCAGAGGAAAGACTGTACAAGCCCAAAATACCTTATCCCAGTCCTCCTAGAAAGTCTAAACAGGAGATAGAAGAAGCCAGATGCAAGGAAATGATGGATAAGCTGATGGTTGAGCTACCCCTAGTTGATGCAGTCAGACTTTCACCTGCATTAAGAAGATATGTCAAGAGAATGGTTGTCAATGGTGTGAGTCCTGAGGAAGGAGCATTGCTTACCAGAGACATGAATGCAATTCTCTTGAACATAGTTCCAAGGAAGAAGAAGAAGGTGTGGGTTTCTGAACAAGTCAGTGCTGTGATTCAGAGGAGGATTCCAGAGAAGTTACCTGATCCAGGGAACTTTGTGCTAGATTGCTCAATCTCAACAGGAAGGTTTCCTCGTTCTCTCTGTGATCTAGGCTCAAGTATCAACTTGATACCATACTCAGTTGCTGTTAGACTTGGAATGACTGATTTCAAGCCAACCAGAATCTCCCTTGTCCTAGCTGATCGATCAAAGAGAATCCCAGAAGGTTTTTTAGAAGATGTTCCTTTGAAGATTGAAGGTTGCATGATTCCCACAGACTTTGTGGTTTTGAAATATGATGAAGAACCTACAGATCCTCTTATATTGGGAAGATCATTATTGGCTTCAGCTGGTGCCATCATTGATGTGGGGAAAGGGAAAATAGAGCTTGACTTGGGTGATGTTGTCATGAATTTTGACATGGACAAGTTAAGGGGACCTTCCACCATCGATGGTCAATCTTTTTCAGTAGTGATTTCCATGGATCACGATCTAATCAGGGAGCATTCAGACGATATTACTGCTGGGAATGTCAAGGAGCTAGATTCTAAAGAGCAAGTGAACAAACTGGTTGTTCAAGAGGCATTGGATGAGAATTCTGAGAAAGTTGTTGAGCTAGAAGATTGGAGTGGAAACAATCATATCTTCCGGACTATGAGTGAAGATGAGGGTCTAATTAAACACAAGTTGATGGAGGAAGATGTTTTTGTCATGGAGACAAGGATTGCAGAGCTGAATTGCAGAAAAAGTGCAGAAACCCGAGCTACAGAGTTGGTGTCGATCGACACCACTCCTAGTGTCGATCGACACCCTCCGCGGATCACTCCAGAAGCTGCTTCCAATGTTTCAAATCCATCACCAGTTGTCAAACAGATGCTTCCACATCCTACATGCCATAAACCTCGAAGAAAGCAAAGGTATGCATTTCCTGGAATAAGTTCCAAACCCCCTGATCTTGTCAATAAGAATACCAAAGGTTCAAAAGCTGCTTCACACTTAGGCAAGCCACGAAATTCTCGTAGAAGGCTTGGTGTTTCTTTTGATGATGCTGCAGGAAAACGAAGTGTCCCACCCGAACTAAAGCCCCACCCTGCTGCTGTTCCTCAATTCCTTGGTCGCTTTATGCACCTACTGCCTATACACCACCATGGATGAGAAGACATTCGTCTGGGAAGCATTCGATGCCACCCTCTGATCCACTAGACGTCTGAACCCCGACACAGTCAAGCTAATGACTGAAAACGAGCGCTGAGTGGGAGGCAACCCACTGTTAGGTACATTTTTATTTTTATTTTGTTTTGGTTTTACTAAGTCCTAGTTTTAGTCGGTTGAAAAAGGCGACATTGGACTCGACACAGATCAGTGTCGATCGACACCACTATAGTGTCGATCGACACCACTATAGTGTCGATCGACACCATTATAGTGTCGATCGACACCACGCGCAGACGAAGGTAAGTCTTATTTCTGGTCTTTATGTTGTTTCTAATCTTTCTTTTAGCCAACTTCGGGCTTGATAACACTGGGGACAGTGTTGTTTAAGTCTGGGGGAGGTGATTACTGACTTTGTGTTTTGTTTTGAGAGTCAGTTGAAGTCTGTTAAAAATTTGTTTTATTGAGTCAAAATCAGTGAAATTTTCAGCTTTCAGAAGAACTAACCACATAAGATTGACACTTGGAGGACCATTGCCATAGCAGTTGATTGGAGGTTTTACTAGGTAGAAAGCTGCAAGTGGATCGGTCTAACAAAGATAGTTCAGATTCCTGCTTAGAGCTTGGTATTCATTGGACTTGATTCCTCTTTCAGCACTGACAAGATAAGAACACTACAGTCTTTCCTTGATCTTCCCTTTAGAAAAGAAAAAGAAAAGAAAGGCGTCAAAGTTAAAGGAATAGTGCAAAGATCCTCATGAGCCTGTCTCCTCACAAGGAACAATATTAGTGAGAGCTCATGAACCTGTTTCCTCACAAGGAACACATGTAATAGCAGCAATATTCCAAGACTTCAAAAGAATGAGAAAAATCAATGAAAAGATTTATAGAACACCCTGAAAATGGGCAGCAGTTGACTAATGGAAGAGAAAATAGGGGAGCTATAGAAGGACTATCTTGTTCAGGCACTAAGGAAGGGAACAAATCTCTAAGTCCTTTGGTCAATACTGTTGTTAGAGTTCGAAATTTTATGAGCAAAAAGGGATCTGGACTTGATTTGGGAGATTGCTAAACTTGTGGTAAGTATACTGAAATACTACCTAAGGTTGGCTCAATGGTATGTGGATTCAAGAGGTGTTGGTTCAATGTGGCGTTCTGAAGGTTAGCTGGATATTTTGGTTTTGAAACCTCGACTCTATACTTGGTTTCTGTTTTGCTTGAGGGCAACCAAAAGCTAAGTCTGGGGGAGTTGATATATCATAGTTTTTACCCATTTTTGGACCATGATATAAGTGTTTTTATCGAGTCTTAATACTATTTTCGAGTCTATATAGAGTCTTTGCAGGTTCAGGTACAATTGGAGCTAAATTGGAGATTTGGATATATTTTGGACCTTAATGGAATGAAGTCACGAAATGTTGAAGTCGGATTGAAGAAGCGGGACGAGTGTCGATCGACACCAGGATTTCCAATTTCCAGAAGCGTGAAAGTTTCCAGTTTTTGAAGAAAAGGAAATCTCCAAAACTTTTCCTAATCTTCCAGGGAATTGAAGATGCGAACCTAGGCCTATAAATAGAGTTTTCCAGCCATTGTTTAGACATATAGAACACACATGATTTTAGAGAGAGATTTTTAGAGAGATTTTAGAGAGAAGAATTTGACTCCTTCAGAGCAGATTTGGAACTCATTTATTTCTTCTATTGATTTCTTTTAGTTTTCTATTCAATTAATGATTTCTGTTTCATTGATAATGTATGTGTAGTTTGCTTGTTAGGTTTAGGGTTTTTCAAAGGTGATTGATGAATTGTTAGGTTGAATTTAATTGTTAGGATAAAATCATTAGAGTTCTTCATCTGGATTTGTGTTTAATGCTTATTCTAGCATCATGACCTAGAATCTGATCTTAGGTTGATTAATAGATGCAAGAGTATTATTAATTGTCTGAACTAATGTTAGATGAGCAAAATACCTATTCGCAAAGAGATTTGGTTTAGGGATTTTGTGAACAATCGAACCTGATATTAATGCTTGTCTGAATTGTTTGAATTTGCAAAGAGATTTGGAATTCTAGAGTTTAGACATAGATAATCTTCGCAGTGAGAGTTGGTTGATTTTACATTAGTGCTTCGAGTTCTAGAATAGTTCTTCATAATTCCAAACATTCTGTCTAGACCTGCAATTTGGATCACCTGAGAATTTTCCTGAACCTAACGTTTCGTCTCCTGAACTTTCATCGCTTTGAATTATTCACTGTCTTTTACTTTTAATTATTTCTTCTTAGCTTAATTCGAAATTAGAAGTTTGATGTGTGACTATTCCTTCCCTGTGGATTCGATCCCTAAGTACTAGAACTGATCTCTTAATTTGAGAGAGTAGCTCTAGGGTAAATTTGAGAGCATATCAATAGCCTCCTTGATGTATTTTTGTCCTCGAAAATCGCTTTATGGCAGTACCTGGAGAGTTGGTTTGTTAGGAAAGGGATTTCCGTATACACCTCTGAATTCCGTCATAGCATAATATGCCCAAACTTGGAGCACTTCAGCAAACCCTGTAAGCGAATATGTCTTGGTCAAATTTGCTTTCCTTACAGACTACATGAGGTTCTTGAAAGCCACTCTTCCCCACGGATAATTTTCAAATGCCTCTAAATCCATGACTAGCCTTGCCATGTTAACCGGTGTGGGTGAATCACTTCTTCGTGCCTCAATGAATCGAGCGTAGATGGATAAAAATCCTAACCTAATCCTATCCTCCTTGGTCCACTCTCCAGCATAAGTACACATTTTTGTAAGTTGTTCAAGACTCGAACCAAGCTCTACATTCAGGCCAAGCTTCTCCCAAAATTCTGCAGTCTCAGGGGGAATTTTAACATCTGGATCCCCCAGATCCTTTACATACTCACAGTTGAGACCAGTGAGTTGTTCAAACTCATTCAGTGAAAACCTCAATGGATTTACACCGATCAAACTCCATATCTCGTACTTTCTCTCGCAAAAAAGCTGAAAACCGAGTATATAGTGAACCACCCTCGATGCCCAACCAAAATTCAGTTTATAGAACTTTAGATAAACTCCCAACTTTGAATCTAGAAGCTCTTCCCATTCATCCTCTCTCAGTACTGGTTCCAAGAAGAAACAGTTTCGAGCCGTTGATGTAGTAGCCTATAGTTTTTGCCGGCTGGGGCTCATCTCCCATTGTGTATAATATCTTTGGAAATTTGACCTTCTCCATCCTGCTCAACAAAGGGGGAAAATTAGATACGTCTGAGCAAAACCGACAAAAGTTTTTAAAAAGTTGACTGCGACTGAAATCTACACAAGAAGACTACTGAAGTCTAAAAATGAAGTATACTGAAGTCTAAAAATGAAGTTTGATAAGCAGTCTACATCATAACCTGAAATCACTGAAATCCGGCAGAGACAATTAAGGTCGTCAGATCTGTAAAACCAAATCAGAAATATCAAAGATATCCGGCGACGGCGATGATGTTTAGGGTAAAATTTTCGGAAACAAAGAGAAAGGGGAAGAAAAACTAACCTCGAGTAGCGACGGACAAAGAAAAGTAGATCCACAGACTGAAAAGTATGAACACAAAAGCAAGAGGAAGACGGAGATGAGATTAACAACGGGAGAGGAAGGAGAGGAGATTCACGGAGAGAAGAACATAGCTTACCAGCGGCGACGACTGGGAAGAGGCGGTGGCGACGAAGAAAGTAGATCCAGCGGCGATGATGAAGATGAGATTGACAACGAGAGAGGAAGGAGCGGGGATTTACTTCGAGAGAGGAGGGAGGGAAGAAAGAGAAACATATTTTGTTTTTACCAAAATTAGGATATACTTTCTTTATATATGAGGGTAGATTTTTCAGAACAGTAAAATATTTCGGTTAAGTAGACTTTTGCACAAGAAGTCTACTGAAGAAGTCTCCAGATACTTAAAAAATTTCGGTTAAGTAAACTTCTTTTGAACAAAGTAAATTTACTTAAGAAGTCTCCAAATAGTTAAAAAATTAGATTGCCCACTAGGTTTAATTTGAAAGTCACACTTCTTCTTGAAGTCTACAAATGAAGTCTACTGACGAAGTCTCCAGATAGTTAAAAAATTAGATTGCTCGCTAGGGTTAATTTGAATTTCAGACTTCTTCTTGAAGTCTACAAATGAAGTCTACTGAAGAAGTCTCGAGATAGTTGAAAAATTAGATTGCCCGCTAGGGTTAATTTGAATCTCAAACTTCTTTTGAATTCTTCCAAATAAGTCTTCTTAACCCTTATAACCATATCAAATATTTTTTAATAAAATAATAAGAACTCTAAGATAATTCAATTTCCACCGGTTTAATTTGATTTTCAGAAGTCAACAATCGAAGTCTGATAATGAAGTCTCAATTTTGTAGAATACAAAAAATACACATGATTTAGGAATATGGTATAAAACATTTACATAATCCAACAATCTAAGATCTATTCAAACTAGCACAAAGGTAGACGATCAAATATACAAGGACTACAACATGCACCATCACATTCCTCAGCTCGAGGCATCTGAAACAGTTCTTCTCCATAATTAGCTCCTTTAGTTGAGCTATCTCTGCCTCAATCTGATTATGTGATTCCTGCCTATCACCATTTCCGAGGACACGCATGCGGTCTCCTTGGTTTTCCAAGGCACATCGTAGCTCTTGAAATTACTCCATCATAGCTTCATCCCACCACTAGACTAGATGGTGCGGACCGTACTATACAATAACAACAGAAAACATACATTTAGTTTTCGTATTCAAATATAATCAAATCACAACAAAAATATCAAAACATTCTACTTACCTTATAATCCTTGCATCCAAAGAACATCCTACATGGATACTCGTCTGTACTGTCCATTTGTTTCATCACCGAAAGCAAACCGCAGTAGCATCTGTTCGGAATTCCAAAATCTATAGATCGCGCTGAGGAGTAGAGCTCACTTCTGGTTCTCCGTTACTCTATAACCTTGTAGAATCACTTGAAGGTTGACTATAGTTGAATCGCCCCATTTCTGTGTACAATTAAACAATAAAGCATTACAAAATATTTTTTTTCAAAACTTATTACTATAGACACAGATATGTAACCATAAGAAAAGGGAAATGTTGAAACTCAGATCTGAATATTATAAAATTCGAGAAGATGAAGACGAGATGAAGACACAGACTGAAAAGTACGAACACAAAAGCAAGAGGAAGAAGGAGATGAGATTGACGGCCAGAGAGGAATGAGAGGAGATTCACGGCGAGAGAGGTGGGAGAGTAGAGGGAGGCGCCGTTTTTGAGAGAGAGACAGATTTTCCTTTTAACACAATTAGGTTAAACTCTCTTTATATATGAGGGTAAATTTTCCAGAATAGTTAAAAAATTTGGTTAAGTAAATTTCTTTTGAAGTCTACAAAAGAACTCTACTGAAGAAGTCTCCATATCCTATTCCCGCCCATTTAGTTAAAAAAAAATCGATTTCCCGCTAGGTTTAATTTGAACTTCATATTTCTTTTTGAAGTTTACAAAAGAAGTCTTCCGATGAAGTCTCCTTAACCATGAACCCTAAATCGAATGTTTTAGGTTAAAATTTATATGATACATTAATTTTGTTAGCATATTAATAATTTAGAGTTAAAATAACAAATATATGAACCCTAAATCATTAACCGAACCATAAACTATGATTCATATAGAATTTGACCTATTACCTTAACAGTCACTCTCTTATACCCTAAACTTTAAATCTCAAACTCTAACCCTTTTGATCCGTATACTCATGAAACTTAAAAATTGATCCATTTTCAATATATTTTATTTTATATAGATGAGAATTGTCTATGTTTTGTTTATGTATATAATTTTTTATCAAAATATTTTTTATTATTTTTATAATTAAAATTTAAAATTAAGTTATTTAGTAGAATTCTTTAGCAGACTTCATAGGGTTTTATTGGTTTCTAACCTAATTTGACTTTGTTGATTTAAATTGATTCATTTGTATGAACTTTGTTTTTTATAGATGCAAAATGTATATGTTTTATTTATGTATACAAATTTTTTATCAAATTATTTTTTTATGATTTTTATAATTAAAATTTGAGAAATAATTACGGAGTAGACTTTTTTAAAAGTAAAGAAGTCTGCAAACGAAGTCTGCTTTAGAAGTCTACGTAGGGTTGTATTGGTTTCTAACATAATTCTTCTTTGTTGCTTTGAATTGAATCATTAGTATGAAATTTTGTTTTTTAAAGATGCAAAATGTATATGTTTTGTTTATGTATACAAAATTTTTATCAATTTATTTTTTATGATTAAAATTTAAGAAATAATTACGGAGTAAACTTCTTTATAAGGAAAGAAGTCTACAGACGAAGTCTTCTTTAGAAGTCTACATAGCGTACACTTCGTAAGTAGACTTCCGCGGGTTAAAACTGTCATTGTGGCGATTCATTACCCCTATGAGTTATTTTTGCCAAACATGTAATAAGGGGTTTATTTTTGCAAACAAAATCAAATTTTGAGTTATTTTCAGCAATTCCTCCATATATCTTTAATAGAAAGGGAAAACAATAACATAAGGTGAAAATCTTGGGAGAGTCAAAGACAACGATCAAAAGGGTATCTTTCACTCAATTTGTGAGTGATGAAACAGAGCTAAGGCCGTAACTCATGGCTGCTTTACACATCAGATCAATAGGGTCAACATCAATGGCGTCAACCTCATGATGCTCCCAACCCTCCAGCACATAAACCACTCCTCCTACGTGGCACACATGCACCACCCTTCTCGTCCATCGTGTACTGCCCATTTTCCACATCATTTTTAAGTAAGTACGAGTCATGAACAAGCCTCTCTAGAGAAATCAACTCCCTTTGTTTCAAGACTGAAAGAATGCTTATGCAATTCTCAGCAACGGGAAAACTTAAACCTGTTTTCAAAAAATACGCTTTAGCGTCCAGAACAATTATCACCAAATGGTTCAAAAGCATGCTTGCTCAAGCCTCAGAAAAACACCCACCTGAACCTTGGAAGGAAGAAGCTGGAAGATATCTGATACATAAATCAAATTGTATAAAACAAAAAAAGGATTTGATTTTTTTTATCAAAGAGAAAATGATATTGTAAATGGGAGATTTTAAACCTGATCCTTAAAACCACGAGAGAGCATTTCATCAGCTTCGTCGAGAACAAACATCTTGATGGCATCAGCGCGGAGGGATTGTCTACGCAACATGTCAAAGACACGACATGGGGTTCCAACAACAACATAAACACAAGACTGAAGAATGCGTTGATCCACGCACACTTGTTCCGCCAACACAGGCATGAACCTTGACAACGAGGTAGTCACCAAGTGCCCTCATAAACTTCTCGATCTGCTGGGCGAGTTCTCTGGTAGGCGCCAAAACTAGAGCTTGGCACTGAACAAGAGTTTAATCAAGATGCTGCAAAACGCCATAACAGAAAGTAGCGGGTTTTCCGGTTCCATCAAGACCCTTGCAGAATGGAATAAGTCCTCTATGCTGAATAGCACAACGTTCTCAAAACCTGGATTAAAGACTACCTCTCATATTTAGTCTAATCGAAAGCACAGTGAGTTTAAAGCAAAATTAAAGAAGCAATCAAAAGAAAAACATAGCCTAGCTAGCATCTTCACAAACTAGATCAGAGTTTCAGAAAATCTTCACAAACCTACGACAATGTTTCAACTCTCAATAGTGATTAAAATCCGCGCCATTGGAGATCAGATCAAGCTCATACATGGCGATCATAAACAACAAGAGAGAGAGATTACATGTCGCATATTCAATTCGGATGGGCCCTACAGCGATCACTTGTTCAAGCCATTGTTAATTACCATAGAGATCGCTGCCAATCGTGTTTTGGTCGTCGTCGTTCTTTTATCACTGTCAGAGTTGGGCTCGTTGCTATCGCCGTCGTTCTCAGTTGCTACGCCGCCGATATTGGTGTGATTCTCGGAGATCGAGTTGACGCGAAGCCGATCGAAAGCTTTTGCCGTCGAATTTTGAATTGATATTTTTCTGATTTTTGTGTGTTTGTGTGCGTGTGCGTGTGTTTGGAAGGTTTATTAACATAGATGACATTTTAGTCATTGTACACTTTAATGAATGTTATTGTTGAAACTTTGGTTTGTGTGTGTTAGATACGAAACAAAAACTTCATTTGATGTTTGGGTGATTAAATAAAAAAGTGGAGTCTTAAAATCGAAAATTGGTTTGATATATATTACACACGAAAATTATGACTATTTTGTCCCTATAATTATTTCATACGGTTTTATTGGATAACTATTCGATTACCACGTTAACTAAAATAGTATCGTGATAATTATTGATTATCATGCTAACATATTGTAAAAATATAGAATGACCATTGTACAACATTGTTATCATGCGGCTAACATGTTAAACTAATTAGCATATCATAGGAAAATCGTGTTAAGTATGTTAATATTACATAAAATTATCATGTTAACTTTGTTATCGTGATATCTTTCTTGCTAACCTTCTTATCATTTCACAAAGTTATAAATTAATTATTGATTAACTAACTTTGTTAACTATACAAGTTATGCGAATTATTTCGATAACTACTTAACTAACTGTCTCCAGCATTTTCGCTAACGTTATTGTTGCCGTGTCCACCATCGTTACTGTCACCACCATCGCCAAACGTTGCGATCACCACTCTCATCATCATCGTCGATCACCACAGTCATCTTCTTCTTCTTCTTCCTTTTCCTACTTCGTCATCTTCAATCTTCTCCTTCTTTCTTCCTTTTTTTTCTCTTTCCTTTTTCTTCTTCTTTCTTCTCTTTCCTTCTCTCTTTTTTTTTCTTTCTTTTACTTCCTTAGTAACCGATAAGCCAATCTCAAATAGTGAAAAATGTCTTTTAGGCGTGAACAGTATGTGTCAGATTCTACACTTTATTGTCTGTTAATTATAGACTAATTGAGGGTGAACATTGGAATCTCTCTTGATGTTATTTAAGAGAATTGCCCTTATAACATCATAAAGTTGATTTTGTTTTTGTTTTTTGACAACTCCGAATTTGTAAAAAAATTAGTAGTGATATTATAAGACAATTACAAGTAGAAACTATTAAATATGCAATTTGATGAAAACTTAGGCAACATGACTATACAAATGGTACTTTTTTCCAACAATATTGTATTTTTCGTATTATGATAGTGTAGTGTAGTGAAAAGTTATCTCATGCTCATGCTAAAGTGAAAGTCTCGTAGTCGTAACACTGATGTTGAACAGAGGGAGTAGTTTCATGTGCGCATTCTTTATATAAGGGAGTCAACACATATATTAGCTACGTGGAATTTGAATCAAACTCAAAACTTGGTATAACATAACTAAGAATTCTAGTGCGATAAGAGCAGAGTTATCCATGAGTTGTAATTTTCACAACATCCTCCTCCTCTAAGTGGTGTTGTTGAGATTCTTGAATGATATTTATGTTTGTGTGATACATCTTGCGCTGTTGGAGGAGGATATTGTTTAGTTTAGGTAGAAGGCAGTGAGAGAATTGCTTGGGATATTTAGCACAAAGCTAGAGATGTGAAGACAAGCTACAAACTACGCAAAGAAGCTTTCAAGATCGTAGAGGAGCTTTCAGGCTGGATGATTTGGGTTCATGTTACACATGAAAAGGGAAACAGTAAACAGAGGTAAACACATTTTATTCTTACAACAATAAGGTTTGGTCCTCCTTTTTCTTGGCTACTCATCTTCAATCCATCGAGAGACAATAATATCTCCCTCATCATGAAACTTGCCTTTCAGGCCTCCATATACAAGATATGGAAAGAAAGAAACGAGAGACTTCACTCATCCACTAGTCGTCCTCCTTGGGCAACAATCGAGGGTATCAAACAAGAAGTTGTGAGTGCACTCTCCCATAATCGCTCACTTTCTAGTCCAGATAGCACAATTTGCTACAATTAACATGCCACTATTTACAATCGTATTTGTATCTTTAGACTTGCATAAAACGAATTGTTGATTGAATATACAACATACCTCAAGACGCCATAGATCTTCATGAGCAATTGAGGCTTTTCTGCAACCACAATGTGGCCAATAATCAATCCGAAGATGACTCTAGGTGAAAAGCCAATGGCAGCTGCAATCCAGCTCAGTACTCCTTTTTCTTTTTCTTCTTCCTCTGATTCTGGTTCTTGTGATTACTCGGTATATATGTCTCCACAACTTACTTATACTGATAAGACGACCACAAAGTCCAAGGCTATCTTCAGAGGATGAACCATCTTGCGTCTGAAACTGTGTGTCTTGTGGTATTGAACCGATGAGCCTACTGAGGTCCCCAAGAGCAGGTGGAATTTGGCCTGAAAGCTCGTTACAGTATGTGATAAGTCTAGTGACTATATCTCAGTCAGATTCACCAAAGATTTAATATAATTTAATTTAATTAACTAGGTAATAACCTGCACCATGTACAGGGTGAAATATTTCTTATTTATTTAAATTGGTATAATTTTTAAATTATATAAAATAAAAAATTTGTTTTATCTAAGTTTTATATAAATTTTATATAACATTATGCTATAACATTGACAATATAGTATCTTTTGTCTTTGATTTTATGAAATTTTTTGTAATTTGATTGTTACTCGAAATAAAATATAATTTTTATTGTTAGTTGTTAATTTAGTTGGGGGAATTGCTTTGTATGACCTATTATTTGGTTTTGTTTGCAAAAGTAATCCCCCTATTGCATGTTTGGCAAAAGTAATCCATAGCGGTATTGAAATTACAACTCACTCCTGTATGACCAAACAAAAAACTGTTCGCCACAATAACGATTTTACCCCGCAGAAGTCTGCTTACGAAGTGTACGCTATGTAGACTTTTAAAGAAGACTTCGTTTGTAGACTTCTTTACTTCTAAAGAAGTCTACTCCGTAGTTATTTCTTAAATTTTTATCATAAAAATCATAAAAAAATAATATGATAAAAAATTTGTATACATAAACAAAACATATACATTTTGCATCTTTAAAAAACCAAATTTCATACTAATGATTCAATTTAAAGCAACAAAGACGACTTAGGTTACAAACCAATACAACCCTACGTAGACTTCTAAAGCAGACTTCGTTTGTAGACTTCTTTATTTTTAAAGAAGTTTACTCCGAAATTATTTTTTAAATTTTAATCATAAAAACATAATTTGATAAAAAATTTGTATACATAAACAAAACATATACATTTTGCATATATATAAAACAAAATTTCATACAAATGAATTAATTTAAATCAAAAAAATCAAATTAGGTTAGAAACCAATAAAACCCTATGAAGTGTGCTAAAGAAGTCTAATAACTAACTAAATTTTAAATTTTAATTATAAAAATTATAAAAAATATTTTGATAAAAAATTATATACATAAATAAAACATAGACAATTCACATCTATATAAAATAAAATATATTGAAAATAAATCAATTTATAAGTTTCATGAGTATAAAGTTCAAAAGGGTTAGGGTTTGAGATTTAACGTTTAAGGTATAAGAGAGTGATTGTTAGGGTAATGGTCAAATTGTATATGAATTATAGTTTATGGTTCGGTTAATGATTTAGGGTTCATATCTTTGATTTTTAACTCTAAATTGTGAATATGCTAACAAAATTAATGTCTCATATAAATTTTAACCTACAACATTCGATTTAGGGTTTAGGGTTAAGGAGACTTCACGGAAGACTTCGTTTGTAGACTTCCGAAAGAAGTCTGAAATTCAAATTAAACCTCGCAGGAAATCAAAAATTTTAACTAAATGGGCGGGAACAGGATATGGAGACTTCTACAGTAAACTTCGTTTGTATACTTCAAAAGAAGTCTACTTAACCAAAATTTTTAACTATTCTGAAAAATTTACCCTCATATGTAAAGAGAGTTTAACCTAATTGTGTTAAAAAGAAAATCTGTCTCTCTCCCAAAAATGGCGCCTCCCTCTACTCTCCCACCTCTCTCGCCGTGAATCTCCTCTTATTCCTCTCTCGCCGTCAATCTCATCTCTTTCTTCCTCTTTCTTTTGTATTCATACTTTTCAGTCTATGGATCTACTTTTCTTTGTGTGTCTTCATCTCGTATTCATCTTCTCGAATTTTATAATTTCGAGATCTTAGTTTCAACATTTCCCTTTTCTTATGGTTGCAGATCTATGTCCATAGTAATAAGTTTTTAAAAATATATTTTGTAATGCTTTATTGTTTAATTGTACACATAAATTGGGCGATTCAGCTACAATCAACCTTCAAGTGATTCTACAAGGTTGTGGAGTAACAGAGAACCAGAAGTGAGCTCTACTCCGCGTCGATCTATAGATTTTGGAATTCCTAAAAGATGATACTGCGGTTTGCTTTCGGTGATATAACAAATGGACAGTACAAACGAGTATCCGGGTAGGATGTTCTTTGGATGCAAAAATTATAAGGTAAGTAGACTGTTTTGATGTCTTTTTTTTGTTTTTTTGATTTATTTGAATACGAAAACTAAATGTACGTTTTCTGTTGTTTTTGTATAGAATGGTCCCCACCATCTAGTCAAGTGGTGGGATGAGGCTATGATGGAGAAATTTCAAGAGCTACGATGTGCCCTGGACAATCAAGAAGACCGCATGCGTGTCCTCGACAACCAAGGAGACCGCACACGTGTCCTCGAAAATTATGATGGGCAGGAAGCACAAAATCGGATTGAGGCAGAGATAACTCAAAGAAAGGAGCTAATTCTGGAGAAGAACCGTTTTAGATGCCCCGAGCTGAGGAATGTGATGGTGCCTGATGTAGTCCTTGTAGGTTTGATCATCTACCTTTGTGTTAGCTTGAGTAGATCTTAGGTTGTTGGATTATGTAAATGTTTTGTACCATATTTCAAAATCATGTGTATTTTTTGTATTCTACAAAATTCAGACTTCATTATTAGACTTCATTATCATACTTCGTTTGTTGACTTCTGAAAATCAAATAAAACCGGTGGAAATTGAATTTTTTGTATTCTACAAAATTCAGACTTCATTATTAGACTTCATTATCATACTTCGTTTGTTGACTTCTGAAAATCAAATAAAACCGGTGGAAATTGAATCATCTTAGAGTTTTGATTATTTTAATAAAAAAATATTTGATATGGTTAGGGTTAAGAGGACTTATTTGGAAGACTTCATTTGTATACTTCAAAAGAAGTCTGAAATTCAAATTAAACCAGTGGGAATTGAATCATCTTAGGATTTATAGGTTTTAGGGTTGAGAAGACTTCTTCGAAAGACGTTGTAAACTTCAAAAAGAAGTCTTAAATTCAAATTAACCCTAGCGGGCAATCTAATTTTTTTTAACTATTTGGAGACTTGTTCAGTAGATTTCAATTGTAGACTTCAAGAAGAAGTCTGAAATTCAAATTAATCCTAGCGGACAATCTAATTTTTTAACTATCTGAAGACTTCTTAAGTAGGCTTCCTTTGTTCAAAAGAAGTCTACTTAACCGAATTTTTTTAAGTATCTGGAGACTTCTTCAGGAGACTTCTTGTGCAGATTTCAAAAGACGTCTACTTAACCGAAATATTTTACTGTTCTGAAAAATCAACCCTCATATATAAAGAAATTTAACCTAATTGTGGCAAAAACAAAATTTGTTTCTCTTTCTAAAACGGCACCTCCTTCCTCTCTCGCCGTGAATCTCATCTCCTTCCTCTCTCGCCGTCAATCTCATCTTCGTCATCGCCGCTGGATCTACTTTCTCCATCGCCGCCGCCTCTTCCCAGTCGTCACCGCTGGTAATCTCTGTTCCTCTCGCCGTGAATCTCCTCTCCTTCCTCTCTCGCTGGTAATCTCATCTCCGTCTTCCTCTTTCTTTTGTGTTCATACTTTTCAGTCTATGGATCTACTTTCTTTGTCTGTCGCTACTCGGAGGTAGTTTTTCTTCAACCCCTTTCTCTTTGTTTCTGAAATTTTTACCCTAGATATCATAGCCGTCACCAGATATCTTTGATATTTCTGATTTGGTTTTACAGATCTGACGGCCTTGCTTGTCTCTTCCGGATTTCAGTGATTTCGGGTTATGAGGAAGACTGCGTATCATACTTCATTTTTAGTCTTCAGTAGACTTCATTTTTAGACTTCAGTAGACTTCTGTGTAGATTTAAGTCGCAGACAACTTTTTAACAACTTTTGTCGGTTTTGCTCAGATTTATCTAATTTTCGCCCTTTGTTGAGCAGGATGGAGAAGGTTAAATTTCCAAAGAGATTATACACAATGGGAGATGAGCCCCAGCCGGAAAAAAACATAGGCTACTACAGCAACGACTCGAAGCTGTTTCCTGCCTTGGAAGCAGTACTGAGAGAGGATGAATGGGAAGAGCTTATGGATTCAAAGTTGGGTGTTTTTCTAAAGTTCTACAAACTGAATTTTGGTTGGGCATCGAGGGTGGTTTANGAAGCAGTACTGAGAGAGGATGAATGGGAAGAGCTTATGGATTCAAAGTTGGGTGTTTTTCTAAAGTTCTACAAACTGAATTTTGGTTGGGCATCGAGGGTGGTTTACTATATACTCGGTTTTCATCTTTTTTGCGAGAAAAAGTACGAGATATGGAGTTTGATCGGTGTAAACCCATTGAGGTTTTCACTGAATGAGTTTGAACAACTCACTGGTCTCAACTGTGAGTATGTAAAGGATATGGTGAATCCAGATGTTGAAGTCCACCCTGAGACTGCATAATTTTTGGAGAAGCTTGGCGTGAATGCAGAGCTTGGTCCGAGTGTTGAACAACTTACATAAGCATGTACTTATGCTGGAGAGTGGACAAGGGAGGATGGGATTAGGTTATGATTTTTATCCATCTACGCTGGATTCATTGAGGCATGGAGAAGGGATACACCCACACCAGTTAACATGGAAAGGCTAGTCATGGATTTAGAGGCATTTGAAAATTATCCATGGGGAAGAGTGGCTTTCAAGAACCTCATAGAGTCTGTAAGGAAAACGAATTTGACCAAGACATATTCGCTTACAGGGTTTGCTGAAGTGCTCCAAGTTAGGGCGTATTATGCTATGCCGGAATTCGGAGGTGTATACAGAAATCCCTTTCCCAACAAACCCACTCTCCCGGTACTGTCGTACAGCGGTTGCCGAGGACGAAAATACATCAAGGAGGCTATGCTGAAACATGTATGGAGACTTCTTTTAACTTCTTTTACAATATTCAGACTTCGTGTGTAGACTTCTTGTGTAGACTTCTTCTTGTGTAGACTAATTCTTGTGTAGACTTATTCTTGTGTAGACTTATTCTTGTGTAGACTTATTGTGTAGATTTCTTTCGCTTACAAATGCCCCAATTGTTTTGCAGGCCAGTTTCAACCACTTCAAATTTCTGGAAATGGAGGATATGTTCCCCACTTGGGATGATGATGTCGAGGATCCTCTAATCCAGAACATAGTCAAAGCCATGTTTGGGGAGTTTGGTGGAGTCGCTTGGAAGTGGAAGTCAAGTGATTGGCGGGTGAAAGGTGTTATTGTGTCTCCCATAGTGAAGTCAAAGGCCACGGCCGGCAAAAAAAGAAGTGTTGCATCGGACGATGAAAGCCGGAAGAGGTCTTGTTCAGAGAGTCTTTCCGTTGATGAGGAGGTTTTCAAGAGTCTGGTCGACACGATGAAGCAACATTTCGAGAAATGCTGCTCAGCATTGTCTGACGAAAGGCTGGATTTGAGTTGTGCAATAAGAAGTTCAAACTCTTGACTGACAAGGTTGTGGCTGTGGAGCATACCATTGTCAAGATTAAAGATTTAAGGAATGAGGAGCAGGTCAACTCGAACAATGACACCCCTAAAGAGGATGCACCTTCTAGTCGGGTTAGATCCGATCCCTCTCCCAAACCTACTAAAAAGACCTCTAAGACTTCTAAGCCTTCTTTGACTCCAGTCATTAATAGGGCAAGAACGAGAACTAAGAAGTAGACTGCTAAGATGATGTTTGTTGATGTTTTTCTTTCTTTTTGGTGGATGGTTTATTGATGTTTTTCTTGTACCTTCCGAATTTTGTAATGTTTAGTTACGTCCTCAATAACCTAATAAAATGTATAAAGCCTTTTTTGCCATTTCTTGTCATTGACATATACAATGCGTAATTGCAGAAAAACAAGCAGCTTCATGTCAGAGTGTGAACTGCGGAAACGATCCAAGTGTCGTCTTTGTTGGGACTGTCAAACCATCAAAGAAAGATATGGAACTTCAGTTACAGTAACAGAAGTCTATGAGAGGGCGGCACATATTGTGGCCCGAGCTAAGTCCGGTATGCTAAGGAGGCAAGCTTGTAGAAATAGCACCCCTATTGCTCCCATTCCTAACAAGGTAAAACAAGGCGGTAGATATGATCCTATTGCTCCCATTGACAAAGAGAAGAGTAGGGCTTAATTTGATTGGCTGAAAACCCTTCCGTAAGTCGTCACTCTCGAAAAAAATTCTTTAAAGTCTATATAGTATTAGTCTACATATTCTGAATGTTATCTACTCGTTACATTTCTGCAGTAGCTGGCCGAAAAGGGACAATAAGAAGTTCTCATTAAACAAGTGGTGGTGGCTTTTGAGGACTTGACAACAGTGGCTGTTAGACACGGTATACTTCTTTCTCAGACTTCATTTTCAGACTTCTTTTCAAACTTCTTTTCAAACTTCTTTTTCAGACTTTTGTTGGAGGCCTATTTTCAGACTTCTTTAATTCTCTATTTCTCAATGTAGCACTTAGATGTCGTCATCAACCTACTGAGATCTCGCATGACGAAACATCCTGAATGGTTTAGAAGTGATCGTATTTGCTTGCTTGATTCACTATTGGTATTGATGTAGAGTACCAAGTACAAGGAGTTTCTTGACACAACACCGAATTTTGATGGCTCAGGTAGAAAACTGCCCCAAGGTGCGTTTGATTATTACAATGGTGAGGCACCGGCTTACTGCAGAACGGACAAGACAAAGACATGGGTTCTCGAGATTGATGACATATACATTCCCTTGAATGTAAAAGGGTATCATTGGGTTACTCTGTGGATACAATTACCGAAGAGGCATATTGTGATTTGGGACACCTTACGAATTCATTCTAGTGAAGAAGAAATAACCAACACTACTAGAAATTCTACATATACTCACAGAATAGCCACTAATAATCCTTGGCTATTTTTAATAAGCCACACAAAATCTACAACTTAGCCACGTATTTAAAAATTTAAAGTTAGTCGCATTTTAGTGACATTTTTGTGGCTAATTAGCCACTAATAAAATTCATGGCTAAATGGTAGCTAAATAGCCACAAAAAACCATAAAACAATTATTGGCTATTTGAATTATAAAAAACATTTAAATTTTTAATCAAATAGCCATGAATTTTCTACAGATTAATCGGTGACTACACGAAAATATACCTTATACCCTAAACACTACATTTCTATTCTTTCTCATAAATTATAATTTTTAAATTGTGCTCTTAAACAGAAAAATCAAATAATATTCAAAAAAATTCAACACTTATAACAACTTTCAAAATTTCCAAGAATCATTATTTTCTAAATCTTAAACTTTAAACCATAAACTCCATTCCCTAAACCCTAAACTTCTAATCCTTAATTATAAATTATAAAATCCCACACTTATAAGAAGATTTCAAAAAGAAATTCAAATCTGATCATTATCTAAATTCTAATTAAACTCTATATCCCAAATTTTATAATCTATCTCCCAAACCCTAAACTATGAACTACAAACCTTTATACATTACTCTCAAACATAAAATGAAACTCAAAACTATAAAACCAAAGTATAACTAATTTTGCAAATAAAATTAATTATGAGTAAAACATGTCATCAAATGATTTTTCAAATAGTGTTTAAGATATAATACATATCGTAAGAAGATGTTAAACTTCTTCTTAAGATATGTAGAATACAAAATTAATTACAAAATTAATTACAAAATTAATCTACAATACATAAGAAAACCAAAAATGTTAATCTTTCAAAATGCAAGGAAAAAAACAAATTATTTCTCATTGGTTAATCCATAAAAGTAAGGATCACAATCATCCACAGTTTTTAACCTTTTTTCTCTTCTCTTTCCTCCTCTTCTCATTTTTTTTTAAGCTCTTCTTCAGATCGAACAGTTTTCTTCTTCTCTTACTTTTTGCTTCCCTTTCTCTCTTCCACTGCCGATGCTTATGAATCCCCTTCGTCTCCTTCCTCATCTTCTCACAGTAAGTTTTCTCTTCTCCTTTCTCATCTTCTTCTTCTCCCCTTCTTCTACTTCCTCATTTTCTTCAGATCTAACACTTTTTTCTCAGATCTCTGCCACCAACGCTCCACCATCGAAGCGGCTGACGTAATTGGGTTCATCGCCGCTGCTCTCTTCCTTGCCGCTCCATTCTCAACAGTCAACACCATTGACCGCTGCTGCCATCGGCTACATCACCGCCAACTACATCTCGGATTACTGAAACAAGAGTTTTTGTCTTGTTAGCAATTCCTCAATTGCTCATATCATTGCAATATTTGAGGTATCAATCCATCTTGGGAAGTTGATTCAATGAGAATGCAAAGTTTGGTTTAAGCTAATCTAAATTAAAAGGTTTAAGGTGATTAGCAACAATTAAAAACAAGACACAAGCTAAGAGAGAGACTACAAGTTCAATAATATGAAACTAAGCCTTAATTACCACTAATCAAGTACTAATTATGCAATTAACTACTAATTAGGATTAACAAATTACTAAAAACGAAACCTAGGGATGGAATCATTGATTTGGGAAACCAAATGGACAATCTTGCAATCATTTAAGCAACTAATCAAGCCATCTCTATGCCTAGAACACTAATTAAAGACTAATCCATGATGTGTGGCACTAATCCTTTTACTAATCACCCTAATGAACTAATGATGTTTTAGCATTAAAATGATTAGCAAGAATGAATAACAAGTCTAATAGCATGATAAACACCCTAGACAACTAATGATGTTTTAGGCTAGGTATGTAAATCTCTTATTAAGTTGGTTCAAGCATTTCATCAAACACTTGGTGGGTGTATGAAATGCTTATGATCCAAATAGCAAAAGATTAGCTATTTGGCATTAAGAACACCTTAATAAGAAGAGAGATGAAAGAATCTATCCTAGATTGCAAGATTGAACCATTAGAAAACCCTAAATCTAACCCATCCCCAAGTTCCTAAAGAACTACTCACTAATCATAGTTAAACCCATCAAATCAAAGATAAGAGAAAGGTTAAACATGATTAGAGAAAAGATTAATAGAAGTTCAAGGTAGATATTGCATACAACTTAAAGATTCAAAGCAAATACAAAGTTTTCTCTCAAAGAGGCTAAAAGTTTATGACAAGACAAGAGAGAATAAAAGTTAAGATAAAAATTAGGTTTAAAGAGTATTTATAGGAGGGACCCATGAAGATGACAAAAAGAAATAGTTTGGGTTCGGATCGACGTGTTCATCGATCCGGTTCGTCGATCCGAACCCCTGTCGAATTGGTTCGACGTCCTTCGTCGATCCATGTCATCGAACCGTACCCTTGGTCTTTAGGCTTCTTCTTGTTGGCGTCTGGGTTTGGTTCGACGACTTCGTCGATCCATGTCGTCGAACCGAACCCCTGGAAATCTTGTTCGACGTACTTCGTCGATCCATATCGTCGAACCGAACTCCTGAAAACTTGGTTCGACGTCTTTCATCGATACGTTTCATCGATCCGAACATCTGGAAGTTTGGATCGACGACTTACGTCGATCCAAGTCGTCGATCCATGTCGAGAAGTCTTCCCCTTCATCTTCTTGGTTACTCCTTCCTCCTCCAAGTGCTTTGCAATCCTTCTCCAGCTCCATCCATGCCTCCATAGTGTCCTTTTCACCTGATCAAGACTCCAAATGCACCAAAACATGCAAAAGAACATGCAAAGAGATCCTAGACTCTAAATGATCGAAATGCAATACAATGATGCTAAATAAGGATCCTAAATGATGACAAACTTACACTAAATGGAGAGAAATATGTTGCAAAATATAGACATATCAACTCCCCCAAACTTGCCTTTTGCTTGTCCACAAGCAAATGAAACACAAGCTAAGGAGAGAGTTTTGAAAGTGGGAGCTCAATATCCAAGATAATTAACAATAATAATCAACTCAATATCCTAGTTCTTAATTCTAGAATGCATGTGAATACTTCCTACTCCAAAAGAGTTAGCCATGCCCATCTCAACATTCAAGTGTACTAAGAATTTAATCAAAACAAGTCTCCCTATCAAACCAACTCTTTAACATTCATTAAGATCAAAACCATGAATCATGACATTGCAAGGCTAGTGAATTCATTTGGTTTAAGGACTTGGTTTTGAGATAAAAAAAGATCCCAATTCATCCGGTTTTGCATTTAAGTAAGGGTAACACTCAAAAGGATTGAACCATATGTGTAATGCTAAAGGTAAGAAACAAGTGATGCATACAAGGATAGACTATCATCTACCCGAAATACTATCAATGATCCTACACCCCTCTCATTCATTTTTTTGGCTCACTCAACCCTCTAGAATCTACCCTTTCATCAAGGCTTTTGAGCCTTGCTAAACCCTTTGAATTTGAAACATTTTTCTCTTTTTAAAGCCTTAAGGGGGAACTTTTTCAACTTAGCAATCTTGGTGAATGGAGTAGTCTACACTTATTAACTTAGCTATTCTTTTGATTTCTAGGTGGCTTTGCATATATATTTTTTTTTTCATTACTTGGCCTTTTGGCTCTTTTGATTTCTTAAAAACCACCTAGCACTTTTTATTTACTTAGAGCTATTCCTTTTTTTTTTAAACCCAAGACTCTCCATTTCAAACCATACTTCCCCTTATTTTCCACCAGCCCTTTTAACCATCATCTCTTTCTTCCCAACTTTTCCACAACTCATCAAGTATTATCACAACCAATTAAACCCCCAAATCCTAAGCCTAAAGCTAACCTCAAAATGCAAGGTTAGAATCTACATGAAAGTCTATACTTCTCGTTTCAAACCTAACACTTTATGCTAAGTTCAATCGAAATAAAGGCCTCACAAGTAGTCACACAAAAACCATTGGCTTCAAAGGAGGTAAGGTTTGGTAGGAGTTCTACTTGAGCTAGCAAGAGGGTGGCAAAGTGAGTAAGAAAGCTCAATTATTTTCAATCCATGAATTCACTTTCAATGCAAGCATGATAATTAAATGTCCAAATTCGGTTTAAGTGAGTAGAGTTGGCTTTCAAATTCATGACCTTATTTTTACCAAAATCTAGTGACAATTGAGGTGGTCCAAGCATGGTTCTTCCTTACTTTCAATTTTATTCACAAGCATTAAAGAACTACTAACTAGGGTATTGAATTGATTACAAGAGTTAAAAATCCACAAGGATAGGCTCATCATTGCTCCCAATGCATATGCAAACAACCTAAATGAGAAAAATTATAGACTCAATCCTAAAATGTTAACAAGTGCAAATGCAAACTAGATGATATTTTTTTTTTTTGAAATTTTCGAAATTTTTTTTTTTTTTTTTGGTTTTTCTATGCCTTAGATGAGACTCAAATATGCATGCTAAAGAAAAATAAGATCACAAAACACAAAGTCAAATACCATACTCCCCCAAACTTAAATTACACAGTCTCTTGTGTAATCCAAGCTTGGAGAAGATTTCAAAATGCAGAAATAAAAGTAAAAACTAAGTGGTATTTACAATGGTTTTAGAGTGGTACCTTGATCAAAAATGCATGGAGGAGGAGGAGTATGAATCCATGGAGTATGATGGATTGCTTGATTGAGGAGTGGGGGATCGCATGACTCTCTTCCCACGCCTCCTTGTCTCATAGGAGGAAGGGCGTGGCTCATCTTCATGGCTTTGTGCACTTGGAGTTCCTTGAAAAGAGTGGCGTCTCTCCACCATATGGCTGTCCCCTTCTTGATCCTCATGCTGCTCTTCTTGATGTCTTGAGGAGGGAGCCCTGTTTCCCTTGGTCGTGAGGTCCTTGATTTGCCTCTTCATCTCCTTGACAGTCCTCACAAGCTTCCTAATGGTCTTATTTTTCCATATGTTCCATCTTTGGAGAAGCTTGATGTGTTGGTGAGCTTGTCTAGAGGGCTCTCCTTGGTTAGCTCCTTCATAAGGCTCAAAGTTGTACCTATCACTACCATAGACTAGAGGAGCTTGATAAGGCTCATGATCAGTGTCCCATGGAGCTATCGGGAAGGTCTCTATGTCGCCTAGATGCTCGTCGGATGGAGTGAAGGCAGCATTTGATTTTTCTCTAAGGCTTGTGAGGTGAATGCAAGAAAGTCGGATTGTAGCCTCCCTGAGCCTTTCCACATTAAATTTGTACCTGTAGCCATTTCCCGACTTCACCAAGAACTGACCCTTAAGGAGGTAGGAGGAGTCTATGTACTGCTTTTCGGCAGAGGGATGTCCTAAGTTGATGCCAACTTCCTCAAGAATAGGAGTGATCATGCCTCCAATGGCTAGTTGATGTGAGCGATCCTTCTTCTTGGTTGTAGCTTTACCATAGTAACTTGCCACATGAGCCACCCAAATCTGCACCATACCATTTCCTGTAGCATCACCTCGCATCTCGTAGTTATCGAGGTAACAGATGATGCTCTTGAGGCCAACATCTAGCATCTCCCACTCTTCAGCAGTTATAATCACGCTCTCCTTCTTAGCAAAGAAAGTGTGAGCTAGCACCTTTTGAGCATAGTGAATAGCGGGGTGACGGATCATCTTGCTCCTTACTCTCCCGGTCTTGTAACTCCCATTACCAAGCATCTGCCAAAGCCTTTCTAACTCAGTCTTTCTAACATCCAAACGCGAACCAGCACCTTCCCCCTCATCAAATCCAAGCACCTCACTAAGCTTCTTGAAGCCCATCTTGTAAGATTTGTTGCGAACCCGGAATTGAATGAATCCGAAGCCATCTTCTTCTGTATCAACGCCCCCTGAACTCGAAGTTGTCACCTTCAAAGAGGAGAGGAATTGGCAAGTTTCCTCTTGGTAGCTTGGGTATGATTGGTTGAACCATCTCTCACACCCCAAATTCCGGAAAATTGCAGTTACATCCTCCAAGAGACCCAACTCATCAAGCAACTCATGATCCGGGTACTTAGTTCCCTTGAAAGGCATCTCCATAAGGGACTTGTACACTGCTGAGGGTGTGGGAGTTGTGGCCGCAGCTCTCTCGGCTCTCCTCTCCTTGGTTTCTCTCTACTAATGTATCTCTTTTGAGACAACTTCCTTATAACCGGGGGACTCTTCTCAAGGTCTTCTTCTTCCACTTCTACAGGCCTCTTGTCTTGTCTCTTGCTAGCCTCACTCCTTGATCTCCCCATATCACCTATAAATTCAAAAATCTTTGAAAAGAATGAGTACATTGTGAATTAAATTTTTTTTTTTGAAAGCAACAAGTATGCAATCATAAAGTTTTATGGGGGTTCCAATAATCAAAATTCCATGACAATGAATTGCTAGCAAGAATTAATTTCTTTTATCATCTCTTTAATCAATCAAAGAAATCAACAAGGAAATTTTCAAATTAAGCATCCTCTAAGTGTTAACAAATTAAAATTCAAGAGGATTCAAACCTAATTACTTATGCAACATGGAAAAACAAGGTTAAAGAAACCAATTTTGAAAATTTGAACATCAATTAGGCGTAAATATGAATTTTCGCACTCCTTAAAAATCCTATAGAAAAAGTGTTCAAAAATCAAAATTTTCCCATGTATTTCCTTGGAAATCTTCAACAATCATCACCCATAACAATATTCAACTATACCCAACTCAATCAATCCATTCAAAGTCTACTTATCAATCCCAATCTATAATTCATTCTCAAGGAGAAGTCAAAGATTAAAAGAGAGGATGAAAAGACAAACCTTGGTTCCACGCAAGTGCAAGGCCGAAATCAACTAAGGAATCAAGATTAGCACAGAATTTCGAAATTATAGCACTTGAAATCAAAGGATTTGATGAAGAATTGAGAGACAAAAGTGAAAAACAAGTTTTTGTTCTTATGAAAACAAGGATTTCGTGGGTGAGAGTGATTTTTGGGGAAGAAGGAGTCTTTTAATCCCCCTAAAATCGGTCTAATCTAAGTGAGGGAGTCAACATTTAACCGGTCAAAGGAAGGAGGAAAAGTCAAGCAAACCTGTTTTTTAGGAGTGGATCGACGTGTTCGTTGGACAGGTTCGTCGATCCGAACCCTTGGAAAAATGGATCGACGTGTTCATCGATCCGTTTCGTCGAACCGAACCCCTGGAAACTTAGATCGACGTGTTCATCGATCCGTTTCGTCGAACCGAACCCCTGGAAACTTGGATCGACGTGTTCATCGAACCAACTCGTCGAATCAACACCCTGGAAATTTGGTTCGATGACTTACGTCGATCCAAGTCGTCGATCCACCCTTAAAACTTTCTTCCTTACTCTTTTCTCCAAGCCAAAGTCCTCCATACTCAACCTAAAACTTTCAAAAACTCAAAGAAACAAAATCATAGTACTAAATGAAAAATATATACATGGATAACCATGGGAATGCCTCCCAAGAGCGCTTGTTTAACGTCATTAGCTCGAGTTTTCAAACCTTTTTAGGCAAGAGTGGGATCTTGAAGAAGACATGAGCTTGCCTCATCCTTAGATTCATTCACCAAGTATGGCTTCACCCTATGGCCATTTACTGTGAAACTCTCCCCATTCTTCCCCATCAAAGTGATAGCTCCATAAGGTAAGACTTCTTGAATTTCAAAAGGGCCTTCCCACCTTGACTTGAGCTTACCCGGGAATAACTTCAATCTTGAATTGTAGATAAGGACTTTGTCACCAACACTCAGCTCTTTCTTCACAATTCTCTTGTCATGGAAAGCTTTGGTTCTCTCCTTGTAGATCCTTGAGCTTTCATAAGACTCAAGCCTTATCTCCTCAAGCTCTTGGAGTTGAATCAATCTCTTCTCTTGGGCTGTCTTTATGTTGTAGTTGAGAAGTTTCACAGCCCACAAAGCCTTGTGTTCTATCTCCACTTGTAAATGGCAAGCTTTCCCATACACAAGGTTGAAAGGAGATCTTCCAATTGGTATCTTGAAAGCTGTTCTATAAGCCCACAAAGCATCATCAAGCTTGATTACCCAATCCTTCCTTGTTATACCCACTGTTTTCTCTAGAATAGCCTTGATCTCACGGTTTGAGACTTCCACTTGACCACTAGTTTGAGGGTGGTAAGGAGTGGCTACCTTATGCTTGACACCATGTTTGCTCAATTACCCTTCAAAGACCTTGTTGATGAAATGGCTTCCCCCATCACTAATCACAACTCTTGGAACACCAAACCTTGGTAAGATTATACTCTTGAACATCTTCACCACAACCTTGGAGTCATTGGTAGGACTTGTAATGGCTTCTACCCACTTGGAGACATAATCAACTACTACCAAGATATACTTGTTTCCATAAGAAGATGGGAAAGGTCCCATGAAGTCTATGCCCCATACATCAAACAACTCCACTTCTAAGATAGGGTTTTGGGGCATCTCATCCCTCTTGCTTATGTTTCCCTTCTTTTGGCAAGGTTCACATGTCTTGATGAACTCATGAGTGTCCTTGAACAATGTAGGCCACTAAAATCCGCTTTGAAGAACCTTTGTAGCTGTCTTGAAAGTGGCAAAATGACCCCCATACTTGGACCCATGGCAATGAAAAATCACACTCTCAACCTCTTCTTGTGCCACACACCTTCTATATATCCCATCAGCACACCTTTTGTAGAGATAAGGCTCATCCCAATAGAAGTGTGATACATCCCTCATAAACTTTTTCTTATGATAGTTGTTGAGATGTGTTGGTTCCTCATTGCACACCAAGTAGTTAACAAAATCAGCATACCAAGGCTCACCCTTGACCTCTATACCTTGAATCTCTTCAAGCTTCCTTCCAACTCCATGTGCACTAGCAATGCTCTTGATCATCATAATTTGCTCCTCCGGTAGGGAATCATTGATTGGCAAAGCTTCCTCAATCCTCATCCTTGACAAATTATCAGCTACACCATTCTCCACACCCTTCTTGTCAACTATCTCCATGTCAAACTCTTGAAGAAGCAAGATCCATCTAAGGAGCCTTGGCTTAGTCTCCTTCTTAGCATAGATGTGGCGCAATGCAGCATGATCGGTGTAGACTATCACCTTTAAACCCACCAAATAGGATCTGAATTTCTCAAAAGCAAATACCACAGCCAAGAGTTCTTTTTCTGTTGTTGCATACTTGGTTTGAGCATCATCAAGTGTCCTACTAGCATAGTAGATCACATGTAGCTTCTTCTCCTTCCTTTGTCCAAGAACAGCCTCAACCGCATAATCACTAGCATATGCCATGATCTCAAATGGTAGACTCCAATCCGGTGCTTGCACAATAGGGGCACTCACAAGGGCTTTCTTGATTGTCTCAAAGGCTTGCAAGCATTCCTTATCAAACTGAAATTCTACCTCCTTACAAAGAAGCCTTGTCATAGGCCTAGCAATCTTGGAGAAATCCTTGATGAATCTCCTATAGAACCCTGCATGCCCAAGTAAACTCCTTATGCCTTTCACATTGGTTGGTGGCGCCATCTTGACCATAACATCTATCTTGGCTTTGTCCACTTCTATACCATTTTCAGAAATCTTATGACCTAACACAATCCCTTGGTTGACCATGAAGTGGCACTTCTCCCAATTAAGAACCAAGTGAGACTCTTCACATCTTTGTAGAACCCTGCAAAGATTAGAAAGACATGCAGAAAAAGAGGCACCATACACAGAAAAGTCACCCATAAAAACTTCTACCATTTCCTCAATAAGATATGAGAAGATACTCATCATGCACCTTTGAAAGGTAGCTGGAGCATTACATAACCCAAATGGCATCCTTCGATATGCAAAGGTACCATAAGGGCATGTGAAAGTTGTCTTCTCTTGATCATTAGGATGAATGGGTATTTGAAAGAACCCACTATATCCATCAAGGAAACAATAGAAAGGATGGTTAGCCAATCTCTCAAGCATTTGGTCAATAAAAGGAAGGGAAAAATGATCTTTTCTAGTAGAAGCATTAAGTTTTCGGTAATCAATGCACATTCTATGGCCGGTGATAGTTCTAGTTGGTATCAATTCATCCTTTTCATTCTTAATCATAGTGATTCCACCCTTCTTAGGGACAACATGCACCGGGGAAACCCAAGTGCTGTCACTAATAGGATAGATCACGTTAGCTTCTAAAAGTTTCAAGATTTCCTTTTTCACTACTTCCTTAAGGTTTGGGTTTAATCTTCTTTGGTGTTCAATTGAGGAAGCATTTTCATTTTCAAGGTGAATCCTATGAGTACAAAGTATAGGAGATATGCCCTTGATATCACTCAAAGAGTAACCAATAGATCTCCTATACTTTCTCAACTCATTAAGGAGAGAGTTGAGCTCATCATCATTCAAGTTTTCATTTACAATGATGGGATAAGAAGAGTTAGGGCCTAGGAAAGCATACCTTAATCCAATGGGGAGTGGTTTGAGCTCCACTTTTGGAGCTTTGAGTTCACTCCAATCCTCATCAAGGTCTTTAGCCAATTCGCCATCCTCAAGCGCCTCTAGCCTTTCCTCTTGTCCTTGACTTGAAGCCTCAACCCTCATGGATCCCTTGTCTTGGTTACCTTCTTCTTTACCCTCACATGAAGCTACCAATCTTGTAAAGCCTTCCTCCCCATCTAGTGCCTTGCGTGCATCAAGCATTTGCATGTATGCTAGTGTTTCCTCATGCAAATACCCATTCTCTCCATGTGGTTTGGTGAGAGCTACACTAAGATGGTCTTCTTGAGCTATTTCCTCTAGTAACTCATCGGCCAACTCATCCATAGTCTCAATGTAGAATGCTTGACCATCAATGGTTGGCTTCCTCAAGGTCTCCTTTATGTCAAACTTCAACTCAACCCCTTTTCCAAGATGCAAACTAATCTTCCCATGCTTCACATCAATGATAGCACCAGCTGTAGCTAGGAAAGGTCTTCCCAAAATCAAAGGATCCTTTGGCTCCTCATCCATCTTAAGTACCATGAAATCCGTGGGAATGATGAAGTTGCTAACCTTGAGAGGCAAATCCTCAAGAACTCCAATAGGCATCCTCACACTCCTATCCGCAAGTATTAGAGAGATTCCACACTCCTTGTACTTGGTGAAACCAAGCTTCTTAGCTATTGAATAGGGCATGAGGTTGATGCTAGCTCCAAGATCACACAAGCAATTTTCAAACCCAAGAGGACCTAGGGCGCATGGTATAGTGAAAGAACCGGGGTCTCCAAGCTTCTTTGGTATCACATTGCTTTGAATAATTGCACTACACTCTTGAGTAAGCAACATAACTCCTTGGATGTCCCTTGCTCTTTGTGCCACGGTATCCTTCAAGAACTTATCATATTGTGGAATCATCATAAAAGCATCCACCAAAGGCATCTTGAGCTCAATGTCTTTGATTTGCTTGTCAAACATAGCCTTGTATTTCTCCACCAATTGTTTCTTAAACCTCCCGGGGAAAGGAAGCTTAGGCTTGTAAGGTGGAGGAACAAAGGTGGACTCCTTTTGTTGCACATCCTCTTTTGGCTTCTCCTTTACCACTTCCTTGCTTCTCTTTGCAATATACACATCATCAAATGTTATAGCATCTTGAGCTTTTTCAAAGCTATCCTCCCCATCTTGGATTTCAATGTCCTCATTGATCAAAGGACTTGTCCTTGGAGGCAACTCCTTTCCACTTCTCAAAGTAATAACATTGATGTATTCCTTGGGGTTTGCCTCACACTTTCCCGGTAGAGTGCCTTGAGAGTTTGAGCTAGAAGCCTTGCCTTTCTCAAGTTGCTTGAACTTTTGTTGAAGACCTCCAATTTGAGTAGCAAGTTCATTAAGTGAAGAATCCATCCTTGTGTTAATTTCAGCAATCTTCTTTCCCATGTTAGCATCACTATTGGCTTGACCTTGAAGTATTTGTTGAAGCATAAGCTGAACATTGTCTTGTGGAGGACCTTGTGAAGTTTGATTAAAACCCGGTGGAGCATTGCCTTGGTTAAACTTTTGCCCACCAAAGTTGCCTTGGTTTCCTCCTTGGTAGTTAGGCCTTGGTGCATAACCCTTTTGTTGATTGTTGTAAGGCACAAAAGGTTTGTTTTGAGTAGCTTGTGGAGGATAGACTTGATCTCCGGGGTTGGCTACATTAGTACTTCTATAAGAGAGGTTGTTATTCCCCTTATAGTTGTTGTTTGAGTAGTTGTTGTAGCCCCCTTGGCCACCCACGAAATTTACCACCTCTTGACCCTCTTGATACTCAACTTGATCCTCACAATCCTCTTGGTTCTCTTCAACAAAATGTACATGCCTTTGATTTGAAGACATAAGCTTGTCCATCTTGTCATGTAGAGATTTCATCTCTTTCTTTGTAGACTCATACTCACTTCCCCTTGGAGCTCTATCATAGTCTTCATTGTAATTACCATCACTCAAGGCAAGATTCTCAACAAGCTCCAAACCATCTTCTACTTCTTTGCCTAAGAAGTTCCCATTACTTGCGGTATCAAGAAGCATTCTAATCTTTGGAAGGACACCTCTATAGATGGTGCTTAGGAGAGACTCTTGTGTGAAGCCATGATGAGGGCATTGCATAGTGTAGCCCTTGAATCTTTCCCATGCTTCATTGAAAGACTCATTGTTCTTTTGAGTGAAGCTAGAGATCTCATTCCTCAACTTGGCTGTCCTTGAGTTGGAGAAGAACTTAGATAGGAAAGCTTTCTTGCATTCATCCCAAGAGGTGATTGTACCTTGAGGCAAGTTTTTCTCCCATTGCCTTGCTCTATCCCCAAGAGAGAAGGGAAAGAGTCTTAGCTTGAAAGCATCCTCACTCACACCATTCATCTTGAACAACCCACAAACTCTATCAAAGTTATCCAAGTGATCAAGGGGATCTTCCATAGGCAAACCATGGAACTTGTCTTGTTGAACCATGGAGATGAAAGCTGGCTTCACTTCAAAGGTGTTGTTGTGAACCGGTGGAGGTTGAATACCATATCTATTTTGGTGAATATTTGGAGCATCACCAGCCCCTATGGTTCTCCCTTGTCTAGGCGCATGCAAGTTGTTTCCATTGCCCCTTGGAGCTTGCTCATTTCCATTATGAGCTTGGTTGGCATGCGCCATTGGTGGAGGGTGTTGAACTCTTTGTTGTTCTTCCATTCTCAACCTTTCTAACCTTGCAGCCTCCCTTCTTGCAATCTTAGCAACCCTTACCAACTGATCAATCTCTTGAAAGCCTTGGAAGTTGTTGTCTCCTTGTGATCTTAGGTGCATCCAAGGGAAACTGAAATCTAGAAAATGAAATGGTCAATAAACACAAAAGTATTACTTAGTCTCAAACTAAACTCAAATCTTAATGATCAAAGAATCCCAATATGGCAACGGCGCCAAATTGAAACAAGACTTTTTAGTCTTGCTAGCAATTCCTCAATTGCTCATATCATTGCAATATTTGAGGTATCAATCCATCTTGGGAGATGATTCAATAAGAATGCAAAGTTTTGTTTAAGCTAAGCTAAATTAAAAGGTTTAAGGTGATAAGCAACAATTAAAATAAGAAACACAACCTAAGAGAGAGACTACAAGTTCAATAATATGAAACTAAGCCTTAATTACTACTAATCAAGTACTAATGACGCAATTAACTACTAATTAGGATTATCAAATTACTAAAAACGAAACCTAGGGATGGAATCATTGATTTGGGAAACCAAATGGACAATCTTGCAATCATTTAAGCAACTAATCAAGCCATCTCTATGCCTAGAACACTAATTAAAGACTAATCCATGATGTGTGGCACTAATCCCTTCACTAATCACCCTAATGAACTAATGATGTTTTAGCATTAAAATGATTAGCAAGCATTAATAACAAATCTAATAGCATGATAAACACCCTAGACAACTAATGATGTTTTAGGCTAGGTATGTAAATCTCTTATTAAGTTGGTTCAAGCATTTCATCAAACACTTGGTGGGTGTATGAAATGCTTATGATCCAAATAGCAAAAGATTAGCTATTTGGCATTAAGAACACCTTAATAAGAAGAGAGATGAAAGAATCTATCCTAGATTGCAAGATTGAACCATTAGAAAACCCTAAATCTAACCCATCCCCAAGTTCCTAAAGAACTACTCACTAATCATAGTTAAACCCATCAAATCAAAGATAAGAGAAAGGTTAAACATGATTAGAGAAAAGATTAATAGAAGTTCAAGATAGATATTGCATAAAACTTAAAGATTCAAAGCAAATACAAAGTTTTCTCTCAAAGAGGCTAAAAGTTTATGACAAGACAAGAGAGAATAAAAGTTAAGATAAAAATTAGGTCTAAGGAGTATTTATAGGAGTGACCCATGAGGATGACAAAAAGAAATAGTTTGGGTTTGGATCGACGTGTTCATCGATCCAGTTCGTCGATCCGAACCCCTGCCGAATTGGTTCGACGTCCTTCGTCGATCCATGTCATCGAACCGTACCCTTGGTCTTTAGGCTTCTTCTTGTTGGCGTCTGGGTTTGGTTCGACGACTTCGTCGATCCATGTCGTCGAACCGAACCCCTGGAAATCTTGTTCGACGTACTTCGTCGATCCATGTCGTCGAACCGAACCCCTGGAAATCTTGTTCGACGTACTTCGTCGATCCATATCGTCGAACCGAACTCCTGAAAACTTGGTTCGACGTCTTTCATCGATACGTTTCATCGATCCGAACATCTGGAAGTTTGGATCGACGACTTACGTCGATCCAAGTCGTCGATCCATGTCGAGAAGTCTTCCCCTTCATCTTCTTGGTTACTCCTTCCTCCTCCAAGTGCTTTGCAATCCTTCTCCAGCTCCATCCATGCCTCCATAGTGTCCTTTTCACCTGATCAAGACTCCAAATGCACCAAAACATGCAAAAGAACATGCAAAGAGATCCTAGACTCTAAATGATCGAAATGCAATACAATGATGCTAAATAAGGATCCTAAATGATGACAAATTTACACTAAATGGAGAAAAATATGATGCAAAATATAGACATATCAATTACCACCATTGACCGCCGGTACCACATCTTGGATCACCCCTATTGACCGATGGTGCCAACCGAAACATCACCGCTGGTGCCACCGCAACATCACCGTCGGTGCCACCACAACATCTCGAATCTATAGATATAGATATATATGTTGTATATTACAAAATAAAATAATTTTTTTAATTTTTTTTTTAAAAAAAGCCACTGATTATACACAGTTTATGGAGTAGCTAGTTTAGCTTAGCCATGATAAATTTAGTAGCTATTTTGTGGCTACTTAGCCATGAACACAAAAGTGGCCAATCTGTGGCTACATTTGACTTTATAGCCACAAACAGTCATTAAACAGTCAGGCCACGACGCTACCATGACTATTTGGCCATATAGCCACTTAAAAAGAGACGTAACCACATATAAAACTGTGTATATATATAGATTTTTTCTATTAGTGCCAAGCAATGGAGTCTGTTGCTGTCATGGTGTCTTATCTGTTCCGGAAGTGGCTTCTAGAGATGATAAAGATAAGTTTTCTTTTGAGGTTTTCACGCACACACGGGTAGAGGGAGTGCCACAAAAAGGTTCCAGTGGTGATTGTGGAGTGTATTGCCTGAAGTTCATTGAATTTCATGCACTTAAACTACCATTTCCCTTGACATTGTGTGGTGACAAGATGAAAGTTATCAGAGAGAGAACCTTGCTTGTGATATATTTCATGAGATCGAATGCCGTGGACCTAAAAATCACGATTGGGCGGATTTGGACATCTATGAAGGTTCATGATGTTTGTTGTTGATAATTTGAACTTACTAATTATGGTATTTTGTAAGAAAGTGATATGGTGGGTAAAGTTTTTTTTCTAAACCACCAATTAACTTTGTTATTCTTTTGTACATGTTGATGTGGTAGGAAAGTTTTAGTTGTAACCCGTCAGTTAACATTACAGTTCGGTGATATAAGTATTCAGAGTAGACTTCTTGAGCATAGTTCATTTTCAGACTTCTAGAGCAGACTTCTGTTTCAGACTTCTTGAATAGACTTATTAAATAGATCAAACACAACAACAACACATGTTCTCTACCCATATTACAAGGCTTAACATCAGTATTCGGAGTAGACTTCTAGAGCAGATTTCTGTTTCAGACTTCTTGAATAGACTTCTTAAATAGTTAAAACACAACAACAACACAGGTTCTTTACCCATATTACAAGGCTTAACATAAGTATTCGGAGTAGACTTCTTTAGCAGACTTCTGTTTCAGACTTCTTGAATAGTCTTCTTAAATAGACCACTGGCAAGGTAAGTCCAATGTTGAGATTAACTTACACAATGGGGTCGAGTAGGTCCATGTTGCGTGCACTTTGAACAACTGTATATCTTGTGCATCTTTCGCGGTCTGGTGCCTCTCTTCCTCGACATTTCTAGCCAAGTTTGTCACCTCGACTTTTTCTTTCTCCCCGGAGCAATCTTCACGACCTGAAGGCCACATGGTTCCTTCTAAATGTTGTATTCATCGGAAATTGGGAGGTAAATGGGATGCGAATATGTCGCGAATAACGTCTCCTTCGAGTAAGTTGGAAATACGAATGTCGACATTAACATGTCGGCCTCTGTTGCCGCTGCAATGACATGTGAGCAAGGAATTTTTTCAACATAAAAAACACCACACGAACATTTTCTTTGTTCCAAATCGAGAATACAATCATGTGGTCCACCCTTAACGAAGAAACACCAGCCATCTATGCGTTCTACCATCATCTTTCCCGCATAATATTCTTGAATTGTCAATACATATTCTACTCCCCGGGTATGCCTAGTTGTGAGACCTAGATCATTTTCACGCCTTTTAATATTCCATCTCCTGAGTTTCTCTCTGATAAACTCCAACATAAATGTGATGGGAAACCCTTTCGCTTGCTTAACCGCCGAGTTGATCGATTCTGCGATGTTGCTCATCTTTATGTTGTATCTATTTCCCACCTCGAGTCCGCTTCCTCCAACTATGTTGCAAGAGTGGGGTTTACATCTCGGAGTGCGTCCATGTATCGATTATAATCAGAAAGTGTATGCGCGTAGGCAGCGCCTTTCATCAAGTACATGAGTTGCTTCCCGTGAAAGTGTGTCACTATGTTTTGCTGTAGATGATAGTAACATATGCCTCTTGTTGCGCAAGGTAATACATTGTTACATGTGTTAGCGATGGAGTCATGCCGATCAGAAACTATGACCATCGGAAATTCGTCTGAAAACATCTACTCAATTTGGTGAAAAACCAATTCCACGAAGCATGACACTCATAATCTACAACTGCAAAAGCCAACAGAAATATCTGAAAGTTACCGTCATGTCCGGCTGCCACTAGCAAAACACCTCCGTACTTCCCATTTAGATAACTCCCATCCACCACAATCACTCCCCTCAAGTACTGAAAACCTGCTATGGAAGCTCCAAAAGAGATGAATAGATATTTAAATCGATTCAACTTATCGCATACAAGGTCCGTGACACTTCGCTCTCTCAATTTGGCGCAAATAAGAAGACAGCTTCTCATATCCATCTTATGTTGTTCCCCTCACTAATTGTTGGGCATACATCAAAGCTCTATAACAAGTGGTGTAATCGAGGGTTAGACCAAACACCACCTTCATAGAATCTTTGATATGTTTTGGCACAATTCCATTGATTATGCCAACACGTTCTATAAACAAAGCTCCAACGAACTTAGGTGTACAACGTCTACGGTGAATGGATCTGTCTGACACAGAACACGTATGAACCTTCAAATAATTTGTCACCCATAATGTGTTTGCTTCGTTCTTCACAGCCGCTAGGAAGCTTAGATACGTTAAACACAAATCTTCCCATCTACGCCGTCAATCGCAACTCTGATACAAGCTTCTCCTTGCTAGGAAAACTGTTATTAACAAATATATTTGAGGACCAACGTTCTACTTGACCAGCACAACGCGCTTTCAAACCCTCCCCAAGAAAAGACATATCCGCTTCATCCTCATCCTCATCCTCATCTTTCACTTTCCCGTACTCACTGTAATCCACATCCAAGTCATCGAACTCATATTTGGCTTCCACATTCGCATCATCATCGTTCTTATTATCATCCACATAATCATCCGCGTCTTCATCCCAATCTTCTTCACCATCTTCACTCGCATCATCATAACAGTCATCTGCCTGTCCACACTCATCATCATTCTCATGCTCTATTATCATACTCGAAACGCAAAGTCGTACACCATGCATCCTACTCAACTCGATCAAATGTTGAACGTGTCTATCATTCGAGACATAAATAGGAGGAGAATCAGGAGGCATTTGTTGAAGCATCACATGTGGTAATGGATAGGATAAGTCCACAAACTCTGCTTCCTTTTCCAACATATAATCCTCTTGTGCCATTTGAAGAAGCTCACCGTGTGTGCAACCATCACTCAAGAATAACATTCGCCCTCCTTTGCGATTATCCACCTCGAAATGCCACAACATTTCCTTCCTCACCCATTCTCCAAAAACAGCGGCTATGTGAACCATTCTTTGTAAGAAAATCAAATTCAAACCACATTAGAAATCAATGCCGAATAAGTAGACTTCTAGAGAAGTCTACTACTAATAAGCTAAATGCCTAATAACATAAGAAAATTAATTAAAGCTTAACTATAACAAACAAATATGCCAAACTCATACATAAGAAAGACTAATAAATAACACAAACTCAAGAGTCAAATAATCTTTTTTTATTTGTTACACATTTCAGATAAATCAATTTATAAACAAATTGATGTCGCAGACTCAAAAAGAAGTATACAACGTAGACTTCTACAGAAGTATACAACGTAGACTTCTACATAAGTCTCCTACTAATAAGTTAAATGCCTAATAACACAAGAAAATTAATTAAAGCTTAACTATAACAAACAAATGTCAAACTCATACATAAGCAAGACCAATAAATAACACAAACTCAAGAGTCAAATATTCATTTTTTATATGTTACACATTTCAGATAAATGAATTTTATAAAAAAATTGATGTTGCAGACTGAAAAAGAAGACTACGTTTTTAGACTTCTTTAAGAAATCTGCGCTTAATAAGCTGACTACCTTAAAAAAAAAAAAAACTGATTCCACCATACGTATAAAACATTATCATGTAAAACTGATACAGAAGCAAGTACACTTACTAACACAAGCTCCAGACCAAAAAAATCGTTATAAATTTGATAAAAATGTGTTTTAAAAAAAACTTGTAAAAGTAGACTTCCTATCGAAGTCTACTATAGTAGTCTACCAGTGAAGTCTACTATAGTAACCAACATATGAAGTCTTCTTTTTAGGTTACTTTTGCAATTAAAAAAAGTTTGTAGACTTCTCTGAGAAGTCTATCTTACGTGGAGAAGTCTACTATGAAAAGTAGACTTTTTGGAGGTTAGTTTTGCAATTCAAAAATTGTGTTGTACTTTCTGTATTTTTCGGAGTAGACTTCTCCATGTAAGGGAGACTTCTCCAAGAAGTCTACTTTGCATTTTAGACTTCTCGGTTCTTGGAGGTTAGTTTTGTAATTGACCAAGTTTGACTTTTCAAGTAGACTTTCCCACTCCAAACGAAGTCTAAAATGGGTTAGTTTTGGGGTTGACCAAACATTGAATTAATTAATTAGTAGACTTCGTTGAGAAGTCTGCGAGGAGAGTAGATTTCTCTACGAAGTCTCCTAATTAAATAATATTTTCGTCACCCCAAAATTAGCCTCTGAAGTCTACTCAAAAAGTCTGCAAAAAGTCAAACATTGGTTAATTGCAAAACTAACCTCTCTTTTCTGCAGGCTTCTTGAGTAGACTTTGTTAAAAAATCTTCGTTTTGGTCAATTGCAAAACTAACGTTTTCATCAATAAGTCTCCTTTAGAAGTCTACGCTAGTTTTTTCTGTTCTCAAAGAAAGGCGCAGACTTCAACACGAAGTCAACTATCAGAAATCGGAACATGCGGTCAATTGCAAAACTAACATGTGCGTTGACCATCATACTTCTTGGAGAAGTCTACTCCAAGAAGTCTGCTGTCGCGGCACAGATCGGAAAATTCACGAAAATCAACTGAAAAAATTACCTAAAAGTGGTTTTTACCTTCTTCGACCGCCGAGAACGTCGATTCTAACCACCACCAAAGAAGCTCAATCGCTATGCAAGACCAAATCACCGGATATGTCAATATCTTAGAACTTCAACTTTGGAAAAGGTAAAATAGAGAGTTTTTGTGATGAAAATGGAGAGAAAAGTAAAGAATATAAGGTTATGAGAGGAGATAATGAGCTTAAAGAGCTCAAAAATCGGTTTAAAAGCTTTAAAAGCTTCAAATTGGTTGAAAATAGTGGTTGAGTGAATTGATGATGATGGCAGTTTCGTGAATAAGTGAGGAGGATGAAGATTGTTTGGTCAATTGGATTTTCGAAAAGAAACAAAACAAAATCAATGGCAATTTCGTGAATAACTTGAACTGAGAGTGGTGGTTTTGGAAGAAAGTGGTTAATTTTGAAAATGGTTGAAATGAGGATTAGTTTTGCATTTGACCAACAATTTTGTTTTATTTTTGCAAGAACCCCAATTTTGTTATCCAAAATATATATTTTAGCATTGATTGTATATACTATATATGAGATGATTTAGCATTGATTTTTTTATTAATTGATTACTAAATTATTGATTGTTCAACTGATTTGAATATTATAAATTGCTTTTATAGTTACAATATATCACTAAGTAAATACTGTTTTATAATATACAAAAGCATAAACATATTTTGTTCGCTAAATGATTTTTTTTTTAAAGTTATGTTTTGGTTCATCTGTATATTTTTAAATTTAATAAGATATCATTTGAAATTTTTAAATTGAATTGTAACATATATTTGCATGTGAAGATTAATGGAGAAGTAGTCAAATATTGCTTATAATAGTTTTGATATTTTATAATCATATGTTGCATGTAATACCGCATATAAAAAAAAATACTTTTAAATTATCTTGCAAATGAAGGCACGACTCAAGAGAAGGAAAACAAAACAATTAAAATTTTGATTAGACTAATTTTTCCCTCCCCTATACTTACTTCTCACCAGAACAGTTGAATTAAATTTAGATTATACCTCAACTCACTAACTAGTTTCATACATACATCAACTCAATTTTTTCTGTTTATTTATACATTAATTTGTAAAAATTGCCCTATTAGAGATTTATTATTAATTAGCTTTTTAATATAACCAAATAAAAATGAAATAAGTTAGAACATCAACCTGCTACCCAAATATTTCTGTTTATTTCTTATGTGGATGCTTAGGTGGATAATAAAAAAAAATAAAAACGAAAATTATATAATAAAAAAATCTCAAAACCATGTCGTCTCGTTTTGTGTCGTGCTTTAGCTCTTCACTTTTCTGATACCGCAGAAATTCGTCGAGAGGAGATTGAGGGAAAAATTTACATCAATTAGCAACGAATCAAGGTCGAAGTAAAGGTTAGCATCATCTCTAGTGGGATATTCATCTGAAAAAATGAGGTAATTAGCAGATTTAAGGTTTTCATTCTACAAAGGTGCAAAAATAAAAACAAATAGGGAAAATAACAGAGTTCAAAATTTAAAACTAAAGTATTTACAAGGGTGTTGGCACAGCCTAATCGTAACAAGCTCGATGCTCGTTGATTCAAGAGAATAACCGAATAAAGAACAAACTCGAAACTCGTTGATTCGCGAGAATAACCGAGGATCAAGAGATAGATGCTTAAGAAAGCTCCGAATAAATTCAATAATAATATGTCGTCTAGGTTTACAATAAGGAGGCTATAAGTAGCTAAGATAAAACACCAAAACCCTAAACCTTTATAAAAAAGAAAGTATTAAACTAAACTTAAGCTTAAGAAAAAGCTTAAAACCCAAATACTTAACAAAGCCCATACGTATAAATAGATAGATAATTATAGTGAAAATGGTCAAAATCAACCTCAACTAACTAATGAACGGTGTATTTTCCTTCCCAAACCCCCCAAAAATTGAATTAACCTACCCCAATTATCGTTTTTGTGCGAAAATCATTCTTAAGTGTAACAGTGTTAAACCATCGTTAACTTTGTCTTTGTCACATGACACGTAGGTGTCAGATTGGCAACGACGTCGTTTTGTTATTTCACAAACCAAAACATCAAAACACATTAAATGACGTCGTATTCATTTGGGGAAAAATCAAATTAAATTAGGGATCGCAAAATCCCGTGTTCATCCTCTTCCTCCTTTTACTTTAGATGTGTGTGAGCTAAATTAGCATATGTTACAAAAATTCAAGGTCTCAAGAGCTAAGCTGGTCGTTTTGCGTCTGGTAATTCGGTTTTGTATAGAGGATGAAGCGATCTCCAGTTTTGTGTAGAGTTCTTTTTTATTGCTCAAATGGGTGATCAGGAAAGAGGTTTCCCTAAGAGATGTAGATGTGGAGAACCAGTACTAATGAAGACGTCAGGGACTCATAAAAACCCTGAAAGATTGTTTCATGCGTGTCCTTTTGGAAAGGGTGGGGTAAGTGTGACATCTCAATTTTGGCTAGATTGAGAAGATGTGGTAAAACGGCATTGTGTTTATTGGGCATTGCGTTTATATGTAACATGATTTGTTTCATACATTTCAATTGATAGATGTGTGTATGGTCGAAGAGATAGAAGACTTGATTGACAAAGTGGATAACATTGAAGGAGCATCAATGACATTGCAAAAGAGTTTCAATGCTTGCGAATCTGAGATTGAGATTTTGGCAATGGAGACGCGTGTCTGTGAGGCTGTGGTTGAGAAGGAGATCCGAGAGTGCAAAATGCAGCTCAGGAGCTTGAAGAACATTGTTGGGTTTGTTTTGGTGACTACTCACTTTTTCTGGTTTACATTTTGAATATGGGTGTATGAGACTTGAATGTGTGTAGGTGTTTGATCCTAATTTTGTAGGTGTTTGAGAGGAATCGTGTTTCTAAAAGTAATGTGTTGTGTTTGCATGTTGACTATTGGGTCGATTGAAGTGATGACTAATGTGTTTTGTATGTTGAGACTTGGGAGTAATGAAGATGATATTTGTGTTTTGTACGCAACTTTGAGACTTGAGAGTAATGAAGAGTAATAGTATTTTTAAAAGTAAGGAAGAAGATTTTCATTTCTTAGAAGAACACAATTGTCTCGAAAACACATCAAAGACAACAAAAACAGTCAAACTGAAACCATTAAAACTCGTCCACCCCAAGACAACAAAAAACATCAAAATATCATAAACTGTTTTGTATTTCATTCTTCCAAAAACCAGCAACCTGAACCTGCTCAAATCATTTGATGCCTGCAACTTCTAAGAACCTACTCCATCATCCCCTTCCCTGTCATGACAAAGTAACATTAAACAGCATGTCAAAACACAACAAAAACTGAAAAAAGCGAGTGAGGAGAAGATTGAGGAGAAGATATTGAAAACTGGTATTAGTCTTGCGTTTATTGAGAAGGTCCTTCTCCAATGTCTAGAGTCACAGTCTCTTCTTCTCTTGGCGTCTTCTTCTTCTTCTTCTATGGTTTCCTATATAACGCCACTCCCAAGTTCGGGCACTTGCTAACATTTGTGTCCAGCTTGACTACATCGAGCACAATGCATTATCCTCTTTTTTCTACTAACTTTCTTTTTTGTTGGAGACTCATTCTTTCTTTTTTTACTCTTTGGCTTTGGCTTTCTTTCTTTTCTGTTTTCAATTTCTTCAACCAAACTCGGAGGAGGAACCACCATAAAACCCGTTTTTTTCTAGAAACACATACTGGTCTTATTGACTCACTGTAAATATGTTGTTGCATGGAATTGAGATAGCAACTGGAGATATAATCTTCATGATTCAGGTGTCTTTCTGAGATGATACGCAAGACATGACGACATGGAATTCCACTCATATCCTATCTCCTAATATGTGCATGTCCTCAGTCCCAAGTTCACAGAATACGACATACCTGACTCACGAACCTCACATCTACCATCTGATCCTGCAATAATCCTACAAAACTTCAACTTTTCCTACTCTAACTCTATGATCTTTGCTATTCTAGGAGGGTACCAACCTGTGTGGTCCAATGCTTTCTTCCTCCTGTGATCAATACGTACCATGGCTCTTCTCCTAATAGTCTCCAACATCTCAACCATAGGCATATACCTTGCAGGATCAATGGCATTGTTGAAAGACTCTAATATGTTGTTGTGACCATCTACACATGATGATGTTGTTGAGAAGAATGCAAGGTTGCAATTCGTTGGATTCTTCTCCATCATGGCATCATAGAGACGAATATCATATCTCATAACCGCTTTGAGATTTACTTCATATTGAGACATGGTGTAACTTTCGGCTACTCTCCAGAACAAGGTCTTCATGTCACTTTGTTGAGGGAAAAACTTCTTCAAGTTAGCATAGATATGACGAGCACACATCCTATGTTCAACATTGGGAAATAACCTTTGCAATGCATTCAATAAACCGTGAAAATATAATAGCTATTATTAGTAAAGGCAACAGATTTTCTGAAAATATTAGTAAAGAAAATTTAGAAATACCTTTTGTCTATTAGATATGTTAGTAAAACTTTCACCATATTCTAGATCAAAATCCACCTTTAGCTTCTATATGAACCAAAGCCAATTTTCTCCATTCTCCACATCAACAACAGCCCAAGCTATGGGATACATTCCATTGTTGGCGTCTCTTCCCACAGCAGCCAATAGTTGTCCTTTAAGTGTGCTTTTTAGAAAGCAACCATCTAGTCCAAAGATGGGATGACACCATGTTCTCCATTGCTTACGGATGGCTGCAAAACATACATAGAATCTACAGAAGATTTCTGATCCAGCATCACCCATGACCGTGTCTAGCACCAATGTTGAATCTGCATTCGTTCTAAGAAAAAGAAATGTAAACAATTGGTTAAAAATGATCAAAACACTAAGGAAAAATGCTCAAAAATGCTCAAAATATGAAAATAGCTACTACTTACTCAAGGAGGGCTAAGCGATAACTGTTCTTCATGATCACGATTGATGATGGCAATTGCTTTTTCCGTGGCCTTTTTACACTTTTCTATGGTTGTTATCAAATTGAACCTCTGTTCAATCTGCTCTTGCATAGTCTTCGGTTTAAAGTCATGATCAGTCCTGATATCATCTATAAATGGCTTCATAATCTCAGTTGCTTTCAGTATCATACTATGTCCATCCTTTTGGCAGTTGTGTTTATCTTCAAACGTCTTCACCATCCACTTTCAAACTAGCTCTTCATAAGAACAATAGATCTTCCATGGACGTCCATCTTCTATCCCACACAAAGCCGCAAACTTGTACTTTCCTCATCTACTTAGTTTAATATTCCTTCCTCCCTTGAGTGAATAATCAACCAAAGTTTCTTTAAAATCGTCTAAGGTGTCAAACACTTGTCTCGGCTTCAGCTCACCACTTCCTCGTTTGCATCTCACCAAGTTCTCCTCATACTCACCATCAAAATTAGGAGGCGTGTTATGATAGTCAAAGTCCTCATCCTCATCAACAAAACCAGCCACATTTTCTTTCTACTCGAACCTCTTCTTCACATGGCTCAGATTCCACAACATCTTCAGGATGCTCTATTATGTTCACTAGAAACACATTTACTACTTTTGTCCATTTACCCGCTAAACACATCCTCTGAAAACTTGATTCACCACCAATCAGTCTCTTCCGTTCCTTATTATCTTCAAACGGCAGCTTATACCACATATTATGGCCATAAAATTTGCCGCTCATCTCATTTGCCAACGCCTTGAAGAAATCCTCCGGATTACACTCAAAAGTAATCACATCACCAGCAATATAACCAACATCTCCCACATAATTCTTTACCCAATACCCACCATGATTCAAAGTGAACATAACGTGATCCGAATTGCTGTAAAAGACATAAAAAGTTACATTATTACCTCTCTCAGACATTTAATCAAACACTTGGTGTTCACAAAAAAAAAATAAACTCTATGTTCACAAATTGATTCAAAATACATAAGTACAAGATTAAAGAAAAGCTAAAAGAGTGAAACAAAACCAAAAGGATAGGATTACTAAACAAAGCGAAGATTACTAACTTAATCAAACAACTTGATTATGCTTAATCAAAAAATTCGAATGAACATAAAAACTGAGAAAATACCTCATTTTGAACTCTCTTAGAACGTACCACGACTCGAGTCTCCTTCGATTATCCTAATCATTCATCATCGACCCGTGTTTATAAGTTGTAAATATCTGTGTTTTTTTTCGAAATCGCCAAAGGAAGAAAATGAACATGGGATTCTGCAATCCCTAAATTAATTTGATTTTTCCCCAAATGAATACGGCGTCGTTTAATGTGTTTTGTTGTTTGGTTTGTGAAATAATAAAATGACGTCGTTGCCAATATGGCACCTACATGTCACGTGACTCAGAAAAAGTTAACGACGGTTTAACACTGTTACATTTAAGAGTGATTTTCGCACAAAAAAAGATAATTGGGTAGGTTATTTGAATTTTTAGGCGGGGTTGGGAAGGAAAATGTACCGTTCATTAGTTTAGTAGGAAAAAACACGACTCATTTAGTTGAGGTTGATTTTGACCCTTTTTCGATAATTATACGTAGTAAATAGTTGTAGATGCGCTGCATCAGGGGTGATCTTGGTACCCTTTTTAGAAGTAGAGAGGAGGAGATAAATGTTTAGGAGGCTGATCGTGAGGAGGAGTAGGCTTGATGCAAAAGTTTCTCGGCACCCAAAAGTTGATGGCCTCGAGGGTGTTAGTTCTCATGTAGTCCTGTATATGGGGCTGTGGAAGTCCTACGGCGGTCGTTCTGCCATCATTATGTTCAAAGAAGTGGAAGTATGCTTTCGGGTACTTGAACTTTCCGAGCAAAAACCTTGACTGCAGCAAATAGTGGTAGTCCATTAAAACGCGCTCTTGTAAGGCCCATTCTTTGGTGAGGTCTATCTTCAACTTCCTAAACATCCGCGTTAGCATTCTCCCGATGTGAATCTCCTTGTTTTCTCTCATTTTAATCCAGCTTTTAGTCATATTGAGCACCAAGATGTAATGTCGTACTGGGTCTGGCCTGAGGAGCGCGAGAAACACTAGATCCTCCTGTGGGAATGCACTTTGAATGCCCGAGTAGATCATGGGAAGGCACTGCCAATCAACTATTGTCGGCTCCCTTACCCCAAACACAATGTGTCCCACGAGCTGAAGAACATATATGATGGTCGGGTTCTTGATCTTGGTGAGTCTGGCATTTTCTTGGACGTGAGGTTCATCGCGGGCTATCGCCCTTCAGGTCTTGTCAGCTGTATTTTCAAACTGAAAAAGATGTTTTTCTGGGAATCAGTAAACTCTGCAGAAGTCCTTCTGGAGCATGTAATACCTCTTCCCTTGGAGTATGAAGGTCAAAGACATTTGGCCATTCTCATGTTCCCAGCACTTGAATGTCGCCAGGAATTCTTTGATTAGGTTTGGGTATGTGGGCCATCCCTTAGTAAAGAGTGCTTGTAGTCTTATCTTGTTCAGAAGTGTCCTGACTTCATTGTGAATTCCCAATTTCTTCAACGCTTTCCGTTGGGAAACATTCTGCATTTTTTAGTGCTGCAGCATTCTTAAGGTCCTTTTCGGTTTATGGATTGGGCTGGCTAAAGGGCCACCTTGGTGAAAAAATTTTCCAATTGGATCCAGAAGAGCTTCATAAAATGTGTGATTGCGCTGATGCACTCATTCTTGTTCAAATCAAGTTCCTGCAAAAATTTATTCAAGAAAATGATTGTCCTACCTGGATTGATTGTGTTGAGATCAGTAGCGAGTCTAGTAAGGAAGATGGGGTGTCACTTGACACCCTTTAAATATTGATAAATCATGTAAATTTAACTAAAATTTTAAAAAAATCCCTAGCATTAATGGAAAAATGTGCTTATTGAACCCACAAACTCAGATTCGATTCTTTCTATGACCCCTTTGGTATATATATATATTTTTAAATTGTTATTTTGACTCCGGTTAAAATAATTTTTGCACTCGCCACTGGTTGAGATACGTGTTAAAATTCTGATCGCTTTTACGCGAAGTAATTAGTTTTCTCTATTTATAAAATTATCTAACCTCCGTTGACAACGACAAAAAAAAAGCCTTGGATGGAGCCCACAACCCACAACGTTAACCGAATAAATGACCTTTTTTTAAATACGTCATTTTCATCTTTCGTTGACATGAAAATGTGTGGTTTTCCTGAAGTACATGTACAATAAAAGTAGGAACATCGAAAAAAGAAACAAATGTTGTAATTTTACAAAATTAAATTTCCAAGAAAAAGAACAAAAAGATGAATCTTTATTCTTCTTCAAGTTTAGCAAGAACAAGAAGTCATATATGAATTAATATATGTAAGACCACCAAAGAGAGCCCTTACATAAAAGTTATTTGGCCACACATTTAAAAGTTTGAAGAGTAAAATAGTTTTCTCTCTCGTTTCAAAAAAAAAAAAGTTTTCTCTCTCGTTTCAAAAAAAAAAAAGTTTTCTCTCTCGTTTCAAAAAAAAAAAAGTTTTCTCTCTCGTTTAAAAAAAAAAAAAACTCAGATCCAAGATTAAGGATGAGAGTTTATTGCACAAGGTTTATTTCAATTGCTAATATCGGGAATGACTTATATTTATCTTTTGCTGACTATGGAGATCTACTTGCAGGCCATTTGGACATCAAATACTCTATCAGTTAGTTATCTTTTTGATACTGCATATGTATTATATCGTTTGTAAGATCCCTTGGTTTTGATGAGGATCTGATTATTATTTTTTTTTATTGTGAAGATATGATCGGTACTTTTGTAAAAGTTGGTGAACTCGAGGCTTTTGATGATAATAAGATGGAAGATGATTATGCTCTGACTCCTTTTGAGTTGCAAAATGAAAGGTAAGAAACAGGTATTTCTTAGTTACTGTAATGTATTTCATTTGTTTGGAATTGTTTGTATTTTATTCTGTTTTGTTGTGTAGGAAGCATGTGCTTGAATGTTTTGCTTTGGGTAGATTGGATGAAGATATTGCATTAAAATGGAACCAGGTTCGTGGTGCAGATGTTGTATGTGTTCTAAGGTGGTGGCATATTAATGATTGTGGAGGTATTAAATATTTTTCATAACGTCAATAAAGTTTCGTTTTTGATGGAAATGAGATCTTCTTGAAATATGATACTGATGAGATATGAAACACTAATACCCTGATCTGGATTTCTTTATTGATCTTATGATATGGTTTTCTTGGTTTTTTTTTTTTTTTTAGGTACTATAAATGTTTTTGGAATTCAGAAGTATTGTGAATTTATTTTTTATATACATATATCCCTGATGTACATGATTTTTGTGCTAGGTAATATTATCGCATTGAATTCAAATGATCATATACATAGTTCATCATTTGGATTAGTTCTTGATTTTTTTTTAAATTTGTTTTCGTTCTGTTTTAGATCACACTGTGACGAAAAAAGCTCAACTGGACGATGCCCTGCAATGATTCCATAGACGATCGAATGTTTTTGGATAAGTTAGTATCAATTATTGAATCTTGTGAGTACTTTTGGACTTTGTTATGTTTGTGATTTTTGTGGTCTTTTGTACCTTTTGTTTAGATTAAAGATTTTTTTTTGACCTTCCGTTTAGGTTATTGATCTAGAATGATCCATTAATTTAAATTTTTTTTCATATGCCCGCGCATGGCACGAACGGTCACCTAGTATATTAGTTAAAATGTAAAAAAACTTTGATAAATATAGAGACGTTTTCCATAAATGTAACCCAATTAATTATAAATACAGAGACGTTTTCCATAAAGAAAAACAATAATTAAATAACATGATATTTTTAAACAAACAAAATGCAATGGTAATTGCAGTCTATGCAAAAATAAAAAAGCATATATAGTTTCCTTATAACAAAGACATCATATCAAAAAAATTGATATAAATTAAAAAGACAAAGATACTTATATTAAAAATTACAGAAATCATACATGTTATTGTAGGTTTTTTTTAGAATCTAAAAAACTCGCGACAAGAGTTCTGAGCCCTGAGTCTACACTTAGAAGATGCCATACTAATAGATAACATTAAATAATCAGAAAATATAGTGTTCAACAAATTAATACATATCGTTTAGATTGATTATAAATATACTTAATTTGTTCAAACCTTCAAATGGAGAAAAATAAACTTCTTTAGATGATTAACAAAATTCTGGGATTAAGTTTGAGATGAATACCAGATAAAGTAATACTTCCTCTATTTCACAAAGAGTGTTATTAGAGTTTTTTCACACATTAAAAAAACCATGAAAAACTCTATTATGCCCCTTATTAATAAACTAAAAAAAATTATCTCTCCAATAAATACATTACATCAATAGGGTTAAAACTGGATTTTTCTTTAAAATTTTGCATTAAAATCTAAAACGACATTTTTGTGAAAGAAAATTAAAACCTTAAAACGACACTTTTTGTGAAACAGAGGGAGTAACAAACTTCATTCGTTTTAGTCTAATAAACTTATTTCCTAAACATGCATATAAAAATAAATAAAGAAGACGATTAGATTTTTTGTGTCTTTTTATAAAGTTGAAAAGACATAAATATTAAAAAATGCAACTTTTCATTAAATAAACGGTTATAAACGAAAATGTACCTAATGAATAATGAAAAGACACGAAATAGATCTAATAACGGTTATGATGAAAACATGCAACCACAATTGACATTTATTCAGTTTTAAGATACAACTACAGTGGAAACTCTATAAATTAATAATATGAGGACTATGATATTTTATTAATTTATAGAGTTATTTATTTATCGATTATGAATAAAATAAATTATATATCAATAATTAATTAAAAATAATATTTTTGTAAATTTTATAATATTTTCAAATTTTTATTTTTAAATTATAGATGTATTGTAGCAATATTTCAATTTTAATATATAAAAATAACAATATATTCATATTTTAATAGATTATCATAGTTATATATTTGTATAAGATTATTTTTATTGTAATTATTAATTTATGATATTAATGGGACCATATACTTACATAAGCTTCTTAAAAAATTAATATCTTATTATCTTATCGATTTATGTTATATTTTGAACCGGCCCAACTTGAGACCACATAAATTTATTAATTGATAGAGTTTATTAATTTATCGATTATTAATTTATAGAGTTTCTACTGTATTAACAAAATAAACGGTTATAAAGGAAAAAACACCTCACGAATAGTAAAGAGACAAAAACTCTAATAAGCGGTTATGAAAAACACATAATGAAAAGACGTAATTGTAATTGGCATTTATTAAGAGTGTTATTATTAATAGATTAAAAATTGAAAACTAAAGTTTAATATATATTTTTGCCACTCGATGTTGCCTCTGAAACAATTGCTTGACAAATTGAGCAATATATGATTTTTCAGTAGACCAATGAATTCAGGGATCTCTCCTAGGAGACTTGGAGTCTATTCCCTGAAAAATTGATGGCTGTTAATGGTGTAATGATCCTGGTGTACTCCACTTCTACTCCTTTATTTATCAAAACCAACGAGTCTTGATAATAGGAATTATCATCTCCAATGTACTTCAATTCTGAACAGTCTCCCTCTATAGACATCGCAGGCCAATACATGAAGAACTCAGATGGTAAGATTCCAGTTAATGAATTATAAGATACGTCAATGATTAGCAACTAAAGAAGCCAAGAAGCAACCTTCGGATGATACAGTAACAACCCATGAAATTCATTAGAATGGAGGACTAGTAGTTGTAGCTGTTGCAAGGATTCTAACAATGATGGAAAAGTATCGTCGATTTTGTTGTGTTCCACGTTTAAAACCTCTAAAGAAGAACAACCAGACAAATCTCTCGTAAGTTTACCCACCATTAAGTTGTGCTGAAATTGAGTGACCTTAGACTGCCATTGAAAAATATTTTTGGTGGTTTCCACTGAGGTGATGATTGCCAATGTTTATAACTGATAAGAGAGCTTTTGATGAGATTTCCCATACAACAAGGAATTGAACCACTAATGTTGTTAGATATATGGAGAACGCTTAGAGAGCAAAATGTGCAAATGAAAGTGGGAATCCTTCCACTAAATTGTTGTTGGTGCCATCCATGTTTTCCAAAATGGGTTTTAGGACAGTAGATAGTGTAGCTTTTGTTTGATTTTTCGAAACCGGTGAAACTGTTGTTAGAAAGCTTCACATATGTAAGATATGGTAGCGTCCATAACCAACCATGCACTTGATCTATGAAGTTGTTAACGGCAAGGCCTGAATATTTTTGGCTTAGACGATGAAGATATATATTCTCAAATTCAAGAGTTCTATTGAGTTTCTTATTTTTCAAACTATTCGAAGAAGAAATGGTGAAGAGAAAAGAATGAAGTGTGCCTGTGAAATGATTCTTAGAGAGAAATAATTATGAAATATTTTTAAAATTTAGTAGTGTAAAGGGGAAGCTACCACTAAGCTTATTGGACTTGAAAAATAAGAATTCCAAGTTAGTTGGCCAAAATATGGAATTTCACAACCAAAATTGTTATAAGCGAGGCTAAGAATAGTGAGATGCGAAGGATTTTCAAGTGAATGATGGAATTTCACCAACAAAATTATTATTAGAGAGGTCGAGAGGGGTGAGATTAGAAAAGTTTCCAATCGAAGAAGGAATACAACCACTAAAATAATTTCCAGAAAAGTCTAGATTGGTAAAATAGGAAAAAATTTCAGTTGACAACGAAATTTGACCACTCAGGTCATTATCTGGTTTAGAGTATGCGTTTCAAGTTTTATATTAGTAACTTTATAGCCTGCAAATGCACAAATGTGAATTGTACTAGTTAGGGTTCCAACCATGTCTGTTTTGGGCTCAGAGGCCCACCAAATTGGCTCAGCTTAAACCAATTATTTAACCAAACTAAATTTATCTAAAAAAGCAGAGAAGGTCCACAACACAAGTGCACAAAAGTTGCCTAAATCAATATAGGGGAAGGCCAACTAGGCCAGAGAAAGACCCATCAGGCCCACTTTGACAAAATGGTCGTCAAGCCCGCCAAAAACCTGCGCCTCAATTCACTATAAATAGAACTATACCTTGATGTGACAAGACATCTTTTTTCTCCACATTATAGATTTTTTCTCGAATTTTTTCATATTCTCACAACCATTGTTCAAAGTCGGCGCTTTAGAAACTCCTCCATTTTCGCCTATCTCTACTTTTTCCTACCACCATTTCACCTATCTCCATTTTCGCCTAGTTCCATTTTCGACTACTTCCATTTTTGCTTCCCTCCATTTTTGCCTACATCTGTTTCGCCTAACTCCATTTTCTCCTACCTTCTCATACTTAGTCATATTTTGGCTACTTAGCTTATCTCATCATACTTAGTCATATTTTGCCTCTTTAGCAAACTTTCTTATACATAGTCACATTTTGGCTCATTCGTCTATCTCTGCATACTTAGTCATATTTTGGCTATTTCGTCAACCTCAGTCGTTTTACTGACCTCAATCATCTCAACGACCTCAATCATTTCGCCGACCTAATCACTTCGCCAACCTCAACTATTTCACCGACCTTAATTATTTTGCCGACCTTGTTCATTTGCTAACTTCAATCATTTCACGGCTCTTCACAAGAGAGGACTCTCCAAGTGACAACCTTCCCAAAGAAGATCTCTCAAAGTGACCACCTCTCCAAGTGACAACTTTCCCAAAAACGATGTCTCAAAGTGACCACCTCTTAAAATGACTACCTTTCCAAGTGACAATCTCCCTGAAGATGATCTCTCAAAGTGACCACTTCTCAAAGTGACTATCTCTCCAAATGACGACCTCCACATAGACTTAACTCTTAAACTGAAAACCTCTCCTGAGACTACCTATCTCTTTGACTAACTTGTCTTCTCGACGACCATCTGCGACGTTCTCTTCTACCATATCTCCATGATCTCCTTGATGACCTCCATCGACGGTCTCTTCGATGATCTCTCTCGATGACCTCCTCGATGAACTCTCCTCGACGATCTCCTTGACAACATTTTTGGCGATCTTTTTTTGATGACCTCTTTGACGATCTCTCTTTGACGACCTCATGGGAAGTCTCTTCGACGACCTCTCTATTTGAAGAACTCCCTCAACGGTCTCCTCAATGACCCACTCGACGTTCTCATCAATGATCTCTCTATGGTCTCCTTGACGATCTCTCTCAACGTTCTCCTCGATGGTTTTCTCGCTGATCTTTCATCAACGACCTCTCCTCGGCGACTGCCCTGATGACTCAACGTTCTCCTTGACGATCTCTCATCAATGATCTCTCTCGATGGTCTTTTTGAAGATCTCTCTCGATGGTCTTCTTGACGATCTCTCTCGACGATCTCCTCGACGATCTCCTCCCCGACGACCTCTCCTTGATGAACTCTCTGATGACTCAATGGTCTCCTCGACAACCTCTCCTCGATGGCCTCTCCAATTATACGATGAGTTGACGACTTGATGACCTCATGACCCGGACGATCACTACATCCATCTTGCAGCCAAACAACTCGTCATCTCACCAATTCAATCCACCTTCTATTTAATATGAAATTCAAATGGTTTGATCCCTATTCCAAGGGTACTCAAATGCTGGCGCTGACTGATTTCCTCCAAATGGGATGCTGACCTGGCCTCAATCGATGACACTGTCAACCCCGTCGATGCCGGATTCAGACAAGCTCCTAGATTGGAACCTCGAACGACCGAGCTCACAAAAATAGAAGCCATATTAGATTCAGAGTCGTCACTTGACTCAACCCTCATGTCAGAGAACGACGAACGCCGCATTAACGAATCTCCTACACTAATCGCAAAATCGAGACCAATCCAAAAATAAAAACGTGTTTGCCAAAACAAAGTTTGCACCGGCAAAATTTAACAAATTAACGACCACGAGAAGTTAAATCGATGACCGCGATATAGCTGACCTAAACGAAGAAAAAAGTGAGCTCTGCCTCACACCAAGACGAAGAAAAAGGCGAGCGCTGCCTTGCACTTAGATGAAAAGAAAGACGAGCCAAGCCTCGAACCTTGGAGAAGAAAAATGCTGTGTTCGGCCTTGCACCTAGACGAAGAAAAAACCAAGCCCAACCTTGCACCTAAACTGAGAAAAATTCCTCGTTAGGTTTGCGCCTAAACAACGATAAAACCGAGTTTCTGTTCTCACCCGAACAATAACCAAGTACCTTCACCTGGGATTGGTTTCCAAAAACCGATTCCAGCACTTACCAATAGAAAAACATAATAAAATAAAATTTATTTATTTATTTTTAAAATAATATTTAAGTTTATTATCTGTTAAATTTTCTATTGGTGAGTATTTTGTAAATTTATTTATTGTTAACTTTACTATGCAGATTTTTTTGGATTAATAAAATACTTGTAGAATCCCTTGTACAATGCTATTCCACCATTTTGCATCTTACCAATTAAAAGTAAATAAAAACTACGTAAATGGCTAAAATTTGTAAGGTTTGTTTAACTGATTTGTTATTTAATCCTATTTGCTATTCGGAAAATTGAAATAAAAGGACATTTTTATTATGAATTTTTGAAACTATACATTTGCCTCTAAATCTTTAAGAATTATACTTTAACTTAATGTTAATCCTAAAATACATTTACTAATGAAATAGAAAAATTCAAAAAATATATAATTAATAATTAAAAAAAATTGGTTTAGTGTTTAACGAATAGTATGAACGATAGAGAAAGAGAGAGACCCCATGAGATTGACTCGAATATTAACTTTGAATTGAACAAAGAGATCAAAAAAGTTTCCCAAATCTGCGACACTTACATGGGAATAGAGAACTGTGAGTCTCGCGTTAGTGTTTCTCAGGTAATTAAAGGTTGCGACTTTGTTGTCGCAACTTGTTTTCACCACGTAAGAGATAGTTTCCGGAGATGCCAAGTGAGTGAGAGAAATGAAGGCTCTGAGTATGAGAGAGAGCAGAGGAGGAGGAAGAAGAAAGAGATACATAGAGGTGTGTGTTGAACCAGAATATCACCTAAGTAAATAAGTAATATAAGATTGTGGGTTTAAAGGAACAATTCTTTTATTAATCGCTTAAAGCTTCAAGGATTGCAAAGTTTACTAGGCAAGAGAGTCTTGCCAAGCTGAATTAGGGGAACTAGGTCTGGAAGACTCAGAGCGATTTAGGTTTAAGTCTAGTTTTCTAGAGAATTGGGGATGGTCTTCAGAGTTGTGAAGAGTCCTTTATTTATAAGATTGGAGAGTCGGCTCTTTTTCCTTCCCTTTCCTTTTCCCTTCCAGAGATTTTCCTCTTCATGTTCATCATTTCCTTCTTTCTCGGAAATCCTCCTTTTCTTTTGATATTTCTTTTTTTTTTAAAAAGGTTTAATCTCGGCGGGCCTAATCCTTATGGGCTATCATTAATGAGGGCAGAACCTTTTATAGAATATGCTCATTCTCCCTCTAAAATAAGTCCCCCCCAGTTCGCCAAGATGACTATACTTAGCGCGGCAAACTTTATGTCAAGAGGTTGGTCGTCACTCATTAAGAATAGTTCTTTAAGGAAATCATTCCCTTAACTTCGGCATATTTATCTTATACTTGCACATCGACAATTTTCGAATTCTGCTTCGTTAAAAGTTTTCTAGAGGGCCTTAAATTGGGCCTGGATTCGATTAGGATTTCCCAAACGTGAAAACAGAAAGTCTCCTAATACGCAAATCGAGGGATTTCCCACGTGTCTTTATGGAAACTGTTTGGATTTGCTGAATATTTATTTTTGGCTGTTGGTCTTCTATCTCTCCATTAGGCGAAGGTATTTCTTTCTCATTCGAATTCGTTCGAATTCGACGATTCCTACTTGTTGATTTGTTTTCGAATTTTTGAGTTTTCCTCCGCATGCATACCCTCTAATCCTCGCTTGTCGAGTTCTTCCTTTTAACCGAAAATCTTACTCTACCTTGCTTAACAAATTCTCTATTTTCCTCCAGCCAAATTTCTGAGTTCCCCTTTTGCTCTTCCTCTAATTTAGGGTTCGTTCTCTATTCCCCGACTTCCTTCGACCGCTTGCTATGGATTCAGCATACCGAAAAGGAGAGAACACCATTGCTAACGATGACGGTATTCCTCTCACGAAGTTGATTCGAGATTTTTTAAAGTGTCCTCCCAGACCGAAGGGGGAAAAGAGAAAGTTGTTGCTCATCAACGCGGTTTGTCGAAGGGTGATTCGGCAAGGGTCGATTCGCCTCGTTCCGGATAAGGGGTCTCCACTGCTACTGTAAGGGATCTCATAGATGATTTAGAGACCATTGAATTAAAGGGTTGTCCTATCAAAGTTACCATACCGACGCGCTCAGCTGGGACAAAGGACGGATCGTCCTTGATGACCGCCGAGATGATCGATGACCTTAAAGGGTTATGTAGCTTTATTACCGACATAGAGGTCAAGATTCCCTTGCCGTCTGAAAGACCTCAGAATCCTCCGGTTGGGTATTTTTTGTATCTACGAGTGTTTTTAACTGAATTTGGACTTCGATTTCCGATTCCATGGTTTCTTCTTACCTATTGCGAGCGGCAGAAAATTCCCATATGTCAACACACCCATGCCGTAATTCGTCACATGGCATACACTTCGGCTTGGCGTGCTCAGCAGGTGTTCCTTTCGACCTTGACTTCTTCGAGAGAATCTCTATGCTCAAGGGTGGAGGGATGGATAAGAATAATAATCATAAACACTTCTATTCCTCTATGCAGTTTGGAATGGTCGGCGGTGACTCCGTGAGCAAGACTCGTAACTGGGACAGCTACTACTTCTTTGTTAGGATAAATAAAGCTTCGATTGTTAATTCCGAGTCAAGGCTGTTTCGTGATTGGAACCTCAAACCTGGTAGATTAGAATTAACCGTTTAAAGTTTTCCTTCGTATATTAGTTACCTGCCGACGTGTAATCATCTTATTTGTTATTTTTCGTATGTTGTTTCTTGTTGTCGAAAGCATATTTCTTTCTCATTCTCTCTAGCTTTACTCTGCCTATTCTTTTGCGTCTTGCTCAATCCGTTGCTTTAATTGTGGAATTCGCTTTCTCCTGTCGAACGATTCGTTCGAATTCGGCCACTCCTACTTGTTGATTTGTTTTCGAATTTTCGAGTTTTCTTCCTCATTCATACCCTCTATTCGTTGCTTGTCGAGTTCTTCCTTTTAAGCAAAAATCTTACTCTACCTTGCTTAACAAATTCTCTATTTTCCTCCAGCCAAATTTCCGAGTTCCCTTTTTGCTCTTCCTCCGATTTAGGATTCGTTCTCTGTTCCCCGACTTCCTTCGACCGCTTGCTATGGATTCGGCAGACCAAAAAGGAGAGAAAACCATTGCTAATGATGACGATATTCCTTTCACGAAGTTGATGAGAGGGCCGAGATCATTTAAAGCGTCCTCCCACATGGAAGGGGGAAAAGAGAAAGTTGCTGCTCATCAACGCGGTTTGTCGAAGGGTGGTTCGGCAAGGGTCGATTTGTCTTGTTCCGGATAAGGGGCCTCCACTGCGACAGGAAGGGATCTCATAGATAATATAGAGACTGTCGACTTGAAGAGTTGTCCTATCAAAGTTACCATGCCGACGCGTTCGGCTGGGACAAAGGATGGATCGGCCTGGATGACCGCCGAGATGATCGATGACCTTAAAGGGTTATGTAGCTTTCCTACCGACATAGAGATCAATATTCCCTTGCCATTTGAAAGACATCAGAATCCTCCGGTTGGGTATTTGTTTTATCTACGAGTGTTTTTTTATTGAATTTGGACTTCGATTTCCGATTCCTCGGCTTCTTCTTACCTATTGCGAGCGGCGGAAAAATTCCCATATGTCAACTTACCCATGCCGTAATTCGTCACATGGCATACACCTCAGCCTTGGCGTGCTCAGCGGGTGTTCCTTTCGACCTTGACTTCTTCGAGAGAGTCTCTATGCTCAAGGTTGGAGGGATGGATAAAAATAATAATCCTAAACACTTTTATTCCTCTATGATGTTTGGAATCGACGGCGGTGACTCCGTGAGCAAGATTCATAACTGGAACAACTACTACTTCTTTGTTAGGATAAATAAAGCTTCGATTGGTAGTTCCGAGTCCACGCTGTTTCGCGATTGAAAGCTCAAACCTGGTAGATTAGACTTAACCTTTTAATGATTTCCTTCGTATATTAGTTACCTGCCGACGTGTAATCATCTTATTTGTTGATTCTTTTTGCAGAGAAGTTTAATATCAGCCTCGACCCTCCTGGGTTTTCGAACATTGCCAATAGGCTTGCGAAGTTGAGTCAGCATTTCTGGCCTGAGAAGGATAAAAAAAATTCTACGGAGAAAGTGCCGAGCTCGAAGTCCAAGGTCAAAGAGTCGCCAAAGTCGGGTTAGTCTTTATTGCCATTGTTGATTCTCTTCGAATTCAGTGGTCTCTAGCTCCGCTTATCTTTTCCCTTTCTACAGCTGTCTCAGCTCCTGTTGCTGTGAAAACCCAGACATCGTCGTCGAAGCAGATGGGTCTGAAGAAAAGAAGCAGGCCCCTTGTAGTAGATATTCCGATTCCGGAGGGGTTTTCTATCAAGAAATCTAAAGGTAATCCGCCGGTGGATTCGTCAAAGGATTGGAGTGACACCACGAAAGGATCGAAGGCCGAAGCTGATCATGCTCTTGATACAAAGTAAGCTCAGTAAAGTTTTCGTGACTTTATTTTGACGGGGATTTTCCTGATTGATCCTTAATCCTTTTTTATAAATTCATGATAGGACCGTTGCATTGGAGAAGTCCAGACAAGCCGCAGCAAGGAGGGTTATGAAGAAGGCCGAAGAGGTTAAAAAGAGTAAACCATCACATGATGCCGAAGCTGAAAAAGGAACTACTTCGGGTGTAGCTCATGAATCTGTGGCTACTGCTGTCGGGTCGGTTCTTGGCCGAGTTGGACCATCCGCTCTAGTTTCTGCCCCCGCTTCTGAAATGGTGACAGAGAATATAGATCTTGCCAGTGTCAGTGGCTGTCTTGATGATCTGGATGCAAGGGAATCTCCAAGAGTTACTGATTCTTAAGCAGAACTGGATCGGATTAACGCGCAGCTAGAGGTTGATCTTATCAATGTGTCGGGGGTACCTGAAGGTATTGACGAAGATCGTGGCAGCAGTTACAACTTACAATCCCCACGAGTTCATGTTGAGATGGAGCAACAACGTTTCGGGTATGTATGACCCAAACTTTTATACTAACCTTGCGTGGAAATGCAAGCCGAGGCCTTTAGGAGGTCTTCCTGTTAATGAGCTGAGACATTTCGACAAGTTTTCTGGTGCGGCTCACCACCTCGTCCAGGTTCGGGATTGTTTTTGGTTTTTTCTATGAATATCGTTATTATTTTAGTTTCTTCTTAACTATATACCTTATATGATCATTTCAGGCTATGGGTCTTCTTTCTATGCTTTCTGAAGCATATAGTCGTGACTTCGTAAGCGAGCATAAGCGCCTGGAAAATGCGAATGACAATGTTTTTCGACTCCATGATGCGGATAAGAAGGTTAAGGAGCTTGAGCTCGAGAAACTCGAGGTCACGAATCGAGGCCTCCAACTCCAAGTCTTGGAGATGGAAAAGCTTCAAGCCGAGGTGGCTGATCAAAAGGCCAAAGCCAAGGCTCTCGAGGAGAAAGCTGCTGAGAATGCTCGTAAGACATTTTCCGAGGAGGAGAGACTTCGTCATTCTCGGCAAGGCGTGGTTAGCTTTGTGGCTGACCGAGTTTTCCAGAATGCTTTGGATTGCTTCGGTCCAAAGGTGGAGCGTATGAAGGAGGCTTTGCTCAAAAAGATGAAGTTGAAGACGCCGTAGTTGGTCTTGCGGAAAACAAAGCGATGTTGGAGTTTCTTCGTCATATGCAGAATTAGGGGTGGGAGATTCCATCGATCACGATCTCTGCTTTCGAGAAAAATGTGGCGGATTGGGAAGCAAGGGGCGATGCCATAGAGGATGTTGTCGTCGAGGATACAGATTTTACAATGTCGGAAAGGTTTGATCTTTTGTTTCGCATCGATGATTTTTCGTTTGACAATGTCTGGATTATACCCTAGTACTTTAATCAATTTGGTTCTACGCGTCGGCAATTGCTGAGTCCCGTTCTTGCCTAGCTGCTGAAGGAGGCCAAAGATCTATTTCTAGGTTGTCTAAGGCTGATCAATTTGAGGAGCGTGCTGCTGCCACCGTTGATGTCTCGAAGTCTTAGGATGTCGATGGTATGAAGGAGTAATGTTTCGCCTTTGATCATTTTTGCCACATCGCTCGGCCTCTATTTTGTAATAACACTGTCCGGGTGGGTTTTTATTTAATGTGAATTTTCTTTCGCTCATAATAAAAGATTGATTTCTTTCTATAAAGTCTCCTTTGGTATTGCTTTTTCTTGCTTTGATTTTTCCTTGCCGATGTGTCAAATTTGTTGAGTGATTCTTTATGTAAAGTGTTTTGATCCAATTTAGGCAAAGCGATTTATTCGCCACATTGTTTTGATCTATTCGACGTGTTTTGTACTCGTTCTCGTGAAGTATTCAAAAGTGTTATCTTGTTAGTCAGTGCTTCTTGATCAATAATGTATATGTCGTTCCTCTCGGCTGATATTGAGCCGAGGTTTATCTTCCCGATTTATTTCTTTTTCGATTCTAACTTTTGTGAAATATTTGGAGTTGAACTTCGGCCCAAATGATTTTACATGATTTAGAATCGTGCGAGGTCTATCTCGGCTTCTTATTTTTGATAAATCACATTGTTTTGATTTGTAAAAGCATGCTTTTCGGCAGGGATGGACGCGGGGTCTATATGCTCGGCTTATTTCTTTTACGGCTCTAAATCATATGAAATATTCGTAGTTGAACCCTGGCCCAAATTATTTCACATGATTTAAGATCGTGCGAGGTTCTGTCTCGGCTTTTCGTCTTTCTTGTCAAATTAGTGCTTTTGGATTTAAGAGGCCATGATTTTTGGCCGGGACATATGCGAGAACTATCTGCTCTGCTTATACCGCTAAGAGTTTTAAGTCATACAGAACATTCGGAGTTGAACTGTGCCCCAAATTGTTCTGCACGAGTTAAAATCGTGCGAGGTTTAGCATCGGCTTTTATTCAAATTTTTCGGAGAGAGATGATCAGTTACGTTTAATTATGTGAGTCGTGTGTTGGCCAGAATGTCAACATTATCCTAAATGCTTTTGCGCGGAATAATTTATGTGTGAGAAGTCGGAGATGTCTTGATCTTTGCGTAGTGTTCTTTTTCGATGTCGAGCTGATTAGGAAATAATAAATTTTATTAAGTTATAGCTGCACCTGGTTGGAGGCTGCCTACGTATCCAAAGTGGGATCATGTCATTCGTAGTTTATAGTGAAAAGTAAATAGCCCGTATGTTTTTTTTTTGGCGCGCCAGATAGGAGTTTCATGTCGTTCAAGGCGAAATGTTCCTTCTCTTGTTGTGTTTTGGGTTGCGGTATTGGTTTGTCGTCACGTTTGTGGTGGTTAATATATCATGGTTTTTACCCGTTTTTGGACCATGATATAAGTGTTTTTATAGAGTCTTTTGTTAGTTTTCGAGTCCTATTTGAGTCTTTACAGGATGGAGAGCATTTGGAGCTTAATGAGAGATTCTGGAACTTTTTGGAGCATTTTGGAGAAACTGCCAAAGTGATGAAGTCAGGAGTGGATTTACACGCAAGGTGTCGATCGACACCATGTAGTGTCGATCGGCACCGATCAAACCGACCAGGTTTTGCGTCAATCATCAAGAAAAAGGAAATCAACCCAAGTTTGAAGAAATTACAAGATTGCCCCGACAAAATCCTCTTCTATAAATAGTTTTCAGGCATTGTTTAGCCACATACCTTTTCATAATTTTCTGTTTTTGAGACTTAGAGAGAGATTGATCTTGAGCTTTTGGGGAGACAATTCTAACTCATCTGAGCCAGATTTCGAACCCCTGTATCATTCTCTATTCTTTTTATGCAATTTATTTCAGTCATGATTTGTGTTTTTATCTCTATGTCTGAGTAGTTTGCTAGTTAGATTAGGGTGATTTAGGTTTGATTATGAGTTTGTAGAATTATTATCTTGTTAGGAAAATCACTTGGATCTTCATCTTGATTTGTGCTTCACCTGATTTCTGAAACTGATCACTTAGGAATCAAACCTTAGGTTGTTTAATAGATGCGAGAGCATTATTGATAATCTGACCTAATCATAGATGAGCAAAATATATATTCGCAAAGAGATTTGATTTAGGTATTTTGTGAACAAATCGAACCTGAACATTAATGCTTGTCTAAATTGTTTGAACTCGCAAAGAGATTTGGTTTTCTGGAATTTAGGCATAGATAACTTCTGCAATGAGAGTTGATTGGTTTTAACTTAGCGTTTCGAGTTCTAGACGGTTCTTAATTATTTCCTGACAAAATAATATCTGCATTCTCTGATTCATCCTGATAATCATCCTTGCCTAGCGCCTTCGTCTCCTGAACTTTAATCCACATTCAATCCAGTTCCTGATTTACTTAGTAGTTTTATTTACTTTAAATTAATTGATCTAGCATAATCTGAAATTAGAAACCTTAGCGTAGCATCTACTTCTCTTGGGATTCGATACCCCTTATACTCCAATTGCATTTGCTGTGCACTTGCAGTAGTTTTATTAGGGTAAAACCTGAGCCCTATCAAGTTTTTGGCGCCGTTGCCGGGGAAGTAATAGCTGCCTACGGAATCTAGTATTAGGATTTTGACTAGGTTTTGTTTTTATTTTTGTTACTGATTTAGTTTCTTATTTTTGGTTTCAGGTGCATGCCAAGTACCAGAAGCAGCAAGGACAATGAACTAATCGCATTGAACCAAGAACTTGGTCGTCTCGAACGTAGGAACCGCAAGACCACATGAGTGTCGATCGACACCAATAGCATTGATCGACACCCTGCGCAGGAAACAATGGCTGATCTTATGGTTCTAATCCGAGACGTTGAAGGCAACTTTGTTGATGCAGAAGGGCGCAGAAGGAACGCCCAAGGACAGAGACTTGATGAAGCTGGCGCTGTCATCATTGAGGCACCAGTACAAGCTGGTCATGCAGAAGCTCGACGCGGAAGAACGTTGGGTGAATACAACCGACCAGACCAGTTCTATGCTAATAGAACTGCGATCCGTCCTCCTGCATTCCAGAGGAATGATTTCGAGCTGAAGCCTGCTTACTTCACACTCGTAGCTCAACATCCCTTCCATGGTCTTCCCAATGAACGTCCTATGGACCACACAGAGAGATTCGAGGACTTGGCATCAAGCATCAAGGCCAATGGAGTTACATATGATTATCTCTTCTGCAAGCTTTTCCCTTACTCGCTTGCTGGAGATGCATCATACTGGCTGAAACAGTTGGAACCAGGATCCTTGACCACTTGGGAAGAGACAAAGAATGCATTCTTATGCAACTTCTTTGATGACGCAAGATCCGAAGAGCTGAGGACGAAGATCACTGCATTCTCCCAAGGACCCACTGAAGCATTCAACGCTTCTTGGGTGAGTGATGTAAGACTCGGTGGGTGAGTCTTAGACCGGTGGAAGGTGGGATCTAGAGGCTGGCTTTCACGCTCTCTCTTCTAGATCAAGGGATGGACGGTGATAGAACAAGGCTTGCTCGCACAAGACTTGAGCCGAACGGTGTCAAACAAGCTGGCTTTCACGCTCTCTCTTGTTGGACGATTTGAGGGGAAATGATGGTGGATCGAATGGCACCACAGAGGGATGGAGTTTCTCTGATACTGCACAAACATTTGGCCTTGGTGAATCACACATGCAAGAACAGAAGCACGATTCTAAGCAAGCGGCGACCGCTAGGTTTAGACGAAAGTTCGTCTCTTTATTGATAATCAAAAGGTAACCAAAGATACAACGCTGCAGAGGAGCTTTATAAACAGCTCGTTAGCTAGCCCTAAGGCCGAAAGCATAAATAAAACGACAACATAAATCCTAGCAAAGTTAACAAAACGCAAAAAGCAAAATACATTCAAAAAGGAAAGTTCATTAAACGAAAAGAAAATAAAAGAAACTAGGCCTAAGCTCGTGGCCTTCCTCTGGGGCTCGATCCTGGGGCTCTTGGACGTGCTAAGAACCGCTGAGACAAGTCAGATTAGTTGTACAAATTGTATAAACTGAGTATACCTGGTTTTGGCGCGCAATGACCAGAAATGCTTTCTTGGCGGTTGTGTCTGGTCCTGGTCTGTTCCATGCTGGCTTCTTGATGATTCCATCCTCTTGATGTCCAGTGAAGTCGAGATGATAGCAATCTTCAAGTTTCTTCCCGTGGTTAGCTCCCAAAACGTCTCCTTCCTCCATTTGTCCTCTCTCGGCTTCAAGACATGTTTCCGCGGTATCTTGAGGCTCGGATGTGATCTCTGTGAGATTCTTGNTGAAAACCAAGTCCAGTTTTGCGAGTGAGTCTCTTGAAAGACTCATACTGCTTCTTGCAAGTTGTATACTTGATTCCGAACTTCTTCCATGGATGTCTTTCCCCATATACTTCTCTGAATTTGTCAATGATTGAGAGTCTTGCCGTTTCATTCACAGCCTGGTTTCTAATGTTTCCTTTAAACTTCTCTTCTATTCGCAGTTGAAGATAAAAACGGGTTTGCTCATCACTCTAAGCAAGATTCTCAGACCCAAGAACTGATAACATTGTAAATCTAGAGGAAACCAACGATGCTTAATCATAGCTCTAAGCCGAGATGAAACTAAAGAGAGAGAGAGAGAGACAATTCCAAGCACAGTAGAAAGAGAAATAAACTTCAAGCTTCGATGAATACATTAACAATGACACAACGATAGATCCAAGAACAATTGAAACTGATTGGATTACAGAGACAGAACATTGTCAAAACCAAGCCCTTGCATTTCTAAGTTCTAATCAAAAGTCAACAACAAGATTCCTAGACAGAGCATATTTAGGTTTCTCATCTCACTCTAATTCACTTATAAAGACAATTCTAACAAGCTTTGATGAAAATAGTAGTGTACATCAGGTTTTCAAGCACATACAAACTGAAAAAGAAAGCATCATCGGATCAAAGCAAACAAAACCATCAATCGAAACAACCCAGATGAGCAATTAATCAAACAATGGAAACAACCCAGATGAGCAACTAATCAAAAACAATGGAAACAACCCAGATGAAGAAAACATAGAGAAGCTCGCATGTGTACACGCCGGAGAGAGAAGCGGCAGTGAGAGTCGCCGGAGAGAGAAACGGCAATGAGAGTCGCCGGAGAGAGAAGTGACAGTGAGAGTCGCCGGAGAGAGAAACGGCAGTGAGAGCGTTTCATCGGCAAAATGTCGAGAGTGAGAGGAAGAGAGAGGGGTGCGATGTTAGGGGTTTTTTGTAAATTGTTGTTTTAGTTAGGGTTAATTTTGTAATTTGTCATTTTCGACTGGATCATCCTTAGTCAACTGCACTAATTCGGATCATTTGACTGATTTCAAAAATTTTGCCTATTTTTTTTTTTAAATCATTCAGATGGATCATCTAGATGATTTTTAGTTTTACTACATAACGATCATAAACTCTCATCTCCATCTAGATGACTCATCCAGATGGAGAAACGAATATAACCTAAGTCAACTCCGAAATGGACACAAGAAATCATTCGAAAGAGCTATTTGACAAAAAATAGTCAAATCAATAGAAACAATTGCATTTAATGGCAAATCAAACATAATAAATGAGAACGTTAAACACATGCTCAAGCTATAAAACAAGAGGATGAACATGGAAAAAATGACAATCACATTCTCACCACACTACATTAAACAGTACATTTCTACTTATAATTTTCTGTATTTACTCTTTTACAACGTTCTCAAACTGAAATACTAAACTAAATTTACTTATATTTTTCTCCTCTAAATTCCATGCAAAATTCATTCATCTCGTTTTGATCTTCAAACTCTTGATTATTGCAAAAAAAAAAAAACCATTCGATTCCCTGTTTTTTAACAAAATAAACCCAATCTTCTTATTTCATATTTACAGATTTGACATAGATTCTAGAGTATCTTTATCAATCTTTATGGCTACCTGATCTCTTTTGAGAATTTGATTCAAGGTGTTAAAGAGGCAAATGTTGAGGTTACTAATGTTTTATTTTCTACGGAAAAAATATATCTTCAAACAATTTTGGGGTCTTGTCATGTAGAGTTTTAGATTTGACATTTAAAATCTTATAACTATATAATCTAGTTAGATATCGAAAATTGTTCTGTAAACCACAAAGGCTGCAAAAAAAATACTCGTATTTGTCACAGCGATGACAATTCCACGAGAGAGACTCTACTCTAGAGCACACGAAATGTTGAACAGAGAACATAAAAGAAACTGCTAAGCGTCCATAAAATGCATTTTCGTCTATACCAAAAAAAAACGATAGCTACATACTAAAACATGTCAAATGAAACAGAACCCGCGACAAAACAAGGAGAACAGAACACTGTCACAAACCCACAATTCTCGTAAGAAACATTTTCTTGTAGTCCCAAAAAAGGATCTAAAGCAGGGCACATTGATTTTGGATAAACCAGGAATACATTTTATATGTTGAGCCAGTCTTACTTATCTCCCCTGTCTGATAAGAGATTACCTCATCGCTGCTGCTGCTCCTCATCGGGTATTTCTTGACCAATTACACGTTGTGCGAGTCTGTAGTATAAAATCCCCATTGTCGCCATACACGCTCTGCGCACACCGGTTTGAACAGATTGTTAACATACTAACCGATTCTGCGTTTTAAACAGTTGACATATGAAAAAGCAAGGTCTTACATGATTGCTATGAAAAGGAGTATTTTCCTTATATCCATCCTTGATGATCGGTGTCTTACACGTACTTCTGAACCATCTTCTGCCTTTGTTGCATCTTTACGAGGTGGTGCAGTCACGGGTAGTGTTGGTAATGCACTTGACCAGAAAGGTAGTAAAGCCCGCAGAAACTTGTGACGAAGAGGACCTTACATGGGATTAAAAAAAGAATCAGTCACAGTCATGCCAAAATGCTATTGATTCATTCAAAAAGTGAAGTTTATCCATTGGAAGGAAGAGAGATTTTTTTCTCTCACCTCTTCTTGAGTACTTTTTACGATTCCCGTCTTCATCATCCGCATAATATAGAGTCTCGGAGTTCTGCCTGTCCACTGCGGGTACACCTTTCCGTGCAGCGGCAGCAAGCTAAATACAACATTAAGTGATAGTCAGAGAAATTGTGACAAAACATAGAGTGGAAAAAAGAAACTGCGACTAGTTTTTCGTGAGAGGAAACCAAGTTTTGAGAAGAATCTCTTACTCCGGGGCTTGAGCTTTTCATGTAATTCCCAGCAGAAGCAGGAACATCTATCTCAACTATCTCCGAAACCGCAGGTTTGGAATATTCTCCATTTGCAGCTACCGAATAACCATCAGGAAGGATCTTCCCTTCTTGTGTATGAGAAGATGATGATACATTCATTAATGCATCTGAAGCAAATGCAGGGGGTGGACTGCGAGATTCGGTGGATCGAGAAACTGGATGGTTCCCAAATAAATTCTTCTCAAGACCAGTCTGCCAAATAGAGAACAGAATATTAAAATCCAACTAATCCAGTAATACTTTCAGGTCATGTTATAGTGTTCACAAGTCAACACAAACAATGTGACAATACAATATTGCCACATAATATTGCCACATCAATGGTAATATTATATGCTCTCATTGTGTGATGTCTAAAGTGAGGGAAACACTTGAAAATGTGATACTTTTGAGATTTTAACTTCTTTCAAGAAGAAAAAGTTGGACAATGCAACACATTCGAGCTAAATGATAAAACTGACCTGCAAAATCACTTCCCTTAACTGGGCATGAAGCTGAGATCCTGCATCCTTTACCATCTTGGGAGGCCATATCTGCATTTAAAGACCATAAGAAAACTATAGCATGGCACTCTCCCAAGAATGAAACAACATTTCGAAACAAGATACCTATTAGCTCAAAAGCTGGGGAACCAAAATAATCTAGGTAGGTAACTCCAGTATATTACAGCATTGATTGAAGAATTACACACAAGAACATCGGAAGCAGCTAATGGTCATCCAAAATTCAATTGAAAAGACTCAAGAGAGCATGAATAATCAATCATCAATACTCTAAATTTAATTACTTATACATGATTTGAATGTACTACAAGGCGTAATTCGAATTGCTTGGCTTTCATCTGCTAAGCTACGTTACAAACAAGGGTTGCTACTGGCTTAAGAAGTTAAGTAAGCCAGAAAATCTTGTACTAATACCACCCGGAAAATGAAAGAATACAATATTTAACCTAAAACCTTAGGTCCAAACAAGACATCGAAATACGCCTAAAAAGGTACACACTCCACATGCAAATAATTTTTAAAACGTTTATTTGGCGAGAAAGCAAGAACAATGCTAATCCAGTGCTCATTATTGCTATATAAATACACATCAACTAACTCCAAATCCTATATTCATCTAAATCCATATCACTATGAGACGCCAAACAAGAGCTCCCACGATATACCAAAACGCAAGGAAAACAATAAGATAGAAACAGGAAGAATACAAAAGAACTTTTTCTACTACAGTAATAAGAATCAACAGGGCTTACAGGGGTGCTACATGATGGGCACACATAACCACCAGGTGCAGTATGAGGAGGAAAGCTCTTGATAAGTGAAACCAAGCAACTTGTATGTATAGCATCTGATACAAACAGAGGGTAAAGATGGTTTCATTCATTTAGTTGTAGAAATTCAGAAATAAAAATCCACTCCAATATTCGTTAGAGTCGGATAACATACGCAAGCAACCCAACCGAGTGACTTGAAGACCTGCCCCCTCATCAAATGCTGCTTGGCATTGACAACACTTTGGCTGGTCATACTCTCCGTCTATCACCCATTCTGAATATGTCCGGACCTATTAATTACAACATTATAAAAACATATTTCAGCATTGTTCAACTATAGATGGAGGAAATCGAAAAATTCTGAACATTGTTCAACTATAGATGGAGGAAAACGGCTACATAACAGGACAAAGAAGATAAATATGCCCCAAGAAATAGATCTTGGTAATACTAATGTTTATCTTGCGTATGTTACGAATGGACCACTGTAAATTGAACATCGATTAATGTCTAACTAAATAAAATAAACACCGTATGAAACAGTTCCATTGACAGAATCAGAGATGGATCTTCGACTCTTAAAACTAATCAGTCATATACATAACCACTTGGGCACCGTATGTATCTCCAGATTATCCTTTAAAACTGAACGAAGATACCAATCAACAACTAAAACCAAATGAAGCAGCAATCTTTCCAACAGTCAGAAGATCTTCCATATAATTATTGCTATTTCTCTACAAGGACACAACCACATTCCAAACAACAAGAGACTAGTTCCTCTAGAATGCTACCACCACGAGGAAACAACAAGCATATGATTTTGATCAACATACCACACAAGTTTGATGCTCCGGGAAGCAAATGCATTCCCCACAAACAGGGACCTTGTGAACAAAGCAGTACAGCTTCGTAGCCTGGACAAAAAAAACCCAAGAGAAAATCGGAAAACATCAGCATTCACTTGATGAGCTCTGCAAAAAGAAACCAAGCACAAGGAAATTTACAAACAACCAAATCGTTGGAAACAAAACAAACAAAAATTACAAATCCAGATCAAAATGCGTCAAATTAGGAAACACATGCAAGCAAATCGAAACTCAGATGCAAAATCAGAAATCCCCAACACTCTCATTCAACAAGGAAAGCTTCCCCAAGAGATCATCAAATGAAGCAAACGATAGACATACCTTCCTGCATTTGCAAACCACCATTGCAAAGAGTTTGCGAAAACGACAAGATCAGGATCAGAGGTTATAGCGTTCACAGGAGATCGATCGCGCTCCGAAATCGAAACAAGCTTAGGTGTTCCCCGGCTGGATTTAAGGATCACAAACGGAAGAAGAAGAAGAAGAAGACGGAGAAATAGAGATCAGATTCGATGGAGAAGCTGAGCATTTCGGAATCAGATCAGGGACTAAAGAAAACCATGGAAAAGAGGAGAAGAAACCGAGATGATTTTCGAAATTCGATGTTAGCAAAGCTCTCTCGACGAAAGCAATCGAATCTCATAAATCAAATTGATAAGAAGAGAGATTCTAGAGAAACTCAGATTGAAGATTAAGGATGAGAATGAGAAGCGTACCAGCAGAAACGATTGATTTAAGCCGTCATGTTTCCTGAAGCGCTTCCCTTTTATGCCCTATGATGATGATAAAAACATCAAACTTATTTTTTGAGTATTTATTTACTTCCAACATAAATAATTAGATCTATCTTTTTTTTTAATAACATCATAAAGTTAAATTTTTATTTTTCCATCTGATAATGTTAATACTTCAAATTGATACAAATGTGTAATACATTTTTAAAATACGTTGACTTACACACAAAATGCCATAAAACATAAACCAACATTAGGAGAAAATGAGATAAAAAGAAAGAAGAAACAAAGCCCAATAACTAAAATTGGCAATGACACCAACCACAAACTTTACCATAGAACTTTGTTGATGCGGTATCCTTTGTTGATGCGGTATCCTGCTAAAAGACAAGAGAACCGAACAACCAAGCAATACTTCATCTCCTCAAAGCAAACCAAACTCGAAGTTAGACACAAAATGAACTTCACCAATAAAACTGCAACAGCAAAGAGGGCAAAAAAGCATAAAAACAGGATTCAACAACCGTCCAAGACAAGCACTTTATGGAGAGAAGCTTCCGAAATAGAATAGGGCTCAAAACACAGAATCTTAAAAACAAACCGGGAAAAGGTCAAAAAAGGATCAACACCTTTTACACGCGGATACTCTCGAACATAGTCTCAAAAACCTAGAGACAAAAAGATGATCACCTACTCGCAAGAGAAAAGCTGATGATCGAAACCACTACTTCGTCTAAAATCCAAACCCAAGACTCTAGAGAGTAAAAAAAGATCAGAAATTAGATTACTGCACATCAGAATACCATCCAACAGACGAACCCGAAACTCCATACCTGCACTATTCTGAAACCCTACTACTGCCAAGAAACTGAGCCCGGACAGCAGCACAAAGCAACACAAAGCTTCCAGACCAAACCCCTAACATCGAATCTAAAAGCCTAACAAACAAAGGGGAAGGAAGCAAACAACCTGAACCGAAACTGAGACACTCAGATCCGACAACAAGCCACCGCCCACGACCGGAAACTCACCTCCACCAAGCCAAAAAGTCTCAAGAAAACGCCTGAAAACCGGAGCCGACGAGAAAAACACCACCAGACCGAGATCGGAAACCAACCTTTTATCTCGCCGAGAAACAATGGAAAACCACAACAAAAACAGCAACGAATACGACAGCGAGGAGCTCCTCACGGAAGTGGCGCCGAAGCACCCACTACCGGAGAAAACCCCCAAACGACGAAGAGTCTTTTTTTTCACTCTAGTTCTCGGCTGCGCTAGGGCGAACTCTCTGAAAAAATGGTATTCAAATTTGTTTTTGTTTTTTACAACTCCAGATTTGATTAAATTTAGTAGTGATATTATAAGACAATTACAAGTATAGACTATTATACAAAACATGTCCAATTTAAAAAAATCTATTTAAATATGTAATTTGATGAAAACTTAGCCAACATGCATTCACTCACACGTTCATTGTATATATTTACAGGTGAGATCTATGAAAATATCATAATTTTTTTAAAAAAGAATAAACTAATTGTAATATTTAATAATAAAGTTAATCTACTACTCCCTCCGTTTCATAAAAAGTGTCATTTAGAAAAAATGTATATGCAATGTAACTGGATGTATCTAGATGTATCTGAATGAATACATCCAGATACATTGCAAATGCATTTTCTCCAAATGACACTTATTATGAAACGGAGGGAGTATATGAAAGCAGAATGGCTCTCTGCTGCTTCTGCCACGTCATCACATGAGAAAGCGTCACGTGGCACTTCCTCATTTAATTTATAAAAAAATATTTTATTTGTATTAAATCTGAACCACATAAAATATTTGTATCCTCTTATTTGCATTCATGGGGATTTGAACCCATAATCTTCTCAATAAAAGAAGACCGTTTTTTTCCATTATGTCAAGGGTACTCTTTGACAACTTTTTCTAAAAACGTATGATATTGTCTCTATGTTTTACATATTAAATTAGAAACATTTTTTTAAAAAAATTTATAAGTATATTAATTATAGTCTTATGCCCCAAACGTATAAATAAAAAAATCTTCAAAATGATAAATTGAAAAAAGCAATTAATTTTTTTTTTAAACATCAAGTAACATAAATAAATATTACATGTATACAATTAACTATACATAAAAACTACTAAATTTCAATTCAACTATTTAAATATTATTATAAGTAGATGAAATTCTAATTTAATATAAAAAATAACAAATATATAAATCATATATAATATATAATTTTAAATATATCATTATATTTTTTGAGTGGTTTTATTCTTATTTTTTACAATATGAAAGCTTAGAGCATCCACATTGGGAGTCTCTCACATAGTCTCTCAAGAATAATATAATAAGAAATATTATTATTTAATGTTAGAGTCTCTCAAAAATGTGAGAGACTCTCTCAATAGTCCCTCAAATAAGAGACTATTGAGGGAGTCTCTCACCTTTTTGAGAGACTCTAACATTAAATAATAATATTTATACCCACTTTCTTATTTTATTATTCTTGAGAGACTATGTGAGAGACCCCCAATGTGGATGGTCTTAATGGCTGTCTACAGGACCTGCCATGTCAGCATCTCAGAGTATGTCACGTGTAATTTATTATTTAATTTTCAAAAAAAAAATTATTTGTATTAAATCTGAACAAAAAATTATATTTTTATTCTCTTATTTGCATTCATGTGGATTTAAACTCATAATCATTTTTCTCCATTATGCCATGGTTACTCTTTGACAACCCTCTCTAAAATCTTATGATATTGTTTATATGTTTTAAATATTAAATTAGAAGCACTTTTTAAATCTATATGTATATCAATTATAGATTTATGCCCCAAACGCATAAATAAAGAAATTCTCAAAATGATAAATTGAAAAATTTAATTAATTTTTTTTAAACGTAAAGTAACATAAATAAATATTAATATATGTACAATTAACTATACATAAAAACCATTAAATTTCAGCTCAACTATTTACAAATATTACAAGTAGTCGAAATTCTAATTTAATTTAGAAAAATAATAAATATATAAATCTTATTTATTGCATAATTTTAAATATATCATTATGTTATAATTATATTATAATGTGTTTTAATTATATTATATATAACATGAAACATAAAATTAAAATTATAAATTTTGTGGGAAGAGAGAATGAGGACTAGAGAGATATATACCAATAATAAAGAGGAGTGTTATTTCTTGTGTATATTGAGCGAATACATATGTTTTCTTTATATAGAGAGTAAAGATAGACAAATTATACTGTGAGATATAATGGCATGGGCTCCATTTTAATTTCTTCACGGAAAACCTCTTGACTTTTGCAACACTCCCCCTTGGAGTCCGTTGTCATTCATATCTCATATGATTTGTTTTCAATTGCCTCGTTAAAAACCTTTTTAGGAAAATCTAGTGGGAAAAACCATAGTAAGGTAAAAAGAGTACAACTACACACTCCCCCTCGAGTAAATAAGACAACGCTTTATAGGATTTTCTCGTGACGCATTCCAATGTTGTGGACATGTTTCCTGAACACTGTGGTGGGTAATGACTTCGTGAAGAGATCAGCAGCATTATCAGATGATCGAACATATTTCACTTCAATTTCTTTATTCTTCTCAAGCTCTTGGGTATATGAGAAGAACTTCGGTGGAATGTGTTTGGTTCTGTCGCTTTTGATATATCTTTCCTTTGTTTGAGCAACACAAGAAGCATTAACTTCGTACAAGATGGTTGGTTATGAGCTAACGCAGATTCAACTACTTGATTGGATATGTTGACTTATTGATCTAAACCAAACACATTCTCTACTTGCTTCATGGAGAGCGATGATTTCAGCATGATTTGAGGAAGTGGCTACAAGTGTTTGTTTCTGAGAACGCCATGATATGGCGGTTCCTCCAACTGTAAAAACGTATCCTGTTTGTGATCGGGCTTTATGAGGATCAGACAAATATCTAGCATCTGCAAAACCAACCATTTGACCGTTTGAGTTTTTAGGATAAAATAATCCTAAATCAACCGTTCCTTGAAGATAGCGGAATACGTGTTTGATTCCATTCCAATGTCTTTCCGTAGGAGAGGAACTGAATCTTGCCAAACGATTAACAGCAAATGATATATCGGGCCGTGTACAATTTGCAAGATACATAAGTGCACCAATTGCACTTAGGTACGACACTTCAGGGCCAAGTATCTTTTCATTTTCTTCATGTGGTCGAAAAGGATCATTTTCAACATTAAGTGACCTCACCACCATAGGAGTACTAAGAGGAGTTGCTTTGTCCATGTTGAAGCGCTTTAACACTCTTTTGGTGTATGTGGATTGATGTACAAATATACCCTTTTCAGAGTGCTCAATTTGTAGGCCAAGACAATATTTTGTTTGTCCGAGATCTTTCATCTCAAATTCTCCCTTTAGATAGCTTGTTGCTTTCTGTATTTCTTCATGAGTTCCTATAATATTTAGATCATCGACATATACAGCAATAATAACAAATCCAGATGATGTTTTCTTGATGAAAACACATGGGCATATGGGATTGTTTACATATCCTTCTTTCATTAAATGTTCACTGAGGCGGTTATACCACATGCGTCCAGATTGCTTTAACCCATATAACGATCTTTGCAATTTTATTGCACATGCCTCTTTGGGTTTGGAACTCAAAGCCTCTGGCATCTTGAATCCTTCAGGGATTCTCATATATATATTCGTATCTAATGATCCATATAAATATGCTGTGACAACATCCATGAGGCGCATCTCTAGATTTTTATTTGCTCCCAGACTCATTAAAAATCTAAACGTGATTGCATCCATAACGGGAGAATATGTTTCTTCGTAATCAATCCCCAGTCTTTGAGAAAAACCTTGAGCCACGAGGCGAGCCTTATATCTCATAATCTCGTTTTTCTCATTTCATTTCCAAACGAAAACCCATTTGTATCCAACTGGTTTCACAGCATAAGGTGTGAGTACAATAGGCCAGAATACCTCTCGTTTATTAAGCGAATCAAGTTCGGCTTGTATTGCATCTTTCCATTTTATCCAATCATGCCTCCTTTGGCATTCATATACAGATTTTTGTTCTGCATCTTCGCTTTCATCATTAATTTCCTTTGACACAAGGTATGAGAAAATTTCATCAACATCATTCATTTTATTTCGGTCCCATATTTTTTTACTATGAATGTAGTTGATAGATAACTCATGATTTTCTTCGGATTCAGAATATTTCACATTGGCATCATCCTCATGACTCATTTCTTCCAAAATTTTTGTTGTTTTGGAAATGTTTTCTTTCTCAACCTCCTTCCGTTTTCTAGGATTTTTATCCTTAGAACCAACTGGTCTACCATGCTTCAAGCGTGCTTTAGACTCATCATCTTCTCTTCCACGTTCCTGTGGTATTTCAATACGAGCAGGGGCATTTGCAGCTGTTATATGTGATTTTGTTACCGTTTTGGTATCCGAAAATGCATCAGGTAGCTGATTTGCTATATTTTGCAAATGCATAATTCGACGAACTTCTAGTTCTGACTGTTTTGTAGGAGGATCAAGGTGTAACAAGGATGGTACACTCCATTTTATATCATCCCCTACTTTCTTATTTTCTCCCCCTAGAACCGGAAACACTTTCTCATCAAAGTGACAATCGGCAAAACGTGCCGTAAATATATCACCAGTTTGTGGTTCTAGGTAACGTATAATTGATGGGGAATCATAACCAACATATATTCCAATCCTAAGTTGTGGACCCATTTTTGTACATTGTGGTGGTGATATGGGTATGTATACCGCACAACCAAAAATCCTTAGATGAGAGATATTTGGTTCTCGACCAAAGGCTAACTGTAGTGGAGAATACTTATGGTACGCACTTGATCTTACCCGAATAAGTGCCTCGGCATGCAAAATTGCATGTCCCCATACAGAGGTCGGAAGTTTTGATCTCATGATTAGTGGTCTTGCAATCAGTTGCAAACGTTTAATTAATGATTCGGCCAAACCATTTTGTGTATGAACATGAGCGACGGGATGTTCAACATCGATGCATGTTACCATACAATAATCATTGAATGCTTGGGATGTGAATTCACCAGCGTTGTCTAATCTAACTCTCTTTATTGGATAATCAGGAAACTGAGCTCTTAGTTTGATTATCTGAGTTAAAAATCTCGCAAATGCCACATTTTGAGATGATAGTAGACAAATGTGTGACCATCTACTGGACGCGTCAATCATTACCATGAAATAGTAGAATGGTCCACATGGTGGATGTATAGGTCCACAAATATCAGCTTGAATCCGTTCAAGGAACTTTGGTAACTCTTTATCGATTTTTAATGGTGATGGCCTTATAATTAGTTTTCCAAGAGAACACGCAGCACATGTCATTTTATTTGCATGGTTTATCTTCTGGATTTTCAGTGAATGACCATGTGAGCTTTCAACGATTTTGTGCATCATCGAGGTGCCTGGATGACCGAAGCGATCATGCCATAATGTGAAATCATCTAGATTTCTTTCGATCACGAGATTTGATTCTATTGCATCTATATAAGTATGATGCAATCCAGAAGGAAGTTCTGGGAACTTTTCCAATATAAGCTTTTTGCCTGATTTATTAGAAGTTATGTACATATACTTCTTTCCATCCTCAGTTGCAGACTGAGTGTCATATCCTTGAAGGTATATGTCCTTAAAACTCAACAAATTCCTTTTAGAATTCGGAGAATACAAGGCGTTATTTATGGAAAATTTTGTTCCATTAGGCAACGTAAAGTTGGCTTTACCAATTCCTTCAATCAAGTCTGTAGGACCCGAAATTGTATCGACAATGAGATTTGTCGGTTTGAGATTAGAGAAATATCTCTTTTCCCTCAGAATAGTGTGCGTTGTTCCACTATCTGGTATGCAAGTTTCTCGAACCCTTTTCCTGCATATTGTTCCATTTGTATTGTGATCCATTTCTAAGATAAACAAAAACAATTAATATATATAAGATAATTTAATTCAAGAAGCAAATTTCATACAGTAATTATACATTAATAAGCAAACGTCACACAATAATTATACATGAGTAGGTAGTACAAACGTCATAAATATTTTACATAAACGACAATTATTTATGGCATAGTCGTACAACTTTTAAATCACATGATAGACCTTTCAGAGTTCCGTCAGAGCTGCCACATCGAAATCATCGGTTAGTCAGATGCATCGAGGTGCGTTGTACCCTCAGAGTGTTCTGCAAGGTTTATTTCTTTTCCTTTACCTTTGGCAGATTATTTGTACAATGCACATAGATGTGATGGAGTACGACATACCCGGGACCAATGTCCCTTGGTACCGCATCTAAAACAAGCATCCTCTTGCTTCTGGGAGGTACTTCCTTGGTGTTCTTTTCCCTTCGGGGGTTGTTCAGATCGAACCCACTGGAATGACTTTCTGTTTTGCGGGTTATAGTTTCTCCCGCGTCCACGATAGTTTCGACGGCCACGGCCCCAAAAAGATTTGTTTCCTCTCACCGGGTTCTTAACATCCAATGCGTTCGCTTCAGAGAACGCTTTAGATCCTGTAGGCCGAGTCATGTAGTTCTTAATGAGGAGCTCATTATTCTTTTCGGCTATTAGGAGTGCCACAATTAAATCCGAAAATTTTGTATACCCACGCAACCTATATTGTTGTTGCAGGGTGATGTGGTTTTTGTGGAATGTGGTGTACGTCTTCTCAAGCATTTGAGATTCCGTTATCGTTTCACCACAGTACCTCAACTTGGCCACAATTCCTAACACTGCGGAATTGAAGTTCATCACTTTGTCGAAGTATTGGAACCTCAGACTTTGCCACTCGTCCCAAGCAAGTGGAAGTGTTATGTCCTTCTGATGAACGAAACGATCCTTCAGAGACTTCCAGAGCTCTTTAGGATCCCTCATGTGTGCGTAGTCATAAATGATACTTTCATCTAGGTGTCTCCTGAGGAAAATCACCGATTTCACCCTTTCTTGGGCCGTTGAAGTATTCTTCTCTTTGATGGTTTCCGATAAACCTAGAGACTCGAGATGAAGTTCGACATTTATTGTCCAACATATATAATTAGCACCAGTGATGTCAAGGGCAGGAAATTGGAGCTTCTCAAAGTTTGCCATTGAGTTTCTAAAAAAAGATATCAAAAATATAATTAGAAAGATGGTTTTATTTAACTTAAAATATGCGAGGTACTGGGATAAATAATGAGATTACAAGAAAGACAAATGCATAGAAAATCAAAATAAAAATCATCACAGATTCTTCCGGAGAAAATTCTCCAACGAGTAAACTATAAATTGCAACAAGTATATAACCTATTACAAAAGCTAAAAATAGATTAAACATTTTTTTTTTTTATGAAAGCAAATGATTTTATTTTTAGAAGATTTTGGAGAAGGGGAAAAATATTTGGGTGAGGTGAATGAATGAGATATAAGTGTATTTATAGATTAGAAAATACTGTTCATTAGCCGTTTGAAAAGTAGAAAACAAAAAAAAATTGTTTATGGCCGTTGGGGGTAAAAGAAAAACAACGCAAACAAAATTGCAACCAAGAATAATTTATCAGTTCGAGAATAATTTATAAGTGACCGAACCTTATTTTATAGTAATTATAGCATGATCAATCATATATGGTGACCAAGTCATCCATATTAAAACGATAAATAAATAAATGATGATGATTGAAGTCATCCATATAAACGCATTTAATAAATAAATTATGGTGACCATAATAATCCATTATTAAAACTCAAAGTAAATAAATTATGGTGACAAAGTCATCCATCTTAAAAATAATAAATTATGGTGACATAATCATCCATTATAAAAACAATAAATTAAATGTTTAGGTGGTTAAACCGACCATTATGGTGCATCAAGCAACCATTATAAAATTAATAATTGGGGCGGCCGAGCCGCACTGCGATAATAATAAATAATAAAACATAATTAAAAAGTGATCGTGCTGATAACGTGTTATAATTATATTATAATGTGTTTTAATTATATTATATATAACATGAAACATAAAATTAAAATTATAAATTTTGTGGGAAGAGAGAATGAGGACTAGAGAGATATATACCAATAANATACCAATAATAGAAAGGAGGTGTTATTACTTATGTGTTTTATGAGCAAATACATGTCTTCCTTATATAGGGAAGAAAAATCGACAAATGATACTGTAAGAAGAAATGACATGGGCTCCATTTCATTTTATGCACGCAAGGTCTTGACTTTTGCAACACTCCCCCTTGGAGCACATTGTCATTCATAACTCATATGATTTATTTTCAGTTGCCTCATTAAAAACCTTCCTAGGAAAAACCCAGTGGAAAAAACCATAGTAAGGTAAAAAGAGTACAACTACACTCCCCCTCGAGTAAATAGGACAACGTTTTATAGGCTTTTCTCGTGACGCATTCCAATGTTGTAGACATGTTTTCTGAACATCGTGGTGGGTAATGACTTCGTGAAGAGATCAGCAGCATTATCAGATGATCGAACATATTTCACTTCAATTTCTCTATTCTTCTCAAGCTCTTGGGTATATGAGAAGAACTTCGGTGAAATATGTTTAGTTCTGTCGCTTTTGATATATCCTTCATTTGTCTGAGCAACACAAGCAGCATTATCTTCGTACAAGATGGTCGGTTCTAGGCTAACGCAGATTCCACTACTTGATTGGATATGTTGACTTATCGATCTAAGCCAAACACATTCTCTAATTGCTTCATGGAGAGCGATGATATCAGCATGATTTGAGAAAGTGGCTACAAGTGTTTGTTTCTGAGAACGCCATGATAAGGCGGTTCCTCCAACTGTAAAAACGTATCCTGTTTGTGACCGGGCTTTATGAGGATCAGATAAATATCCAGCATCTGCAAAACCAACCATTTGCCCGTTTGAGTTTTTAAGATAAAATAATCCTAAATCAATCGTTCCTTGAAGATAGCGGAATACATGTTTGATTCCATTCCAATGTCTTTCCGTAGGAGAGGAACTGAATCTTGCCAAAAGATTAACAGCAAATGATATATCAGGACGAGTACAATTTGCAAGATACATAAGTGCGCCAATTGCACTTAGGTACGGCACTTCGGGGCAAAGTATCTTTTCATTTTCTTCATGAGGTCGAAAAGGATCATTTTCAACATTAAGTGACCTCACCACCATAGGAGTACTAAGAGGAGTTGCTTTGTCCATGTTGAAGCGCTTTAACACTCTTTTGATGTATGTAGATTGATGTACAAATATACCATTTTCAAAGTGCTCAATTTGTAAACCAAGACAATATTTTGTTTGTCCGAGATCTTTCATCTCAAATTCTCCCTTTAGATAACTCGTTGCTTTCTGTATTTCTTCATAAATTCCAATAATATTTAGATCATCGACATATACAGCAATAATAACAAATCCAGATGATGTTTTCTTGATGAAAACACATGGGCATATGGGATTGTTTACATATACTTCATTCATTAAATGTTCACTAAGGCGGTTATACCACATGCGTCCAGATTGCTTTAACCCATATAACGATCTTTGCAATTTTATTGCACATAACTCTTTGGGTTTGGAACTCAAAGCCTCTGGCATCTTGAATCCTTCAGGGATTCTCATATAGATATCTGTATCTAATGATCCATATAAATATGCTGTGACAACATCCATGAGGCGCATCTCTAGATTTTTATTGGCTGCTAGACTCATTAAAAATCTAAACGTGATTGCATCCATAACGGGAGAATATGTTTCTTCGTAATCAATCCCGGGTCTTTGAGAAAAACCTTGAGCCACGAGACGAGCCTTGTATCTCATAATCTTGTTTTTCTCATTTCGTTTCCGAACGAAAACCCATTTGTATCCGACTGGTTTCACAGCTTCAGGTGTGAGTACAATAGGCCCGAATACCTCTCGTTTATTAAGTGAATCAAGTTCGGCTTGTATTGCATCTTTCCATTTTATCCAATCATGCCTCCTTTGGCATTCATATACTGATTTTGGTTCTGGATCTTCGCTTTCATCATTAATTTCCTTTGACACAAGGTATGAGAAAATTTCATCAACATCATTCATTTTATTTCGGTCCCATATTTTTTTATTATGAATGTAGTTGATAGATATCTCATGATTTTCTTCGGATTCAGAATATTTTACATTATCATCACCCTCATGACTCATCTCCTCCAAAAGATTTGTGGTTTTGGAAATGTTTTGTTACTCAGCCTCCTTCCGTTTTCTAGGATTTTTATCCTTAGAACCGATTGGTCTACCACGCTTCAAGCGTGCTTTAGACTCATCATCTTCTCTTCCACGTTCTTGTGGTATTTTAATACGAGCAGGGGCATTTGCAGCTGGTATATGTGATTTTGTTACCGTTTTAGTATCCGCAAATGCATCAGGTAGCTGATTTGCTATATTTTGCAAATGCATAATTCGACGAACTTCCAGCTCTGACTGTTTTGTAGGAGGATCAAGGTGTAACAAGGATGGTACACTCCATTTTATATCATCTCCTACTTGCTTGTTTTCTCCCCCTAGAACCGGGAACACTTTCTCATCAAAGTGACAATCGGCAAAACGTGCCGTAAACACATCACCGGTTTGTGGTTCTAGGTAACGTATGATTGATGGAGAATCATAACCAACATATATTCCCATCCTTCGTTGTGGACCCATTTTTGTACGTTGTGGTGGTGCTATGGGTATGTATACCGCACAACCAAAAATCCTTAGATGAGAGATATTTGGTTCTCGACCAAATGCTAACTGTAGTGGAGAGTACTTATGGTACGCACTTGGTCTTACCCGAATAAGTGCCTCTGCATGCAAAATTACATGTCCCCATACAGAGGTCGGAAGTTTTGATCTCATGATCAGTGGTCTTGCAATCAGTTGCAGACGTTTAATTAATGATTCGGCCAAACCATTTTGTGTATGAACATGAGCGACGGGATGTTCGACATCGATGCCTGTTACCATACAATAATCATTGAATGCTTGGGATGTGAATTCACCAGCGTTGTCTAATCTAACTCTCTTTATTGGATAATCAGGAAACTGAGCTCTTAGTTTGATTATCTGAGTTAAAAATCTCGCAAATGCCACATTTCGAGATGATAGTAGACAAACGTGTGACCATCTACTGGACGCGTCAATCATTACCATGAAATAGTAGAATGGTCCACATGGTGGATGTATAGGTCCACAAATATCACCTTGAATCCGTTCAAGGAACTTTGGTAACTCTTTATCGATTTTTAATGGCGATGGCCTTATAACTAGTTTTCCTAGAGAACACGCAGCACATGTCATTTTATTTCCATGATTTATCTTCTGGATTTTCAGTGAATGACCATGTGAGCTTTCAACGATTTTGCGCATCATCGAGGTGCCTGGATGACCGAGGCGATCATGCCATAATGTGAAATCATCTAGATTTCTTTCGATCACGAGATTCGATTCTATTGCATCTATATAAGTATGATGCAATCCAGAAGGAAGTTCTGGGAACTTTTCCAATATAAGCTTTTTGCCTGATTTATTAGAAGTTATGTACATATACTTCTTTCCATCCTCAGTTGCAGACTGAGTGTCATATCCTTGAAGGTATATGTCCTTAAAACTCAACAAATTCCTTTTAGAATTCGGAGAATACAGGGCGTTATTTATGGAAAATTTTGTTCCATTAGGCAACGTAAAGTTGGCTTTACCAATTCCTTCAATCAAGTTTGTAGGACCCTAAATTGTATTGACAATGAGGTTTGTCGGTTTGAGATTAGAGAAATATCCCTTTTCTCTCAGAATAGTGTGCGTTGTTCCACTATCTGGTATGCAAGTCTCTCGAATCCTTTTCCTGCATATTGTTCCATTTGTATTGTGATCCATTTCTGAGATAAACAAAAGCAATTAATATAGATAAGATAATTTGATTCATGAAGCAAATTTCATACAATAATTATACATTAATAAGCAAATGTCACACAATAATTATACATGAGTAGGTAGTACAAACGTCATAAATATTTTACATAAACGACAATTATTTATGGCATAGTCGTACAACTTTTAAATCACATGATAGACCTTTCAGAGTTCCGTCAGAGCTGCCACATCGAAATCATCGGCAAAGTCAGATGCATCGAGGCGTTGTACCCTCAGAGTGTTCTGCAAGGTTTATTTTATTTCCTTTACCTTTGGCAGATTCTTTGTACAATGCACATAGATGTGATGGAGTACGACATACCCGGGACCAATGTCCCTTGGTACCGCATCTAAAACAAGCATCCTTTCGCTTCTGGGAGGTACTTCCTTGGTGTTCTTTTCCCTTCGGGGGTTGTTCAGATCAAACCCACTGGAATGACTTTCTGTTTTGCGGGTTATAGTTTCTCCCGCGTCCACGATAGTTTCGACGGCCACGGCCCCAAAAAGATTTGTTTCCTCTCACCGGGTTCTTAACATCCAATGCGTTCGCTTCAGGGAACGCTTTAGATCCGGTAGGTCGAGTCATGTGATTCTTAATGAGAAGCTCATTATTCTTTTCGGCTATTAGGAGTGCCACAATTAAATCCGAAAATTTTGTATACCCACGCAACCTATATTGTTGTTGCAGGGTGATGTGGTTTTTGTGGAATGTGGTGTACGTTTTCTCAAGCATTTGAGATTCCGTTATCGTTTCACCACAGTACCTCAACTTGGCCACAATTCCTAACACTGCGGAATTGTAGTTCATCACTTTGTCGAAGTCTTGGAACCTCAGACTTTGCCACTCGTCCCGAGCAAGTGGAAGTGTTATGTCCTTCTGATGATCGAAACGATCTTTCAGAGACTTCCAGAGCTCTTTGGGATCCCTCATGTGTGCGTAGTCATAAATGATACTTTCATCTAGGTGTCTCCTGAGGAAAATCACCGATTTCGCCTTTTCTTGGGCCGTTGAAGTATTCTTCTCTTTGATGGTTTCCGATAAACCTAGAGACTCGAGGTGAAGTTCGACATTTGTAGTCCAAGATATGTAATTAGCACCAGTGATGTCAAGGGCCGGAAATTGGAGCTTCTCAACGTTTGCCATTGAGTTTCTAAAACAAAATATCAAAAATATAATTAGAAAGATGATTTTATTTAACTTAAAATATACGAGGTACTGGAATAAATAATGAGATTACAAGAAAGACAAATGCATAGAAAATCAAAATAAAAATCATCACAGATTCTTCCGGAGAAAATTCTCCAACGAGTAAACTATAAATTGCAACAAGTATATAACCTATTACAAAAGCTAAAAATAGATTAAACATTTTTCTTATGAAAGCAAATGAATTTATTTTTAGAAGATTTTTGAGAAGGGGAAATATTTGGGTGAGGTGAATGAATGAGATATAAGTGTATTTATAGATTAGAAAATACTGTTCATTAGCCGTTAAGTAGCCGTTTGAAAAATAGAAAACAAAAAAAAATTTTTTTATGGCCGTTGGGGGTAAAGGAAAACAACGCAAACAAAATATGCAACCAAGAATAATTTATCAGTTCAAGAATAATTTATAAGTGACCGAACCTTATTTTATAGTAATTATAGCATGATCAATCATATATGGTGACCAAGTCATCCATATTAAAACGGTAAATAAATAAATGATGGAGATTGAAGTCATCCATATAAACGCATTTAATAAATAAATTATGGTGACCATAATCATCCATTTATTAAAACTCAAAGTAAATAAATTATGGTGACAAAGTCATCCATCTTAAAAATAATAAATTATGGTGACATAATCATCCATTATAAAAATAATAAATTAAATATTTAGGTGGTTAAACCGACCATTATGGTGCATTAAGCAACCATTATAAAATTAATAATTAGGACGGCCGAGCCGCACTCCGATAATAATAAATAATAAAACATAATTAAAGAGTAATCGTGCTGATAACGTGTTATAATTATATTGTAATGTGTTTTAATTATATTATATATATAACATGAAACATAAAATTAAAATTATAAAGTTTTGTGGAAAGAGAGAAAGAGAAGTAAAGAGGTATATACCAATAATAGAAAGGAGGTGTTATTACTTATGTGTTTTATGAGCAAATACATGTCTTCCTTATATAGGGAAGAAAAATCGACAAATGATACTATAAGAAGAAATGACATGGGCTCCATTTCATTTTATGCACGCAAGGTCTTGACTTTTGCAATAGAATAGAGTTTATTGCTAGCGTAAAGATAAACGTGGATGAGCACATCAGGGGCGAATTCATAACAATATTTTGTATGAAGCATAATATATATATATAATACTAAAATGTTTTTATTACATTCATTATAAAAAAACGAATTTTGTAAAAACATTCATTATAATATCATGTAACCAAATCTTCTTATCTTCATCTTCGATTCTCTTCTTCTTCTTCTTTTTCTTATTTTTCTTCTTTTTCTTCTTCGATTCTCTTCTTCTTCTTCCCTTTTTTCTTCTTATTATCTTCTTCTTCCCTTTCTTATTTGATTCTCTTCCTCTTCGTAACTATTCTTCTTCACTTCTTCTATCTCTTTCCAAATTTTACAATTTTTTTTGATTAATTAGGATCAAATAACCGATATAACTGAATTTATTAAGTTTAAACCAAATTTATTAAATTTAAACTGAATTTTAATTAAAAAATAAAATAAAATCAGCTAATTTTGGTAAGATTTAAAATATCCGAATTAACCAATAATTGAAGCGAACCGTAAACTTTTTCGATTAAATTCGATAGGATTTTTTAAAATCTTATGTTAGAGCCGGGATTCGTACCCCCTCTACAAAACCCGACGCAAACCTAACTCGGTCTCTATAAACCCCTAAAATGGCCCTTACCTATTTTAGGTCGGCAAACTTAAAAGGAAATATTCCTTTTATCTTCATCGGATGCCAGATCGGCATAGATAAAAGGAAATATTATATTCTTATCCAATAAGAACGCCAAGTCGGCTTACTTTCCTATTCTAAAAAGGAAAGACCTAACCAAGAAGACCGACTTGAGGGCACTATAAATATAGGCGACCTGAAAATGATCCAAGCATCCGAAAATTGAGAGAGAAGATTTAGGGCAAATTTAGCCGACGCAGCTCGGACCCCAGGTGCAACCGACGTACCAGATTGGCGGGTCGAAATCTGACACTTCCTCGAGACCGGAGAGTTACCTGCAGAAAAATGGTCAGCTAGACGACTTCGCGCACGAAGTGCGAGATATACCATCGTTAACAACATCTTATGCCGCTGGACAGCCTCCGGAACACTCCTCACTTGCGTCCACGGAGATGACGCCTATCACGCTATCAGGGAAACCCACGACGGGGCAGGTGGAAACCATTCAGGCGGGCGCGCACTCGCCCTCAAAATCAAGAGACACGGCCTTTATTGGCCGACCATGCAGGAGGACTGCGAGAAGTATGCACGCAAGTGCGAATACTGCCAACGCCACGCCCCAATGATCCATCAACCAACCGAGTTGCTAACATCGGCCATCCCACCTTATTCATTCATGCGATGGGCAATGGACATCGTCGGTCCAATGCCATCTTCCCACCAATGCAAGTACATGCTCATAATGACGGATTATTTCACCAAGTGGGTCGAAGCCAAAGCCTACGCCAGCATCAAAGACACGGAGGTCCAACTTTTCGTATGGAAATACATCATCTGCCGTCACGGCTTACCTTACGAAATCGTCACGGACAACGGTTCACAGTTTATATCCAACAAGTTCGAAGGTTTCTGTGAACGCTGGAATATTCGCCTCAACAAATCCACTCCTCGCCATCCGCAAGGCAACGGCCAGGCCGAAGCAACCAACAAAACAATCCTAGACGGCATCAAGAAGCGCCTTGACGCGAAGAAGGGTTTATGGGCCGACGAGCTCGATGGAGTCCTTTGGTCGCATCGAACAACACCGAGAACAGCCACAGGGAAGACTCCCTTCTCTTTAGCTTACGGCTGCGAAGCAATGGCGCCAGCCGAGGTCAATGTCAACAGTTTACGCCGAACAGTTCTTCCACAGAACCCCGACCTCAACGACGCAATGCTGGTCGACAACCTCGACACATTCGAAGAGACAAGAGATCAAGCTCTTCTCCGAATGCAAAACTACCAGAATCAAGCTGCGCGGTACTACAACAAAAAGGTTCAGAATCGACACTTTGATCAGGGCGATCTAGTCCTTCGAAAGGTCTACGAAAATACCAAGGAAGAAAACGCTGGCAAGCTCGGCGCTAATTGGGAGGGTCCCTACACCATCTCAAAAGTTGTCAAACCATGCGTTTATCGGCTCCAAACCAGCACCGGCCATGAAGTCCCTCGAGCCTAGAACTCGCTAAGTCTCAAACGCTACTACCATTGAGATCGGCTTCCAATAGCCTCGCCAAAAAAAAAGACATGCTCACATGAGCACTATGAACTACGGAGCGGTTTGATCCCCAAAAGGGGTACGTAGGCAACCCGTCTTAGGACGGGTACAACTGCTCCCCCCCAATCAAAAAGGGGGGATTTAGCCTATTTTACTATGTAAAAGCCTTATCGGCTATTTCTTCATGAATAAAATTCTATTTTTCATAAACTCTCATCTTTTCATATCGTCATCCTGGCCAGATGTCTGATTCGCCTAAAAAACTGGGTCTGATCCACCCAGTTCGGCATAAAAGCCAAGTCCGCTTGCATACGCTCTAAGCATTGCGCATTGCCGCAGAACAAGCCGACCTGTTTCGCAAATCTAAGCTATGTAGTGCGTAAGCCGATCAGACTCGCAACCTATATTTGACTTAGATTTTTTCTAAGTAGTATCAATAAAGACGCCGACCTGCTTCGCAATTGATATTCATACTTAGAAAAATAAGTGGTACAAAACAAATATAAGCCGAGCTACTCGCACGTTCTGTATTCACACTTGTTTAAGCCGGATTCTGTTCCGCAAATCTTAAATCCTGTAACATTATTTAGCCGACCAAGTCGCATCTTACAGTCGATTTAGGAATTCTTCCAAGTGTTTAAAATATCGCCGATCAGATTCGCGTATTCCACACTTAGAATTTTAGTCACATGGTTAATAAAGTCGATACCATTTCGCAAAATCATGTTCGTACTTCAAAAACTAAACGCAATCATTTGCTTAAAATAAGAAATTCATTTAATTAGGTACGACAAAGTTTTACAAAATCCAAGTCGGCCATAAAACCCTTGGATAAAAGTACAAAAGCTACGATTTTACATCGGCTGCTAATAATAAGACAAAATACAATATTGGGGATGATCAGTCCCCGGTTTTCTCAATCGCTTCCTCGGTCCTTTCAACGACCGTCCCCTCAGTCCTTTCTGTCACGGATGCGATCTTCTCAGACGCATCCTGGTCGACATCCTTGGGCGGATTGTCATCCCCGTCCTCCTCTTGAGTTTCAGAAGAAACCCTCTCGACTGATGAGACTAGCTCAGCGGGCTCAGTCCCAGACTCGGGTTCGGTCACGTCTTCGATCGTAGGTGCAGCGGGGCCTTTCCGGATAATTGGCCTTTGTTCCCCGAATAACTCGTCGAGGGTTAGAGCTCTCAGCTCGCCGGGCTCGAAACTTATCTCATCAAAAGCATCCTGTTCGGCCTCCCATTTCTGAAGAGTATCGGCTGCCTTATCCTTCACGGGAGCAGGCAACATAAGACCCTCCTTCTCGAAAAGCTGAACAGCTTGGTCGGCCCCTTTCCACTGAGCTGTGGTGGCGATAATCTTCTCAGCTTCGTCCCTCTGAGCCAAGTATCTATTCATCTTTTCGATAAGTCCAATGTAATAGCCATTTACCCGTCTCATCGAAGCCCTCACATGCTCACGCGACCTCTCCTTGGCATTCTTCTCGTTTTGAAATTCCTTCAAAACACGACTGGCTGCCTCTTTCCATTTTTCAGCCTCGTTCCGAGAAGTCTCTAAGGCTTCCTCAGCTGCTTGAGCCCTTTCCTTCTCCGCTTCGACCTCTTGTGCCACGATCTCCAGATCGGCACTTTTCTTCTTTTCGGCTTCAAGAGCCGCTTTGAGAGACTCCAGCTCAATATGATTGTACGCATGCTTACGGATATCACGATTATAATCAGACATCACGTTTAACGTGGTGCAGAGGGCCTGTAAACAAATAAGGTAAACGATCTGTCAACACGAGCAGTAAAGAAAAGGATCAAAACTACTAAGTCAACAAATTGTTAAATTACCCGAGCCTGTTCCATCGCAAAGCGTGCGATGTCGTCCTGACGGATCAGGTCGGAAATATTTCTGGAAGGACCAGCCGAATGATCCTTCAGTTTAAGGAAAAAGTCAAGACAGGCCATCGGATCGGCTGTAATAGGTCCCGACCCGCGGTATTCATACGAAAAACCGAAAGGATGAAGAGCCCTTTCGATCCGCGATCTCTTCGGCGCGGGCGTTCCCTCCGAGCCAGGAACGACGATTTCCTCGCTGACCGACCCGCCAGCTGCAGGATCGACCGCCTCATTTTCTTCACCCACCTCCGGGGTTTTCTTACGCTTCATGTCGGCAGTTTTCTTTTTCTTCGTTTTCGCAACTTTCTTTGTTGCTCCTTCGACAAGACCTTCAGTATGAACCTGGTCAGAAACATCCACGGAAGGCAGGTTTGAATCTTGGTTATTGGCTGGAGTAACCTGATCTTGGCTCGACGATTGACGAGCTTTTGGAGAATTCAAAACATTCTCCAAATCGCCCAAACCAGCTAAAGGACGAGCCTTCATCTTTCTAAGGTGAGCTCGGGCTAACGCGGCTGCAAAAAAGACTTGATGTCAGGTCAACAATAAGATCTCTACGTTTAGCACAGCTGTATTAGTTACAAACCTTGAGTCCTCGCAAGTTTCTCTTCTGTGATACTTGGCCAGGTGATTGCTGAAAGAGCCGCGAAACGATCCATAATCTCGAAGATATCCTTTGGATCGTCGACAAAGGCAATAGAATTGTGTCCTGCACACAAAAAGAACCGTCAGAAATGATATCGGCTACTATACACAAAACGCGAGCAAAAAACTTCTACCGGTAATCTTTTCCCATTCCGTCTTGATCGGTATATCCCGGTCAACGATGGTAGACTCGTTGATCAACGCAAAAAAATAGTGGTCGCGCCAGTTCGCCACTTTAGAAGAATGCCCACCGGTGACGACATTGAACCGCCTTTTCATGCTTGTATAATACGAGTCTCGGTACTTCAGATGTTTTTTATTCCTCCGCGTCAATGTCATCGCATGAAACGCGTCGTAACTCAGTGGGATCTTGTGTTTGACCGAGATATAGTGGAGGCTGACGATCAGGCGAATGGTGGCATGAGTAAACTGCGAGATCGTTTTTCGGACCTACGACGCTAGACCCAAAGTTCACGCGGCAAAAGTTAGGGCTTCCCTAATCAAGGCCGACCAGACAATGCAAAGGTACGGAGTTTGTTTTATTTTCGCTAACATTTTATGAGGCCGATCTCGATTCACATCGAACCAGTTCCTTTTAAATTCGGTAAACTCGATCCTTTACTTTTACCGAACTGGGGGGGACTAACTGTTAGAGCCGGGATTCGTACCCTCTCTACAAAGCTCGACGCAAACCTAACTCGGCCTCTATAAAACCCTAAAATGGCCCTTGGCTATTTTAGGTCGGCAAACTTAAAAGGAAATATTCCTTTTATCTTCATCGGATGCCAGATCGGCATAGATAAAAGGAAATATTCTATTCTTATCCAATAAGAACGCCAAGTCGGCTTACTTTCCTATTCCAAAAAGGAAATACCTAACCAAGAAGACCGACTTGAGGGCACTATAAATATAGGCGACCTGAAAATGATCCAAGCATCCGAAAATTGAGAGAGAAGATTTAGGGCAAATTTAGCAATCCATCGCTTTGTCGCTTTAGCTTTCTTCTCTTTCAAGTTTAGGTCGGCGTTCTTATTCCGACGACCTAAACTCACCGTTTATTTATCGAGCTCCAGCTATTTTTAATAAAAATCTCTCTTGAAAACCCATTAACTCTTATTTACTTTGATAAGCCGATTTGAGTTATTACATCTTAAATAACCAAAAATTCGAAATAACGATCGGTTCGGTTGATCCGAATTCCGCCTACGTGAGAGCATGGAGGAACAATGACAAAAACTTGGCCAAATATGCTATATTCACTTTATCATAGTTGTTCCACGTGCCCCACCCTCTAAGCAAGTAGATCCGCCTCTGACCGCATCAAAACATGTTAATAATCCCAAAACCTTAAGCAAACTTCAATACTATATTATATATAAAAAAACACTACAATAATACAACATAGAATGTCTAGAATGATAGAACTAGTGATGTATAAGCAAAAAAGGAACGTATAAACATCATTTTTTAAATTCTTTTTTTTATTACTACATCATAATTAAATATCAACTATAATTTTACAAACTTGCATGACAGATGAAACGTATAGAATATGTACACCATTTTACCATTCCATCATTTTGGGTTTTACCAATCAGAGTTTTAAATTAATGATATATTTTTTTTTTGTCATCTGTATNATGTTAATATGTTTCAGCGGATCGAGGCTGGCGAAAACGGATATTGGTACGAGCTGCGGGGACCCCTAAAATCCCCTACTGTTCCATGTAAGGAGCTACGCATATATATAGTTTACGTTAAGGTAAACGGAAAACCAGCTAAAAAGCGTGGTTCATGGTTTCAGAAAAATTAGCTTTCCACAATATAATCACAAAAATTATGCAATTATATTCGTAAAAGATATGAGAGACTTTTATGCGTGTTTCTCATATATTTTGAGAGACCCAAGCATTATTTTTTTAAATTGGTTGAAAAACTTGAGAGAGACCATCAATAAGGGGGCTCTTAAACATGTTGCAATGTTTTAAAAATAAAGAATGACGAAACATAAGAAGGTGATGAGAGGTTAAAAGCAGAGCAAAGGGATAAGGAAACAAACGGTTGTTTAAAACCAAGAAAAGTATGAAACTGATATGGTCGTCTCGAGAATATTACAAATAATGGCACTTTTCATCAATCAAAAGCAACGTTACAGAATCAAAAGCTACACAAACTATCCTTATCCTTTCTCTTCAAGCAAGTGTAGTCTCTCAAACTTATCTGTTCTCTATGTTTCGCTAATCAAAGTAACTTTAGGAACCAAAGCTACAAAAACAATTCTTTATCCTTTCCTATCTCAAGAACAAGCAGTCTTTCATATTGTAGAAATAGAATATAGTGGGTTTGATCACTTGGACTAGAGTTTGACTACCATCCGCAGAAATTTGGGCTACATTTGAAGTAGATTATAGTGGGTTTGATCACTTGGACTAGAGTTCGACTACCATCCGCAGAAACTTGGGCTACAATATGAGCAATGGTTGGATCCAAATCTTTGAACTCGTTGTTAGTTTGAGAAATCAAATGGTACACTCGACCACTTGCTCTTATCCCATCATTGGCATTGTCAATGTTCCTCATGGTTTTGTCTGGGCTAAAGCAAACTGTACTAGCTGTGAATTGCTTAATATGAATCGTATTTTTATTTTTATATTATGTGTCTCAAAAATATATTGTATAATATAATATATTAACTATTTATTTTGCTATCCAAACACAAATATAAATTTTACATTTTCAATTTTTATTTATTTTTTCATTCTAAATAAATACATTATATCTTCAATTGTTTCTTTTTCAGCTTTATTGACTAAAAATTAATATTTTAGTTTACGATTTTCTACCAATTTTACAATCTAGCATGAAAAATTACTAATATAAATTTATTTTTAAACATTAAATTTGAAAAAATTTATGCGTCAACATAATAGTAACAAAATAAAATCCCCTATCCTACAACATATTATTTGAGAAGTTACTTTAGTTAAAAAATCTGATTTGTCACTTCCACAATGAAAGTTAGTGTATTTCAAAGATGACATGTAAATGTGACATGTCAAGTTTCCTAAAATAAAAGAAATGTTTTGATTGGTTGAGTTAAAATTAAAAATTATAAAATTAAAATATGAATACACTAGATTATAACATTAAAATAACAAATTTAAATTAACAAAAAATAATAATTATTATGATTTCAATCCTACTACATATTATTTGAGAAGTCACTTTATTTAAAAAAATCTGTTTTGTCACTTCCACAATGAAAGTTAGTGTATTTCAAAGATGACATGTAAATGTGACATGTCAAGTTTTCTAAAATAAACGAAATGTTTTGATTGGTTGAGTTAAAATTAAAAATTATAAAATTAAAACATAAATACACTAGATTATAACATTAAAATAACAAATTTAAATTAACAAAAAATAATAATTACTATGATTTCAATTTCTTTTACATATATTCATAATAAATTTCATAAAATATGATTACAAATTTTTTACAACAAATATATATTATACTTTTATATAAAATAATAATATATTGTCCAATAGGATAGTAAATACGTTATACCATTTTTATCTCTTATTCTTTTTTAAATAAATAAAAAGTTTATATTATAATCATATACATTCTCATTGTATATTGAGAATTTGAGATAAGAAATAAAATAAAATGTAACCGGATAAAAAATAAGAAGTAGAAGTAAAAATAAAAATAAATCTCTACAGTTTTGTTTTTCAGTAACACTCTCGTGATTTGTTTTACGGAGTCATTTAAAATCTTAAAAAATAAATTTTATAATGCTTATGTGTGCATGCCAAGTTGTCAACCATAAGAAATTTATTTTATTCATCAAACCAATTCTTCAATATTGGATGAAGAGAGGAGCGGCTACCAGAGAATTTAATAAAATATGATTTAACAAATTTCATAACAAATATATATTATAACTTTTATTGAAAAGTAAAATTACTAATAGATTATTCAATGTACTATATTTATTTTCATGATATAGTCAAATATTAAATTTTAAATTTTAAAAAAATTCTTTGTAATTTTTGTTAATATTTAATATAAATTTTATTTTGAAACCATATATCAAAAAATGCTGAAAATAAGAAATTTTGATTAAATAAAAAACGATAGAAACAGTTTTCCTGATTGTTCTTAAAAGGCAAAAACTGCATCGTGTAAAAACATAACGTTTGTTAAACACTAAAACTGTATATTTATAAAAACATAACGTTTACATAATATATAAAAAATAATCAATACTTAAATATTATAACTATTTATGTATATAAAAAAAATTATACATGTACATGCATGCAGGTCAAGCATAAAAACTAAAAAAATTATTATATGTTTTAATATTTTTCAGTTTATTTAGTTATCATATTTACACTTTTTATCTAAAGAAGTATTTTAAAATCTTTGATAAAGGCTTTTTTATCTTCAATTTCTATTGAAATATGTCATTTCTTATTTTATCCGTCGTTATTTTTATTATTAAATATTCATATAATGTTATTATTAATATATAATTAGTATGTACGAATTGATCAACTTTAATATACAGACTTAATTGCATATTAAACATATAAAATATTTTGTAGTCCGCACAATGTGCTCACCTAGTATATTAATTGAGAAACATTCTCACAAAACCTTTTATTTACAATGGTGCTATTTTGCTGATGTGTCAGCACCACATTCATTCTGACATATCATTTAATGAAATTAATTAATAGTAATAAAATTATTATAAATAAAAAAAATACTAATTTCGTTTTTGGGAAAATTGAACTTGAGACACTGAAGACAACATAATAAGCACACAACCACTTTCACAAAGACATTTTATATGTTTTCCAATCAGTTTCTTTTAGATATCTATAAATTACATTAGATATTAAAATTACTTAAATTAATTTTAATCCAAAAAATATTGAAATGTCTTTTTTGGACATGACATTAAATACGAGCCATTAATTGTGCTTTTAACAAATAAAGAAAAACTAATATATGGTTTGCCCACCAAGTTATTGAGTATTTCATTAAAAATTAAACATAATGTTTAAAATACACATATCCGTAATTTATGTGGATGTTCTCAAATTCTATTTGATCCTCAGATCCCTGAAATACAATCATTCAGATCGAGGTAAGTATTAATACCTCCTAATTTGTCTAATATTTTTATTTACATATACATAACTCATTAGTAATACATAACTTACAAATCGACAGGCTTCCGGTTAATACCATTTGATTAGCGTCAATCATTAGAGAAAAATATGCATTAATATGCATACCCGCCCTGTTCAATATTTTTAGGTTATTTTAAAAATTTATTTAAAAATAAATGTCTCTAAAGACATATGATAGTGTTTTAAAATCATATTATTATTTATTTCAGATATTGTTTACATAATTTATTTATGATATCTCTTTATTTATCTTTCTAATTGTTTTAATATCATACAAATTTAAACTTTTTCTACTATATTTTCAACATAACAATTTATGTTATAAAAACTGAATTAAAATATTTTACTATAGTTTAATTTTTCAATTATAAAAAACATAATAATAAATAAATTCAACTTCACTTAAACAAAACTAAATATTATTTTATTAATCTCTTTGATTAATAAGAATTTAATGAAAATTTGATATTAAAATAATTAGAAATTATTATATTTTAAATTCTAATTCATTTACCCGAAAAAATATAAATCCCTCACCCCGCGCAGGGCACGGATTATCACCTAGTTTCTAATATAATGCATGATATAATACAATAAATTTTTATTTTGTTGTGAAAATAGAAATGTAAATTTAATCCTTTTATAATTATACTATAAATGGTTAGTGTTTAATTGAAATTGACTGTACATTTACTTATGTTCTAGCCAAAAAGTTTCCACTCTAGTTTCTTTTTGGCAACGAGAGTACATTTTCGTTTGACTGTACATTTTCTCTTGTATTTTATTTAATAAAATAATAATATGATTTGACTATATTAGATTTTGTATAGAGATGTAAAAGAAATAAAAATTTTAATTTGCAAACTTTTAAATTTGAAGTACTTTTCAAATCACCTTTAGAAAAGATTAGTTTCCCAATAATTTATATTACCCACTGTTGAGACCAAATTATAAGCGAATTGTTTCTCAGCCTAAGTATAAGCTAGTAACTTTTAAAAGAGTGCAATGAAAACTGAAAACATAGCCTTTAAAATCTCACCAATATAACTATGGGATTTATTTTTTAAAATATTTTTTAACTAACAAACTTCACAAAAAGCACTTAAAATCACTCAAAGTCGTTTTAAATCTACTATTTAAAATATATATTTAATAACATTGGATTTGGACGTATATTTTCAAATCACTAGTTTAATAACATGAAATTTTAAAGGATATTTTAAAATTCATGTTTGAATAACATATAATTTATCTTTTTTAATACAAATCACTTACGATTTCGGTTTCAATAACCCTTAATGAGTTTTTAAATTGTTTTGTGTAGATTGGGAAAGTTGTTAAGATTTGATATTAAAATTATATAAAATCCCACCTAAAATAATGAGATTTGGTTTTTTAGATTTTTAACTTACAAATTCCACCCAAATCCTTTAAAATCATTTAAAATCCTTTTAAATCTTTTTAAATCTACTACTCAATATATTTCCAATAACAATAGATTTGGTTTAGTTTTAACAAATTATGGATTGAATAATATGATATTTTAAGTGATTTTAACTGGGTTTACATAAATTTTTTGTTTAATAACATAAGATCTGGTAAAATATTTAAAAATTATTAGTTGAATAACAGATAATTTTAAAACAATCACAAAATCTTATAAAATTTGTAATCCAATACAACCTCTACGTTTCCCTTTGACCAGTAGTTTTATTGGCTCATGTTTATGTTTAAATTTAGCTAAAACCATAAAAACTATTTATGATTAAGCAAAAACACTTTTACCACACAAAAAATGTAAATATTATACTTTTTAAAGTCATTTTACTATTTAACACCACGTTTCCCATTAACCAGCAGTTTTTTGGTTCATATTTTTGTTTAAATTTAGCCAAAACCATAAAAACTATTTATGGATAAGCAAAAAACTTTTATCACACAAAAAAAACTATAAATATTACACTTTCGATTCATTTTAATTCATATTACTCGAAAATATTTGTTTTTTTCCAAAAATGAATCGTTTAATTGTTTTATCCATAGTGATTGCCATGTATTTTGGATCGAATGAAGCAATGGAATGCACAACAATCCCATTAGGATTTCTGAACGAGCTAACAAATCCTCTCCGTTTATTGTCTGTTCAATTTAGGGGTGGGCGCTTCGGTTTTCGGGTTGGTTTCGGTTTGGTTTTTTCGGTTTTTCGGTTTATCGGTTTTATAAAAATTCAGACCATATAAAAACCATATATATTTCGGTGTTTGGTATGGTTCGGTTTTCTTCGGTTTTCGATTTTTTCGGTTTTACAAAAACAAAAACCATATGTAACTTGGTTCGGTTTGGTATGGTTCAGTTTCGGGTTTTTCGGAATTATACTATTACGGAAAACTTTGATTCAAACAATAAATAGAAATAGTAATAAATTAATAATAGATATGAGTGAAACAAAACAATAAGTTCAAAGAATAGAATCCAAATCATAAGAAATAAATATAAATCATCAATCAAACCAAGTCTATAAAAGCCAAAAACTAAAATAATAAAACCACAAGTCTTAGGGTTTACAACTTTTTATTATTTATATGTTTATATTTTTTGTAAATATTATTTTTTAAATTTATAAGTTAAGATTTAGTAAATTATAAAGATAATTAAACCAATAATAATATCTGAACATAAACTAAACTAAAGATATAAGAAAATATTCTGAAACCAAAAAAACCATTCGGTTTGACGATTTTTAACCAAACCAAACTTAAACCGAAACATTTTAAAAAATGATAACCAAATGGTTTTTTAGGTTTAACCATAACCAAACCATATCACTTTTTTCGATTTGGTATGGTTTGGTTTTTTCGGTTACGGTTTTTTTCCCATCTCTACTGTTCATGGTGACAGTACCAACGGTGTGCACATATTGAAGCGGCCCAATGAGAAGCCAGCGATCTTTCACGTCAATAACACCCGTCCGGGGGAATTAATGCATGTTAATATGTTTCAGTCGATCGAGGCCGACCATGGCGGATATTGGTACGAGCTGCGGGGACCCCTAATGTTCCATGTAAGGAGTTACGCATATATATAGCCAGAAATGATGGAGTTTACGTTAAGGTAAATGGAAAACCAGCTAAAAAGCGCGGTTCATGGTTTGAGAAGAAATAGCTTACCATAATATAATCACTGAAATTATGCAATATTATATTCGTAAAAGATATGAGAGACTTCTATGTGTGTTTCTCATATATTTTGAGAGACCCAAGCATTATAATAAAAAAAAAATATTGGTTGAAAAACTTGAGAGAGACCATCAATGCATGAGGCCAGGGTGCTCTTAAACTTGTTGCAATGTTTTAAAAACAAATAATGAAGAAACATAAGAAGGTGATGAGAGGTTAAAAGCAGAGCAAAGGGATAAGGAAACAACCGGTTGTTTAAAAACAAGAAAAGAAAAGTATGAAACTGATATGGTCTCTATGTTTCATCAATCAAAAGCAACTTTATAGAATCAAAAGCTACACAAACTATCCTTATCCTTTCTCTCAAAGCAAGTGTAGTCTCTCAAACTGATATGTTCTCTATGTTTCGCTAATCAAAGTAACTTTACAGAACCAAAGCTACAAAAACAATTCTTTTTCCTTTCCTATCTCCAGAACAAGCAGTCTCTCAATTACTTATGAAGTAGAATATAGTGGGTTTGATCACTTGGACTAGAGTTGGACTACCATCCGCAGAAATTTGGGCTACGATACGAGCAATGGTTGGATCCAAATCTTTGAATTCGTTGTTAGTTTGAGAAATCAAATAGTACTGAAACTCATCTTTACTAGTTAGGATATATGCCCTGCAAAGGTCTACTAAAGACACCAAATGCCTTAAAAAAAAGGGACAAAACAAGTAGAATTTCGAATGTTTGCAAGCTCTACGTTGAGAAAGTCCAATGAAAAATCAACGTCAAAGATCACACGAGGACGTCCCACTTGCCCTCTAGCATGGAAGTTCCTCTGTTCATGAAAACACGACTAAAGAGATCAAAGAATTGGTGATGACGAGCATGCGGAGGATGGAACCATTCCACAATTCGTCTTGTTTGTATGCAAACAAGAGCGTTGTTCACCATGTGCCATGTGAAAATAGGTAAACTATTTGATGACGGTGGCTGAAAAACAAAACGACAGCAAACCAACACCGAATTATTTGAACCCGTATCATGAATCTCTTGACGATGTGAAACAATGGCCATTGGCAGTGGTGGTGGCGGTAAGTGCGTGACACTGACATTATTCTACTATAATCAAAGGTAATAAAACCATGAGCGGTCTTCTTCCTTTTCTTGTCACTATTCGTATCGAAATCTGTGTGAACGTCTTCCAAATCCTCCTCATCGCAGTCCTTTGGATCCTCTAAGACAACTCTTGTTTCGTGTTGTTCAACAGACTTACCTCGAACAAAGACAGTTTGTAAACTAGATGTATCTCCTCGATAACCGAGATCAATCGTTGTCTTTTTGGTTCTTCACATGCTTAAAATCTTGTCTAAAGTTGCAGAGCCCTTATTTAACATACAAATCTTCTTATGTGTCTCATTCAATTCACGCTCCAAAATCCTGTTTTTCTCTTGCTCTAAACCAAGTGCCTCTTGAAGTTTCTTTATCTTGATTTCCAATATATGTTTCTCAGAAAGAGACAGTGAACTCAAATAATCCCTGTGATACTGTTTTAACCTCATAATACACTCCTTAGATTCTAACAACTTCGTATCCTCTTGATCACATTCTGAACCACTACTTGTTGGAACAAAAATTTGGTGATTTACAACATGATCGGTAGAGTCATGTTCTTTGTTTCGATCACGATCCGGTGGCTTGCGATTGATATGTCGATGACAATCTTTTCTCCATAAACCACGATGTAGCTTTTTCAAATCCATATATGTATCACTCTCTCGCACGTCGGTGTGATTAAAGACTCGAACATGTTCTGGTGATCCAAATCTAATGTCTTCAATGAGATTTTTCTTTTCTTTGGACATACCGCTCATCCGAAAAAAATTTGCCCTCCAGCCAATTGTTGCAGGCAACATATGCAAAGGAGAATGCGTTTCTTTGAGATTGAAGTTCCACGCAACACCATTACTTGTTCCCAAATCGTTACGTGAACATGCAGATTCGCTGAAATCTGATTTTAGAGAAAGCGTTGATGTTTCTTCATCATAGATTGGGTCATCGTAGATTACTCTTACATCTTCAACTCTTTCAACCATGATTAGTTCCGCATCATCTGCATCAAACACATCATCGATTGGACCACCAATCTGCTCCGCAAAGAAGTCTGCGTCGTCTTCGTCTTCTGTCTCGTAATCCTCATCGTCTTCTTTGTCAGCCTCATCATCGGCATCTTCACTCTCAGAATCTTCATCATATACATCTAAATCATCTTCGTCAACGTGTAGTGGATGAGGTTTCACACGCTCAACAAGATCTTGTACCGATGCATTGAGTTGTTGAATTTGTTTTTCAAGTAGCACAAATAATTCTGCTTCAGTAGGTATTAAATTTTTCGTCGGTCTGCCCATCGTTAGGAATCATTGCTCGGCTTTGATACTAACCTGGCACATCATACTATTAGAGCCCAATACAAAAAGCCCAATGCAATGTTCGAAAGCCCAAAGAAGTGCCAACAAATCAATGTGTTTAGGTTTCATTCCAAATAGCTTCATATATATATAGTAGTGTTATGTTTCTTTTCTTGTAACTTTGGCTGCTCAAAACAGCAGCCTCCTTCCCTTTTATATTATATGAATCAATCGAACTATTGCTTACTCTTGAAGACAAGCTAAAGCTTTCTTCTTTCTTTTATTTCTTTGCATTTAATAAAGCTCAATGAGCTATCTAATCTTTCTTTATTCTCTTCCAATAAAGCTCTAAAGAGTATAATCTATCTTGGTTTGAAAACGCTTTCACATACAAACGAGATAATCAGCTCAATCTTTAGAGAATCGCTTCGCTCAATCAAAGGATTCGAAGAATCGCTTGAGACCGGCTTCCTGTTTTGATGAATTTAATCGAATCAAGAACAAGGTATACGAGAAATCTCTCTGTTATTAATTATCAAAAGCCGCTTACAATGATGTCTAAGCAAATCTTTATATAGAACTCAATTCCTAAATCACAAGTTGATTAGGAATATGAAAACTTCTAGTTTTAGTTAAGAAATAGGAAAGTTTCTAGTTTATCAAAGCTCTAAAACAAAGGAATAATTTAGATAAGTAAAACTTAAAACCTACGTAATATGAAAACCAAAACCAATGCTTTCCTGCTTCTTCTATGATGCTGCTGCATCACATTGACAGGCACAATGGTTACAAAAATTACTTTGTACCAAAATCATACCTCAATCCGTAAATTTTCCCCTCTTCTCATGTCGGACAACACCTGACGTATCTGCGAACAAAAAGAGGAACAAGTGCAGCTCACTATATCAAAATTCTTATCAAAGTATACCAAAGCGATTTACATGGAGCAGTTGCTAAGGACTAAGGAGGTTTATAAACCAGATATAGAAAACAAACATCCCAAAACGTAACACATCAATATGGGTTGCATATGGAACTCATATCAGAGTGCATCAAACCGCTTTAGCTCTCATATAGTTAAGGCTAAACCTTTCAGAAGAGACATATATTTGAGCTCATTGGGAAAAACAAAATCTCTCTAACAGAGCCCTTTAGAGTTTTACTAACCAAAATGCGATATAACCAACGTTTCTCTGGTAACTGATAGAGACCTCTTGATGAGATTTCCCATACAACGAGGGATTGAATCACTGAAGTTATTGTTAGATAAATCGAGAAACGTGCATATGAAAGAGGGAATCTTTCCACTGAAATTGTTGTTGGAGCCATACAAGATTTCCAAAGATGATTTCCGCTGATCTTTCCATATGTAACAATTTTGTTGGTGAAATCCCATCTTCACTTGGAAACCTCTCTAATCGGCCTCTCTCGTAACAGTTTTGTTGGTGAAATCCCATCAACAGAGTTGTTACCAGAGAGGTCGAGAAAGGTGAGATCCAAAAAAATTTCAAGTGAAGATAGGATTCAACAACAAATTTGTTACGATAAAGGTCGAGAGAGGTGAGACTCAAAAGATTTCCAAGTGAAGATGATCAGTAGGAGCCGAAAATACATTCTCAAATTGAAAAATGAATAAAAAGAGAAAAGAAAGAGTAATAGGAATGATACTCGTTGAGTTCCAAACATTTTTCTGCATCCTTTCTTTGAACAAATTTCACTTTCTTGAATATCAATAATGAGAAAAAAAGAAAACTGGAAGTTGTGATGGTTAAATTGTTTCATGCTCATCTTTTTATATACAAAACAACAGATTGTATGTGCACCACACAAAAAAATCCACTCAGCTTCACTTTTTTTTTTTTTTTTTTGAACATTAATAATATAAGTTAACTCAGCTTGACTTACCAACTAGTCTTTCTTCGAACCGTTTCTCACGTTGGATGCAAAGAGTTAAAGTCTTTTGTGTTGAACAGTCTTTCGGTCTTTTGTCCAAACCAAAGTATACGCTAACTTTCAAAGAAAGAGAAAATGTAATGGAAAATTGAAAACATATGCCCCTACACGGCAGTGCTCGTTGAGGTTTACCGGCTGAGAAGAGGACGTCGACGTTGTTCTGTTCGCCATTGATTGAAGTTGAAGCGAGTAAGCGACACCGACAATCTCTAAACGCATCGTTTTTGGGTTTTGACTTGTTTATTTCACGTATTTATACATTTGAAAGTATAGTCAGACTAGTTCAAAAAAAAAAAAAAAAGTGTAGTCAAACTACAAAATATATATAGGAGAGTGTGTATTGAAACTGAAATTTGGGAGAATTTGGAGTGATTTGAGTTTTAAAGAGATTTTAGATGATTTTGAGTGAATTAGGAAATTTCTTATGATTTGTTATTAAAGTCTATGAAATCCCACCTAAAACTAAGGGGGGCATATTGGATTGATGATTTGAGAGAATTTTATTTTTTTATCCAAATCTTCCCTTATTGGATCTAGTATTTATAAAAATTAATCAAAATCCAAGGTTATTGGATTAGTCATTTGTAAAAATTCTCTCAAATCTCAGCTTATTGGATAATAGGGATTTGAACAATAAAATTTATCAAAAACAATTTGGAATGATTTGTAAGATAATTTGTAGTTAAAAAATAATAGATCCAAATACCACCTTATGAGATGGAATTTGAGAAAAATTTCTTATGAACTCTTACGACAAAGAAAAAAAAAAAAAAAAAACTTGAAATTTGGGGAACAAGAGATACAACACTAACAAATTGAGATGAGTCGCATTCCACATGAATCTTCTTGATTCCTAATTTCACAGCTTGAAAGAGGACTTATCTGAGAACTAGACCTTCCGTCCGCCAGTAGAGGAGAGGATACAAAAGGGGCAGCTTGGAATTTCGTAGAAACTTTACATAGATTTGTTGGGACCTATTCGTAAAATTTGGATTAGAAATCAAAATTTTCTGTCTCATTGACCTATGTTAACGAAACGCAATCTAGTTATGGATTCGTCGCGTCTGATTTGTTCGTGGTGACAATTGAAATTATAATCTCTAGATCCCTGTTCAGTCTTACGAACTGGATTTGCTAAGAATGGATTTAAGTTTTGTTTGGTACTCAGATTATAAATTGGGCATGTGTGTGCTAAGATGATAGTTTATTTTCCCTATAAATTCAAAACCTGAGTGTTTGATTCAACTCTATTTAGATCAAATCAACTCCATTTTTAGATGATAATTTTCTTTAATTCTGACTTGTTATTGTTCTCTTGCATCTTTTGGGGGCATTCAGTCACACACGTTAGTGAAGAAGAGGTGTGTGTATTCTTCTGTTTATGAGATGTTTGTGAGCACTATGATTCCTACCGATGATGCCGTAGACACATTTATTGCTCACGTTTTTTTTTTAGTTTAATCTTTGTTGAACCTCAAGGCAAAAAAAAAAAACAATATTCTGAGCAGATGAGACAGCAACAACATCAGCTCACAATTGGGTCTGAGAGCTTTACTAATGATAGAAACAATGGTAATCAAGACCAATCTTTGGATATTCTCAATTTCCTGAACTTGTCATGAAACTCTATATCTTATAGAAATTTTGATGCTTCACGCTCTTATAGGACTTCGTTTAGTCTTCCTGAAAACTAGAGAAAAAATTTCAAGAAAGCAAACACCATAGCGGAGTAAATAATCACTCACTATAAACTAGCATCTAGATTAGTCTGTTTCAATCTGTTTTGACTTCTCAATCGCTTTCCATTGTATGCTTATCCGAATTTAAGCCATCTTCAAGTTATCTCTCCCTCTATGTTTTTCTTAGTAGGGTTGGATAATGACAAAACCATGATACGTTTGTTTTTATGAATGAAAATATAAGTTTTAAAATAAGAGGGATATGTCTTTTTTAATAATTTGTAAAAAAAAATTGTTTTTCAAATATCCTAAAATCCCTTCTAATCATCATAAAATTTGTAACAATAACTTTCCAAAATTTCATCAAATCTCAAATCCCTTTAAAATTTCCTCAAATATAGGTGATTTCCAAATTATCCAAAATCGTCAATCCAATATATCCCTCTAAGAGATTTGGTTTTTTATATTTTTAACTAACAAATCCCATCAAAACCACTTAAAATCACTCAGAATCCTCTAAAATCCACTACTTAAAATATATCCAATAACATAAGATTTGATTTGCTTTTTATAAATTCTTGATTGAATAACATAGGATTTGGTAAGACATTTAGAAATCATTAGTTCAATAACAGTGGATTTTAAAAAAACCATCAAATCTTCTAAAATTCCTAATCCAATACACCCCCATAGTTCACGTTTTCAAAAAACTTGGAAATCAACTAATTTTACGTTTTCAAAATCTTGGAAACCAACTAATTTTACTGAGTTTATTAGGAGAACCCACGCATTTTAATTAAGTTTTAAAGAATATGTTTTAAATCTTTATTTTAACTATCATTTTTTTAATGAATTTATGTTTAATACATTATTTTTTTCATATATTATATAACAAATATTTATTTCTTCATCAATCTTTATACTTTTTTCATTCTTCTAAATTTTAATATTATAATATTTTTTCACTATTTTCAATTTATCGTTTTCTTTTTATATATATTTCAATGAATCCATCTTAGTTTTTCATGTTTTAAAATTTTAAATATTTTTTGGTATATATTCTTCTTTTTTATTTTTTTCCTTCTCTCTTTTTTATATAATTTGTTATATTTCAATTGTTTATTAAATATTTTTGTATCTTACGATTTTATAGATTGAAGTTAACTTTTTAACTTATCAATCTCATAATTTGTGTTTTTTCACTTTCACTAAAATTTAATTATCCTTATTTGTTTGAAAATAAGGATTAAATCCCTAAAAAATAATAGAATGTTACATTTAAAATCATGTATTATATAAGATTTAAATGTTTATTATGTTTTAAATTAAATTTGAATTTTATTTACTTATAATAATTTTTAAATAGTTAAAGTTAAATTTATTAATTTTATGTATAGTGAATAGTTTGACATATGCTAATATTTATTTATAGTTAATATTTTTTATAAACTTAATTGCTTGTCTATTTTATATAGTTAAAAATTTTTTTTTGAGATGAACCAATAGGAGAGGGGCTGATGTAACCTGGAGAGCCCCCATCATATATTATAGTGTATAAAAAAAAATTCTTGAGATGAACCACTATGAAGAGAATGATGTGTCGCAACCTGGAGAGCATCCTTCATTTATAGTAGTATAGATTCAAAATGGCGTTGATTTCTTGGATTTTTCGTTTTTTTTTCTTTTTTATGTGTAGAAAAGTTAAAACGTTCAGAAATTACCCAAATTGTGAACACTTATACATTTATCATCGTATCCATATATAGAGACATTAGATCTGAGATGGCGTAGAAGGCGAATGTTGAATCGATGATTCTGGAGTGTTCATCATGTGATGCAACTGAAAGTTCTTGGAAGATAGGTAACATGAAAAGTGTAAAAAGGCGAATGTTGAATCGATGATTCTGGAGTGTTCATCATGTGAAAAGTGTAAAAAGTGGTGGTGAGGGGCGGTCCCAGAAATGTTTTTAACCGGGGTCAAAACATTACTATAAATATAAATATTTTACAAAAATCCATAAAAACATTAAAAAACGTCTTATAAAACAACACTACGATCTTTCGTATCTTGAAATTTTTTTATAACAGTTTTATTTGTAATTGTATTTCCTATTTTATTTTATTTAAAAATATGACTACAACAAGGACTTCTAATCATGTATTTGCGAATTACTTCATTTTTTTGATTAAAATGTAAATCTGCTATTTTCTGCTTTGCAGGATCTCGTGGTAGATCATTCAAATCATTAAATCACTAGATGACGTTAGAGTTTTTCTGTTCAAATACTTTTTCATTACTCTTTCATCTAAGATAAAAACAATTAAACTATTAATTATTGCAATACAATTTAACAACAACCAAACCATGTTATAAAAGAAAATTAAATAAGCAATGATGGTGAATGAATGAAATTTGAACCTTGAAAGTTGAAACTTGAAAGCAGTAATAAAAGAGACGAAAAGTTGAGAAGTTAGAAAATAAAAAATCTGATTAGAGCATCTCCAAGAGACCCTTAAATCCTCAAATTATAAGGTTTTTGGTATTCCAAGAGATCCTTATATCCTTAAATTTTAAAGATGTGAATAGTGAGCCCTCAAATATAAGGTTTTTAGTATTTGTTAAATTATTTCTAATTTTACGGAAAAAAAAATTGGGCTATATAGATATATGGGCCACGTTTTCTTATATATGGGCTACGTTTTCTTAAACAAAAACTAACTTTTAATAAATGAGATAAAAAATTAAAGACTTATTAAAAGAACTAGGTTTGACCCGCGCGTTGCGCGGAGTTATTTGTTAATCTACTTTCGTACTTTATAATTTTATATATTTATATTATTATTATGTTTATTTTTAATTTTTTATATTGTTTTAAAGTTATTTTTAATTTTTAATTAATTTTTTATTATTTTTATCCTAAAATATATAGATATATCATGAAATTATTAACATGTGCTAATTGTTTAAAAAATTTATCCATATTTGTATATTGTCATAAGTATTTTAGTTTTCCACTATATATATGTCTATTCAATTAGTTTCTACCTTTTTTATATTGCTTATTTCCGGCGAGATTAACAATCTCAATGCTTTAAATTGAATAACTTTTTCATTTTTCATATATTTCAGAAAATTCTAACTCATTCTCAAGCACAAATAGTCAAACTTTTATTATTATTTTTCCTTCGTATAGATCAAGTTCATTTCATTCTATATGATTAAACACTTTAGTCTTATTTATTCATATAAAACCTTTATTTATTTTGACAATAATATAGATATGAATGATTTTACTTTACTTTTATACATATATCTTTTCTGTTTTTCTTTTTAAGTTTGATAACTTCGCAAGTTCTTCCGTCATCTTTCGTATTTGTTTGCATTCCAACTTCTTTTCCATATTCTCTTTGTTTGTATTTGAAATAACATTTTGAATTTTTTTATTTTGTAGAGAATTTGTAGTTTTTATGATTTATAAAATAAGTATTTATTTTATATAAATAATTCTACTTTAGTTTATATATATATATATATATATATATATATATATATATCTTCTCAAGATTTTTTAAAAAAGAAAGTTTGATAACTATCTTTCGCAAGTTTTTATGTCATGTTTTGTATTTGTTCGCCTTCCAATTTTTTTTTCTACATTCTTTTGTCTTCTATTATAAATAATATTCTCACTTAATTATTTCATAATTTGTTTTTAGTTTTTATGATTTTTAAAATAAGTATTTGTTTTTTTCATTTTTAAATTTATTTTGTATGAAGGCCTAAAAAATACAAACCTAAAATATGTAGAAGCTCATAAAAAAAAGATCACAATGTGTAGAAGTCCATACAGAAAAGAATTACTTGCCGAGTTGTATAGCTTCATTGGAGAGAAACTTTTTATAACTCATTCTCAATCACAACAGTCCTAAATTTTTATTTTTTTCCTTTTCTGTAGTTTTCTTTTTTTATCGTCACCCATTCTATAGATCAAGTTTATTTTATGCTACATGATTTTAAACTTTAGTCTTTTTTCACAGCAAAACTTTAGTTTTTTTTTATATAAAAAACCTCCATTCATTCTACAACGTAAAGTATGAATTTTTTTTTTCTGCATACATTTTTCTAAATATTTTTTTTAAGCTTCAACAACTATTCTGTGTAAGTTCTTTCATTGTTCGATTTTAACCTCTATTTTCACATCCTGTTCTGCTTTTGTGTTTTGTAAAATTGGTATTTTATTTTTTAAGTTAATATCTTAAAAGGCCCAAAAACCTGCATAAAAATAAACTTACATTAGTTAATATTATGTGAAAACCCGAAATACTTAAAAGCCCAAAAAATAAAAATGCTGATGTGGATAGCTTAGATGGAGAGAGGTTTGCCTAATTATATATATGATTTTAAAGGAACCATGTGCAACTAGAATAAAAAACCCGGTGCAACTAGAATAAAAAACTAGGTGCAACATATTTTAAATATATTAAATTAACAGAAAACAAAATTTGGGGTGTCAGCTGACCCACCTTTCTAACATGCATAGTAGTCTAGTGGTTGGTTTGAGACCAGGTCCACTGGGATTTACCTCGGTTAACAAAAAACCATGTGACTGAAAGTGAGTTCAGTAACAAAATTTGAATTTGTAATTTATCTATTTATGGATTGTTATAAATCGATTTGAATTCCAACAACATTGGCTTAGAGTCGGTGTTTCTTGGTGATATCTCGAAGATAGGCATCAAAAAGCTCGTGGATGCGCTTGTGGTGTCATCAAATCTACAGTGGGTTAGGTAGCCTGGCTTAGTGATGACATTACTGATCTCAACATCTCCCAACAACATGGCAACCACTTGTGACATTGGCGGTCTCAAGACATGAGATGTTTGTGTGCACAACAAGGCAATGCCTATCATGCGTTTCACTTCTTCCGTGTTAAACTCACTCATATCATTTTCTATTAGTTCAACTTCACAGCTTTCCTCATGTAGATTCCATGCCTAATACATGAGGATTATTATAGGCTTTTTTACCATTTCCAATCAAATTTTAATAAGTAAGGATCTACATACTCATTCAAGAAGATATCTTTTTTCATCTTCCTGGTTCTCATCAGAGTTTGGCCTTCCACTCACTATCTCAAGAACCAAAAAACCAAAGGCATACACAACTGTTTTCTCTGTTAGATGTCCACGCATGGCAGACTCTGGCGAAAGATATCCACTGCATTGGCACAATAACAATTTGTTAAAATTCCATAATTGTGTGCATTGCAAACCAAAGATCAGGGTTTAAGGATACTTACATCGTCCCTGCTACTCGAGTACTTATGTGGATTTTCTTGTCATCGTATAGTTTTGCAAGCCCGAAATCAGAAACTTTCGGAACCAGTTTTGAATCAAGCAAATGTTGCTCGAGTACGCATGGCAGACTCTGGCGAAAGATATCCATTGCATTGGCACAATAACAATTTGTTAAAATTCCATAATTGTGTGCATTGCAAACCAAAGATCAGGGTTTAAGGATACTTACATCGTCCCTGCTACTCGAGTACTTATGTGGATTTTCTTGTCATCGTATAGTTTTGCAAGCCCGAAATCAGAAACTTTCGGAACCAGTTTTGAATCAAGCAAATGTTGCTGGCCTTCACATCCCTGTGTACTATACGAACCCTCGTCTCCTCGTGGAGATAGAGTAAACCTTTGGCTACTCCGAAGCATATCTCATAACGGGTTGGCCAATAAAGATGTAAAGTCCTAACCCCTGCAACATCCAAACTAAGGGCACAATGAGTACTTCAGCTACAGAGATAGATAAGACGTGTTTTTGTTTATTACCAAATAGTGCGTGATCAAGACTTCCATTAGGGAGATACTCGTATACGAGCAAACGATGATCTCCTTCATAGCAGCACCCGTAAAGTTTTACTAGGTTGTGATGTTGACCTGAAGAAATGGCTAAAATTTCTGCAACAAACGGCCTCTTCCCTTGTTGGGATCCTACCGACAACAGCTTCACTGCAACCTCTCTTCCATCATTAAAATTTCCCTGTGGAGTGTATTATTGAAAACAATACATATAAATAGGTATTATATATCCTTTTGTAACGTCCCGACCGCCCCTATCAGTGAGCACCCACGTCCTGTCTCGGGCCCCGTGGGCCTCACCCCTGAAGAATTGTCCATACGTAAAATCAGAATTATTGAGACGGGCTTTTTCCACATAAAAAGGGAATTATTGAGACGGGCTTGTTACAATAGAAATACTAGGTGATAACCTGCGCCCTGCGCAGGATGAAAAATCAATAAAGAATTTTATTAAAGATAATTTTAAAATTGTTTAAAATAAAAATAACTTAATGAGTTATATATATATAATGAATAATATGTATGGATGTCTATTAAATTAAGCTTCTTACTTTTACAGTTTTTAATCATTTATGTTTTTTATAATGATTTTGGAACTATCTTACACATTCTCATTTTCAATGTGGGAATTATTAAAACATACTCATATTTATTAATCATTTGAGTAATTTATATAAATGATAAAAATTCAAATTATAACACATGAATAAAAAAATCTATATATTTTTTACTATATGGATGTTGTGATGATTATTTTGTTTTACAAAACTAAGTTTAAAAAAAATAAGAGAAGAAATATGGTGCTTAAAAAAATAATTAGTATGATATATTTTTGCTAAGAAATAGAAAGAAAGACAATATCTTTATAAATTAAATGATTTTTTCTTCATAAAGAAGAAAATATTTATAATATTATTTGTTTTTAACATATTAAACTATTTTTAATATTTTAATTTTTTGATATAATATTTTAACTTGTTGTAGAGTTTAAATATTTATATTATTTGGTTAATTTATATGGTTCTATTAATAAACCATATTAAACCAAAAAAATATTTATAAATATGGATGACTATTAAATCAATCTTCTTGCTTTTCCAGTTTTTTTTTTATCATTTATGTTCTTTTTATAATGATTTTTCAACCATCTACACATTCTCATTTGAAATGTGAGACTTTTTAAAACGTACTCATATTATTAATCATTTGAATAATTTATATTCATTTAAACAAAATTCGAATTAAAAAAATCTATATATTTTTTACTATATGGTTGTTATGATGATTTTATTTTCATACAAAACTAAGTTTAAACAAAAATATGAGAAGAAATATAGTGTTTTAAACAATAGTTTTTTTTTTTTGTCGGAAACATAATTATTTATATTGAATTGTTATGATCATGATACAAAGCTGTTGTGAGCCATGAAGGTGGATAATCACATCCTGAAAAGAAAACTCTATTTGGCGGGCCATTGCGAGCTAGGAGATGAGCTGCAATGTTATAATCCCTTTTACAAAGTTAATATTCAAAAGTTGAAATTTATGCATCCAGAATTTAATATCATCTAATAAATTGGAGATGCTTATATCTTGATCGTCCTTGAGGAGCAGGTTGACAAGAAGCTGACAATCTCCTTCGAAGCAGATATTATCATACCCCATGCACCAAATATTTTGTAGAGCTACTAGGAGGGATTTTCCTTCTGCTTCCAGGCATCAAAACGTTGTTCCTAACGAAGTTGATCCCCAGTATTTGCTGTGTCCATAGCAGTCGCGTACAATCCATCCTGCAGTAGCCTGTCGAGTTTCTTGATTATAAGCAGCGTCGTAGTTGCATTTGAATTGTCCATGTGAAGGGCGAGACCAATATTTCTTTTGTTGAGGAAGGGCAGTGGATATATTCGGCATATCTGTTGCAGCTATCCATTCGGTTACATCTGCTAGAGCTTTGTTTACATCCTTGTTAACCCGTATTATTTTTTTTTGGAAAATTAAATTATTCCTCGATTTCCAAATTCTCCAAAGGATCCAGAATGGAAGTATTTTATGTGTATTAGATATTCCAACCATTGCTTGGGCCTGAATTATCTGATGTATGATAACTTCCGTATCTTGAGAGGGAATAGATAGATAAAAGGAGATTTTGACATTCGCCAGGTAGAGATAGATACCGGACATGTAAAGAAAAGATGGTGAATTGTTTCAGGTTCCAAACCACATCTTGGACATATATCATCAATGGCAATGCCTCGACTCTTAAGTCTTGTTGTAGTTGGTATTGCACGTGAAAGTATTCTCCATAAGAAATGTTTAATTTGTGGCATGATTTGGAGTTGCCATACTTTCCGTTTAAGTAGAGGATCCCCGTGTGGTATGTCAGGAGCATCTAACAGAAAATCCGGATGGTTTCGTAGGAACCAATATCCTGATTTTACTGTGTATTGACCATTTTTGGTGTAATTCCATCGGAGCTGATCTTCTTTATTTCCTTGGCCCAAATATAAAGAACTTGCAAATAGTCTATCTTCAGGCGTTAAGTATTCTGCAGTTGATATTGTATCCCATTGTTGAAATGAACCATTTTTGGTAATTATATCTTTGACGAGGATGGTGTTATTCACTCCCTCACCAATGGCTGGTATAGGAGGGTGGGTAGGAAGCCAGTTATCCTTGTAAATTCTAGTTTGACACCCATTTCCGATAATAAAGCGTGATCCCTTTTTAAGTAGTTCGATACCATGTAGGATAGATGCCCAACCGTAAGATTGGTACGGTCTTGTTTTGGCTTCGAAGAGTTGATCATCTGGGAAATATCGAGCTTTGTATAATCTGGAAAAGAGACAATTTGGATGCTCCAGTAATCTCCATGCTTGTTTCGCAAGCAAAGCATCATTAAACTTTTCTAGGTCCTCGAAGCCGAGTCCTCCTTCATGTTTTGTGTATTGTAGCCGTTTCCACGCAACCCATGGGATTCCTCGTGATTGTGATTGTTTTTCCCACCAGAATTGGGTTAAGGTACTCATTATTTCCGTTGTTACATGTTTTGGTAATTTAAAACATGACATAGAGTATACAGGCATAGAGATTGCTACTGATTTCAGTAGTACTTCTTTCCCCGCAGGTGATAACAATTGGGAACTCCAAGATGAAGTTTTTTGTTTGACACGGTTAATGATGTTTGAAAACATCTCTTTCTTTTTCCGGCCAAACTGTTCCGGGAGACCCAAATATTTTCCCCCACCCCCATGATTTGTGATTCCAAGTAATGATTTCAAGCGCTGATGTCTTTGTCCATGGATGCGAGATCCAAAAGTAATCATTGATTTAGCTTGATTCACTTGTTGGCCGGAACATTCTTCATAGAGTTTGAAAACATTTCGGATTGCAGAAACATTCTTTGCATTTGACTGGCAAAAGAATAGAGAATCATCCGCAAATAAAAGGTGTGTGATTCGAGGGACACCATTTCCGATCAAAATTCCATTTATTTTTCCTTTTTTCACGTTTTGATCAAGAAGATGGCTCATCACATCGGCGCATAGTATGAAGAGATATGGCGAGAGGGGATCGCCCTGTCTTAGTCCACGTTGTGGTTGAATGTTACCCTGGGGGCTACCATTTATGAGAACAGAGTAGGTTACTGTTGTAACCGTGGCCATGATCCAAGTAACCCATTTGTCGCTAAAACCCAAAGCACGCATAGATTTATCCAAAAACTTCCATTCGACTCTGTCGTATGCTTTCGTCATATCAGTTTTAATTGTCATATACGTTTGTGAGACACACTTTCGGCTTTTTAAAGAATGCATTAGTTCATGGGCAATCATAACGTTGTCAGAAATCAAACGTCCCGGAACAAATGCAGCTTGTGCTTCAGACACAATAATATGTAGAAAAGTCTTCAAGCGTGTAACTAGTATTTTAGATATGATTTTATAAAAATCGTTACATAATGCTATTGGTCTGTAATCGCCTAGTGTTGACGGTGATTTTATCTTTGGAATCATACATATATTAGTGTGATTGTAGTTTTCTTTCATATGAGCAGAGTCGAAGAACTGTAGAAACTCTTTGGTGACATCTTCGCCCACAATATCCCAGCATTCTTGGTAAAATCGAGCAGTAATTCCGTCTGGTCCCGGTGCTTTATCAGCGCCAATGCCACAAACTGCTTCATATATTTCTGATCCTGAGATGTCCCTAATGAGATTTTCATTAATATTCGTTGTAACTGTTGGTGCAAAGCCACTGAAAATGGTTGTGTTGGGACAATGATTGGTACTTGAATATAGTTTTTGAAAATAATGTTGGGCATGATTTCCAATATCGTGATCACCATAATAGCTAACTACATCCGCGTCTTTAATTGTATGAATTCTGTTCTTGGAATATCTTGTTTGTGTTACAGCATGATAAAAATTGGTATTCTGGTCACCATGTTGTAACCAAGAGTTTCTGCTTTTGAGGTGCCAGTAAATTTCTTCATTGCGATATGCCTGTGCAAGTTCACGTCGGATTTGGGGGATACAATATGGTGTAGGATCAGCTGCTGTCAGAGCAAAATCGAGTTCTAGTTGCAAAGATTCGATTTGTTTTGCAGAATTTGTTCGTGTTCGTCTTCGACAATCTCTCATTGCATTCTGAACATTGGTGATTTGATCAATGAATGCATAATTCCTCTGTTTTTAATTGAATTCCACCCATTATATACAAAGGAGCGAAAGTCTGGATTTTCAAGTAAGCGTTTATCAAATCTGAATGGTTTTCTTATGTATTCTTCAACGAAAGCAATCTTGGTAATAACTGGTCGGTGGTCGGAAGCACAAAACCTTTTAAATTCCACCAACGATCCTGGGAATTTAGCTAACCATTCAGAGTTGGCAATTACTCTGTCTAAGCAGCATTTAACTGTGTGTTGTCCTCTATTTCCCCTCCATGAGAAGCGATTGCCTTTATAACGTACATCGGAAAAGTTACATGAACTGTACATGTTCCTGAAGTCTTGAAAAGTCCGTTCATCACGTAAAGGTCCTCCTTGTTTTTCTTTGTTTGATAATATCTCATTGAAATCACCAACAAGAAGCCAAGGTCCAATTCTATTTTGATTCATTCGTTCAAATCTTTCCCAAAGTTCATGTCTAAGTGATTGATTTGGATTTCCATAAACGCAAGACAAATAAAAATCCATTCCATTATATTGAACATAGACATCAATCATTCGAGCAGATTGGTACAAATGAGTAATAGATAAGTCTTTTTCCAGAAAATAGCTAGTCCTCCACTATGCCCTTGTGGAGGTATTGTAGAAACGAAATCAAAGCCTAATACAACACTAACATCCCTAACTACATCACATTTATTCATTGTTTCCACCAGAAACATAATATCCGGAGAAACGTTGCGACATAGTTCCTTGAGCCTGTCTTTTGTCAGAGGTGATTCCAATCCCTGACAATTCCAGGACATGATCTTCATATTGTTCGTGAGAGTCGAGAGGGGATGTTAATCCCCTCATATCCAGTTGCTTGTTGATCAACGCTGAAAGATCTTGGTGAGTCACTTGGTGATTCTAACTTGATCGGAAATAGGTCCATCCGATCGTCTTCAATGAGAATTGGCACCGCTTGACGCTTCCGTTATGGCACTTCGTCCTTGTCGTCGTCATGAATTTCGTCTTTGATTGCAGATACGTGGATTCCCGCTTCGAGTTTGCGTTTGTTTGGTGTTATGACACGATTTGCTTCATCCATGTTGCATCTGAAAGCATCGAAGTCGGATGACATCTCAGAGTATTGTTGATTAGTTGGAAGCGTACCTTGTGTATTGATTCCAAGAATTATTGGAATTGAATCATCGGTAAAGCCTCGATGGTATGATGCGGCCATGAAACTTGATTCTGCAGTGTCAAATTGGCGTAGCATTGATTCAACTTTGGCGCGTTTAGCAGAATCGAAACCGGAATTTTCTTCATGTTCGGCATAATCTTGGAGTAGAGAAGTGAAATCGCCTTCTGTGAACTTTCCTTTTTCCAACTTTGCCTGAAGGTATCTCCATGTTTCAGATATCATGTCTTTGTCATCTCGTACTTCAAACGGCGCATCGTCGTCAATATCCGCTGAAACGGTGTTTGTTGCAGTTTGTTGGTTCAGACCATTGTTTGTGTTTGGTATTGCAGCCGGTTGAGAATCGGTTGTCGTGTTGTTGTGATCATCATTCCCATCATCATTGTCTTCTTGTGGATCATCACGGTCGTCATCTTTTGTGATTAGTGGACAGTCTTTAGCTTCATGAGTAAGAATCCCACATCTGATGCAGAAGTTACGTAACCTTTCGTAACGGAACTTGAGGATTGTGTTTTCCCCTGCAGAAAATTGAAAGTTCCGCTGGAAGCGAAGTGGAGTATCAATCTCCCAATCGAGTTTGATCCGTACGAAATCCACCATATGCGTTGCTTCATCGAAGTCAATATCAGCCACATTCCCAAGCTTTCCAGCAATGTATTCTACCATTGTGCGATTGAGGAATTGAGGAGGGATGCCTCTCACTTGAACCCAGAATGGTATACTTTTTAGAGCATCATCGGGTAAGTCTGGTAGCCATCTCTGAGTGACTATCATCCATTCACCAAAAGACCATGGCCCCCGGCGAAGAACAAGATTAACAGCCTCCTCACTTTGGAAGATAAATTGGAACTTCCGTGAGTCGAGAATTCTGCCAATAACAGTATCACTCATTCCCCAAAGCCTTGGCATCTGGCCAATTAGTGCGCGCATATTCTGTTTTTTCGGGTTCAGAAGAACACCGACGATAGCGTATTGATTTGCTCGTACCGCTTGGACACAAATTGATTGTGGTAATGGAATTGGGTCATCATCGACCCCCAAATCGATCTCCTGCATCCGTTTTCGTAGATTGTCACTCATAACACAAGGATTTGTTAAATGAAATTGGGAAATAAGCGATGAAATTTTATGGTTTATATAAACATCGTTCCATGGCGGTTTTGCGGGAAAATTGGGGGGGGGGGAGTTGAAATAACCGCAAGCGGAACCACTCAACGGACAATAACCGACGACAGGATCCCCGATTCCTCGGGATTGTAACCGTCGGACGAGGCTCACCGGAAGAAAGGACGAAAAAACTGTAAATGTTCTTCGATTTTGCGTCGGGAGAGAGAGAGGAAAGGTAGAGAGAGAATTTAGAGAGAGAAACATTTTCTGTTTTAAACAATAATTAGTATGATATATTTTTGGTAAAAAAATAGAAAGAAAGACAATATCTTCATAAATTAAATGATGTTTTCTTCATAAAGAAAGAAAATATTTATAATATTATTTGTTTTTAACATATTAAACTATTTTAATATTTTGAATTTTTGATATAATATTTTGTAACTTGTTATCAAGTTTAAATATTTATATTATTTGGTTAATTTATATGATTTTATTAACAAACCATATTAACCCAAAAAAATATTTATAAATATCGATGACTATTAAATCAAGCTTCTTGCTTTTACAGTTTTTTTTTATCATTTATGTTCTTTTTATAATGATTTTTGAACCATCTACACATCCTCATTTCTAATGTGGGACTTTTTAAAATATACTCATATTTATTAATCATTTGAGTAATTTATATTCATTTTAAAAAATTCGAATTATAACACTTGTATAAAAAATCTATATATTTTCTACTATATGGATGTTGTGATGATTTATTTTTTTACAAACCTAAATTTTAACAAAAATAAGAGAAGAAATATAGTGTTTAAAAAAATAATTAGTATGATATATTTTTGGTAAGAAATAGAAAGAAAGAGAATGTCTTCATAAATTAAATGTTGAATTATGTATAAATAAATGATATAAGGAAATTAGTCATAAATTATATCTTCATAAATTAAATGTTAAAAGTAATAAATGATTAAAGGCATATAATGTAATTAGTCTAATCAGAAAAAAGAAATTTGTATTAAAATAATGGGAGAATAAGTGTGGTGGTGACACATCAGCAAAATGACACCACTGTAAATAGTTTAAAAAGTAAGCCTACTCTCTAAAAATGTTTCTCAATTAATATATAGGGGATAAGTAATGTGGATTATTCAAGAATCGAAGTCGATTTGCTTTACAAAAAGAAGATATCAATGAACTTCTCTGAATTTGGTTTCACAGGATTCAGTCAATTGTCTTGATCGTGGGATACAATTGAGAAATAGGAATGCCTGTTATCTAAAGATTTCCGGCGATTCTTTCTAGTATGGAATGAGTCAATCATCCACTTTGGTATCTTATTGAACAAAAATGGTGATATTGTTCCTCCATTGATCAAGGATTTTGATATTTGAGAAGTATTATGATCATCCAATAAAAAGGGTTTCAATTTTTTCAAATGAACGATTTGAAGACCTATTGATTCTAACAACTGATTGCAGAGGTGATCGTTCAGACCTTTCAATTCATAGATGTAGATCCCATACCTATGAATGGGGATATTTTTTAAACTCTCAAAGAAAAAAGGAAGTGAGTTAGACAAAAAGAGAAGTAACTTGGAAAAAAAGAAACCAAGTAACTTGGACAAAAAGAAACGAAGTGACTTAGACAAATGTCCGACGGCCGGTGCGTTATCCGAAAGGCTCAAAAGTCATGAAAAACCGACCCTGCAATCACCGCACGATATTTCCCCGTGTTTTAACCTCACTCACACGGTATCGAGAATCACTTCACAATAGGTCACCCATCCTAGTCCTACTCCAGCTCAAACATCCTTAACTGTGGAGTTCTCTCGGGAACAGTGACCGAAAAGATAAGTGCATTTTGGTGACATAGGTAGGCAAATCAATTCTCTTACGCCTCTCCACATATACATTCATATTCCTGAAACCGGGATATTACAATTCACCCCCACTCACTGAGAGCAACAAGGACATTACGCACCAGGACCGTCACCCCCGACGGTGAGAGCCCTTATGACTCCACACTCTCGTCTGGGTTCGTCTCTGATACCAATTGTAACGCACCGACCACGTGATACAAGGTTTTTTTTATCTCTTGCAAGCAATTTCTCAATTGCTCATATCATTGCAATACTTGAGATATCAATCCATTTTGGGAGATGATTCACTAAGAATACAAAGTCTTGTTTAAGCTAAGCTAAATTGGCAAATTCAAGTAACAAGTGATAATTGAAAGCAAAACACAAACTAAAAGAGATACTCCTAGAGCAATAATATGAAACTAGGCCTTAATTAACACTAATCAAGTACTAATCAAACAATTACTACTAATCAAGATTATCAAATTAACTAAAAACAAAACCTAGGGATGGAATCATTGATTTGGGAAACTAAATGGACAACCTTGCAATCATTTAAGCAACTAATCAAGCTAACTCTATGCCTATAACACTTAATTAAGATTAAACCATGATGTGTGGAACTAATCCCTTTCTTAATCACCCTAATGAACTAATGATGTTTTAGCATTAGGATAATCAACAAGCATTAATTTCAAGTCTAAATGGCATGATAAATACTCTAGGCAACTAATGTCTTAGGCTAGAAATGTAAATCTCTTATTAAGTTGGTTCAAGCATTTCATCAAACACTTGGTGGGTGTATGAAATGCTTATGATCCAAAATAGCAAAGATTAGCTATTTGGCATTAGGAACTACTTAATAAGAAGAGAAATGAAAGAATCTATCCTAGATTGCAAGATTGAACCATTAGAAATCCCTAAATCTAACCCATCCCCAAGTTTCTAATGAACTACTCACTAACCATACTTAAACCCATCAAATCAAAGATTAGGGAAAGGTTAAACATGATTAGAGAAAGATAAAACAAGAAATCTAAAAGAGATATTGCATTAAACTCAAAGATTCAAAGCATAAACAAGGTTTTTCTCAAAGTGGCAAAAAGTAGGCTAAGAACAAAGAGAATAAAAGTTAAGGCAAAAATTAGGTCTAAACAGTATTTATAGTGAATAGTGATCGGACCGGGTCAACCCAGAACAAACCGGGTATTGGTTTTCTGGCTCGGATGGTGTTCGCATCGGACTGTTGTCCGATGTACTCCTGTCCGATGCGGACCAAGGCAAAATCAGGTTAAGTTCGAACGCGTGTGCATCAGACTGTTGCTCGATGTGTTCTGTCCGAGGGAAACTCTATTGTGCTCCGCATCGGGCAGTTGGTCGATGTGCGCTTGTCCGATGCAAGTCGTGATGAAGCACCAAAACTCGAGCGGCTTTGCATCGGACTGTTATCCGATGGCGTCTGTCCGATGCGGCTCACGTCCTGAACTCGAGGAGGCTCACATCGGTTTGTTGTCCGATGGGTCACAAACCGATGTGATGCCAGACAATTCTTCATTCTTGTTTTCCAACTTCTCCTTGACTCCAAGTTGTCCACCAATCTCCAAATAGTCTTCCTAGCCTCCAAAGTACCTAAGATAAACTCCAAATGCAACAAAATATGCAA
>JAHZTW010000001.1:381774676-381790270 GCA_020283515.1 Alliaria petiolata
CCTAATGCACTCAATAAGGAAGAGGTTTCAAAGGAAGCTTAGTTAGGGAGTTCGTTTTCAACCGCTCTAAAGATGAGAGTCGGCTATTTGGGTTAACAAGAGTGGTAAAAGGAAAGAAGATAACCCAAATATGTATATGGTATCCACAAGTTCTCTAGCAATGCATAACCATGATAATTACTTGTTCAAATTAGGTTCAAGTTCAAGAGAGTTGGTTTCTATTCAAAGCTTGCTTTAATTAAAACTTGAATTTCAAATGGTGAGGTCCAAGTAGGGTTCAACTTTAACTTTCAAAATTTGCACAAAAAGCATCAAAGAACTACTAACTAGGGCCTTGAACTAATTCATGAGCTTAACACCTTACAAGGAAAAATTCATCATTGTCCCCTATGCAAGAATGCAATCCTATATGAAAGCTAGACTCAATCCTACTTATGTGACAAATGCAAATGCAACTACATGCTATTTGTTTTTTGAAATTTTCGAAAATTTTTCAATTTTTTTGGTTTTTCTATGCCATAGATGAATGCATGAGACTCAAAGATGCATGAAAAAGGAAAATAAGATCACAAAACACAAAATCAAATACACCATACTCCCCCAAACTTAAATTACACAGTATCTTGTGTAATCTAAGCTTGGAGAAGATTTCAATATGCAAAAATAAAAAAATCTAAATGGTATTTACAATGGTTTTGGAGATGTTACCTAGAATTGGACTGAGGAGGAGGAGGATTCCTCCATGGAGTATGAGACGTTGCTGGATTCCGGAGTTGGTGACCGCATTTTTCTCCTCTTCCTTCGGGCGAGTTTCATGAGAAGAGGACCTTGGTGGATCCTCATGAGGAGCAGTCCTCTCTTGCGCATGGAATGAGTGTCTTCTATCTAGCTCCATGGCATTCTCTTCCATGCCTTCCTCATGCTCAGCCGCTTGGTGAGCTCGTGATGAAGAGGCGCCTCCCACCTTGGCCTTTAGTTCCTTCATTTGGCTCTTCATCCCCTTAACCGTCTTCACCAACTTCCGAATGGTCTTATCTTGCCATTTGTTCCACCTTTGGAGGATGTTGATGCGGTGGTGAGCTTCCCTCAAAGCTTGACTAGGGATGGAGGAATCATAGGCCTCAAAGTAGTATCTTTGGCTTCCATAAGTGGGGCTTGGTGGCGCTTCTTCTTGCTCTTCTAGAGGCTCTTCTTCTCTTGCTGCACTAGTGGAGCCTCTTGGTTTTCTTATGCTTTGAAGTGGAGGCTCTCTTGAAGGGTCATAGAGTTCCTCATGGGGAGGACGAAAGTCGATGTGAGACCGTGGTGTGAAGCATGTCAAGTTTGGGCAAGGAAGTTTCACCCTTGCTTCCGTCTTCTCACTATAGGCAAACTTGTAGACGTAGCTTTGTCCAATCTTTCCATTTAGAAACCTTGTCTTGCTAAGGTAATGGATGTCCATCCATTTTATTTTGCTTGAGACCTCCCCAAGATCTGCTCCACAAGCAACTAGGATGGGTGTGACAATCCCTCCAATGCTAAGTTGAGGTGCGAAATCTTTTGTTGTTGTTGCCCACTCTTGGTAGCTCAATAACCTCTTCATAAGAAAGAAATCAAGCCAATTCACGAGCTGTCACCTCTCAAGATTGTCACTTCCCCATCTACTCTTATGCTCCTTAGAAGGTCCTTGAGCCCAAGATCCAAAAACTCAAGCTCATCTTCAAGAACATACCCGCACTCCTTTCTTGCAAAAAATGTGTGGGCAAGCACCTTGTGTGCATATCTAACTGCTGGATGGGTAATGGAAGCACCCTTGCTCATTCCAGGTTTGAATGTGCCAACTCCAATATATCTCCACAAACTTGCAAGCTCACAATTGGGAAAGTCCATGATCTTTCCTCTCTTCCATCCCTCTTCAAACCCAAACACTTCACTAAGCTCCTTGAAGGTCATTCTATAGCTCTTGCGCCCCACTTTAAATCTTATGTAACCATGTCCATCCCTCTCTTCCTCTTCCGTTAGCTCAGCACAAAGGGGATAGTACACCACCTTCAAAGTGGAAAGGAATTGGCAAAGTGGGACTTGGTGGGTTGGGTGAGCCATGTGAAAGAATTGCCTCATCCCCATGTTGGTGAAGAGAGCTAGCACTTCCACAAATATCCCGAGCTCCTTAAGCGTCTCCATGTGCGGGTATCTTGTTCCTTGGTGCTCCAAGGCCATAAGAGCCTTGTAAATCTCATTAACACTAATCAAGTACTAATCAAGCAATTACTACTAATCAAGATTATCAAATTAGCTAAAAACGAAACCTAGGGATGGAATCATTGATTTGGGAAACTAAATGGACAACCTTGCAATAATTTAAGCAACTAATCAAGCTAACTCTATGCCTAGAACACTTAATTAAGATTAAACCATGATGTGTGGCACTAATCCCTTTCTTAATCATCCTAATGAACTAATGATGTTTTAGCATTAGGATAATCAACAAGCATTAATTTCAAGTCTAAATGGCATGGTAAACACTCTAGGCAACTAATGTCTTAGGCTAGAAATGTAAATCTCTTATTAAGTTGGTTCAAGCATTTCATCAAACACTTGGTGGGTGTATGAAATGCTTATGATCCAAAATAGCAAAGATTAGCTATTTGGCATTAGGAATCACTTAATAAGAAGAGAGAATGAAAGAATCTATCCTAGATTGCAAGATTGAACCATTAGAAATCCCTAAATCTAACCCATCCCCAAGTTTCTAAGGAACTACTCACTAATCATACTTAAACCCATCAAATCAAAGATTAGGGAAAGGTTAAACATGATTAGAGAAAGATAAAACAAGAAATCTAAAAGAGATATTGCATTAAACTCAAAGATTCAAGCATAAACAAAGGTTTTTCTCAAAGTGGCTAAAAGTTTAGGCTTAGAACAAAGAGAATAAAAGCTAAGCATAAAAATTAGGTCTAAAGAGTATTTATAGTGAATAGTGATCGGACCGGGTCAACCCGGAACAAACTGGGTATTGACCCGGTTTTCTGGCTCGGATGGTGTTCGCATCGGACTGTTGTCCGATGTACTCTTGTCCGATGCGGACCAGGGCAAAATCAGGCTAAGTTCGAACGCGTGTGCATCGGACTGTTGCTCGATGTGTTCTGTCCGATGGCAACTCCAGTGTGCTCCGCATCGGGCTGTTGGTCGATGTGCGCTTGTCCGATGCAAGCCGTGATGAAGCACCAAAACTCGAGTGGCTTTGCATCGGACTGTTGTCCGATGGCGTCTGTTCGATGCGGCTCACGTCCTGAACTCGAGGAGGTTTACATCGGTTTGTTGTCCGATGGGTCACAAACCGATGTGATGCCAGACAATTCTTCATTCTTGTTCTCCAACTTCTCCATGACTCCAAGTTGTCCACCAATCTCCAAATAGTCTTCCTAGCCTCCAAAGTACCTAAGATAAACTCCAAATGCAACAAAATATGCAAGGACCATGCAAAGAAACCTTAGGACTCTAAATGAATGCAAACTAGAACAAATGAACAAGTTATATGCATGAAATAATGCAAATGCTAACTCAAATGGATGCTTAAAATGTGTAAATATGCTAACTATCACCACCCCTACCAGTGGGTCTTCACCTCCCGTCTCGGGCCCCGTGGGCCCTACCCCTGTCCGACGGTTGGTCCGGCTCCGGGAGGTTCGAAAGTCATGAAATATTGATCATTCAATTACCACGCGATCTTTCCCCGTATTTTGACCTCACTCACACGATATCGAGAATCACTTCCCGATAGGTCACCCATCCTAGTGCTACTCCAGCTCAAGCACGTTTAAATTTGGAGTTCTCCCAGGACCACTGACCGAAAGATAAGTGCACTTTGGTGACATAGATAGTCAAATCAATTCTTTAAAGCCTCTCCACATATACTTTCATATTTCCGAAGCCGGGATGTTATACTATTGTTTCCTAGTATCTCTAAGTATATTCATATATTTTGTCCATTTTGTTATGGGACATACCTTATAAACAGGGACAAATCCTCCCTCTCCAAGCTTATTAGAGGGATCAAAATCTTGAGTTGCACTCCTGAGTTCCGAGTAAATAAAGGTGTAGGGCTTTACGTCCATACTAAGTAGCTCTGCAAGAAAAAAGTTGGTGATTAAAATGAACGAATTTCGAAGATAATAGTCAAGTTTAATTTTTCATCCAAGGCCAAATTTCTTCAGCTCAAGGGCTTGTTTGTCTTCTTAATTACATCTATGCCTTCATCATTGTTGTATCGCCTTCTTCATTTTCGGATGATGAAGATAATTACACCTGCAAAGATACTAAAAACTCCTATGCCAACAATGACACCCACAATAGTACTAGTCATGTTCTTTTCATTTGATGGTGGCCTTATACCCACAGTTGGTGTAAAATCTGAACATCAATGTGTAACATTTAGGCACTAACTAACATAATGAGATAGTGAAAGTCAGGACATAAAAAGAAATTTAATTTTGTGTTACCGGGTGTTGCACGGACGGCCGATATTAATGGCGCATTTGGCGCAGCGTAAAAACACGATAATCAGCTCAATCGAAAGATCTAGTGATTCTTTCGAGACCTGCTTCGCTCGATCAAGAGAACTCGAAACGAATTCGATCTTGAGACCGGTTTTCTTGTAATGATGACGTTAATCAAATCAGAGCAAGGAAGGAGAGAAACTCTCGTTTATTAATAACCAAAACTGCCCTATAATGAAGCCAATAGTTTGGCTTATATAGAGCTACTTAGAATCCTTATCACAGACGATAAGGACAATTAACAATTCTAAAATAGGAAAATAGTAAGTTAATCTAAACTTTAACATAACTTAAGAAAAGGAAAACTTTAAAACCAAAACCTAAAGCTCTTAAGACTTTGACAATTTGAAAGATTGTCAAATTGGCGCCAGAGATGCTGCTGCATCAGGTCCCCTCAGGTGAGAACGATTCGACCGCGAATCAGGATCTGGATCATCCGCGAGAAAGGCAGTGAGATAGCGGACGTTGAATACATCAGAAGTACTAATATTCGCGGGTAGGCGGAGCCGATAAGCATTGTCATTGATGCAGTCCAAGACCTCCAAGGGACCAATCTTCTTTGCCTTTAACTTATTGTAGGCGTGCGACGGTATGCGATCGTTGGTGAGGTAAGCCCATACGAAGTCCCCTACATTAAAAGCAACACGTCGTCGACGAGCATCATCGGCTTTTTTGTATTTAGAGGTCGACACTTCCAAGTTAACGACAGTCTTCAAATGGACTTGGGCAAGTTGATCAAAAAAGTCGTAGCATCTCCATGTATGCGTGTACGATCAGGGAGGTTAGACAAGTCCACTGGAATTCGGGGAACAATACCATAAATCAATTGAAAAGGACTAAAGCCAGAGCTTTGATTAACTGCGTGATTATTGTGAAATTCTGCTTGGGGTAACTTTGCATCCCACGTTTTGATTGAGTCACCAACTAAACAACGTAAGAGGTTACCCAACGAACGGTTTACGACTTCAGCTTGACCATCCGTTTGGGGATGATAAGCTGAGCTCATATGCAAGCTAGTGTCAAGGAGCTTCCACAGAGAACGCTAAAAGTGACCCAAAAAACGAGAATCACGATCATATACTATCGATGAAGGCAATCCGTGAAGGCGATAGACTTCCCGAAAGAACAGAACTAAGACCTGTAATGCATCTGTCGTTTTCTTACAAGGAATAAAATGTATCATCTTGGAGAAACGATCAACAACCACAAATATAGAATCAAAACCCCGTTGAGTACGCGGCAAGCCTAAGACAAAGTCCATGCTAATGTCAGTCCATGGTTGAGTGGGGACTGGTAAAGGCATGTAAAGTCCTGCATTAGTGGCACGCCCTTTCGAAGTCTGACAGACAACACAACGTTCAACAAAGCGCTCCACATCACGTCGCAATGATGGCCAGAAATAGGAAGTAGAAACCAAATGCAACGTGCGATCACGTCCCACATGGCCTTCGCGATGCAACTCAGAGATTAACTGCAGCCTGAGATTACATTCCAGAACACAAAGGCGAGTACCCCGAAAGAGAAATCCGTCATGGATAGAATAATCAGGCGAGGAATGAGAAGAGGCAGCTGCAAAAATTGATCCAAAGAACGGGTCACTAGAGTAGAGATCCACAAAAGACCCAAATCCAGGAACCGAAGTTTGAAGAACCGCGAGCAACGAATGTCGACGGCTCAATGCGTCAGCGACACGATTCGAAGCTCCCGAAGTATGCTTGATGACGAATGTGAACGGCTGAAGATATGCGATCCATGAAGCATGGCGAGAGGAGACCTTCTGTTGACTCCCTAATTGCTTAAGAGCATCGTGGTCGGTATAGAGAACAAATTCTTTATGAAACAAATAGTTATGCCAGTGTTTGACAGCTTGGACAATGGCGTAGAACTCCACATCATATGTGCTATAACGAGCACGAGAACCAGCTATTTTTTTTCGCTGAAATACGCGATGGGACGAGTCTTTTGACGCAAGACGGCGCCAATACCTGCCTTAGAAGCATCACAATGGAGTTCGAACACAGAGAGTAAAATCAGGTAAGGCCAAGATCGGTGCGGAACACAGCTTGCTCTTGATCAAGGCAAAAGCGGATTCTGCCTCAGGCGTCCAAGTAAAATGACCATCACGGTTGAGGCTACTGAACTGAGGGACAAATCGTCTGTAGAAGAAAGCTAGTCCATGGAAACTGAGCGTCTCGGTGATTGTCATAGGTGACGGCCAAGACTGGATTGCTGGAACTTTCGCCGGATCAACCGCTAATCCATTCTCCGAAACAATGTAACCAAGGAAGTGAACCGCAGGAGAACCAAAGTCACACTTCTTCAATGTTGCGTAAAATTTACCGCGGCGAAGGACCAAAAGAACTTCACGCAAGTGGCTGATGTGGTCACACAGAACGAACTAAAAATCAAGATGTCGTCAAAGTAGACAACTACAAACTTGCCGATGAAGGGACAGAGTGCCTGATTCATGATTCGCATAAAGGTGCTGGGTGCATTAGACAGCCCGAAAGGCATAACAAGCCACTCAAAAAGCCCTTCACGAGTCTTGAAAACAGTTTTCCATTCATCCCCAGGGTGAATGTGAATCTGATGATACCCACTTTTCAAGTCGAGTTTGGAGAAAATTGTAGCAGAGCCAATCTGATTAAGCAAATCATCCAAACGAGGAATATGGAAGCGATAACGAACCGTGATTTTATTGATAACACGGCTATCCACGCACATACGCCATGATACATCCTTTTTGGGGACGAGTAAGGCTGGAACCGCGCAAGGACTCAGACTCTCGCGCAAGAATCCTTTAACAACCAATGCTTCGACCTCGCATCGCAACTATTCACGTTCACTAGGGCTCATACGGTAGTGTGCTCAATTAGGTAGCGCAGCATCAGGGACCAAGTCTATACGATGCTGAATATCGCGGAGCGGAGGAAGATCGTCCGGAAACACATCTGCAAACTCTTGAAGTGTTTCCAAAAATGCTGGCGGAACCGCCGGGAAACGAACATCGGGAACTGGTTTAGCTACTAAGATAAAGACAATCCTTGCATCTCGCATTGCAGAAACAAACGGAGCTTTCTGCAGGAACAAGATCGGATTTGCAGGAGCGGGAGACGACAATGGGGCAGAAGGAGCTAATGTGAACTTGCGATTGTTGAAACAAAAGATGTAAGTGTTAAGAAATCCATCATGGAGCACTCGTCTGTCGGATTCCCAAGGCCTTCCGAGAAGTAAGTGACACACATCCATTGGAACAATATCGCAGTAAACTTCAACTTTATAAGTGCCTCCAACGGAGAAAGATACCAAGGCGCGCCGAGTAACGGCTACATCGGTTCCTTGTTGCAACCAAGAAAGTTTGTAAGGAAAAGGATGCAGCTCATCAGTAATGGAAAGCTTGGAAACAGCATCAGCAGCAATGACATTTTCGCAGCTTCCAGAATCGATGATAAACTTGCATACTCTGCCATTAATCGTACAACGAGATTGAAACAGCGTGTTTCGCTGAGGGTTTGTGATGGCAGCACGGGGAGCCAAACAAGCGCGTCGGAGTACCAAGAGATGACCTGATTCTGGATGTAGCAATTCTTCCTCGACGAGATCATCATCATCATAATATGGGGCCGTGTCTGGGTCAATTTCTTCGAGCAACAAACCACGACGATTTCGTGTTGGGCAAGCGGACTAACGATGACCGACTTCTCCACATGAAAAGCAACGAAGACCTCCAGTACGGGGAGCTGGTAAGGTATCTACTGCAGTAAGTGTGCGCTCGGTTTTAGGGGCAGTGACAGGTTGAGTAGACGAAGACACCGGAGCGGAGCGACTCGGATGACTCCACGACGAAACACCACCACGAAGTTGAGCTTCCACTGTTAGCGCCTGCTGGTGAGCTTCAGAGATCGACACCGGTCGAAACAGATTGAGGGTGTGCTGGATCTGTTGGCGAAGTCCTCCCACGAAGCGTGTTACAATGTGTAGCTCGGAATCGTTAGTCTCCACACGATTCATAATCAGAAAAAATTCTGAAGCATACTCGTGTACCGTACGACTTCCTTGTCGTAAGTTTTTAAACCTTTGGAACATGAGTTGCTCATAATTATAGGGTAAAATTTTTTTACGCATCTCACTCTTCAATTTCGTCCATGTTGTGATTTTTGACTTGCCAAGACGTGCACGAGAGGTCTTGGATTGAGTCCACCACGCGGCAGCTCGTTCACGGAATCGAATTGCAATTAGCGGGACACAACGATCAAGCGGCACTCGCATGAATTCGAGAATCTCATCGACGGTAACAAACCAATCGAGAAGTTCCTCAGCGACGGTACTTCCGCGAAACTCAGGGATTTCTAGGCGGAAACTTGACTCCCAACGATTATCAACTACCTCGTCTTCTTCGTCGGAATCTTCTTCTGCTCCACGGCGGTCGCGAATACTAGGACGTCCTCCGAACGGATTGTCCTCTTCATCGTCCTCGGAAATGTCGTCATTAGGGCGCGGGGGAACTGGTTGAACCTGCTGCGGATTCATCTGACGAAAGGCAGCGGTCAAATTCTGCACTTGGGCGTGGAGATCAACGATAGCTCGTTGCGTAATCTCAGCTTCAGTAGGCGGAACAATTTTTTTTGGTCTCGCCATCGAAACTAGGAGCATAGCAAACCTCTGATACCAACCTGGCGCAGCGTAAAAACATGATAATCAGCTCAATCGAAAGATCTAGTGATTCTTTCGAGACCTGCTTCGCTCGATCAAGAGAACTCGGAACGAATTTGATCTCGAGACCGGTTTTCTTGTAATGATGACGTTAATCAAATCAGAACAAGGAAGGAGAGAAACTCCCGTTTATAAAATAACCAAAACTGCCCGTTAATGAAGCCAATAATTTGGCTTATATAGAGCTACTTAGAATCCTTATCACAAACGATAAAGGACAATTAACAATTCTAAAATAGGGAAATAGTAAGTTTATCTAAACTTTAACATAACTTAAGAAAAGAAAAAATTTAAAAACAAAATCAAAAGCTCTTAGGACTTTGACAATTTAAAAGATTGTCAAATTGGCGCCAGAGATGCTACTGCATCACCATAAGTCCCTCGTGTAGGAATACAACATGTACTTTTCCAGCCCAAAAAGATGAATTTCAATGTAATTTTCTGATACATTTGCATTATATTCTATATGAACTGCTTGAACAGTATAGTCACCAGTTTTTTTGCGTACATCAAAGTCTTTTTCAACAAGTCTTCCCTGGAAACATGGAGCGAAAAGTTCTTTGAAGAAGATAATTACACCAAAAAGTTAACTTGTAAAGCGGAAAGTTCGATCAAGTAGTGGCATACCTGAACATAAATGTCAAAACCTCGTCTTCCTAAACCTCTCCAAGTGTTAGAACTAGAGCCTAGAATTTGTATTTCAGCAAATGAAGTGTTACATTATAGCGTCCATTTTCTATGTATATATTTATGCTACTTTCGGTAGAGTCCTACACTACTGGCTGCCCATCTCTGATCAGCACTCTCAAAGAATGAAGCTGGTCCAAGATTCCCGTTCTCCCTCTCGAATAGCACTCCGCTATCAGACTTTATCTCTGGACCTCCGCAGTAGATCGAAAAGTCAGAATCTAGAAACCAGTAAATAGAGAAAATATTGAACTTTATTCCGCTGTGCCATTGGTGCATTTTGTGTTTTCCCCAACAGAGTGGTATCAGAGCTTCTGGTTTTGAGAGCTTTGGGTTACTGATAGAATTTGTATTTCACCAAACTGAAGTGTTACAGTATAGCGTCCATTTTCTAGCCCCAACCCATAGTACCTCAAAGAAGATGCGGAAATTCTTGCTGACCGGAAAAGCTCCGAGTCAAAAGTGTTGATAAACTGTGCTTGTGAAGTAGCTATGTATATATTTCTGCTATTTTCATTAACGAGTCCTACACTACTGGCCGCCCATCTCTGATCAGCACTCACGAAGAATGAAGCTGGTCCAAGATTCCTGTTCTCCCTCTCGAATAGCACTCCGCTATCAGACTTTATCTCTGGACCTCCGCAGTTGATCGAAAAGTCAGAATCTAGAAACAAATAAGTAGAGAAGATCTTGAGCATATATATGCTAACCTTCCATGCGTTGTCCATCCAAATAACATGCCATATGCCGAAAAATCGCTAATAGTCCACATAAGTACCGACCGCATGAGAAAGTTCTGCTGACAAGAAACATCAAACGCCTCAACACCATGCTCCCATAAAATTTGCAGCTCATAAATCAATGGTTGGAGAAACACATCAAATGATCTCTTTGGATGCTCTGGTCCAGGAACGAGAATGCTAAGGAACAAGAACTCTCGTCTCATGCACAAAGTTGGCGGTAAATTATAAGGTGTAACAATTACAGGCCACAATGAATATTCCCTCCCATTCTTTCCAAAAGGATTGAATCCATCAATACATAATCCAAGGTATACGTTCCTTGCCTCATACTGAGAGGGCTCAGGTTTTACCCTAATAAAACTACTGCAAGTGCAGAGCAAATGCAATCGTAGTATAAGGGGTATCGAAATCCCAAGGGAAGTAGATGCTACTCTAAGGTTTCTAAATTCAGATTATGCTAGGTAAAAAGAATATTAAATTAAAAGACAGAAAGCAATTTAAAAGACTTTGTAAATTCAGGAGACAAAACGCTAGGTTCAGGGAAATTCTCAAGTGATCTAAATTTCAGGTCTAGAGAGAATGTTAAGAATTATGAAGAACTGTTCTTGAACTCGAAACACAATTATAAAATCAACCAACTCTCGCTGCGAAGATTATCTATGTCTAAACCCTAGAATTCCAAATCTCTTTGCAAATCCTATCAATTCAAACAAGCATTAAAGTTCAGGTTCGATTGTTCACAAAATCCCTAAACCAAATCTCTTTGCGAATAGGTATTTTGATCATCTAACATTAGTTCAGGCAATCAATAATACTCTCGCATCTATTAATTAACCTAAGATCAGATTCTAGGTCATGAAGCTAGAATAAGCATTAAACACAAATCCAGATGAAGAACTCTAATGATTTTATCCTAACAATTTAATTCGACCTAACAATTCATCAATCACCTTTGAAAAACCCTAAACCTAACAAGCAAACTACTCAGACATGATTAATGAAACAGAAATCATTATTTGAATAGAAAGCATAAAAGAAATCAATAGAAGAAAATAAAGGAGTTCCAAATCTGCTCTAAAGGAGTCAAATTCTTCTCTTCAAAAACCTAAACTTCTATGATTCTTAAAGTATGAGATTATGCCTAAACAATGGCTGAAAAACTATATTTATAGGCCTAGGTTCGCATCTTCAATTCCTTGGAAGATTAGGAAAAGTCTTGGAGATTTCCTTTTCTTCAAAAACTGGAAACTTCTTGCTTCTGGAAATTGGAAATCCTTGTGTCGATCGACACTCATCGTGTTTCTTCAATCCAACTTCATTTCACTAAGCTCCAAAATGTATCCAAATCTCCAATTTATCTCCAATTATACCTGAACCTGTAAAGACTCTATATAGACTCGAAAATAGCCAAAAGACTCTATAAAAATACTTATATCATGGTCTAAAAATGGGTAAAAACCATGATATATCAACTCCCCCAGACTTAGCTTTTGGTTGCCCTCAAGCAAAACATAAACTTAGAATGAAGTAGAAGATTGAAAACAGAAACTTCCAGCTATCCTTTAGAACGTCACATTGATTAACACTCTTGAATCCACATGCTATAGAGCCAACCTTAGGAAAGTTCAGTGTACTTACCACAAGCTTAACAATCTCCCAGTTTGAATCCAGATTCATTCCTTGGTAAAATTTCGAATTCAAACAGTGGTATTGCCACAGAACTTTACAGATTCTTTGCCCTTCTTTAGTGCCTGAACAAGACATTCTTCATACAGCTCTCCTATTTTCTCTTCCCTTAGTCAACTGCTGCCCATTTTCAGGGTGTTCTAAGATCTTTTCGTTGACTCTTCTTATTCTTTTGAGATCTCGGGAAATAGTGCTACTCTTTACTTGTGTTCCTTGTGAGGAGACGTGTTCAAGAACATCACTATTATTGTTCCTTGTGAGGAGACATGCTCATGACAAAGGCGCTATTCCCAGACTTAAACTCTTTTTTTTTCTTTTCTTTTTCTTTTCTCAAGGGAAGATCAAGGAGAGACTGCAATGGTCTATCTGTTCATACTGAAAGAGGAATCAAGTTCTGCGCATACCTAGTTCTTATAAGGGGACCTGAACTTGCCATGTTAGATTGATCCACTTGCAGCTTTCTACTTAGTATGACCTGCAGTCAACTACTATAACAATGGTTCTTCAAATGTCAATCTTATGTGGTTAGTTCTTCTGAAAACTAAAAATTTCACTGATTTTAAATCAATAAAACAAAGTTTTTGACTGACTCAAATGACTCTCAAAACAAAACACAAATTCAGTAATCACCTCCCCCAGACTTAAACAACACTGTCCCCAGTGTTATCAAGCCCGAAGTTGGCTAAAAGAAAGATTAGAAACAACTTAAAAGACCAGATAGAAGACTTACCTTCGTCTGCCCGTGGTGTCGATCGACACTTGGTGGTGTCGATCGACACTGGTCTGAGTCGAGTCCAATGGCGCCTTTTTCAACTGACTGAAACTAGGACTTAGTAAAACCAAAACGAAATAAAAAGAAAAACGTACCTAACAGTGGGTTGCCTCCCACTCAGCGCTCGTTTTCAGTCATTAGCTTGACTGTGTCGGGGTTCAGACGTCTCGTGGATCAGAGGGTGGCATCGAATGCTTCCCAGACAAATGTCTTCTCATCCATGGTGGTGTATAAGCAGTAGGTGCATCAAAGCGACCAAGGAAATGAGGAACAGCAGCAGGGTGGGACACTTCGTTTTCCTGCAGAATCTTCAAAAGAAACACCAAGCCTTCTACGAAAATCTCGTGGTTTGCCTAAGTGTGATACACCTTTTGAACCTTTGATATTCTTATTGACAATATCAGGGGGTTTGGAATTGATTCCAGGAAATGCATACCTTTGATTTCTGCGAGTTTTATGGTCTATAGGATGTGGAGGCATCTGTTTGACCAAAGATGATGGATTTGCAGCATTGGAAACAACTTTTGGTATGATCCGCGTAGGGTGTCGATCGACACTAGTGTTACGAGCATTAACCATGTGTTTTTTTTAATGATAATAATACCAACGTAAATGATTCCCGATAAGTAGAGTTGAAGTATTGACCCAGAGTACTCTTTCTCAAGACCACTAGGTCATTATGGGAAAGAACGGTTATGAATATATCTTTTTTTTTTTTTGTTTTGGTAACTCAGGGAATCTCAGACCTATGAAAGGGCCTAGACTAATCTCTTTGTTACACTTACATATTCCTTTTCCCCCATTGCAGGGGAAGTTCTTCTGCAGACAATGAAGTCCTAATAAAACCCTTTCAACAAACAGAAAAGAAATTTAAGAAATGATCGAATGGTAAGCCGTTTAATTACATCGTTTTGCAGGAAAAAAAATATAGAAAAGAGAAACATATTTATTAAAACCACCTGTTGTCAAGACCTTCAAAGGTGAAGTTGTTACCAAGAAGGTTGCTGCACAAATGACATCATTTTTTTGTTTACTATTACCTAACATATGATCATAATAAATATTTCCTACAAAGAGGAAGTTTTTTTTTTTGCTGGATATCAAGAATCTTAATGATTAATAATTTAATATACACATGATCATGTTTAGTGTTCTGTTTACTTACACGTTCAAGTTTGATAAGCTCCACGAAGGAAGACTTCCAGACAAATTATTGTACGACACATCTCTGTAAGCATAAAAGAACAATAATTAGCATCTACATTATATGTTATATATTCCAAAACAGTTTCTGACTGTATAAACTTAAGCTTATTGATAACTAGCTTTTTAGCAGGTTAAACAAATTCTAAAGCATAGTCAAGTCATTGTAGTACTTCAGGTTATCAATCCAAACTAGGGTGTGAAAGGTATTAAGAATACAAGAGCTCAAAGTAAAGCTAAGTGAAATCCGGATTATTTGAGGAGAAATTCTCTAAAAACTACTTGCAACTATAAAACAAAGATGAAAACTATTTTAAAATCCCTACTGAAGGGTTATACAACTAATATACCACTTTTAAACAACTATACAATCGATTCAACAGTTTTACAAAATCAAAATATAAAACCGGATTTATTAATAGATTTGATGGTGAGTAGCTAGATTAAACAAAAATTACTAAAAATAAAACAACTAACGAAATCAAACCAGACAGTAAAGAAAGACCCTAAGCAATTTGTAAAATACTAAAAATATTAAAAACACAATTTTACAAATTTATAAAAACCATAAAGCCAAATTAAACTTATCTAGGAGAGTTTTAGAGAAAATAATTAAACACAAAGCTAAAGGAAATTGGTTTTAAGTTCAAATATTAAAAACAGATTCAAGGTTGGGATTCATTCTTAGGGAGGTTGAAAATTCAAACTTGGGGTTTTGAAAACATATTTTTACACACTAAGGTGCTATCTCTAAGCCTTAAGAAGCTATATTAGATTTACCCATGGTATGTGGTGTAAATCCTTTCTTCACCCCTTCCTCCTAACCCATGATGTTTGGTGGAAAGATAGGGTGAAGAACATTAAGCTCTGATCTTAAATAATGGCCTTACTAACCCCCCTCACATCCATGGTGTATAGGAAGGGAAAGATTAGTATCTTGGATTTGGTTTTAGGGGATTTCCTAAGTCTTTTTGAGATAAGGAAATCCCTTGAATCAAAGAGATCTTTCTCAAGAGTCTCTAGGCTTTAAGCCATCCAAATCCAAGAAGAGAAATAGATGAAGAACAAGAAAATACCCAAAATCTAATTTTCAACCCCCTTAATCATCCCAACCCCAAACCTTAGTGGATTACTCACAAGACATGTTCAACCCTCTCTTAAACATAAGTTTAGAGCTGATGAACATAATCGATGAAACTTAAAAGAGAGACTTGATACTAGAAAATACTATGAAAAATAAAGAGACAAA
>JAHZTW010000001.1:381811327-381912677 GCA_020283515.1 Alliaria petiolata
TACTTAGGGATCGAATCCACAGGGAAGGGATAGTCACACAGCAAACTTCTAATTTCGAATTAAGCTAAGAAGAAATATGGAATTAAAAACAGAAAGCAATTAAAGACTTAGTAAATTCAGGAGAAGAAACGCTAGGTTCAGGGAAATTCTCAGGTGATCTAAATTGCAGGTCTAGACAGAATGTTAGGATATTATTAAGCACTGTTCTTGAACTCGAAACACGATTATAAAATCAACCAACTCTCGCTGCGAAGATTATCTATGTCTAAACCCTAGAATTCCACATCTCTTTGCAAATCCTATCAATTTAAACAAGCATTAAAGTTCAGGTTCGATTGTTCACAAAATCCCTAAACCAAATCTCTTTGCGAATAGGTATTTTTCTCATCTAACATTAGTTCAGGCAATTAATAATACTCTCGCATCTATTAATCAACCTAAGATCAGATTCTAGGTCATGAAGCTAGAATATGCATTAAACACAAATCCAGATGAAGAACTCTAATGATTTTATCCTAACAATTAAATTCAACCTAACAATTCATCAATCACCTTTGAAAAACCCTAAACATAACTAGCAAACTACTCAGACATGATCAATGAAACAGAAATCATTAATTGAATAGAAAGCATAAAAGAAATCAATAGATGAAATAAATGAGTTCCAAATCTGCTCTGAAGGAGATAAATTCTTCTCTCCCAAAAACTCTCTACAAATCTCTCTCTAAAATAATTTGTGTGTTATATGCCTAAACAATGGCTGAAAAACTCTATTTATAGGCCTAGATTCGCATCTTCAATTCCTTGGAAGATTAGGAAAAGTCTTGGAGATTTCTTTTTTTTCAAAATATGGAAACTTCTCGAATCTGAAAATTGGAAAACCTGGTGTCGATCGACACCAATGGTCTGTGTCGATCGACACCCATCGTGCAACTTCAATCTGACTTAAACACTTCGTGACATTATTCCATTAAGCTCCAAAATGTATCCAAATCTCCAATTTAGCTCCAATTGTACTTGAACCTGCAAAGACTCTATATAGACTCGAAAATAGTACTAAGACTCAATAAAAACACTTATATCATGGTTCAAAAATGGGTAAAAACCATGATATATTAGTTATCGAGGTTGCGATCTCAATCGTTCCTTTCACGAGGGTGATGGGGTCTAAATAGTCGTCCAGAATTGGAGAATTTCTTTGGGGACTTGTATAGCTTTGAATTTGTAGGATCCTAAGCTGCAAGTGCACAACGTGCGTTGTAGTACTTAGGGTATCGATCCACAGGGAGGAGGTCAACTGCAAAACAGAGAATCAGGGCAACCAAAGACGCAGGGAACTGGGGGTTTTGGGGATTGTGTCACGGTTTTTGCAGAAGAGAAAGAAAGTAGGATCACGTCTTATATAGAAGAGGTTGTCAATTTCTTCTATAGCCAACAGGAAAAGGAAAATCAACTTAAGTGCTTGTAAAAAGGAAATCAGGTGAGTAGTGCAAAAAAAGAAAATATTGAAGTGCGTAAATCTCGAGTTGTAAAGCAGATGGGGGAAACACGTTGGGAATCTTCTCGGGAAATCTATGGGGTTCTAACTAGAAATCAAACTCACAAAAGTTAAGCAAACGAGATTAGGCGATTTTCCCTAAACTGATTCACTGGTTTTAACGACGTAACTCTGACAAAGCAAGATCGATCTATGAATGCAAATTTCGCAGGTATACTATCGTATCCTACGTCCTAAACAAACACACAATATGATCGGGACGATAAACATTCACGACACCTTCCTAAGTACGCATAAGCGTCCCAGAAATGATGAGCTACACCCTACTAGGTTCAGATTCGAGATTCAGCACGACTGTGGCTCTCAAAATCCTATGATCAGACTTTAGTTCATGACGCTAGACTCATGCAATAAGAACAAGTTTTGTAAGAAAGAAAACCCTAATAGATCCCCTTAAAGAACACCCAACGAAAGTAAACTACTCAGACATGAAAGAAGGAGTAGAAATCGTGATTGATAAATGCATAACTTGTATAATTGATAAGAAACAAAAAGTGTTCAAGAAGAAATCAATCTACCTCGAAAAACAAAGGCAAACCGCGAATAAGAGATTTGCGGCCACCGAAAGAGTAAAAGAGTTTGTGAGATCTGTCCTCTCTAAAAAAAACACTAAACAACGTGTATATATAGGTCTTCAAGTCCCCTTGGTCGTGGATTAGGTTTTGGCTTGCTTAAGACGGCTGCAGGATTAAGTTGAGCTTCAAATAGGCTCAGGAATCGCCAAGTGGTGTGGCCGCGCGAGCAACTGGCCGTGGCGCGGCCATTGGTCTTCTGGTCAGGCCGTGGCGCGGCCAGCTTGGCCTTCCGAGTGCTTGACGGACCTTCTTGCTTCTTCCATAACTTGAGATCCAACCGTGGGATTGTTCTCAAACCACTTCGAGGTGAAATACAGTTAATAAGGCTACCTTGTCTCCAAATATGAGATTGATCTTGTGGTGGGAAGGCCTTCGTTTGATGTTGAACGTTTGTCCTCGAGCACTGTTTCCGAAAATATCCATTTTGCTCCAAAATATGCGTCATTTGCTAAGTTTACCTAAAAAGAGTCTTGAACAACCAAATACTCAAAGTCTAGTGTTTATGCATTAAAACATTAGTGAAATTCTTATTAAAGCACTCACTTATGATAGCAAAAACGGGTAAAATATGCATGTTATCAACTCCCCCAGACTTAAACCTTTGTTTGTTCTCAAACAAAACAGAAATCTAAGTAAGGAAAAGAAGTTTGAAAACGTGGAAACTCACCAATACTTGGGAACTCATCAAGTTTAGCAATCAATCTGTTTGAGCCACGTAACTCGGAATCTAGCTTCAAAGCGTTTGGGTCTAGTTACCTTGAGTTTTCCAACCTTCTCGGATACGCTTCATGGTCCCTTTGAGTATTTCGAGCTCTCTCTTGTTGACCCCTTTATTCATTTAGGCGTGCGGTCTCTATCGAGGGAGTATCAGTCGACGAGACATTATACTGTTCTCTTCCAAACATCTAGACAAAGATATTTCAGACACAACTCTTCAGACATTATACTGTTCTCTTCCAAACATCTAGGGTATCATTTTATTTTTCTGTCAACCTTCTTTTTCTAAATTTTTTGTTTCTTTTCTTTTCTTCTTAGCTTGAGAACGATCACTTCGTCGAAGCTTTCATGATGTCTGCGAACCGTCATTGTCCTTTGAGGAACTCGGGTTGCCATCCTCAAACTAAGGCTTTTCTTTCTATTTTTTTCTTTTCTATAACAAGGGAAGATCAAGGAGAGGTCGCAGTTCATCTACTTAGTCATGCTAGAGTTTAAAAGAGGAGCAAGGTTCGAAGTACCTCAAGCCCCTTGATGAGAAATTTTGATTCATTAGGTGTGGAGTCAACGCAAGATTCTTCAAGTACTCTAGAGATTAGAACTTTTTCCGTTGGAATGATCCACTCGCAGTGTTCAACTTAGTAAATCTTGCTTCTAAACCCGTGAGAATGGTCATTAAGGTTCCTTGTTCGAAGCGATTTGTACCTAGCAAAGTTCATAGTTTCCGACTAAAAGAAAAAAGTTTTGACTCTATAAAATGACTCGATAAATGATGCAAGTTTGCTTAAGACTCATCAAATCAAAGCATAGTTAGTAATATAAGAACCCCCCCCCCCCAGACTTAAAATCAAATTGTTCCCAGTTTGTTTAAATCGAGTTGAGGTGAAAAAGATATGTAAATTCAAGTACAAGCTTGTGAAGACTTACTTGAAAGTGGTGATGGGTTTGGTGTGGGTGGATGGGCGTGTGGTATGATTAAGCTAAGGATTTATTCATTCTCCTTATGTCCCTGCTTAGAATCGCTTTAATTGAACAAAAGAAGTCGAAAACTTAGCTCGAAAGGAAATGTGATGCGCGGTTAAGCTTCCTTGCTTCGTTTGGTGGTGGTGGGCGTGTGGTGGTGATGGGATGATGGTGGTGATAGGGGTTGGTGGTGATGATTGGTTCGCCTTTGTTGAGTAGAACCAGTACTTTGGTTGTTCAGTACTTGTCTTTGTTCCTTGACCTTTGTAAAACAACTTTAATGAGAGATGGAAAATCTTCCGTCCTTGCATCTTGAAGATTGCATCACCTCAGAAACTTGAAGTTTGGGTCGATGCTGGCCTATCCGGTGATGTGTTCGGGATCTCGGAAGACAGCTGTTGCTAGCTCGAACTTCAATGCCATATGAAATCCTTACTTGGCTTCGGTGAAGGTCTCGTCGCGGAAGAGAGAAACTAGTCTTCGGGAACTTTTCTCTTCGCGGTTGGGTGAAGGAAGTTGCATCTTCTTCCTTCTGGAGCTTGGACAACGGTTCTCATCCTCCAGAACCGTTGCATTCTTCTTCGTCTTCGTGGATACATGTCCGTTGATCGTGCTGGAAGAAGTTGAATGAGATGGATCATTGACTTAAATTTGACTTGGATGGAGTCTTGTCTTGTCTCACCGTCTTTGGTGCAACAAAAACTTGCCGCGGTTGTGTAAGTGAGCTTTGTGGTCTTTAGGACGTGTTCAGGCCCATGAATCAACAAGGAAACTTGAAAGGCTTGACACAGGTTGAAGGAGATCCGGTTTGGTGAAGTTCGTGATGGAAAATGTTGCCGAGGAAGGCCGGCCGCGCGACTACCCGTCGCGACCATGGCCAAGCGTCTCGCCTCCGCGCCATCGTGGCTCATGGCGTGGCCAGGCTCCTTCTGGCCGGCCCACATGCAGTTCGTCGCCCGATGAGTGTTCTTCGAAACTCCTTCTTCATATTTTTTGTTTTTTCTGTTTTTCTGATTTTTTTTTGGTGCTTTCTTGGTTTTCTGATTTTTTTTTTCTTTTGGGGTTTATGTAAATGCTGTAAACTAAGAAGAAATCAAAATTAAAGATTAGTATGGTTAGAGAGATGAGAAAGAGAGTACCTAAAATGGGTTGTCTCCCATTGAGTCGTTCTTTTTTAGAGTCTTTTAGCTAGACTTTGGTAGTTTGGGAGCTTAGTTGGAGGTCGAGCTTGACCTTAGGCAAGGTCTCTTTGCCTTCTGTGCGGCCTCTTCTGTTGAGGGCTTCTCGAGTCTCTCCATGATTGCATCTTCATCCCTTTCAAGAAGATGTTTTTCGCTTCGGGTCTTCTCCAAATTTCGAGCTTCTTTCCCAGCTCTTGCAAATTCGTAGAGAGGAAGTATCTCTTGCGTAGTCTCATCAATTTCAAGGAAGTAATACCGATCAAATGCTCTTTCCATGTCGTAGTGAAAGTAGTTTTTGGAGGAAGGTTTTCCACTACCTTGTCGACTTCTGCAAGGTCTTCTCTGCTGATCAGGTTGCGAATCCTCCCGGCCTTCTTGTATCTATGAACGTCCATGATCCTAGTTGTGGTGGCATTGAATCTCGCCTGCATGAAGTGGCACTTCATGATGCCCACGTCCTCACGGCTGTCCTTGAAGTACTCTTTCAAGTCTTCACTTTTCCATGCCTTGTCGAAGCCAACGTATATCGTGATCTTCCTTGCCTTTTTATGGAACTCGACGAATCGTAATTCTTTCTGGATCCTCTTGTTATTTGATCGGCAGGTCAAGGTTGGATATCGTGATAGCTTCAGAGGTGCTCTTTCATAGCTTGGAGATGAGGATGTTTGGCGCGGTAGATGGTTCGAGAAGGTGAATTCGCCACGAGCATGCTTTGCCCTGAGAATGGCATCTCCCTTTCCTCCCAAGCTGGTGATGGTGTTGCAGGGTGCAGTGATGATTTGCTCGAGTTTCACGCGCGACCGGCGGCCTGTTGCCACGTCTTCCTCGTTTGAAGAATCAGATGTCTCTTCGCGTTCTTTCGTGGGAAAATTCACGAATCTCTTGAAAGAATGTAGCATGTCGACGAGCTCTTGTAGGTCTCTGGCGAGTCTTTCGAACTTGTCGCCGCTTCTTTCTAGCTCCAAGGCAATGCCATCGATTGCCCTGCTGTTGCTACTGGCTTGGCTCTTGATCGCGAGGTGGCCTTCTCTTGCCTCCTCTATGTATCTCCCGAGATGATCTTTGACTTCATCAACGACCTCCTTAGTCTCTTCGAGCTCGCAGCCGTACCCTCGGATTCTTCGTTTGATATGGGTCAGGTTGTAGTCATGGCATCCTAACCCTTCTTCCATCTTCAGCAGCTTGTTTCGGTCTCTTGAAGCTTGGGTCTCAAGTCTCTTGACCTGATCTGCGATGTCTTGCACCTTGCGAGATATTTTGTCTTGCATTGAATCGATCCGGGAATGGGAAGACTTCTCGGATTCAGCTCTGCGATCCATGATGATTTTCATCAGCTCCGTGAGCTGGTTCAATCGCTGATGCAGGAAAAAAGGCGGGACCTTCTGGTTATGGTGAGGAAGAACAGAGGTTTGGCGATGAGAACTTTCGTCCTTATCTCGCGCTAGGGGTGCGGGTTCTTCCTCAGGCGTGAAGTGCTCAAGGGGTGGTGGCGTCGGAAGTGGTCTCCAAGAATGGTGCAGAGACTCTGCAGGTGGGCGTGTGTTTGGAGGGATACAAGGGTCGATCCTTGCGTGCTCCATTTCTTTGGGGCCTCGTCTAGCTTTGAATTTGTAGGACCCTAAGCTACAAGTGCACATCGTGCATTGTAGTACTTAGAGTATCGATCCTCATGGAGGAGGTCAACTGCAAAACTGAGAATCAGAACAACCAAAGACGCAGGGAACTGGGGGTTTTAGGGATTGTGTCACGGTTTTTGCAGAAGAAAAAGAAAGCAATATCACGTCTTATATAGAAGAGGTTGTCAATCTCTTCTATAGCCAACGGGAAAAGGAAAATCAACTTAAGTGGTTGTAAAAAGGAAATCAGGTGAGCAGTGCAGAAAAAGTAAATATTGAAGTGTGTAAATCTTGAGTTGTAAACCAGATGGGGGAAACACGTTGGGGATCTTCTCGGGAAATCTATGGGGTGCTAACTAGAAATCAGACTCACAAAAGTTAAGCAAACGAGATTAGGTGATTTTCCCTAAACTGATTCACTGGTTTGAACGACCTAAGAGCATCTCCAACCCATAATTGCATTTTTCATTGCAAAATGCAATTGGATTTCTCTCCAACCCATAATTGCATTTTCCATGTCAAAAGGAATATTTTTAGTATATTCTTCTTTTCTATTTTATTATTAATTATAAATTATACATATTTTCTTTAACATTTACAAATTGACCCATTTATTTAATTTCTCTCAAAATTTTCATAAATTATGATATTCTTGAAATTTCATTATTATAATTTTAAAAAAAAAACACATTACACTTTAGAAGAAGGAATAAGCTACTTTTGGAGCAATTAAAAAAAGACAAGTGCACAAAGACAACATCATTTGGAGATTCAAAGTAAGAACTACATACGCTTTAAAAGAACTTAAGATCAAGAATTTTTAGTTATGGTGTTTTTGATTTTTCTATATTTTGTTTGCTCTTAAAAATTATATATATTATTTTATATTTGAAAAATTATATTAATTTGTTAGGGTTAATTTAGTCAAAATATGGACAAAAGATTTAAAGGTATAGTTTCCCAAACCCTTGTAAAAATGTCTTTTTTCAATTGGCTAAATTTTGTAAGGTTAGTTTAACTGATTTGTTATTTAATTATATTTTAATATTCGACATTACGTGGGTGTATTCAATCTATAATTTGAGAGAATTTTCAATGATTTAAGTTTTAGGTGGGGAGGTGTATTGAAACTGAAATTTGGGAAGATTTGAAATTATTAAAATTTAATGAGTTTTTAGATGATTTTAGGTGAATTATGAAATTTTTATGAATTGTTACTAAAATTTTATAAAATCTCACCTATATAACTATGAGATTTTTTTTTTAAATATATTTTTAACTAACAAACTTCACCAAAATCAATTAAAATCACTCAAAATCTTTTTAAATCAACTATTTAGAGCCTGTCTGGTTTAAACGCAGCGGTTGCGCGATTTTGCGGAAGTGGGCAATTGCAGTTAACAGCGTTATTAAGCAATTTGTACGACTGGCACAGCGGTTGGAAACGGGTGCGTTTGCGGGATACTTACGACCGGTTAATTAGCAGATGCAATAGCGGTTAAACGGTAAATTAACAATATAAGCATATTTTATAACTACAAAAAACATCAAAAACCATATTATTATAAAAAAAATATAAAATTATTAATTAAACATAATTAATTATAAAAAGTATATAATAGTATCTATATAATATTTATTTTTATATTTTAATTTATTTTAATTTGGATAAAAGTTGTGATTTCAATAGAGATTTTATTATTTTTTGTATGGGGAGATATTAGATGAAAAGAATTTTTGTTGATAGATATACTAGTGATAGAGAGAAAATTTATCAAAATAATTATAGTTTATAGATCTTATACATATAAAATTATGAAAGATTGTTAATGAATATTAGTTAACAAGGTTTCAAATTGGTTTATTTATTTTTATTTATAATATTCAAATCTTATTTTTATAAAAAATTATTATATGTATCTTGATTTAAATAAATTTTGTGTTTTTTTAATTTTTTTTTTTATATATATTCACCCGCAATCGCCCGCAACCGCAAACGCTAGCTGGAAGGAGCTTTTGATTTTGAGGGTTAAAAAGCGGTACAAGCGGTACAAAATGTTTTGCGTGATTGTTTGTCAAACGCCATCAACCGCTACCACCCGCAAAAGCTGTGTATGCGTGTGTTAGCGGGAGAACCAATCAAGCCAATATATTCTTAATAACATTGGATTTGAACTTATATTTTCAAATCACTAGTTTAATAACATGAGATTTTAAAGGATATTTTAAAATTAATGTTTGAATAACATAGAATTTATCTTTTTTAATACAAATCACTTACCATTTCAGTTTCAATAAGTTTTTAGAATATTTTGTGTGGATTGGGAAAGTTGCTAAGATTTGATTTTGTTAAGATTTGATATGAAATTCTATCTAAAACAATGAGATTTGGTTTTTTAGATTTTTAACTACCAAATTCCACCAAAATCATTTAAAATCACTCAAAAACTTTTTAAATCCACTACTTAACAGATTTCCAATACAATGGATTTGGCTTAGTTTTAACAAATTCTGGATTAAATAATATGAGATTTTAAGTGATTTTAACTGGGTTTACATAAATTCATGTTTAATAACATAAGATTTGGTTACAGGTTTAGAAATAATTAGTTGAATAACAGAAATTTTAAAAACAATCACAAAATCTTCTAAAAATTATAATCCAATACACCCCAACGTTTCTTTTTGACCAGTACTTTTATTGGCCCATGTTTTTGTTTAAATTTAGCTAAACCCATAAAAAGTATTTATGAGTAAGCAAAAACACTTTTACCACAAAAAACTGTAAATATTATACTTTTTAAAGTCAATTTTACTATTTGACACCACGTTTCCCTAGCAGTTTTATTGGTTCATGTTTGTGTTTAATTTTAACCAAAACCATAAGAACTATTTATGGATAAGCAACAAACTTTTACCACACAAAAAACTATAAATATTACACCTTCGATTCATTTTAATTCGTATTACTCGAAAATATTTGTTTTTTTCCAAAAATGAATCGTTTAATTGTTTTATTCATAGTGATTGCCATGTATTTTGGATCGAATGAAGCAATAGAATGCACAACCATCCCATTAGGATTTCTTAACGAGCTAACAAATCCTCTCCGTTTGTTGTCTATTCAAGGCGAGAGTACCAACAATGTGCATATATTGAAGCGGCCCAATGAGAAGCCAACGATCTTTCACGTCAATAACACCCGTCCGGGGGAATTAATGCATGTTAATATGTTTCAGCGGATAGAGACAGACGAAAACAGATATTGGTACGAGCTACGGGGACCCCTAAAATCCCCTACTGTTCCATGTAAGGAGTTACGCATATATATAGCCAGAAATGATGGAGTTTACGTTCAGGTAAATGGAAAACCAGCTAAAAAGCGTGGTTCATGGTTTCAGAAAAAATAGCTTATCATAATACAATCACAAAATTTTGCAATATTATATTCGTAAAAGATATGCGAGACTTTTATGTGTGTTTCTCATATATTTTGAGAGACCCAAGCATTATAATAAATATTTTCTCATATATTTTGAGAGACCCAAATATATATATATATTTAGTATTGGTTAAAAAACTTGAGAGAGACCATCTTAAACATGTTGCAATGTTTTAAAAACAAAGAATGAAGAAACGGAAGAAGGTGATGAGAGGTTAAAAGCAGAGCAAAGGGATAAGGAAACAAAGGGTTGTTTAAAAAAAATAAAAGTATGAAACTAATATGGTCTCTATATTTCATCAAACAAAAGCAACTTTACAGAATCAAAAGCTACACAAACTATCCTTATCCTTTCTCTCAAAGCCAGTGTAGTCTCTCAAACTGATCTATTCTCTATGTTTCGCTAATCAACGTAACTTTTGATATGCAGAGTTTTAACCCTAAAATAGCTACTGCAAGTGCACAACAATGTCGTAATATTTAGGAATCGAATCCACAAGTTTCAAAGGTCACACTACGATTCTTTTGACCAAAATTAAGCTAAGACAAAAATATGGTTTGTAGTTTGCAAGGTAAAACGAAAATAGTAATAAAAGCGATTAAAGGTCAATTAAAACAAGCGTTGGATCAAGGACAATTCGCAGGAATTCAGAGATCATGAACCATACAATTATTCAGGGAATGGATTATGAACCATTCTAGAACTCAAACATAAGTGTATAACCAATCCACTTCCGTGGTATCAATCACTTTATCTAGCAACATAAGATTCTAAACTCTCGTTTGAACTTAGAATTCTAAACAAGCATTAACGAGCATGTTCAATTGTTCACGGATTGCCTTAGCATCAGCTTCCGTTGGCTAAGGACAAACCGCTCGTCTATGTTCTTTCAGACTTTTAAACAAACATTTTTTATGCGTTAAACAACCTAAGTCAGAAACTAGGTAACTAATCAAGTTTCAGCAAGGAGATCAATAATAGATGAAGAAACCACAAGATAATTCCCTATCTATGTCTAATTCAATGATTCATAAATTTCCTTGAAAACCCTAAACCTAACTATGGATCTACTAAGACATGGAAGCAGAGAACAAGCAAAGAGAAATTCATAATCAATAAATAAGAAATCCAAAGGGGTTCAGAAATCTTCTCCAAAGATGCAAAAACTCGTCTCCCCAAGCTTACAAAGCACAAAACCCAAAAGTATGAATAGAATAGAAAGTGTGGCCTAAAACATGGCCAAAAATAAGTATATACAGGTCTAGGGTCGAAATAAGTTGAGTTAGGGTGATTCCAAGGCAAAACATGAAGTTTCAGATTGCCTTTTTTCGTCTGAGGAGTGGACGGATCGATCTGATGTTGGAGTGGTCGATCTAAAAAGCTCCGGGAATCGTGAAAATACAGGATCGATCGTTCAAAATATGGATCGATCGATCTAATATCCTTCTGGACTTTTTCTGCACATGCTTCATCTTCTCGTCAGGATGGACAGTCTTCACGAAAACTGGAATAACTTTTGATCGCACCATTGGATCGACTTCAAGCCACTTGCAAATGAAAGCTAACTCAAATTTCTAGATTGTGTCAAAAATTCAGCTTGATCCATCGGTGGGAAGTGCTTCAGCGAAGGCCAAAGTTCAGACGTCTCTGCATGGTTCTGCATTTCCATATGCTCGTTTGTACCCAAAATGACTCTTTTTCTTCCAAAGTGACCTAAAACCTGAAAAGACTCGATAAAGGACTAAAATACTCTAAAAACACACTTTGAATAGAAAAACCATTGAAAACCTTGGGTTAGAATGCGTCAAAAACGGAACATATCAACTCCCCCAGACTTAGTCTTTTGCTTGTCCTCAAGCAAACTACTGAGAATAGATTCAAGGTTTGAAAACAGAAACTCACCAAATCTTTAGAACACCACATTGACCAACACTCTTGAATCCACATACCACAGAGCCAACGTTAGATAGTATTTCAGCATATTTACTACTAGCTTAGCAATCTCCAAAATACGGTTCAAACCCCTTAGAGAATTCAAAACCTCCATTGTTAACCTTTTTATCAATTAAACGAGCGGTCTCATCGAGTGAGTATCGATCAAAGAACTTATAGATTCTTTCCCTTCCAAGCTCATGAATACACAGAAAGTATTTGCACAATCTCTCTTTTTTTCTCCTCCCTTGGTCGATTTCTCCCTACTTTTCTAGGGTATCATTTTATTTTTTCTATCGACTAGATTTCCTTCTCTTTTCTATAGATCAAGAACGGTGCAACTCACTTGCGAGGAGACGCTTTTATGAGTATAAGCTCGCCTTCATAGTCCTTTTTATGGAACTCAGACTGCCGTTCTTAACCTTTGACTTCTTTATATATATATATATATATATCTTTTTTTTCTTTTAGAGAAGATCAAAGAGAAATTGTGACAAAACTTATCTTTAAAGTGCTGGAAGAGGAATCAGGTTCGATGTATATCAAGCCCTAAGATGAGAAAATTAAGGTTCATTTGGGCGGAGCCAACAATGAATCTTTCGAACTCTCCAGAAATCTGAGCTTTCTCTGTTAGATTGATCCACTCACAGTGTTCTACCTAATAAAATCTGCAATCAACTACTATAACAATGGTCCTTCAAGTGTCAATGCAATGTGGTTAGTTCCAAGAAAAGCTCATAGTTCCAAACAAGGTTTTGACTCAATAAAACAACTTGGACTGACTCTAGAAAAACATCAAACTAACTCAAGAGAAAGAAAAGAAATAAAATGGTATTAGTAATGGATGAACATCCTCCCCCAGAACTTAAATCACATTGTCCCCATTGTGAAGTAAGCGAGAAGAGGATGGTAAGGATGAAGAAACAGATAAGGTATGAGAGAACTTACTTGTTCGTGGTTGAATGGGAGGTGAGGGTGGGTCTGGTCTGTTTTTTTTTTCTTTCAATTTTTGCTTTTTTTTTTTTTTTTGCCTGAAACACTTAAAACCAAAACTAAAAGTTAGAAAACTAAAGAAAAGAAATATATACACTTACCAGTGGGTTGCCTCCCACTAAGCGCTTGTTTTTAGTCACTAGCTTGACTTCGGATGCCGGAATCAGTCAGGTGGAGCATGAGAGCTTGTTTCAAAATAAGCTCCACATTGAGATATAGATAGCTTCAAAACTCTGCTCAAAAATCCGTTCACATCATATTGCCCTTTCTCCTTCAACTCAGATGTAAGGATTGCTCTAAAATTGGAGAAAGGCTTTGGGATTCCTTAGCACTTCACCTTATACTCAATTGTGTTTCCATCACATCTCTAAGGTATCAAAGTCACTTGAGGATCTCCCTTGATCTGTTGGCTTTCCACTCTCCCATTCGCCTTTGCTTTTTTAGTGGCTTCCTTTGTGATCATGTGAGGACTTTCACCGATGACTTTATCAGCGGCACTTATATCACAAGGTGTCTCTTGAGAAACAAATGCTAGCTTATCTTCTGTGACCGCAGTAATGCAAGAGACGTGGTTGGGAGATCCACTAGTAGGGATTGCCTTGTAGAAAACCCTTTTGGCAATGTTAGAGAATAAAATCATCTTATTAGGCAAATCAACAATCGCACCCACCGTGGCCATGAATGGTCTCCCAAGAATCAAAGGCATATCAGAGTGCTCATTCATCTCCACAACCTGAAAATCAGTAGGTACTAGACAATTTCCCACTTGAATAGGTAAATCTAAAATGGTACCATATGGAGTTGATGTGGAAGAGTTGGCGAATTTGAGTGTCATCTGAGGAGGTTTCATGTCAGCTATTCCCAACTTCTCTGCGATATCCTTTGACATCAGATTCACACTAGACCCCGAATCACATAGAGATTGTTCAAAATCAACTCCTGCAATAGAGCGGGGCACAGCAAACTGCCCAGGGTCTTCTACCTTAAGCAATCGCCTCAATGAGCGCGGTGTACCCCTTGCTTTGCTAAAGAGTTCCTCAATCTCTTCAAGACTCTCTCTACATGAGCTAAAGCAATCACACAAGGGATAACTCTCCCAAACTTCAACAAATGAGACTTCACGAGGAATCTTTTTCACCATTTTGTTAAAACCAGCCAACTTCTCTTCCCTAATAGGCTTCCTAATGTATTTGGATGGGACTGGGTATGGTACCTTAGGAATGTATGGCGGTGGAGCTGTGTAAATGAACCTCTCATCTGAATCATCAACAGTCTCAGCAGTTTCTTGTGCATTCAACTTTGCCATTGGTTCCGGTGGAATCTCTATCACCTCTGGAATCATCACTGCATTACAATGATCTTTGGGTTGCTCAACTCTTCCTGGAAGATTTCCTTGATGTCGCTTACTAGCTTCTGCGATCTGAGCAACTTGAGTATCTAGCTTCTTCACATGAGCGCTCACAGCTTCGTACTTGCTGTTGAGATCATTGTACATGTTGTCCACCTTGACATTGATCTCATTAGCAGACTCCTGTTGGTTGAGTAGGAGCTGCTGCATAAGGACTTTGAGCTCGTCATTCGTAGAGCTCGGTGGAGCGTGGAATGGAGCTGGTGTTGTCGTCTGGAAGGTGTTGAATGGTTGTTTCTGTTGAAATCCACCTTGAAATCCATTCTGATGGAAACCCCTGTTTTGCACATACCCATGTCCATTCACAAAGTTCACTTCATGTTGGTCATCAGTTTCGTCTGTAGCAAAGTTAACTGCATTTGCTCCATCTTCACAGAAGTGCACACCTATTTGGTTTGCCTTCATCAATAGATTCACCTTTGCATTCAACTTATCAAACTTCTGTGATTCAACACTACTGACACGTCTAGACCGATCATACTCTGAACATCGATTGTTAGAACTTGCTGCCAAGTTCTCTATCAGTTGGCATGCTCCTGCGATCCTCTTGGTCATAAAATCTTCATTGCTTGCAGCATTGAGATTATGATTGTAGTCCCAATCAACTCCATCATAGAAGATGGTAAGAAGCTGCTCATCTGAGTACCCATGATGAGGACAGTCCCTACGGTACTCTTTGAATCTATCCCAAGCCTCACAGAAAGACTCTCATGAAAGCTGCTCGAAAGAAGTGATCCAAGAAAGCAGTTCTGCATTCATCCCAAGTCCGCAGTGATCCAGAAGGGAGTGACTTAAGCCATCTCAGCGCCTTATCTGCTAAGGAGAAATTGAAGAGTTTGCATTTGATGTAATCAGCAGGTACCCCATTCGACTTGGTGGTGCCGCAAATCTCTTCAAAGTTTTCTATGTGACCCATTGGGTTTTCAGCAGGCAACCCATGGAACACGTGCTGCTTCACCAGAGCGATCATCTGCGGTTTGATCTCATAATCTGTCCTTTCAGGAGGGGGTGGACATATTGCAGCTCTGTTCTGGTAGAAGGTGTGAGGGGTATCTACGTCCCCAATAGCACACTGCTGTTGTTTCCGTTGTTGTTGTTGTTGCAGGATGTGCTGCAACTGTTGTTGCACATTCTAAAGTTATGCAGCTTGATCAGCTTGAGCTTCATCAAGTGCTTGGTTGTCGTGTACGTCTCCCATGATGACGCGGGTAGACTTCTTTTTCTGGCTTTGTTGTTAGTTCTCTCTCCCTTTGCGAGTTCTTGGTTATCGAGACGAAGGAGGTTGTCAGAGCCTTTACTTCTTCTCTGCATACACCTGAAACACACAAAAGAGAAAGAGAAAATTTAGTGAATCTTAGACTAAATTCCAATCTTAGATTCGAAGGTAACACACTTGAAACTTGGCAACGGCGCCAAAAACTTGATATGCAGAGTTTTAACCCTAAAATATCTACTGCAAGTGCACAGCAATGTCGTAGTATTTAGGAATCAAATCCACAAGTTCCAAAGGTCACACTACGATTCTTTAGACCAAAATTAAGTTAAGACAAAAATATGGTTTGTAGTTTGCAAGGTAAAACGAAAATAGCAATAAAACCGATTAAAGGTCAATTAAAACAAGTGTTATGTCAAAGGCAATTCGCAAGAATTCAGAGATCATGAACCATACAATTATTCGGGGAATGGATTATGAACCGTTCTAGAACTCAAACATAAGTGTATAACCAATCCACTTCTGTGGTATCGATCACTTTATCTAGCAACCTAAGATTCTAAACTGTCGTTTGACCTTAGAATTCTAAACAAGCATTAACGAGCATGTTCAATTGTTCTTGGATTGCCTTAGCATCAGTTTCCGTTGGCTGAGGACAAACCGCTCATCTATGTTCTTTCAGGCTTTTAAACAAACATTTTTGATGCGTTAAACAACCGAAGATCAGAAACTAGATAGCTAATCAAGTTTCAGCAAGGAGATCAACAATAGATGAAAAAACCACAAGATAATTCCCTATCTATGTCTAATTCAATGATTCATAAATTTCCTTGAAAACCCTAAACCTAACTATGGATCTACTCAGACATGGAAGCAGGGAACAAGCAAAGAGATGAAGAGAAATTCATTATCGATAAATAAGAAATCCAAAGGGGTTCAGAAATCTTCTCTAAAGATGCAAAAACTCGTCTCACCAAGCTTACAAAGCACAAAACCCAAAAGTATGAATAGAAAAGAAAGCGTGGCTAAACAATGTCCAAAAATAAGTATATATAGGTCTAGGGTCAAAATAAGTTGAGTTAGGGTGATTCCAGGAAAAAACAGGAAGTTTCAGATTGTTTTTTTCGTCTGAGGAGTGGACGGATCGATATGATGTTGGAGTGGGTGATCTAAAAAGCTCATGGAATCGTCAAAATACAGGATCGATCAATCTAAATATGGATCGATCGATCTAAAATCCTTCTGGACTTTTCTGCACATGCTTCATCTTCTCGTCAGGATGGACAGTCTTCACGAAAACTGGCATAACTTTTGATCGCACCATTGGAGCGACTTCAAACCACTTTCAAATGAAAGCTAACTCAAAGTTCTAGGTTGCGTCAAAAATTCAGCACGATCCATCGGGGGGATGTGCTTCAACGAAGGCCAAACTTCAGACGTCTATGCATGGTTCTGCATCTCCATATGCTCGTTTGTACCCAAAATGACTCCTTTTCTTCCAAAGTGACCTAAAACCTGAAAAGACTCGATAAAGTACTAAAATACTCTAAAAACACACTTTGAATAAAAAAATCATTGAAAACCTTGGGTTAGAATGCGTCAAAAACGGAACATATCAACTTTGCAGAACTAAAGCTAAAAAAACAATTCTTTATCCTTTCCTATCTCAAGAACAAGGAGTCTCTCAATTAGTTATGAAGTAGAATATAGTGGGTTTGATCACTTGGAAGAGAGTTGGACTACCATCAGCAGAAATTTGGGCTACAATATGAGCAATGGTTGGATCCAAATCTTTGAACTCGTTGAAAGCTTGAGAAATCAAATAGTACTCTTCACCATTTGCTCTTATCCCATCAATGGCATTGTCAATGTTCCTCATGGTTTTGTCTGGGCTAAAGCAAATTGTACTAGCTGTGAATTGCTTAATATGATTCGTATTTTTATTTTTATATTCTGTCTCAAAAATATATTGTATGATATAATATAATACTCCCTCTGTTCCTTAAAGAAAGTAATTTAAAAAAAAAATTGTTTCGAAAAGAAAAAAGTTTTTAATTTTCTAGGTGTAGTTATTGTCTATTTTTACTTAATTTACCCTTATAACATTTAATATTTAAAGAATAACTTAAGTAATAATTAATAAAAACAAGGTTAGAAAAGTTTTTTGTAAAATTTTATTATTATGTGTGAAAAATTCAAAAATATCTTCTTTAAGGAACAGAGGGAGTAATATTTTATTTTCCTATAGAAATACAAATATAAATTTTACGTTCTCAATTTTTATTTATTTTTTAATTCAGTTTTATTGATTAAAAATAAATAATTTAGTTTACGATTTTCTACCAATTTAACAATCTAACATAAGAAATTTCTAATACAAATTTATTTTTAAACATTAAATTTGCAAACTTTTATGCGTCAACATAATAGTAACCATAAGACAATAAAATTTCTAATATAATGCATGATATAATACAAATAAATTTTTATTTTGTTGTCAAAATAAAAATTTAAATTTAATCCTTTTATAATTATATATAAATGGTTAGTGTTTGATTGACATTGAATGTACATTTGCTTATGTTCTAGCCAAAAAGTTTCCACTCTAGTTTCTTTTTGGCAACGAGAGTACATTTTCGTTTGACTGTACATTTTCTTTTGTATTTTATTTAATAAAATAATAATATGATTTGACTATATTAGATTTTGTATAGAGATATAAAAGAAATAAAATGATTAATTTGCAAACTTTTAAATTTGCAGTACTTTTCAAATCATCTCTAGAAAATATTAGTTTCCCAATAATTTATATTACCTACTGTTGAGACCAAGGGTGTGAAAGATAACAACGGAATCTGGCGGAATTTTTTTGTGATTTTTAGTTGAATCTAGCGGAATAAATAATAATGTAAATGGTAACAGACAAATTGCGGAATTGCTGAAAAAACAATATATTTTAAAATAATTAAGAAATATGTGAAAAAATAAAATAGTTTTAATATATTATTAATAAATTAAAAACCATAAAAATATCAAGAAAACAAAATCAAAAACTAAAATAACAAGAACCGTACTGGAACCAAACTAAGAATCTAATAGATACCCAAAATATCCAAAATACAATTATATACCTGAAATTTTGACCAAATAATTGAAATACCAGAAAATATAAAATTTATTTTAGATATTTTGCATAAGTTTAGGATAATTCCGGAGCCGTGCTTAAGGGCTTAGCAAAAAGGCATTTGCCTCAACTAAAATAATATTAAACTTTTGGAGTTACCAAATCCCAAAAACTAGTTTCAAATCTTGTTGAAAAAAGTGTTATTTCTAATTAGTTTTATTAGTTACTAAAATTCCAAAAGATCTAATTGTTTGGTTTAAAGCGAGTAACATTTCAATCCATGATTTTGACATTCTTTTTCTATATACAATAATTTTTAATTATGTCCAGCAATAGTTTAGTATCGTTTATTATGAAAATTTCATGAAAACCTTCATATAAAAAAATTATGTAATAGATTTTAAAATTAGTTTTAGGTTTTATCTTTCATTTTGTTTTTAAAATAAATATTGTTTATTGTTTAAATTTAAATTATGAAAACTCAACTCCACCGGTTTGGATCTTTAAACCGTTTTAAAAGTTGAGATTGTCGGAAAAAAAATTACATATACATTTATGTAAAAAAGTTTTTAAACTCGCCTCAACCTCTTAAAATTCTTTGCACGACACTGATTCCGGTATTCGAAACCGATCTGAGTCGGAACCGAAGCAACCTGAAAATATATCCGAATAGATCTTATACCCTATTATCAAAATATTCAAAACCTAAAAAAAAACAATCCAAACTCCAACGGATATCCGAATACCCAATACTATTAATTACTATGAAAAATAATAAAAAAATATAATTTTTTAATTTATAATATTAATAATACAATAAAAATATAAAATGAAAATTAAACATTGAAAACTATTCACTGAAAATACTATCATATTATTGTTTTGTCATTTAGTGGGAATTCCACAATTCCTCATAATGTCATAACTCTATTCAATTGGTAACATTTAAAAAATATTCAGCCAAAATTTTGATGATTCCACAATTCAGCTGCGTTCCTCATTTACCATTTAGAGCCCAGATTATAAGCGAAATTTTTTCGGCCTAAGTATAAGCTAACTTTTAAAAGAGTAATGAAAACTGAAAACATAGCCTATAGAGTGCAAGGTAGTGATCGTGTGTTGATGATTTTTTCATCTACAAACGTAAAAAGAAAGAAGAGAAAATGTAATTAATAAATATATGTACTTGTATATGTCTGTTCACAAAACGACTGCATAGAAATTATGTAATATCCGTCTCTTAACTTATGTAATATCCTCATGGACCAAGTGTATGCGCTACAAACGATATTCCAGGAGATATCAAAAGTGCATTGTGATAGCCAAACAGCAATAGCTCGGACATTGAGTAACCTATACAATGGCAATTCTTGCCACATCAGAAAGCGACATAAGACCATTAGACAATTGATTTCAACAGGTGTAATCTCGGTCAATTACATCAAGTCTGCTCACAACCTTGCGGATCCGTTCACTAAAGTTTAAATAGAGATCTAGTTTTGAAATCATCAAAAAGAATGGGTTTATTGCCTATGACTAAAGAGGATGTTTGATGGAAATCCCGAGATCTAAATTCAAAGGGACAACTAAGTTAAACAGAGTCTAATGAAAGCACTGAAAGACATAACGTCTGTGCCCATCTCCCAAAACGATGTACAGTGCTCCCTGTAAGTATTAAAGGATAAGTTTTATATTTTTAATGATTTTGAGTAGCTTTCATAATATAGAATATAACATGATACTTGTGTATATGTCAGGAGCTCAAAGAAATCACCTGAGTGTGAAATGCGGCTGTTTTTAGAAGGATGAAGACAAGGCTATATCTTTAAGTTCACTCATGAAGACCAGGCAAGTTCACGGGCACAATGAACACAATAGAGAACTGAATTCTACGAGAAGATGAGATTGGGTTATACCTGTTGTCTAAGTTTACATAAAAATCCGGGTGGTTCAAAACACAGCTGTAATATGATCTGAGCATCAAGATAAGCTTCACAGCAGAAACACCATACCGACAAGTCACTGTCATTCCACAGATTTGAGCATACAGATCTCAGCATCAGTTGCTGTACAACAAGAAAACGAAAGAAAAGAGCCAATGTAATGAAAATTGAAAACAATATGTTACCTATAGCTGAGTGCAAGGCAGTGACCAGTCTGTTGATGATGCATAAGCATATGTCTGTTCACGAAACGGCTGCACAGAACCTCTTTACAACAAAGGCATAACCAGTTCTCTACCGGTTTTCGCACCTTATGCACATTAAGAAGTGAGTTAATACAACAACGATGTCAAAATCAATATACTGCTAAACAAAACAATCACAAGAGCTTCCATGCAGTGTTTGAGATTGCTTCTTTAGAATTCAGAATTACGAAACACCAACGGCACAAGTGTACATTACAAAGAACATCCCTCTGTCTTTCCTTATGTTCAACTTCAACATAAATCACAAAGCGGAAGAGCCAATTCAAACATAGCCAAAGATGGAGCTGATTCTAATTATGTCATTAGCTCAATTCCCATAAATATCATATTCCATGGGACTATACGCAATTAAATATTAGATTAGATGCATTTTTTGCAGCTAATCAAATGACAAACAGTTCACTGAGCTTAAAGATTTGAGAGCCTCCAATACCAACAATTTGAGAGATATCAAATCCTAAACAAACAAGCAATTCGAGATCATACGTACACTTGAGTAAAACGAAAAAGACATTCTTCTAAGGTGTGAATAAACCACAATTTCTCCACCTCTTTGATTAGTGATAAGTGTTATTCAATAATACAAGGAAATTGTGAGATTACTCTCTAAACAAGCAATTACAGATCATCTAATTAAGTAACTGCAATTGCTAGAACTTGATTCTCGAAAAAAAAAATATCAAAACAAAACGTGAAAGGGATCGAGATGCCAACCTCGAACAAGGAGTATCGGGATTTGGCAAGTGAACCAAATCGGGAGAAAGAGAAATCAAGTGATCGCAAGACGTTCGGGCTTCGACCCAACCCAACCCGACCCGGCTCCGAGTATCCAATCTTGTGTTTCATCTGTAACTTCCTGACGCAGAGAGCTTGATAAAGAAGATAGTGACAGAGATATGGGAAACGAAATCGGGGAGAGAGTTAAGATTTTGAGGTTTACCGGCTGAGAAGAGGACGATGACGTTGTTCTGTTCGCCATCGATTGAAGCGAGTAAGCGACACCGACAATCTCTAAACGCACCGTTTTTGAGTTTTGACTTGTTTATTTTTGACAATTGAGGAAATTCGTGAAAGGGAATTAAATCAGACTAGAATATTGGAAACCAACTAATTTTACTTACTTTTAATGAGTTTAATAGGATAGAATCCGTGCATATCTTATTCTAATTTAAGTTTGAAAAAATATGTTTTAAATTTTTATTTTAATTATCGATTTTTTTTATATGAATTTATGTTTTCTACATTATTTTTCTTGTTGATGTTTATAATATATTTTATATATTATATTACAAATATTTATTTCTTCATTAATTTTTATACTTTTTTCATTCGTCTAAATCTTAATATTATAATAATTTTTATATTTTTTCAATTTACCATTTTTATGTTTTATTTTTATGTATCTTTCAATGAATCTATTTCACTTTTCCATGTTTTAAATTTTTGAATATTTTTGGTATATATTCTTTTTATTTTATTTTTTTTATTCTCTTTTTTATATAATTTGTTATATTTCGATTGTTTATTGGATATTTTTGTAACTTAGGATTTTATAAGTTGGAATTAACTTCTTAACTTATCAATCTCATAATTTATGTTTTTTTTTTACTTTCACTAAAGTTTAATTATCCTTATTTGTTTGAAAATAAGGATTAAATCCCTAAAAAAATAACAGAATGATACATTTAAAATCTTGTATTATATAAGATTTAAATGTTTATTATATTTTTTAATTAAATTTGAATTTCATTTACTTATAATAATTTTTAAATAGTTAGAGTTAAATTTTTTAGTTTTATGTATAGTGAATAGTTGGACATATGCTAATATTTATTTATAATTAATATTTTTATAAAACTAATTGTTTATGAAAAAAAAATTTTTGAGATGAACCAATAGGAAAGAGTCTGATGTATCACAATTCGGAGAGCCTTCTTCATCTATTATAGTGTAGAATTTTTTATTTTGAGATGAACCAATAGGAAGGGGGCTGGTATGTCACAACCTGGAGAGCCTCTTTCATCTACTATATAGACTAGATGAACACCCGCGCATAACGCGCGGTTTTTTCTTTTCGACTATTTCAAAATTAGCATATATTTTATATTTTCAAAAGAATATATATGATTTTCTAAAATTTATTATATGTTAGTATTAGAAACGAATAAATAAAACATGTTTGAACAACATTAAGCGGGGGGGGGGGGGGGGTTATTGGGAGAAGGATTTTAAAGAATTGTTTGAATTTTCAAAATTTCTTGTTATTCGTTAATGGATACTGACATTCTTATTAAAATCTAGTGTTATTGGTTTGATGATTTTTAAAATCCATACAAAATCTATTGTTATTCAAAAAGTTTAGGTTTTAAAGATTCTATATTCCATTAAAATCTTTGTTATTGGCACATGGATTCTAAACAAATTAACACATGAAACTCTCTCAAAATCTAACACTACCTATATACCTAAGATTCTCAAAATCAATTACCATACATGCTAATATAATATGTATCAAGTTCAGACATTCATCTCTATGCTTATTTTTAAACATGTCGAAGTTAAACTTATTATAAGACATGTCTGGTGCTTGTACATGTGGATACTCGCATATGGAATGGTCGAAATGGATAGATAAATATGTATGTTTTATCATATATATATGCCCATAGATACCTTTCTCAATTACTTCTCCATTCCTATCCGCGTTGTTATATCCACGGTTTACCATCCATGCCAACAAAATACGTACCAAATTCAAACATTCATCTTTAAGTTTAGTTTTAGACATGTCTGGTGGTTGTACATGTGGATACTCGCATATGGAATGGTAGAAATGGATGAACAAATCTGTGTGCTTTGCAAGATATATATGCTCACAGCTACCTTTCTAAGTTACTCATCCGCTAAGACTATCCATGATATGATATCAACGGATTACCATCCATGCAATATAATACGTACCAAATTCAAACATTCAACTAAGCTTAGTTTCACGTGGGAACCATATGTTTCAGATGTATGGGTATTAGTGTGTACACATGGATATGTAGCAATGCACATATATTCGTGGATGGTGGTTTGTCTCAGAAACGGCTATGAACGTATCCATACCAAACTCATCCACTATTAGCACTTCTTCCACCATCCTCACAAATAATTTTACTCTACAGATCCGTCCACGAAAAAGGATGAAAAGAAAAAGAAGAACAAAACCTACAAAAGAGAGAAAAAGGTGAAAAAGAGCAAAATAGAAGAATGATGATTTCATTAAGGTCATAATAGACAAAATACATGTGAACAGTAGGGAAAAGTGATCTTTTGTAAGAAAAGTGATGAAAGTGCTCTTTTTTATGTAAACTAGATGAACACATGCGCTTAACGCGCGATTTTTTCTTTTCAGCTATTTCAAAATTAGCATATATTTTATATTTTCAAAAGAATATATATGATTTTCTAAAGTTTATTATATTTTAGTATTGCAAACGAATAAATAAAACATATTTGAATAACATTGAGAAATGAAAATAAGTTAAATATTAACAATTTTTTTTAATAATTAGAACCTATATTATTATTCAATATTAACATAAATATGTTATAATAAAAAAGATTTTTCATGTTCTCTTAGTAGTTTGAAAAATAATACTTTAACTTTGTCTATTAATATTGCTTTACAAAATTTGCAGCATTAAATTAGAGAGAATGACACATGTCATTTCCACATCAATCAAAAATGATGATGTGACATCCAAATGGAGAGAATTGACCATCTTTTATATAATAGATCAGCTACACATAGTATAGTGTATGTCACCATGTGTTAAGTTTAATTGGTGTAGTTAGTAATACAATTCAATACTTCAGATGTGTAGCAATGCATTATACTATACTCTATGTAGCTGACAATCATTTCGTTAATCGGAGAGTGCCGAATTCCATCGTCTGGTACAGTGCACCGACAACAAAATAGATGGTTATGATGTTAACTACATAACATATGTTAGTTGATACATGTTTTCATGCAAATTATATAGTTGGTGTAGTTAGAAATGTATTAAGAGTGATTTACATTGGTAGTCACTTTAGCAAATCTGGTTACAAATTAAGTCACTTTCGGGTATTAGATCACTTTAAGATTGTTTCAGCACTTAATATACCAAATTTGCCCTTACTTCTACACCCTTCGTCTTCAAGCTTTGCTCCTTTTCTCTGCCATCAAGGTTTTCTCTCTCAGACGCTCCTCTTTCACCCGAAATTCATCATCTCTTACAATAGTCGTCGTTTTCTCTCTCTCTGCAACTTCCCTTCTCAACGAGAGGAATCAGCGCGACATCAGCGAGAGAGAGACCGCTAGGCCGGCCATGGGCTCTGAGGAGGCCGATTAGTACATTCAAATGGTGAAGGAACAACAAGAGAAGGGTTGTTACCCTTGCTATCTCACCGGCTTGTTCAAGAGAATCCAGATCTACTCGTTTGCGACCACCGTAGGTGTTTTAGATTCAGACATAGAAGGTAACAACCATCCACAAGAAAACGAGCATTGTCTGTACATAATTAGGTGTCCATTCGTGTCGTCCGCGTATGCTTGTGGTTGTCCACAATTGTTCATATATGTGTTCATGCGTTCGTAGCCATGTGGATAGAGAGGAATATGATTGTGTCCATTATACATGTACATGTCCATAATTAATCATCCATTTGTGTCTTCATAAAAACTTGTTTGTTTGTAGATATGTAAAGTTCAATATAGACATGTTTCTATGGATATGATCAACCTATTCCATCGTTAGTCATATTGGTATCGACAACGTTAAGTTGAATTATTTGCTTTCGTTGTTGATAAGTTTTTTTTTTATCATCCATCGTTAGTCTTCCATAAGGAGATGACTGATGTCTGAAACAAGAGTTTTTACACTTGTTAGCAATTCCTCAATTGCTCATATCATTGCAATATTTGAGGTATCAATCCATCTTGGGAGATGATTCAATAAGAATGCAAAGTTTTGTTTAAGCTAAGCTAAATTGAAAGGGTTTAAGGTGATAAGCAACAATTAAAAACAAGACACAACCTAAGAGAGACACTACAAGTTCAATAATATGAAACTAAGCCTTAATTACTACTAATCAAGTACTAATGATGCAATTAACTACTAATTAGGATTATCAAATTGCTAAAAAATGAAACCTAGGGATGGAATCATTGATTTAGGAAACCAAATGGACAATCTTGCAATCATTTAAGCAACTAATCAAGTCATCTCTATGCCTAGAACATTAATTAAAGACTAATCCATGATGGATGGCACTAATCCCTTCACTAATCACCCTAATGAACTAATAATGTTTTAGCATTAAAATGATTAGCAAGCATGAATAACAAGTCTAATATCATGATAAACACCCTAGACAACTAATGATGTTTTAGGCTAGGTATGTAAATCTCTTAGAAAGTTGGTTCAAGCATTTCATCAAACACTTGGTGGGTGTATGAAATGCTTATGATCCAAATAGCAAAAGATTAGCTATTTGGCATTAAGAACACCTTAATAAGAAGAGAGATGAAGGAATCTATCCTAGATTGCAAGATTGAACCATTAGAAAACCCTAAATCTAACCCATCCCCAAGTTTCTAATGAACTACTCACTAATCATATTTAAACCCATCAAATCAAAGATAAGAAAAGGTTAAACATGATTAGAGAAAAGATTAATGGAAGTTCAAGATAGATATTGCATAAAACTTAAAAGATTCAAAGTAAAATACAAGACTTTTCTCAAAGTGGCTAAAAAGTTATTGACAAGACTAGAGAGAATAAAACTTAACATAAAAATTAGGTCTAAAGAATATTTATAGGAGGGACACATGAGGATGACAAAAAGAAAAAGTTTGGGTTCGGATCGACGTGTTCATCGATCCAGTTCGTCGATCTGAACCCCTGCTGAATTGGTTCGATGTCCTTCGTCGATCCAAGTCATCGATCCGTATCCTTGTCTCTCGGCTTCTTCTTGTTGGCGTTTGGGTTTGGTTCGACGACTTCGTCGATCCATGTTGTCGAACCGAACCCCTGGAAAACTGGTCCGACGTACTTCGTCGATCTGTTTCATCGATCCGAACCCCTGGAAGTTTGGATCGACGTGCTCGTCGATCCAACTCGTCGATCCAGCGCGAGCATTCTTCTCCTTCATCTTCTTGGTGACTCCTTTCTCCTCCAAGTGCTATGTAATCCTTCTCCAGCTCCATCCATGCCTCCATAGTGTCCTTTTTACCTGATCAAGACTCCAAATGCACCAAAACATGCAAAAGAACATGCAAAGAGATCCTAGACTCTAAATGGTCGAAATGCAATACAATGATGCTAAATAAGGGTTCTAAATGATGACAAACTTACACTAAATGGAGAGAAATATGATGCAAAATATAGACATATCAATTCCTCCAAACTTGCCTTTTGCTTGTCCACAAGCAAATGAAACACAAGCTAAGGAGAGAGGTTTGAAAGTGGGAGCTCAATATCCAAGATAGTTAACAATAATAATCAACTCAATATCCAAGTTCTTAATTCTAGAATGCATGTGAATACTTCCTACTCCAAAAGAGTTAGCCATGCCCATCTCAACATTCAAGTGAACTAAGAATTTAATCAAAACAAGTCTCCCTATCAAGCCAACTCTTTAACATTCACTAAGATCAAAACCATGAATCATGACATTGCAAGGCTAGTGAATTCATTTGGTTTAAGGACTGGGTTTTGAGATAAAAATGATCCCAATTCATCCGGTTTTGCATTTAAGTAAGGGTAACACTTAAAAGGATTGAACCACATGCATAATGCTAAAGGTAAAAAACAAGTGATGCATACAAGGATAGACTATCATCTACCCGAAATACTATCAATGATCCTACACCCCTCTCATTCATTTTTTAGCTCACTCAACCCTCTACAATCTACCCTTTCATCAAGGCTTTTGTGCCTTGCTAAACCCTTTGAATTTGGAACATTTTTCTCTTTTTAAAGACTTAAGGGGGAACTTCTTCAACTTAGCAATTTTGGAAAATGGAGTAGTCTACACTTATTAACTTAGCTCTTCTTTTGATTTCTAGGTGGCCTTGCATATATATATTTTTCATTACTTGGCCTTTTGGCTCTTTTGATTTCTTAAGACCACCTAGCACTTTTTATTTACTTACAGCTATTCCTTTTTAAAACCCAAGACTCTCCATTTCAAACCGTTCTTCCCCTTATCTTCCCCCAACCCTTTTAACCATCATCTCTTTCTTTCCAACTTTTCCACAACTCATCAAGCATAATCACAACCAATTAAACCCCCAAATCCTAAGCATAAAGCTAACCTCAAAATGCAAGGTTAGAATCTACATGAAAGTCTAAGTTCAATCGAAATAAAGACCTCACAAGTAGTCACACAAAAACAATTGGCTTCAAAGGAGGTAAGGTTTGGTGGGAGTTCTACTTGAGCTAGCAAGAGGGTGGCAAAGTGAGTAAGAAAGATCAAGTATTTTCAATCCATGAATTCACTTTCAATGCAAGCATGATAATTAAATGTCCAAATTCGGTTTAAGTAAGTAGAGTTGGCTTTCAAATTCAAGACCATATTTTAACCAAAAACTAGTGACAAATGAGGTGGTCCAAGCATGGTTCTTCCTTACTTTCAAATTCATTCACAAGCATTAAAGAACTACTAACTAGGGTATTGAATTGATTACAAGAGTTAAAAATCTACAAGGATAGGCTCATCATTGCTCCCAATGCATATGCAAACAACCTAAATGAGAAAAATTCTAAACTCAATCCTAAAATGTTAACAAGTGCAAATGCAAACTAAATGATATATTTTTTTTTTTGAAATTTTCGAAATTTTTTCATTTTTTTGGTTTTTCTATGCCTTAGATGAGACTCAAATATGCATGCTAAAGAAAAATAAGATCACAAAATACAAAGTCAAATACCATACTCCCCCAAACTTAAATTACACAGTCTCTTGTGTAATCCAAGCTTGGAGAAGATTTCAAAGATGCAAAAATAAAAATAAAAATAAAAATAAAAACTAAGTGGTATTTACAATGGTTTTAGAGTGGTACCTTGATCAAAAAGGTATGGAGGAGGAGGAGTATGAATCCATGGAGTATGATGGATTGCTTGATTGAGGAGTGGGGGATCGCATGACTCTCTTCCCACGCCTCCTTGTCTCATAGGAGGAGGGGCGTGGCTCATCCTCATGGCTTTGTGCACTTGGGGTTCCTTGAAAAGAGTGGCGTCTCTCTACCATATGGCTGTCCCCTTCTTGATCCTCATGCTGCTCTTCTTGATGTCTTGAGGAGTTAGCCTTTTCAACCTTGGTCGTGAGGTCCTTGAGTTGCCTCTTCACCTCCTCGACAGTTCTCACAAGCTTCCTAATGGTCTTATCTTGCCATCTGTTCCATCTTTGGAGAAGCTTGATGTGTTGGTGAGCTTGTCTAGAGGGCTCTCCTTGGTTAGCTCCTTCATAAGGCTCAAAGTTGTACCTATCACTACCATAGACTGGAGGAGCTTGATAAGGCTCATGATCAGTGTCCCATGGAGCTATTGGGAAGGTCTCTATGTCGCCTAGATGTTCGTCGGATGGAGTGAAGGCAGCATTTGACTTTTCTCTAAGGCTTGTGAGGTGAATGCAAGGAAGTCGGATTGTAGCCTCCCTGAGCCTTTCCACATTGAATTTGTACCTGTAGCCATTTCCCGACTTCACCAAGAACTGACCCTTAAGGAGGTAGGAGGAGTCTATGTACTGCTTTTCGGCAGAGGGATGTCCTAAGTTGATGCCAACTTCCTCAAGAATAGGAGTGATCATGCCTCCAATGGCTAGTTGATGAGAGCGATCCTTCTTGTTGGCTGTAGCTTTACCATAGTAACTCGCTGCATGAGCCACCCAAATCTGCACCATACCATTACCAAGCAACTGCCAAAGCCTTTCCAACTCAGTCTTTCTAACATCCAAATGCGAACCAGCACCTTCCCCCTCATCAAATCCAAGTACCTCACTAAGCTTTTTGAAGCCCATCTTGTAAGACTTGTTGCGAACCCGGAATTGGATGAATCTGAAGCCATCTTTTTCTGCATCAACACCCCCTGAACTCGAAGTTGTCACCTTCAAAGAGGAGAGGAATTGGCAAGTTTCCTCTTGGTAGCTCGGGTATGATTGGTGGAACCATCTCTCACACCCCAAATTCCGGAAAATTGCAGTTACATCCTCCAAGAGACCCAACTCATCAAGCAGCTCATGGTCCGGGTACTTAGTTCCCTTGAAAGGCATCTCCATAAGAGACTTGTACACTGCTGAGGGTGTTGGAGTTGAGGCCGCGGCTTTCTCGGCTCTCCTTTCCTTAGCTTTCTCTCTACTAATGTCTCTCTTTTGAGACAACTTCCTTATAACCGGGGGACTCTCCTCAGGATCTTCTTCTTCCACCTCCACAGGCCTCTTGCCTTGTCTCTTGCTAGTCTCACTCCTTGATCTCCCCATATCACCTATAAATTCAAAAATCTTTGAAAAGAATGAGTACATTGTGAATTAAAACTTTTGAAAGCAACAAGTATGTACTCATAAAGCTTTATGGGGGTTCCAAGAATCAAAATTTCCATGACAAAGAATTGCTAGCAAGAATTAATTTCTTTTATCATCTCTTTTATCAATCAAAGAAATCAACAAGGAATTTTTCAAAATTAAGCATCCTCTAAGTGTTAACACAATAAAATTCAAGAGGATTCAAGCCTAATTACTTATGCAACATGGGAAAACAAGGTTAAAGAAACCAATTTTGAAAATTTGAACATCAATTAGGCATAAACATGAATTTTCGCAACCCTTGAAAATCCTATAGAAAAAGTGTTCAAAAATCAAAATTTTCCCATGTATTTCCTTGAAAATCTTCAACAATCATCACCCATAACAATATTCAACTATACCCAACTCAATTAATCCATTCAAAGTCTACTTATCAATCCCAATCTATAATTCATTCTCAAGGAGAAGTCAAAGATTAAAAGAGAGGATGAGAAGACAAACCTTGGTTCCACGCAAGTGCAAGGCCAAAATCAACTAAGGCATCAAGATTAGCACAGAAGTTCTTGTTCTTATAGCACTTGAAATCAAAGGATTTGATGAAGAATAGAGAGAGAAAAGTGAAAAACAAGTTCTTGTTCTTATGAAAGCTTAAATTTCGTGGGTGAGATAAATTTTGGGGAAGAAGAAGTCTTAAAATCCCCAAAACTCGGTCTAATCTAAGTGAGGGAGTCAACATTAAACCGGTCACAGGAAGGAGGAAAAGTCAAGCAAACCTGTTTTTAGGAGTGGATCGACGTGTTCATCGATCCGGTTCGTCGATCCAAACCCCTGGAAACTCGGATCGATGAAGTTCGTCGATCCGTTTCGTCGATCTCAACCCCTGGAAACTTGGATCGATGAAGTTCGTCGATCCGTTTCGTTGATCTCAACCCCTGGAAACTTGGATCGACGTGTTCATCGATCCAAGTCGTCGATCCATCCTTAAAACTTTCTTCCTCACTCTTTTCTCCAAGCCAAAGTCCTCCATACTCAACCTAAAACTTTCAAAAACTCAAAGAAACATAATCATAGTACTAAATGAAAAATATATACATGGATAACCATGGGAATGTCTCCCAAGAGCGCTTGTTTAACGTCTTTAGCTCGACTTTTCAAACCTTTTTAGGCAAGAGTGGGATCTTGAAGGAGACATGAGCTTGCCTCTTCCTTAGATTCATTCACCAAGTATGGCTTCACCCTATGGCCATTTACTGTGAAACTTTCCCCATTCTTCCCCATCAAAGTGATAGCTCCATAAGGCAAGACTTCTTGAATCTCAAAAGGCCCTCCCCACCTTGATTTGAGGTTACCCGGGAATAACTTCAATCTTGAATTGTAGAGAAGGACTTTGTCACCAACACTCAGCTCTTTCTTCACAATCCTCTTATCATGGAAAGCCTTAGTTTTCTCCTTGTACATCCTTGAGCTTTCAAAAGATTAAAGCCTAATCTCCTCAAGCTCTTGGAGTTGAATCAATCTCTTCTCTTGGGCTATCTTTATGTTATAGTTGAGAAGCTTCACAACCCACAAAGCCTTGTGTTCAATCTCCACTGGTAAATGGCAAGCTTTCCCATACACAAGGTTGAAAGGAGACCTTCCTATTGGTGTCTTGAAAGCTGTTCTATAGGCCCATAAAGCATCATCAAGCTTGATTGCCCAATCATTCCTTGTTATACCCACTGTTTTCTCTAGAATAGCCTTGATCTCACGGTTTGAGACTTCCACTTGACCACTAGTTTGAGGGTGGTAAGGAGTGGCTACCTTATGCTTGACACCATGTTTGCTCAATAACCCTTCAAAGACCTTGTTGATGAAATGGCTTCCCCCATCACTAATCACAACTCTTGGAACACCAAACCTTGGGAAGATTATACTCTTGAACATCTTCACCACAACCTTGGAGTCATTGGTAGGACTTGCAATGACTTCTACCCACTTGGAGACATAATCAACTGCTACCAAGATATACTTGTTTCCATAAGAAGATGGGAAAGGTCCCATGAAGTCTATGCCCCATACATCAAACAACTCCACTTCTAAGATAGGGTTTTGGGGCATCTTATCCCTCTTGCTTATGTTTCCCTTCTTTTGGCAAGGTTCACATGTCTTGATGAAATCATGAGTGTCCTTGAACAATGTAGGCCACCAAAATCCGCTTTGAAGAACCTTTGTAGCTGTCTTGAAAGTGGCAAAATAACCCCCATACTTGGACCCATGGCAATGAAAAATCACACTCTCAACTTCTTCTTGTGCCACACATCTTCTATAGATCCCATCAGCACACCTTTTGTAGAGATAAGGCTCATCCCAATAGAAGTGTGATACATCCCTCATAAACTTTTTCTTATGATAGGTGTTGAGATGTGTTGGTTCCTCATTGCACACCAAGTAGTTAACAAAATCAGCATACCAAGGCTCACCCTTGACCTCTATACCTTGGATCTCTTCAAGCTTCCTTCCAACTCCATGTGCACTAGCAATGCTCTTGATCATCATAATTTTCTCCTCCGGTAGGGAATCATTGATTGGCAAGGCATCCTCAATCCTCATTCTTGACAAATTATCAGCTACACCATTTTCCACACCTTTCTTGTCAACTATCTCCATATCAAACTCTTGAAGGAGTAAGATCCATCTAAGGAGTCTTGGCTTAGTCTCATTTTTAGCATAAATGTGGCGCAATGCAGCATGATCGGTGTAGACTATAACCTTAGAACCCACAAAATAGGATATGAATTTCTCAAAAGCAAACACAACAGCCAAGAGTTCTTTTTCTGTTGTTGCATACTTGGTTTGAGCATCATCAAGTGTCCTACTAGCATAGTAGATCACATGTAGCTTCTTCTCTTTCCTTTGCCCAAGCACAACCCCAACTGCATAATCACTAGCATCTGCCATGATCTCAAATGGTAGACTCCAATCCGGTGCTTGCACAATAGGAGCACTCACAAGGGCTTTCTTGATTGTCTCAAAGGCTTGTAAGCATTCCTTATCAAACTGAAATTCCACCTCCTTACAAAGAAGCCTTGTCATAGGCCTAGCAATCTTGGAGAAATCCTTGATGAATCTCCTATAGAACCCCGCATGCCCAAGGAAACTCCTTATGCCTTTCACATTGGTTGGTGGCGCCATCTTGACCATAACATCTATCTTTGCCTTGTCCACTTCTATACCATCTTCAGAAATCTTATGACCCAACACAATCCCTTGGTTGACCATGAAGTGGCACTTCTCCCAATTAAGAACCAAGTGAGACTCTTCACATCTTTGTAGAACCCTGCAAAGATTAGCAAGACATGCAGAAAAAGAGGCACCATACACAGAAAATCATCCATAAAAACTTCTACCATTTCCTCAATAAGATCGGAGAAGATACTCATCATGCACCTTTGAAAGGTAGCTGGAGCATTACATAACCCAAATGGCATCCTTCGATATGCAAAGGTACCATACAGGCATGTGAAAGTGGTATTCTCTTGATCATTAGGATGAATGTGTATTTGAAAGAACCCACTATATCCATCAAGAAAACAATAGAAAGGATGGTTAGCCAATCTCTCAAGCATTTGGTCAATAAAAGGAAGAGGAAAATGATCTTTTCTAGTAGAAGCATTAAGTTTTCGGTAATCAATGCACATTCTATGGCCGGTGATAGTTCTAGTTGGTATCAATTTATCCTTTTCATTCTTAATCACAGTGATTCCACCCTTCTTAGGGACAACATGCACCGGGGAAACCCAAGTGCTGTCACTAATAGGATAAATCACATTAGCTTCTAAAAGTTTCAAGATTTCCTTTTTCACTACTTCCTTAAGGTTTGGGTTTAATCTCCTTTGGTATTAAATTGAGGAAGCATTTTCATTCTCAAGGTGAATCCTATGAGTACAAAGTATAAGAGATATGCCCTTGATATCACTCAAAGAGTAACCAATAACTCTCCTATACTTTCTCAACTCATTAAGGAGAGAGTTGAGCTCATCATCACTCAAGTTTTCATTTACAATGATGGGGTAAGAAGAGTTAGGGCCTAAGAAAGCATACCTTAATCCAATGGGGAGTGGTTTGAGCTCCACTTTTGGAGCCTTGAGTTCACTCCAATCCTCATCAAGGTCTTTAGCCAATTCGCCATCCTCAAGCGCCTCTAGCCTTTCCTCTTGTCCTTGACTTGAAGCCTCAACCCTCATGGAACCATTGTCTTGGTTAAGTTCTTCTTTACCCTCACAAGAAGCTACCAATCTTGTAAAGCTTTCCTCCCCATCTAGTGTCTTGCATGCATCAAGCATTTGCATGTATGCTAGTGTTTCCTCATGCAAATACCCATCCTCTCCATGTGGTTTGGTGAGGGCTACACTAAGATGGTCTTCTTGAGCTATTTCCTCTAATAACTCATCGGCCAACTCATCCATGGTCTCAATGTAGAATGCTTGACCATCAATGGTTGGCTTCCTCAAGGTCTCCTTTATGTCAAACTTCAACTCAACCCCTTTTCCAAGATGCAAACTAATCTTCCCATGCTTCACTTCAATGATAGCACCAGCTGTAGCTAGGAAAGGTCTTCCCAAAATCAAAGGATCCTTTGGTTCCTCATCCATCTTAAGCACCATGAAATCCGTGGGAATGATGAAGTTGCTAACCTTGAGAGGCAAATCCTCAAGAACTCCAATAGGCATCCTCACACTCCTATCTGCAAGTATTAGAGAGATTCCACACTCCTTGTACTTGGTGAAACCAAGCTTCTTAGCTATTGAATAGGGCATGAGGTTGATGCTAGCTCCAAGATCACACAAGCAATTTTCAAACCCAAGAGGACCTAGGGCGCATGGTATAGTGAAAGAACCGGGGTCTCCACGCTTCTTTGGTATCACATTGCTTTGAATAATTGCACTACACTCTTGAGTAAGCAACATAACTCCTTGCATGTCCCTTGCTCTTTGTGCCACTGTATCCTTCAAGAACTTAGCATATTGTGGAATCATCATAAAAGTATCCACCAAAGGCATCTTGAGCTCAATGTCTTTTATTTACTTGTCAAACATAGCCTTGTATTTCTCCACCAATTGTTTCTTAAACCTCCCGGGGAAAGGAAGCTTAGGCTTGTAAGGTGGAGGAACAAAGGTGGACTCCTTTTGTTGCACATCCTCTTTTGGCTTCTCCTTTACCACTTCCTTGCTTCTCTTTGCAATATACACATCATCAAATGTTATAGCATCTTGAGCTTTTTCAAAGCTATCCTCCCCATCTTGGATTTCAATGTCCTCATTGATCAAAGGACTTGTCCTTGGAGGCAACCCCTTTCCACTTCTCAAAGTAATAACATTGATGTATTCCTTGGGGTTTGCCTCACACTTGCCCGGTAGAGTGCCTTGAGAGTTTGAGCTAGAAGCCTTGCCTTTCTCAAGTTGCTTGAACTTTTGTTGAAGACCCCCAATTTGAGTAGCAAGTTCATTAAGTGAAGAATCCATCCTTGTGTTAATTTCAGCAATCTTCTTTCCCATGTTAGCATCACTATTGGCTTGACCTTGAAGTATTTGTTGAAGCATAAGCTGAACATTGTCTTGTCGAGGAGCTTGTGAAGTTTGATTAAAACCCGGTGGAGCATTGCCTTGGTTAAACTTTTGCCCACCAAAGTTGCCTTGGTTTCCTCCTTGGTAGTTAGGCCTTGGTGCATAACCCTTTTGTTGATTGTTGTAAGGCACAAAAGGTTTGTTTTGAGTAGCTTATGGAGGATAGACTTGATCTCCGGGGTTGGCTACATTAGTACTTCTATAAGAGAGGTTGTTATTCCCCTTATAGTTGTTGTTTGAGTAGTTGTTGTAGCCCCCTTGGCCACCCACGAAATTTACCACCTCTTGACCCTCTTGATACTCAACTTGATCCTCACAATCCTCTTGGTTCTCTTCAACAAAATGTACATGCCTTTGATTGGAAGACATAAGCTTGTCCATCTTGTCATGTAGAGATTTCATCTCTTTCTTTGTAGACTCATACTCACTTCCCCTTGGAGCTCTATCATAGTCTTCATTGTAATTACCATCACTCAAGGCAAGATTCTCAACAAGCTCCAAACCATCTTCTACTTCTTTGCCTAAGAAGTTCCCATTACTTGCGGTATCAAGAAGCATTCTAATCTTTGGAAGGACACCTCTATAGATGGTGCTTAGGAGAGACTCTTGTGTGAAGCCATGATGAGGGCATTGCATAGTGTAGCCCTTGAATCTTTCCCATGCTTCATTGAAAGACTCATTGTTCTTTTGAGTGAAGCTAGAGATCTCATTCCTCAACTTGGCTGTCCTTGAGTTGGAGAAGAACTTAGATAGGAAAGCTTTCTTGCATTCATCCCAAGAGGTGATTGTACCTTGAGGCAAGTTTTTCTCCCATTGTCTTGCTCTATCCCCAAGAGAGAAGGGAAAGAGTCTTAGCTTGAAAGCATCCTCACTCACACCATTCATCTTGAACAACCCACAAACTCTATCAAAGTTATCCAAGTGATCAAGGGGATCTTCCATAGGCAAACCATGGAATTTGTCTTGTTGAACCATGGAGATGAAAGCTGGCTTCACTTCAAAGGTGTTGTTGTGAACCGGTGGAGGTTGAATACCATATCTATTTTGGTGAATATTTGGAGCATCACCAGCCCCTATGGTTCTCCCTTGTCTAGGCGCATGCAAGTTGTTTCCATTGCCCCTTGGAGCTTGCTCATTTCCATTATGAGCTTGGTTGGCATGCGCCACTGGTGGAGGGTGTTGAACTCTTTGTTGTTCTTCCATTCTCAACCTTTCTAACCTTGCAGCTTCCCTTCTTGCAATCTTAGCAACCCTTACCAACTGATCAATCTCTTGAAAGCCTTGGAAGTTGTTGTCTCCTTGTGATCTTAGGTGCATCCAAGGGAAACTGAAATCTAGAAAATGAAATGGTCAATAAACACAAAATTATTACTTAGTTTCAAACTAAACTCAAATCTTAATGATCAAAGAATCCCAATACGGCAACGGCGCCAAATTGAAACAAGAGTTTTTACACTTGTTAGCAATTCCTCAATTGCTCATATCATTGCAATATTTGAGCTATCAATCCATCTTGGGAGATGATTCAATAAGAATGCAAAGTTTTGTTTAAGCTAAGCTAAATTGAAAGGGTTTAAGGTGATAAGCAACAATTAAAAACAAGACACAACCTAAGAGAGACACTACAAGTTCAATAATATGAAACTAAGCCTTAATTACTACTAATCAAGTACTAATGACGCAATTAACTACTAATTAAGATTATCAAATTGCTAAAAAACGAAACCTAGGGATGGAATCTTTGATTTAGGAAACCAAATGGACAATCTTGCAATCATTTAAGAAACTAATCAAGCCATCTCTATGCCTAGAACACTAATTAAAGACTAATCCATGATGTGTGGCACTAGTCCCTTCACTAATCACCCTAATGAACTAATGATGTTTTAGCATTAAAATGATTAGCAAGCATGAATAACAAGTCTAATAGCATGATAAACACCCTAGACAACTAATGATGTTTTAGGCTAGGTATGTAAATCTCTTAGAAAGTTGGTTCAAGCATTTCATCAAACACTTGGTGGGTGTATGAAATGCTTATGATCCAAATAGCAAAAGATTAGCTATTTGGCATTAAGAACACCTTAATAAGAAGAGAGATGAAAGAATCTATCCTAGATTGCAAGATTGAACCATTAGAAAACCCTAAATCTAACCCATCCCCAAGTTTCTAATGAACTACTCACTAATCGTATTTAAACCCATCAAATCAAAGATAAGAGAAAGGTTAAACATGATTAGAGAAAAGATTAATGGAAGTTCAAGATAGATATTGCATAAAACTTAAAAGATTCAAAGTAAAATACAAGACTTTTCTCAAAGTGGCTAAAAAGTTATTGACAAGACTAGAGAGAATAAAACTTAACATAAAAATTAGGTCTAAAGAGTATTTATAGGAGGGACCCATGAGGATGACAAAAAGAAAAAGTTTGGGTTCGGATCGACGTGTTCATCGATCCAGTTCGTCGATCTGAACCCCTGCAGAATTGGTTCGATGTCCTTCGTCGATCCAAGTCATCGATCCGTATCCTTGTCTCTCGGCTTCTTCTTGTTGGCGTTTGGGTTTGGTTCGACGACTTCGTCGATCCATGTTGTCGAACCGAACCCCTGGAAAACTGGTCCGACGTACTTCGTCGATCTGTTTCATCGATCCGAACCCCTGGAAGTTTGGATCGACGTGCTCGTCGATCCAACTCGTCGATCCAGCGCGAGCATTCTTCTCCTTCATCTTCTTGGTGACTCCTTTCTCCTCCAAGTGCTATGTAATCCTTCTCCAGCTCCATCCATGCCTCCATAGTGTCCTTTTTACCTGATCAAGACTCCAAATGCACCAAAACATGCAAAAGAACATGCAAAGAGATCCTAGACTCTAAATGGTCGAAATGCAATACAATGATGCTAAATAAGGGTTCTAAATGATGACAAACTTACACTAAATGGAGAGAAATATGATGCAAAATATAGACATATCAATGTCCACCATATCTGCACATCCATTAATTGTATCATTGTATCGTTGTATCGCTGTTGAATGGTTTTTTAGCATCCATCGTTAGTCGTCCATAAGGATATGTATTTACCAGTTCGAGATCTAACTAGCCCATCCATGTTTGATGTTTGTTTTGAAGTTTGTTGTTGCTGGAATCCATAGCACTTCCCATTTAGGCATGGGAACAATTCATCATGGATCACTTCTACAAGATGACGAACAACTTTGTACCACCAACAACTGCTCAATTTAGTTTATCGTGATGGGCATATCTTCATGGACGATACTTATCTAGATTAACTAAAACGATGTTGGTAGTTAGCCATATGGACGAAGACGCCTGGAAGAAGAAGACATTGATACATGTACATATATAATGGATGGATAAATATTCGTGGATGAAGTATATGTAAATTATTTTTTGATGACTTCACCTATAGGTTGCAATCTACATATAAATCATAATTGTTTACAAGATAAGTATTCGTTTATTGCAAGCTTTTTATCTCTTTCGTTAATCTTTTTATCACATTCTATTAATTTTTGAAGCACCATGTATGGACAAATAAAATTAATAAGATAAAATCATATCAAATTGTATAAGTACAAGCACTCTCAAAATAAATTAAAAAGACAATCATAATTATCATGGAGAGAGCTATAAGATCCTTTAGAAAGACCAAGAGCATAAAGAGAGCTAAATATGTACATGCTATCTTGTCCATTGGATCATGTCTGCGACCCCTTCTCCACGAGTACATGTCCACCACTTCGTGTCCAGGATTCCATGTCCACCACTTCGTGTCCACGACTCCATGTCCATGAATTCTCTACCACAGCTCTATTCCACCATTTTTGGAGTATCTTATATTGACCTTCATCAAACACAATTGTGCTTCATCGAGAAAAAACCCAAGAAAAAATAGCCAAGTTGGCTCTTTAGGAGAATTTATGTCCATGACTACATGTCAACCGTTTTATTTCCACAAATTTTTGTCCACGACTCCATTCCACCAATTTTTTGGTTATCATATCTTAACCTTCATCAAACACAAGTGTGCTTCATCAAGAAAAAACTAAGAAAATAATTAAGAACTTACAAGAAAACAAAACTGAACTTTAGTGAATGGTGTATCATTTGATCGCCTCAAACCCATTGATCACCGACTCTATGTCCATCACTTCGTGTCTACAACTCCATGTCCACGGATGCATAATTATGGATGAGGTAGCGAAAGATGGACACACTTAATATAAGCATGGATGCGCAAATATACATCCATGGATCCACTCTCATGGACAAACTCTCATGGACACACCTCGTGGACACTCTCATGGACACAACTCGTGGACTGACTTCGCATAAGCTATCTATCCATATAAATCCATCCACATGAACTATTATAAATAGTCATCCACGAACTGCACTCTTCCACAATTTTCTTATCAACTTAGCGACCACAACAATGGAAGAATATATGTTGTTCAACTGAAGAGAATTGGTGTTGGGTACAAAGAAGATCAAAATCTTGTTACCTGCCAATTCGAAATATAATGCGTTTGTTGCGTGCGACGATTTGACATTAGTTGATTTTGGAGATTTGAGAATCGACGAGTGAGATGCAGTCGGATCCAAAGAAAGAGATAGAGCGGGCATGAAATTAAGAGTTATGATTTATGTAGACACGACGGATTGTGATGGTGATATTTGATGGTGGCTGCAGGGGACGACAATATGCAAGGACAAGAGAATTGACCGATTTCGGTATTGCAGAGGAGGAAGAAAGTATGAGGAAAAGAAGATGAAGATGAGATTTTTGTTTTTATGGTAACAAAAAAAAAAAGAACCAGAAATTTCTCAATCGACGTCTTTCATAAAGATTAGATAGAAGAAACTTAAAGGATATGTTTGTCTTTACACATGATCAAAGTGACTCAATATTCTTAAGTGACTTTTTCTGATATTAGAGTTATGGAAAGTGACTTATTATGTAAATTCTCATGTATTAATTTAGTATAGATATAAGGCCATGTGTTGTCGTATAGTTCGTGTAGTTGTAAATCACATACTTTCTTCTAGTTACCACTATTATGAACAAAAACTTGCAAATAGTGATATAAAAGTGATCTAATCCATATTTGGATTAATCCTCATTGTTCATATCAACCATTCAAACTCTAAATGTATTTCTTAACTGGCCTTATGCTTATAGGTTATGGTTATACAAATGTATATTCCGATATCATCGCTAATTAGTTATAGATATTTTAACATATGAGAGATTTAGGTTGTAGAAAAGAAAACATATAATTACACAATGAAGTTCCATACTTTAGAGTTTAGATGCACTTACACCTTATTTACAACATCCTCCTCTAGCTATCTTACAATATTATTGTATACTGGAAAATTACAAATAACGACATCAAAATTAAAACATAAATTATGTTAGTTTTAATTTGTCTATTTAAAAAGCACCACTTCTCCATTTACCTCAATCTCACTCAACTAAACACAGAGAAAGAAACCTTATTATTATCTTACAATGGCAATTCATGCAAATCCCTCAGCTTTTTCCTTTTTCTTACTTGCGTTCTTGTCTCTCGTAGCCAACTCTATTTCGAATCTAAAATCTGATTTCAAGGGAGAGTTATCTCTTCCATCAGCCTACGAGTTTGATATGATCCAGCTCGATGACATCAACCGGTCCCTCACCTTCGTGAGTAACACTTGCCACATAGATGACAGCCGAGACTCATGCCAAACCCTCTTGTCGGAGTTTACCATGTTGTCTTTGTCGCTCTCAGAGAGAAGGCGTCTTGACCTATTGAACATGTTCTTAAAGCAATCCATGTGGCGGGTAGAGATTATGAGTGTCTTGAACGAGGCTTGATCGGCCTCCATTGGTGTGAAGGAAGACGCATATCTAGTTGACTGCGAGGTGATGATGACTGCAAGAAATTTATAGTTTGAATTGTCTTGAGCGTCTTGGGCCTTAATTTTTAAGACAATTCAACCTATAAATTTCCCATGTAATGATTTATATAACCTATGAAAATGGTAACATTAGAAATGTAACTAGTAATTATGCTTAATAAATGAAATAATTATAAATAAGAAATAATAAATGAGATGATTAATGAAGTGGGAAATTTTTTTTTTAATGTACTAATCTGTAGTCCATCCATTCAAAAAAAAATGATAAACATTGAAAACAAAAACATCACACTACAATTTTGTAGAAGAGTGAATGAGATTCATTTATTTGGTTACTTTTTATATTCACTAGGAGAATATCCGCGCATACGCACGGGTTATTTTCTATATATTCTTTCAAAGATGTGTTATTTATATATCTCAAACCTTATATGCTCACAACAATCAAAATTAAATATAATTTGATATATTCAACCATTATATATCTATATTAAAAGAGTATACAATTTTTGTTTGCAAATGATTTTGTTGGGTGATGATGACTGCGAGGTGATGATGACTGCTATAAATTTATAGGTTGAATTGTCTTAAAAAAAAATTATTCTATTATATGAAAAAATTTAACTATGGAAGATTTTAAAAATTTTGGTAGGTTTGGATCCAAAACATGGTTTGATGGTGTTTTAAAATATTTATCTATATAGTATATTACTAGGTTTAACATATCCTTAGGGCGAATGTAATTTGTAATTTTCGTTATATTGATTATATTGTATTTTCGTTGCATTGATTGAGTCATGATCATGTTGGAGGAAAAGCAACATGATTATGGCTTAATCATACGACAATAAGAGTGATATTTGGGGGTTTTCGATCCAGAAATGCAATATAACCGCGACTTTGGATCTTGCTCCAATCCATGAAACTGTAAAGACGTTGCTAAGAGGTTCTCTCAACGGTGGTATTTATGGAGTTGATCAGACAGGTTAGGCTCCGTAGAACGATGACTTTCCACGTTGTATTATGGAGAATACAAAAACAACGGCCTCTGAGCAGATACAAGCATAAGAGTCAAGTGGGAGAGATTCAAAACGATTACGTATCTGAACAAATCGGCCAAATTTACAGTGAAAAAACTTTATTTACGGAAATTAATGCCTTCATTTCATTGAAGTTTTTTAAGATGAATGTATTTGATTACATAGTTTTATGTGATGTTAATTAACATTTACATAACACAACTAACAAATTATAAAAAATGTTATTTAAGATATTTGTTGTTACTCTATCAATTTCATTCATCAAGAAGCCTCAAATGCAGAGTTACATTTTTTTTTTGTTTTCTTACAATCTCTCTTGCTTGCTTGAAACTTTGCAATGTAAAGAACCAAAGAAAATTCATTTGTAAAATTTTTAGATGGTGAATAAACATTTTTTTTGAGGGGTCAAATTCATGTTACATCATGGTTAAGGAACTTGGGCCTTAATTTTTAAGACAACTCAACCTATACATTTCTCATGTAATGATTTATATAACCTATGATTGTAACTAGTAATTATGCTTAATAAATGAAATAATTATAAATAGGAAATAATAAATGAGATGATAATGAAGTGGGATAATTTTTTTTTTTAATGTACTAATCTGTAGTCCATCCATTCCAAAAAAATGATAAACATTGAAAACGAAAACATCACACTACAATTTTGTAGAAGAGTGAATGAGATTCATTTATTTGGTTACTTTTTATATTCACTAGGAGAATATTCGCGCATACGCACGAGTTATTTTCTATATATTCTTTCAAAGATGTGTTATTTATATATCTCAAACCTTATATGCTCACAACAAACAAAATTAAATATAATTTGATACATTCAACCATTATATATTTATATTAAAAGAGTATACAATTTTTGTTTGCAAATGATTTTGTTGGGTCATGGAAAAGTAAAAAATGATGATGCATTAAGTGTGGTTTGATTCTATAAGAAAGTTTAGTACAAATTTAATAGGTATTAAAAGTCTAAATTATTTTTAAAATAAACTAAAACTCGCATGGACAGAATGTGAAAAGAATTAAGACGGTAAGAGTCCTTATGTCTTCCTCCACAACTTGTTCCATTTTCACAAATTTCATAAAGTTAAACAGTCGTATTTATAGCTTATATTTCTTTCTTTTTATAATTTAGAATTTTTGAAGTTTAATAAATGAGTTTTATCTCTATCCTTATATTAGTTTTTATTAATTTTAATTTATAGAATTTGTTTGGATCAATTTTCACATACGATTGCAATTCGAATTCGCTATGTAGAATAATATAAACAAATATTAGACCATACACCTAAAGAAATTTTGATGGGGATCTGTACATCCTCCCTGAGGTGCATATTAAACGGTATTCATCAAACTTGTTAGAAGATGCAAAATTTTTGATTTGACTCTTGAGTAAGATCACATTCTTGTGATTGCAAATTGATGAATAAAAAATGCTACCCGTTGTATCTATTTCATCCATGCGGGATTTTCACCTATCGAATTCACAAGCACTAACACGGCTCACCAGCACGGCTTGATAAATTGAAAAGGTTGTTTTTTTGGAGAAATTAAAGCGTAAAATATTTGTGCGATATCATTAATTATGAACGGATCAAAACTAACATGAACATAATAAATAAAAAATTGTTATTTCACTAATCAGAAATCTAAAATTTTAACTCAATTCAGAAATCAATATTTACATATATAACTATCAAATTTAAAGTACAAAATGTGATCATACAATGTATTTCCCATATAAGTGCTTCCAATTGTTAAAAAAAAAGCTTTCAATTTAATGTGTAGAAAATAGAGAGAATATCACAATTTTTTAGAGAGGATCGTCAAGTAGTACTCATAGTCTAATGGATAAAAAAAGTTGTCTTATATTGAGAGTCCGAATCCTCATGGGTGAACTTTTAATACAAGTAAAATGGATTTTTGAAAATTAAATAATGAAGGACACATGTCATCTCCCGGTGAGCTGACGTGGCATAAAGATGTAGAGAGTTGGCCCTCTTTTATATAATAGACTAGGAGAATACTTGCGCATACGTGCGGTTTTTTTTCTTCTATATATTATTTCAAAGATGTCTTATTTATATATCTCAAACCTTCCATGCTCACAACAATCAAAATTAATTATAATTTGATACGTTAAAAGTCCTTTCGTCTTACTCTACAACTTGTTCCATTCCCACAAGCTTCATAAAGTTAAACAGTCGTATTTATAGCTTATATTTCTTTTTTAATTTAAAATTTTGAAGTTTAATAAATGAGTTTTATCTTTATCCTTATATTAGTTTTGATTAATTTCAATTTATATAATTTTTTTGGATCGATTTTCACATACGATTTCAATTCGAATTCGCTATGTAGAATATTATAAACAAATATTAGATCATACACCTAAAGAAAAATTGATGGGGATCTGTACATCCTTTCGGAGGCGCATATTAAATGATATTCATCAAACTTGTTAGAAGATGCAAAATTTTGATTTGACTCTTAAGTAAGATCGCGTTCTTGTGATTGGAAATCGATGAATGAAAAATGCTACCCCTTGTATCTATTTCATCCATATAGAGTTATTACCTATCCAAATCACAAGCACAGACACGGATGACTTCACGAGCACGACTTGATAAATTGAAGATGTTGTTCTTTTTGGAGAAATTAAAGAAATTAATGCGTAAAATATTTTTACCATATAATTAGTTATAAACGGATCAAAACTAACATGAACATAATAAATAAAAATTTGTTATTTTTCTAATCAGAAATCAAAATTTTTCAATCAATTCAGAAATTCAAATTTACATATAAAACTATCAAATTTAAAGTTTAAATATGATCATACAATGTATTTCCCATATAAGTGCTTCCAATTGTTTAAAAAATGCTTTGAATTTAATGTGTAGAATAAGAAACAATATCACAATTTCTTAGAGAGGATTGTCAAGTAGTACTTATAGTCTAATGGATAAAACAATTGTTTGAGAGGAGTGTGGGTTCAAATTCTCATGGGTGCAAGTTTTAATATAAATAAAATGATTTTTTAAAAATTAAATAATGAAAGACATGTGTCATCTTCTGGTGTGCTGACGTGACAAAATGATAGAGAGAGTTGACCATCTTTTATATAATAGATTCAAAATGGCGTTGATTTCTTTGATTTTTTTGTTTTTTTTGTTTTTTTGTGTGGAAAAGTTAAAACGTTCAGAAATTACCCAAATTCATTTTTTCTATGAATGTTAATATCATTAAAATATAGGGAGTAAGAATTTTACATAGCAAAAAACCTAAAGATTTCTTCCTCGGCAGAAAAGAAATAAAAAACAAGGAAGCAATAAAATTGTAAACACTTATACATTTATCATCGTATCCATAGAGACATTAGATCTGAGATAGTGTAGAAGGCGAATGTTGAATCGATGATTCTGGACCAAGAGTGTTCATCAATCATCATGTGATGCAACTGAAGGTTTTTGGTAGATAGGTAACTTGAAAAGTGTAAAAAGCGGTGGTGACACACTATGGAAACCAACTCGTAGTAGTCTAGTGGTTGAGGATTCAAAATTTGTTAGTTTGGGACTAGGTCCACAGGGATTTACCCCGGTTAACAAAAAACCATGTGGCTGAAAGTGAGTTCACTAACAAAATTTGAATTAGTAATTTATCTATTTATCAACTGTTTTAAATCGATTCGAATTCCAACAACATTGGCTTAGAGTCGGTGTTTCTTGGTGATATCTCGAAGCCAGGCATCACAAAGCTCGTGGAGGCGCTTGTGGTGTCATCAAATCTGCAGTCGGTTAGGTAGCTTGTCTTAGTGATGACATCACTGACCTCAACATCTCCCAACAACATGGCAACCACTTGTGACATTGGCGGTCTCAAGACATGAGATGTCTGTGTGCACAACAAGGCAATGCCTATCATGCATTTCACTTCTTCCATGCTGAACTCACTCAGATCATTATCTATTAGTTCAATTTCACGGCTTTCCTCATGTAGATTCCATGCCTAATACACGAGGATTATTATAGGCTTTTTGACCATTTCCAATCAAATTTTAATAAGTAAGGATGTACATACCCATTCAAGAAGATATATTTTTTCATCGTCCTGGTTCTCATCAGAGTTTGGCCTTCCACTCACTATCTCAAGAACCACAACACCAAAGGCATACACATCTGTTTTCTCTGTTAGATGTCCATGCATGGCATACTCTGGAGAAAGATATCCACTGCATTGGCACAATAACAATGTGTTAAAATTCCATAATTGTGTGCATTGATATGCTCAAATTTACCCTAGTGCTAATCTCTCAAATTAAGAGATCACTCCAATATTTAGGGATCGAATCCACAGGGAATGAGATAGTCACACATCAGATTTCTAAGTTCGAATTAAGTTAAGAACAAATATGGAATTAAAAGAAAGCAGTCAATTAAAACTTAGTAAATACAGGAGGCGAGACGCTAGAATATGAGAAATTCACAGGTATGATTCCAAATTGCAGAATAGAAAACTGTCATGAAATTTATTAAGAACCATTCTAGAAATCGAAACACAATTATAAAATCAACCAACTCTCGCTACGAAGAATATTAATGTCTAAACCCTAGAATTCCAAATCTCTTTGCAAATCCTATCAATTCAGACAAGCATTAATAACAGGTTCGATTATTCACAAAATCCCTAAACCAAATGTCTTTGCGGATATGTATTTTGCTCATCAAACATTAGTTCAGGCAATCAATAATACTCTCGCATATATTATTCAACCTAAGATCAAATTTTAGGTCATGAAGCTAAAAGCAGCATTAAACACAAATCCAGATGAAGAACAAGCAGATTAATCCCAACAGTAATTCAATTCTAACAACCTATCATCAACCCTTGAATAACCCAAAACCTAACTAGCAAACTACTCAAACATGTGATTAAAGAAAACATTATGAATAAAGTAATTTGCATAAAAGAAATCAATAGAACCAAAGGAGTTCCAAATCTGCTCTGAAAGAGTATGATTCTTCTCTCCAAAAACTCTCTACGAATCTCTCTCTAAAATAAAGTCTATCATAAACAATGGCTTTGAAATCCTTAAATAAGGGTTAAAACACGAATTGGAGCACTTTTGCAAATAAGCAAAACTTCTGGGCACTTTCCTTTCCTTCAAAATCTTGTAAAGTTGTGTTTTGCCTTGGCTCGAGTGGTGTCGATCGACACTGTTCATCCAACTCCAGTTCGACTTCATGTTTTCAGCAGCTTCTTCCACAATGCTCCACAATGCTCCAGAATGCTTCAAAATCTCCATTTATGCTCCAAACGTAGTTCAACCTCCAAAGACTCTAATAGAACTCTAAAAAGACCAAAAGACTCTATAAAACGGACTTATATCATGGTCAAAAACCGGTAAAACCCATGATATATCAACTCCCCCAGACTTAGCTTTTGCTTGCCCTCAAGCAAAACAGAAACTAAGTATAGAGTCGAGGTTTGAAAACAGAAACATTCAGTTAACCTTAGGAACGCCACATTTAACACACTTGAATCCACATACCATAGAGCCAACCTTAGATAGTATTTCAGTATACTTACCACAAGCTTAGCAATCTCCCAATTAAAGTCCAAACCCCTTAGAGAAATCCAGATTCTCCACTGTTAACCCCTTAATCAATTAATTCGGTGAGGTCTCATCGAGGGAGTATCGATCAAAGAACTTAGAGATTCTTTCCCTTCCAAGCTCATAAACACATAGACAGTCTTTGCACAATCTCTCTTATTTTCTCTTCCCTAAGTCGATTTCTCCCTACTTTTCTAGAATATCATTTTATTTTTTCTACCGACTTTCTTTTCTTTTTATGGCTCAAGAACTGTGCCACTCACAAATTGTGTTCCTTGTGAGGAGACATGTTCATGAATATAGGCGCACCTTCATAGTCCTTTTCACGGAACTCAGGCTGCCGTTTTTAGACTTAGACTTTTTCTTCTTTTTTTTTCTCTAGGGAGAATCAAAGAGAGATCATGACAAACTTATCTTAAAAATGTTGGAGGAGGAATCAAGTTCAATGCATACCAAGCCCCAAGATGAGAATTTGAAGTTCATTAGGGTGGAGTTAATAGGCAAGCTTCTAAACTCTCCAGAAATTTGAACTCTCCTTGTTAAACTGATCCACTTGCAGCTTTCTACCTAGTAAAAACTGCAATCAACTACTATGGCAATGGTCCTTCAAGTGTCAATATGTTGTGGTTTAGTTCCAAGAAAAACTGAAAATTTCAACTGATTTTTACTCAATAAAACAAGTACGACCCAACTGACTCAAAATAAGAGACAAAGCAAAATACATTACTATTTTCCTCCCCCAGACTTAACCAAAACTGTCCTCAGTGTGATTAAATCTTAAGAGCAGAAACAAACCAAATAGAAAAGATAACAGACTGTATGGATAGAGGACGAAAATCCACACAACTTAGGCTTTGAATCACTCAAATCCGTTAAGAATTGAGTGAGATACGAAGAAAACAACTTGAGTAGACTTACCTTGAGGGGGTGTCGATCGACACCATGAGTATTTTCGATCGACACTGTTCATGTCGATCTCCAGTGTCAACCACAGTCGACATCCGTCCGTCCGGCAAATTTTGTTTTTTTTTGTTTTTGAAACACAAAATAGTTAGTAAATAAAGCAAAATAAAAACGAAAATTTAGAGAACTTACCAGTGGGTTGCCTCCCACCAAGCGCTTGTTTTAAGTCATTAGCTTGACTTGGATGGCTGGTCAGACGGCAGGTGTTCATGAGAACTTGTTACAAAACAAGCTCAATATTCAGACACTTCCAGCTTCAACACTCTACCCAATGATCCCTTCAAAGCATCTTGCCCTTTCTCATTCATCTCAGATGTAAGAATTGCTCTAACCTTGTAGAAAGGCTTTGAGGTTCCTTTGCACTTCACCTTATACTCAATTGAGTTCTCATCACAGCTCTGAGGTATCAAAGTGACTTGAGAACCTCCCTTGATCTTCTGGCTCTCCACTCTCTTCTTCACTTTTGCCCTTTTTCTGGTTCCCTTAGTGATCATGATAGGATTTCCACCAAGGACTTTATCTGCATCACTCTTATCACAAGGTCTTTCCTAAGAAACGTCTGCCATCATGTCTCTAGCAATCACAGCAATGCAAGAGACGTCCTTTGAATTTCCAGTAGTAGGGACAGCTTTGTATAAAACTCCTTTGTCAACATTAGAAAGATATTCTCTTATTAGGCATGTCCACAACTGCTCCCACTGTAGCCATGAATGGTCTCCCAAGTATGAATGGCATGACAGAATTCTTGCTCACTTCCACAACCTGAAAATCAGTTGGTACTAGACAATTCCCCACTTTGATAAGCAAGTCTTGAATTGTACCATATGGGACTGTGGTGGAAGAGTTGGCAAACGCAAGAGTCATCTGAGGAGGGTGAATATCAATAATCCCTAGCCTCTCTGCAATGTCCTTTGACATGAGGTTCACGCTAGCACCTGAATCGCCGAGGGATTGTTCAAACTCAACTCCACCAATGGAGCATGGAACAACAAACATCCCTGGATCTTCAACCTTAAGCAGCTGCTTCATTGGTGGTGGTGTATCCCTTGCTTTGTGAAAGAGTTCTTCCATCTCTTCAAAAATCTTTCTGCAATTTTGGAAGAATGCACACACGGGATACCTCTCATAAGCTTCATCAAACGAGATCTCCTTAGGAATCTTTCCAACCCTCTTGTTGAAAGCAGCCAGCTTCTCTGCACTAATGGGTGGCCTTAGGTGTTAGGGTAGAGAAGGATATGGAACCTTAGGCTTGTACACTCTTTCTTCTGCAGTTTTTGAAATTTTAAGTCGATTTGGTGAAATCTGGGGATGGTGTCAATCGACACCAGGTTTTTGGTGTCGACCATGCTCGATTTCGGTATGTCAGAGCTCGAAATTTCGAAATTTTTTGGTGGTGTCGATCGACACCCTTCCTTGGTGTCAATCGACACTAGCTCTACAGCAGCAATGTCGTCTCCTTCAACTTCCTCAAGCTCCACGATTTCTTCACTTTCCAGGCCTTTTTTCAGCTCTGTTTGAAGGCTTCTTTCACTCTGAATTGTGATGGTGTTCACATGGTGCCTTAGATTTGCATCCGTATTTCCAGGAAGGCATCCTTCTTTTCTCTTCAAAGCTCCAGCAGCTTGAGCAACTTGAACAACTAATTGCTTCACATGAGTACTCAGGGACTCGAATTTCCCATTCAGGTCGGTGTACAAAGCATCAATCTTTTCATTGAAGTCCACAGTCATCTTCTGTTGACCCTCAAATATCTGTTCCAGCATAGACTTCATCTCATTGTCTTGTGCAGGAGGCTTCTGGTAAGAAGAAGAACCATAATTTCTGTTAAAATTATTGCTCTGAAAAGGCTTATGGTAGGAAGAACCATAGCCTTGCTGATTGTCAAATCTCTGTCCTTGAAAACCAGCTCCATTGACATAGTTAACTTCTTGTTCCTCAAGCTCAAAAGTCTCCACTTCATCAGCAAATTGGACTTGCTTCTTTCCCACAAGAAGGATATGCATTGAGTCTAGCTTAGCCTTCACCTCAGCAATTTGATTTCCATCCAGATTTCCAGCTTGCTTCTTCCTCTCAAAGTCTGCATTCTTGGTACTATTGCTAGAAGCCAAGTTCTCAATAAGAATGGTAGCATTCTCTGGATATTGGGTGTTGAAGTTCTCATTGCTTGCAGCATCTAAAGCCATCTAGCACCTCCAATCAATACCTCTGTAGAAAATTCCCAACAGCTGAACTTCAGTGAAACCATGATGTGGACAGTCTCTTTGATAAGCCTTGAATCTCACTGATAGTTAGCATATTTACACCATTTTAACATCCATTTAGTGTAGCATTTGCATTGTTTCATGCATATAACTTGTCCATATAGTCTAGTTTGCATCCAAATTTAGAGTTAGTAAGTCTTAGCTTTAGGTCTTGCATTTTTTTGCATATCCTTGCATTTGGAGTGTTATTTCAGGTGATTTGGATCATATGGAAACTTGCGGAAGCTTGGAGGATGATCTAGGACCAATTAGAGAAGAATAAGAAGCAAGCAAACGTCATGTGGCACCATATCTTCTGGGTGTCGATCGACGCTCGTGCAGCTTTTCTGTTGGTCCTTTCTAGTCTGGCGAGTACAACGATGCTCAAAGTCACAAGCTCATTTTCCTTGTTGCTTCTGGTACTGCGATTATGCATACACCTGAAACAGAAACAAGAAAAAGTTGAAGAAAATCAGTAACCAAAAACAAAAATAAAAACCTAGACAAAATTCTAATACTAAAAATATGTAGGCAACTAATCTCCGTCCCCGACAAAAGCGCCAAAATTTGATATGCTCAAATTTACCCTAGAGCTACTCTCTCAAATTAAGAGATCACTCTAGTATTTAGGGATCGAATCCACAGAGAATGAGATAGTCACACAGCAGATTTGTAAGTTCGAATTAAGCTAAGAACAAATATGGAATTAAAAGAAAGGAGTCAATTAAAACTTAGTAAATTCAGTAGGCGAGACGCTAGAATATGGGAAATTCGCAGGTATGATTCCAAATTGCAAAATAGAAAACTGTCAGGAAATTTATTAAGAACCATTGTACAACTCGAAACACAATTATAAAATCAACCAACTCTCGCTGCGGAAATTATATGTGTCTAAACCCTAGAATTCCAAATCTCTTTGCAAATCCAATCAATTCAGACAAGCATTAATAACATGTTCGATTGTTCACAAAATCCCTAAACCAAATCTCTTTGCGAATATGTATTTTTCTCATCTAACATTAGTTTAGGCAATCAATAATACTCTCGCATATATTAATCAACCTAAGATCAGATTTTAGGTCATGAAGCTAAAAGCAGCATTAAACACAAATTCAGATGAATAACAAGCAGAGTAATCCCAACAGTAATTTAATTCTAACAATCTATCATCAACCCTTGAATAACCATAAACCTAACTAGCAAACTACTCGGACATGGTGATTAAAGAAAACATCATGAATAAAGTAATTTGCATAAAAGAAATCAATAGAACCAAAGGAGTTCTAAATCTGCCCTGAAGGAGTATGATTCTTCTCTTCAAAAACTCTCTACAAATCTCTCTCTAAAATAAAGTCTAGCCTAAACAATGGCTTTGAAATCCTTAAATAAGGGTTAAAACATGAATGGGGGCACTTTGTAAATAAAAAAAAACTTATGGACAGTTTCTTTTTCTTCAAAATCTTGTAAAGTCGTGTTTTGCCTTGGCTCGAGGGTGTCGATGGACACCAATGAACAGTGTCGATCGACACTGTTTATCCAATTCCAGTCCGACTTCATGTTTTCAGCAGCTTCTTCCATAATGCTCCAGAATGCTTCAAAATCTCTAGTTATGCTCCAAACGTAGTTCAACCTGCAAAGACTCTAATAGAACTCTAAAAAGACCAAAAGACTCTATAAAACGGACTTATATCATGGTCAAAAACAGGTAAAAATCTTGATATATCATGCATTGCAAACCAAAGGTCTGGGTTTAAAGATACTTACATCGTCCCTGCTACTCGAGTACTTATGTGAGTTTTCTTGTCATCGTATAGTTTTGCAAGCCCGAAATCAGAAACTTTCGGGACATTTTTCGAATCAAGCAAAATGTTGCTTGCCTTCACATCCCTGTGTACTATACGAACCCTCGTCTCCTCGTGGAGATAGAGTAAACCTTTGGCTACTCCCATGCATATCTCATAACGGGTTGGCCAATCAAGATGTAAAGTCTTATCCCCTGCAACATCCAAACTAAGGGCATAATGAGTACTTCAGATGCAGAGAGAGATAAGATGTGTTTCTGTTCATTACCAAATAGTGCGTGATCAAGACTTCCATTAGGGAGATACTCGTATACGAGAAAACGATGATCTCCTTCATAGCAGCACCCGTAAAGTTTTACTAGGTTGCGATGTTAAACTGAAGAAATGGCTACAATTTCTGCAACAAACTGCCCCTTCCCTTGTCGGGATCCTACCGACAACAGCTTCATTGCGACCTCTCTTCCATCATTAAAGTTTCCCTGTAAAGTGTATTATTGAAAACAATACTTATAAATAGTATTACATATCCTTTTGTTTCCTAGTATATATAAGTATATTCATATATTTTGTCCATTTTGTTATGGGACATACCCTATAAACAGGCCCAAATCCTCCCTCTCCAAGCTTATTAGAGAGATCAAAATCTTGAGTTGCACTCTTGGAATCCGAGTAAGTAAAGGTGTAGGGCTTTACGTCCATACTAAGTAACTCTGCAAGAAAAAAGTTGGCGATGAAAATGAACAAATTTCAAAGATAATATATAATCAAGTTTAATTTTTCATCGAAGGCCAAATTTCTTCAGCTCAAGGGCTTGTTTATCTTCTTAATTATATCTATACCTTCATCATCGTGGTATCACCTTCTTCTTTTTTCGAATGATGAAGATAACCACACCTGCAAAGATACTAAAATCTCCTACGCCAACAATGACACCCACAATAGTACTAGTCATGTTCTTTCCATTTGATGGTGGCCTTATACCCACAGTTGGTGTAAAATCTGAACATCAATTTGTAACATTTAGGCACTAACTAGCATCATGAGATAGTGAAAGTCAAGACAACAGAAGAATTTTCATTTTGTGTTACCAGGTGTTGCACGAACGGCTGATATTAATGGCCCATAAGTCCCTCGTGTAGGAATACAACATGTTCCTCTTCCAGCCCAAAAAGGATGAATTTCAAGGTAATTTTCTGATACATTTGCTTTATATTCTATCTGAACTGCTCGAACAGTAGAATCACCAGTTCTTTTGCGTACATCAAAATCCTTTTCAACAAGTCTTCCCTAAAAACATGGAGCGGAAAGTTATTAGATGAAGATAATTACACCAAAAAGTTAACTAGTAAAGCAGAAAGTTCGATCAAGTAGTGGCATACCTGAACATAGTTGTCAAAATGGCGTCTTCCTAAACCCCTCCAAGTGTTAGAACTAGAGCCTAGAATTTGTATTTCAGCAAACTGAAGTGTTACAGTATAGCGTCCATTTTCTAGCCCCAACCCATAGTACCTCAAAGAAGATGCGGAAATTCTTGCTGACCGGAAAAACTCCGAGTCAAAAGTGTTGATAAACTGTGCTTGTATATATTTCTGCTAGTTTCGGTAAAGAGTCCTACACTACTGGATTCCCGTTCTCCCTCTCGAATAGCACTCCGCTATCAGACTTTACCTCTGGACCTCCGCAGTTGATCGAAAAGTCAGAATCTAGAAACCAGTAAATAGAGAAAATATTGATTGTTGTTATGAATGTAACGTGTGTGTGTTTTACTGATGTTGCTACTTTATGTCGGGAACAATCAAAGCAAATAGGTTAAATATGATCGCAAAATTTTGAACAATCGAGGTTAATGAATGGCTGTAAGAGTGTAAGGATTGATATTATATCTGTGCTTCAAAGCCTCTCAGCAAAAAGTAGAAGATCATTACCTAGCCAAGCCAGTCTCTCGTTCAACTTTTCAATTCTAATTTTTATATTTTGTATCACAGTCATTTTTCATTGATAAATTTTTAACTCATATAACCACGTATGTGAAACCCTATCTGGATTTTTAACTCTCATGTCGATTTGGTTTCTGTTGCAGCTGAGATATTTAACGAGGCAGGACAACCAAGAATTGTTATATCCAACCCGTTACTCCGTGGTGAGGTGCTAGACTGAGAGCTAGATTGATGGATTCACATTAGTAATAACACTTGGGTCTTTAACTTGATGTCTACCAAACTATGGTTTTATTTAGATTTCTAAACTATGTACACTTTCAATTATTCGAGCTTCGAATCAGGTTTGTTATGTCGTGGTGTCTGAAATTATTGGTTTGACCATTTTGCTAATTAATTTGTTTGATGAACAAATTATACTATTTGTCACGTTTTACCACTTATACTATTTGATACAGGCAATTGACCCTTAAAAAGCCTAGAGGCATTAACCATGTGTTTTTTTTCCTAAGTATTTGGCCATAATTTTCCGGTCTCCGTGGCCAGCCATTGATAATATATACCAACCTAAATCGTTGCACGACATATGGGAAAGAACGGTTATGAAAATATCTCTTTGTTACACTTACATATTCCTTTGCCCCGATTGCAGATTTGCAGAGGAAGTTCTTCTGCAGGCAGTGCAGTCCTAATAAAACCCTTTTAACAAACAGAAAAGAGATGTAAGAAAGGATTGGTAAGCCGTTTAATTATACTTGCATCTTTTTGCAGGAAAAAAATATATAGAAAAGAAAAACATATTTATTAAATCATCTGTTGTCAAGACCTTCAAAGGTGAAGTTGTTACCAACAAGGTTGCTGCACAAATGACATATAATTTTTTGTTTACTATTCCCTAACATATGATCATAATAAATATTTTCTACAAAGAAGATTTTTTATGCTAGATATCAAAAAGCTTAATTTTCTAGCGATTCACATGGCATCATCAATAGGCATGACCAAAATCAAACCGTAACCGTATTTCGGATCGTAACCGTATATAACGGTTAAAAACCATTACCGTTAACCGTACAAATATATTAAATTATGGTTAAAAGAATTATTAACCGTAACCGTTAATTAACCGTAACCAAATCAAAACCGTCGGTTAACTGTAAGATTAAAACCTTAACCGTAACCGTTTGAATATAATTAAATATATAAATAATTAGTTCTGTATAATTAATTTTTGACAACAATTTAAATAAAAAAAATAAAAATTGAAAAACTAAAATCTTGCATTTGTGACGTCAAATGTGGATGTCATGCAAGTTTGCAAGTGATTGTGTCATCGTAATTTTGGAATATTTTTTAATAAATTAATAAATTAATAAATTAATAAATTCTTTTTTATATATGTTTATTTATTGTAATCTAATTTTTTTTATAAATTTGTAATTATAAAATAGCTAATCTTTATTTTTTAGTATTCTTTTTTTATAAAAAATATTTAATTACTTAGTTATAAATAATGATATTAATTATTTTATAATCATCAAAAAATTAACCGTATTTAACCATAACCGTATTAACCGGACCATATTTAACTGTAACCGTTTAACCACCGTATATTAAACGGTTAAAGTTAAAAACTGTAACCGTAATCGGTGGTTAAATAACCTTAACCGCAATAATCGTAACCGTGGTCATGCGTAATCATCAAATGATACAAGGCCTTGTTGACGATCACATGAGGAAAAATCAGAAAAACACTGAGGATAGAAGTTGCGATATAGTGTTCTGTTTACTTACACTTTCAAGTTTGATAAACTCCATGAAGGAATATTTCCAGAATAATCATTGTACGACACATCTCTGTAAGCATAAAAGAACAATAATTAGCATCTGCATAATATGTTATATAATTTTTTTAAATAACATAAAATGAAGTTTATTTTTCAAAAATAATCCCATACGTTCATTTTTTTCATAAATAACATTAATTAAAGTTAGGAAAGCCTTCCAAAATATGTCTAACGGCTTCCTAAATTTGAGTAGGAAAGCTTTCCTAAATGTGTTTAACGGCTTCCTAACGACTATAGTAAAAATTAGGAAAGTTTTTCTAAATGTGTATAAAGACTTTCTAATAATAGCAAAAATGATTAACAAAAATTTTGGAACTATTATTGAACTAAAAACTTAAAAAGACTATTTTAAACCATTTCTCTCTATATATTCCAAAACAGTTTCCAGACTATAAGCTTAAGATTATCTCCATCGGAAGTATTTTACATGCTCTCTCAAATTCTAAAAAAAAGAAATATTATTATTATATTATGTGGATACTGTATTTGAAATACCCACCCAAACGTTATTGGTGGATTTTCCAACTATTTGAGATAACCACATAATACCCAGTTTTATCGGGTTTCGAAAGGCCTGTCACTTCTTACTCGACAGCTTAAAGCTGACGATAGGATTTTTTTTTCTCCTTACTCGACAGCTCAAAGCTGACCATAGGATTTTTTTTTCTATCTTAAGAATTTGAAAGACTCATGTGAAATACTCCCAATGAAAATGTTCTTACAATCTATAGATTCTGTATCATCAAGACAATCTTATTCAAACTTGAATAAATGCACAGTAAAAGGTGTGCAAAACTTGAATATGTATAAGAAGGATCTAATAAACCCTCCCAATTATGTTATGACTTTCAAAGATGAAAACAATTATAAAAAAATTTGTCACTCACATATTTCTCAAAGAACCATTCAACGTGTTGTTTCCAAGAAACCTAATATGAAGACAACAAAGTTTTCCCATAATTATCCGGGTATTTTTACATAAAGACCCGAAAGAAGGAGAAAATATATCATTTTACAAGTAAGCAAGTTGTGTTGAGTTGAAAAGTGAATCCGGAATTGGTCCATGTAGTTTGTTGAGATTGTTATTTTTTGTGACAAATAATCAAAGTGGTCTATGATACGATTTGCAATTACGCTTAGGAAAAGGAAACTTTTAGAAAAAGGAAACTCCTACGAAAAGAAAACTCCTTTGCTAGGTGGTTTAGAAATCGGGATTTGGGGCTTATAAATACAAGATCTTAGGATTGTAATTATTCATTCACATGATTAATAAAGAAACCCTAAAACGGGTGTTTGCTTCAATTTTGTTTTCTCTCTAAGGTTTACATTTTTCTTCTTGTTTGATTCTACATAATTCACAACAAGTGGTATCAGAGCTCAAGGTTTTTCGATAATCTGAGCGATGTCCAAAGGTTCTCTCAAGTTCGATATTCCTAGGTTCGATGGGAAGGGAAACTTTGGATTATGGCAGGGGCGAGTCAAGGATCAAGAAGGCACTGTTAGCGAGAAAAACAGAAGCGATCACGGCAGAGATTTGGGAAGATATGCAGGATCAGGCTGTTTCAACGATTCGTCTATGTCTCTCTGACGATATTACCAATCAGGTTATGAACATCACGACTTGTGCCGCGATGTGGGAGAAGTTAGAGAAGATGTATATGTCGAAGTCGTTGTCCAGCAAGATGTATCTGAACCAGAGGTTGTACGGGCTGAAGATGTCGGAATCAGGAGATCTTATTGCGCACGTCAACAACTTCAATCAAATCATTGGTGATATGGAACGTGTGGATGTGAAAATTGAGGACGAAGATAAATGCATGATCTTATAGTGTTCTCTGCCTGCTCAGTATGAGATTTTGTTGACAGCGCTTACGGTTGATAAAACAACTACAGGACTGGGATAGACATTGATCTATCTAACTTGAAGATATTTGGATGTCCAGCTTATATGTTAATTCCAAATGATGAAAGATCAAAGCTGGATTCAAAGTCAAAGAAGTGCATATTCATAGACTTTGAAAGGGGCGTGAAAGGCTTCAAGTTATATGATTCTGAGGCTAAGAAGAGGGTGTTTGGTCGAGATGTGGTCTTTGATGAGCAGTATATGGTGTAACAGGCGAGATCAGAACGAGTGCATCTGACCATTGAGACTTACACAGATTCTGACACAGCAAATGAGGGGTCTAAGGAGGTTAGACATCCAGCAATACGCGATAAGCAGCCTGCTGGGGAGAAGCAGAGGGGTTAACAAAAATGAGCAGAGGAGAGTTTGATGCAAATCAGACCAAAATGCATCACAAAGCCACCATAAAGATTGTGATTCGAAGACATGGTCAGTTATGCTCTTGTGGTTGGCACAAATGATCCAGCTAGCTTTCAAGAGACTATATCTAGCCCTGATAAAGATGAATGGATTGGTGCCATGGGAGAGGAAAATGAAAGTCTTGAGAAGAATCAAACGTGGGATCTTACACTTTTACCACAAGGTAAGAAAACGATTGGATGCAAGTGAGTTTTCAAAGTAAAACCAGGAATGTCTGAAAAGGAGTCAATAAAGTACAAGGTAAGGTTAGTAGCAAAGGGTTACTCGCAAAGGAAAGGAATAGATTATGACGAGATTTTCTCTATGGTTGTTAGACACACTTATATAAGAGCTGTGTTAGGATTGGTAGCAAGCTGAGACTATCATCTTGAACAGATGGATGTGAAGATAGCATTTCTTCATGGAGATTTGGACGAAGAGATCTATATGGAGCAACCGAAGGGTTTGTAAAACCAGGTGAGGAGAAGCTTGTGTGCAGACTTAAGAAGTCACTGTACGGATTGAAGCAAGCACCTAGGCAATGGTACAAACGTTTTGACTACTACATGTTGAAGATTGGCTACAAGAATTGTGAGTATGATTGATGCGTCTATGTAAGGTATCTGGATGATCATTCTCCCATATTCCTACTGCTTTATGTTGATGATATGCTCATTGCTGGGCGAAATATGGAGGATGTTGATGAGTTGAAAGAGTTATTGAAGAAAGAGTTCGAAATGAAGGATCTTGGAGCTGCAAAGAAGATTCTTGGGATGAAAATTCGCAGGGAAAGAAGCACTAAGAGGTTATGGCTTTCTCAGAAGAATTATATTCAGAAGATTGTAGAGAGGTTTGACATGTCGAATGCAAAACCAGTGTCTACACCTTCGGCGATGCACATCTCACTTTCAACATTACAATGTCTGAAGTCTGATGAAGAGATCAGAGATATGACGAATGTTCCTTATGCTAGTGCAGTTGGTTGTTTGATGTACGTTATGTTTTGCACTAGACCAGACTTAGCACAAGCAGTTAGTCAAGTAAGCAAGTATATGTCTAATCCTGGAAGAGCACACTGGAACGCAGTTAAGTGGATTCTTAGGTATTTGAAGGGTACAGCTGGACTTGGGATTATGTTTGGAGGTCAAGAGTGTGGATCAGTTATGGGATATGTTGATTCAGATTATGCAGGTGATCTAGACAACAGAAGATCTACTACAGGGTACATTTTTACTCTTGCAGGAGGTCCTATTTGTTGGAGATCTGTGTTGCAATCTGTTGTTGCAATGTCTACCACAGAAACTGAGTATATGGCGATGGGAGAAGCGGCCAAGGAACCATTACAGGTTAAAGGACTTATGTCAGAATTGGGTGTTGATCAAGGTGGAGTTCAATTATATAGTGATAGTTAGAACGCATTGTTTCTGGCTAAGAATCATGTATATCATGTAAGGACGAAACACATTCAAGTTAGGTTTCACAAGATCAGAGAGTTGTTTGCATCTGGGGAAGTCTTGTTGGATAAGGTGCATACGTCCGAAAATGCAGCTGATATGTTGATCAAACCCGTTACTGTGGAGAAGTTCAAGCATTGCTTGAATTTGATCCATGTTGATATATCATGGTTTTTACCCGTTTTTGGACCATGATATAAGTGTTTTTATTGAGTCTTAGTATTATTTTCGAGTCTATATAGAGTCTATGCAGGTTCAGGTACAGTTAGAGCTAAACTGCAGATTTGGATACATTTTGGAGCTTAATGGAATGAAGTCACAAAGTGTTGCAGTCGGATTGAAGTTACACGATGGGTGTCGATCGACACAGGCTGTTGGTGTCGATCGACACCAAGTTTTCCCGATTCCAAAGGCGTGAAGTTTCCATAATTTTGAAGAAAAGGAAATTCTCAAGACTTTTCCTAATCTTCGAGGGAATTGAAGATTCGTACCTTACCCTATAAATAGAGTTTTTATGTCATTGTTTAGGCAATCACCTTATAATTTAGAGAGACAAAGAGAGAGTTTAGGTTTTGAGAGCTTTTAGGGAGAAAAATCTGCACTCTGTTCTTGAAAGATTTGGAACCCTTGTATCTCTTCTATTCTTTTTGTGCAAATTACTTATTCTATGATATTTGCTGCATCCATGTCTGAGTAGTTTCACAGTTAGGATGTGGGGAATTCAAGAGATTGGTGATAGGTTGCTAGAATTGATTTGCTATTGGGATTATCTGCTTGTTCTTCATCTTTGATTGTTTTAACTCTGAAATTTAGGATTGATCACCTAGATTTCGAAACCCTAGGTTGTTTAACAGATGCAAAAGTGTTGTTAATCACTTAGCGACTGAATCATTAGATGAGCATTGAATCTATTCGCAGCAACAGTTGGTTTAGGTCTTTGTGAACAATATCGAACCTGAATTTAATGCATGTATCTATCTTTGAATTCGCAGCGAAAGTTGGCTTTCTATGTTTAGACATTGATAACATCTGCATCGAAAGTTGATTTGTTTGTTTTCTGTGTTTTGAGTTCTAGAACAATTAATCATGATAGTAATCTAATCTGCACTCTTGAATCTTCCTGCGATACCTCACTGCCTAGCACCTTGTCTCCTTGATCTTAAGAACCTGAATTCAACTGGCTATCATTTATTTTCTGCTTTTTACTGCTTTCTTACTTTACTCTTAGCCTAAAATCTGAATTAGAATTTGTCTAGTTACATCGATTCTCTGTGGAATTCGACCCCTAAGTACTACAGTGATCTCTTCATTTGAGAGAGTAGCTCAGGATTAATTTGAGCATATCAAATTTTGGCGTCGTTACCGGGGAATTGATAGTTTGCTAAACAGATTTCTTGTTTAAAATTTTTGTCTAAGTTTTAGCTAACTATTTTACTAACTACTTTACTCTCTTTTGTTTCAGGTGTATGCCTAAACGCCACGCCAGGAGCAAAAAGGAAGCAGAGCTAACTGTACTCAACAACAAGGCACTTGCGCAACTCGAGCCCACCAACCGAAAAGCTGTGAGAGCGTCGATCGACACCCTTCGCAGACAGAGATGACAAACACTATAGTGCTAGTACAAGATGCGGCAGGTCTGCTGCGAGACCGAGAAGAAAACAAGCGCAATGAAGAAGGGGCGCTTCTGAATGACGCTGGAGCTGTAATCGCTGAACCAGTTAATGACGCAGAGCGTGGGCACACCCTTGGCGACTACAACAGGCCTGATCAGTTCTACGCCAATAGAGCTGCAATTCGCCTACCCACCTTCCAGACGAAACGACTTTGAGTTGAAGCCTGCATTCTATACTCTTGTGGCTCAACACCCTTTTCATGGTCTTCCTCATGAGCACCGAATGGATCATCTGGAGAGGTTTGAAGACCTGGCGTTCAGTATCAAGGCACATGGAGTGTCTGAAGATTACCTCTACTGCAAACTCTTCCCATATTCTCTTGGTGGAGATGCTGCGTACTGGCTGAAGCAGCTGGAACCTGGTTCTTTGACCACGTGGGAGGAGACCAAGAATGCCTTTCTCAACAATTTCTTTGATGATGCAAGGTCTGAGGAGCTAAGAATGAAGATCTCTACATTCTCTCAAGGACCTACTGAAGCATTCAAGGGTTCCTGGATCATATTCAAAGCATATCAGAGAGATTGCCCCCATCATGGATTCACTGATGTTCAGCTGCTGGGAATTTTCTTCAGAGGGATAGACTGGAGATATCAAATGGCGCTAGATGCTGCAAGCAATGAGAACTTCAACACTAGGTCCCCAGCAGATGCAGTGAAGCTGATTGAGAACTTGGTATCTAGCAATAGTACCAAGAATGCAAACCATCAAAGGAGAACATCAGCTGGCACTAATGATGGAGGACAAATCGCAGAGATGAAGGCCATGCTTGGATCGATGCATAACCTTCTAGTGGGGAAGAAACAAGTCCAATTCGCTGTAGAAGTGGAACACTTCGAACCAACTAATGAGGTTCAAGAGGAAGACTGCAATTTCATCAATGAAGGTAGTTTTCAGGGACATAAGTTTGGGAACAAGTTCTACAATGGAAACAACCAGAGAAGCTCTTTCTCTGGAATTCAGAATTCAGGAGGCTATTCTCCAAGGTCCCAGTTTCAAAAGACTGAGTTTCAGAAGCCTTTCCAAAACACCAACTACACCAGAAACTATGGATCTTCCTCCTATCAAAACCCACCAGCTCAATCTTTTGCAGATAATGGTATGAAAGCAATGATGGAACAACTTTTAGAGGGACAACAGAAGATGACGGTGAGCTTTAATGGGAAGATTGACAACCTGTATCAAGATCTGACTGGAAAGATGGACGCCATGTACTAGGACTTGAATGGGAAGTTTGAATCTCTGAACACCCATGTCAAGAAATTGGATACTCAAGTAGCCAAAACTGCATATTCTGTGAGAAGACAAGAAGGATTTCTTCTTGGGAAAACTGATACAAATCCCAGACATCATGTCAATGCCATCACGACAAGGAGCAGAAGCAAGCTGGAACCAGAGCAGAAGCAAGCTGGAACCAGAGCAGAAGAAGAATCTAAGTGCTGAAAACCTTGTGGAGTTGGAGGAAATTGAGGAAGAAGCGGAAAACGCCGCTGCAGACCCAGTGTCGATCGACATCCGAAGAACATCGCAAATTTGTGGAGAGCTCAAACCCGAGTGTCGATCGACACAAGGCGAGTGTCGATCGACACCATGCCCAGACGTCTGCAAGATCATCCAAACCTGCAGAAATTTCAGTGGAACAAGCCTACAAACCCAAAATACCCTATCCCAGAACCCAGAAGAAGACCAAGAAGGAGTTAGAAGACGCCAGATGCAAGGCAATCATGGATAAGCTTGTTGTGGAGATCCTATTGATTGATGCTTTGAAGATTACTCCTATTCTTAGAAGATACGTGAAGAGGATGGTGACCAAGAACTTGGGGCTTGAAGAAGGAGTTGCTATGATTTCAGAGCAAGTCAGTGCAGTGATTCAGAAAAAATTACCAGAGAAGCTAAAGGATCCTGGAAGCTTTGTGTTATATTGTTCTATCTTTGCCGAGAGATTTGAGAGATCTCTTTGTTATTTGGGAGCTAGTGTCAACCTCATGCCACTCTCAGTTGCTAAAAGTCTCGGGATGACTGATTTTCAACCAAAAAAGATCTCTCTAATCCTTGCAGACAAGACCACTAGAATTCCAGAAGGAGTCTTGGAGGATGTTCCAATCAAGGTTTGTGATTGCATGATTCCAACTGAATTTGTGGTGTTGAAGTATGGAGAAGAACCCAAAAATCCTCTTATCTTGGGTAGACCTTTCCTAGCTACAACAGGAGCTATCATTGATGTCAAGAGAGGCAGCATTGCACTGAATGTGGGAGATCTGATCATGTGATTCGACATGGACAAGCTGATGAAGAGGCCAACAATAGATGGACAGACTTTCTATGTGGATTCACTCACCAATCTAGCTGAAGAGATTTTTCATGAGATGAGTCATGAGGACCCTTTGGAGAATATATTGGCCAATTCCACAGCAGAGATGCAGCATCTCGATGAAGCTTCTAAGGGGTTCAAAAAGATGTTGAACACAAGCCAGCAAGTACTGAAGTTAGTTACTTCTGAGGAGTTGATTGGAACATCTGCAAATGCTGCAAAGCTGGGCGAATGGAGTGAAGAAAAAGCCCCCAAAATCAAACTCAAACAGCTTCCAGCAAGGCTAAGGTACGCTTTTCTTGGTCCTAATTCCACTTATCTTGTTATTGTCAATGCTACTTTGAACAATGCAGAGCTCACGTTACTGCTAAGCAAGCTGCGCAAATTTCGCAAAGCTCTTGGCTATTCTCTTGATGACATTTCAGGCATATCTCCAGACTTGTGTATGCATCGCATTCATCTTGAGGATGAGACCAAGACATCAGTAGAGCATCAGAGGAGACTGAATCCGAACTTAAAGGAGGTCGTTAAGAAGGAGATTTTGAAGCTATTGGCGGCAGGGATCATCTATCCCATCTCAGACAGCGCCTGGATCAGCCCAGTTCACGTGGTTCCTAAAAAAAGAGGAGTCACAATGGTGAAGAATGAGAAGGATGAGATGATTCCTACAAGAATTGTGACAAGACACAGGATGTGCATCGACTACAGGAAGCTGAACGCTGCCACAAGAAAGGACCACTTTCCATTGCCCTTCATTGATTAGATGGTGGAAGACTGGCGAACCACCCTTACTACTGCTTCCTGGATGGGTATTCTGGTTTCTTTCAGATTCCCATTCATCAAGATGACCAGGAGAAGACCACCTTTACATGTACTTATGGTACATTTGCATATCGCATAATGTCATTTGGACTTTGTAATGCTCCTGCGACCTTCCAGCGCTGCATGATGTCTATCTTCACATACATGATTGAAGATTGTATGGAAGTCTTTATGGATGATTTCTTTGTCTATGGGTCTTCTTTCAAAGGCTGTCTAGACAATCTCTGGAAAGTGCTAGCTAGATGTGAAGAGAAGCACTTGGTTCTTAATTGGGAGAAGTGTCATTTCATGGTTCAAGAAGACATTGTACTTGGACATAGAGTTTCAGCTGCTAGAATTGAGGTGGATCGCGCCAAGATCGAAGTGATAACATCTCTGCAGGCGCCAAATTCAGTGAAGTCAGTGAGAAGTTTTCTAGGCCATGCTGGGTTTTTACTGAAGATTCATCAAGGACTTCAGCAAGATTACAAGACCTCTTACTGCTTTGCTTTGCAAGGATGTTAAGTTTGAGTTTTCTGCAGAATGTCATTCAGCTTTTGAGAAAATCAAGAAAGCCTTGGTGAGCACCCCAATTGTACAACCACCAGACTGAGATTTGCCTTTTGAGGTGATGTGAGATGCCAGTGATTTCGCAGTGGGCGCTATACTTGGGCAGAGAAAAGACAGGAAGCTTCATGCTATCTATTATGCAAGCAGAACACTTGATGAACCACAGCGAAATTATACAACAACTGAGAAGAAATAGTTGGCTGTGGTGTTTGCTTTTGAGAAATTTCGACCATACCTTGTTGGGTCCAAGGTAGTGGTTCATACTGATCATTCTGCACTCAAATATTTGATGCAGAAGAAGGATGCAAAACCCAGACTTTTGAGATGGATTCTGCTTCTTCAAGAGTTTGATATTGAGGTGAAGGACAAGAAAGGAACTGAAAATGGAGTTGTTGATCATCTATCCAGAATCAAGGTAGAAGATGACCTGCCAATTGATGATTTCTTGCCAGAATAGGCTGTTAATTCGATTGAGACTAGATTACAAACAACAGATGCATGAAACCTACAACTTTCTGCAGAAACGGGGTCAGTGTCAATCGACACAGACCCTTGGTGTCGATCGACACTCCGAATCGAAGAAGTTGGCCCCGACGAGTGTCGATCGACACACTAACTAGTGTCGATCGACACCACCTACGGTTGGCGGACCAGATTTTGAAGGCCATGGGTGATGCATTTAATGCACCTATGATGGTTGTTTCCACTTGTCAAAGACCGTGGTATGCTGATATTGCCAACTACCTTGCTGCAGAGGATGCACCTACTGATCTTAAAGACTATGAGAAGAAGAAGTTTTATAGGGAACTTAGAAGGTATTATTGGGATGAGCCTTATCTTTACAGACATTGCTCAGATGGAGTCTACAGAAGATGTATTGCAGAAGCTGAGGTGCATGACGTGCTGTTTCATTGCCATTGTTCGGATTATGCAGGTCACTTTGCAAAATTCAAGACAGTCTCAAAGGTTCTTCAAGCTGGTCTATGGTGGCCAACAATGTTCAAAGATGCTCATGCTTGTCAAAGGAAAGGGAAGATCATTTATTTTCTGCTTTTTACTGCTTTTTTTACTTTACTCTTAGCCTAAAATCTGAATTAGAATTTGTCTAGTTACATCGATTCTCTGTGAAATTTTACCCCTAAGTACTACAGTGATCTCTTAATTTGAGAGAGTAGCTCACACGTCTCCCAATGCTAGAGGAAGAAGCAAGAGGACCCATGAAGAGATTTTTTGTCAAGGTGGAGTTTGTTATTTTTGGTGACAAATAATCAAAAGGGTCTATGGTACGGTTTCCAATTGGGCTTAGAAAAAGAAAACTCTTAGGAAAAGCAAACTCCTAGAAAAAGAAAACTGCTACGAAAAGGAAACTCCTTTGCTAAGTGGTTTAAAAATCGGGTTTTAGAGCTTATAAATACAAGGTCTTACGGTTGTAATTATTCATTCACACGATTAATAAAGAAACCCTAAAACGGGTGTTTGCCTCAATTTTGTTTTCTCTCTAAGGTTTACATTTTTCTTCTTATTTGATTCGACCTAATTCCCAACAAAGCTTAAATCACTGGAAAACATACAAGACTTAAACCATTCATGTTTAACAATGAATGTGAGAAAATAAAAAATTTATTAGGAGCAATTTATCAAAACAAATTGTGTATTTTCTTAGTGACTTTCACAAATCATCCTTCTCTTTTAATATATAGACTTTTAATTCAAAATCAATTGAAAATTAGGGGATTGACTCATGTCGTTTACATATTACTAAAATCTCATCTCAATTTTCGAAGTGGAATTCCTAACGCATCTGGAGATGATGGTTCTTCCATCCTATCAACCCTATTCATGTCACTTATGGGTCTGGGTCAAACTCGTACACTGATACCATATTAAATTTCATTGATATCTGATGCAAAACCAATTGGTGATAAATGTATTGTCTTACATCTCTTATATATTATACGTATGTCTCATCTTAACTTCCGATTTGATATTCCTAGCAGAAAAGACCGTGAAACAGCTTTCAGAGCATTTTAAGAAACGCATTGACTTATGTACTTACACTTGTTGCAAACGTGAGTACTCCCCAATATTAGACGGTATTGCCCCTGTAAGATTGATGTTCCTCAGTACTCTGCAAGATATATCATACACGGAGGAGGGAGAAAGAGTTGAATATTACATTAATCTGATCACAAATTCGAGAAAAACTTGAATCGAAGCTGCCTTACAATATCCTTAAGGATCTCATGTCTTTGATGAATTCAAGAGAAGAGCTTCCACCGTATATATCACCAAGCATCCTACATTTTATAGTAGGAATATGTGGAAAAAGGGAATGATATAGAAATAGTAAACAATAATGATTATGACACCAATGCAACATTTACAGTTCACCCAAAAAAGGGAATGATATAGAAATAGTAAACAATAATGATTATGACACCAATGCAACATTTACAGTTCACTCACACTTGCTGTAATTTTGTACAACTCCCAATCTCAGCTGGTATAGAACCGGAAAATTGATTTGAACTAATAGCACTGCATAAAGTATTAGGAACCATCAAAATCCTCGAAAACAGTGTGAAGACATTACCATACAATGGAGAAGCATCCTAAGCTTACAGTGATCTTAAATCTGTAAGCAAACCAACTTCCTTGGGAACCGGGCCAGACAATGCATTGATCCCAAAATTCCTACTTGATAAATAGTTAGCGTGAGTGACAAGAAAAGTTCCTTAAACAAAAAGAAAGTTGGGATTTACTGCCTTACATCTGTTGCATTCGAGAAAAATTTCCGAGTCCAGGAGACAAGGACCCTGTCAGAACATTTTGACCCAGGTTCCTAAAAGACAAAGAAATATGTGATCTTGAGATCCATTCTCAAGATTTATCGGGTACAAGACATATATATATAAGAATATATAATGTTTCATTGGCCGATCCACTCATTCCCAATAGTTTTCAATTATAAATATATATTCCTAAAATATAATAACTAAAGCATGTGTGCTCTTTTTGATAATAAGAAAAAAGGGTAACACTATATGGTTTATATAATCAAATGATAGTAAAACCATACATGTATGTCAGGTATTCCAAAGTCCATAGCTCTTGAGGTATAGGTCCTACAATATCCATTGCATAAACCTTGCTGTGAAAAACATCCAAAATGAGGAGAAGCAAGAGCTAGTTCCCAATGGGAGAATCGTCAAATACATCGGCATACACAAAAGGGGAAAGAGGCCTACAGGGCGGTGATGTGGCAGATTGTAGAATCGAGGAAACTGCAGTCGCATTTGATGAGAGGGTTGTAAGCAGGGTCGTCGACGGTGATATCGTCTTAGATGGCGGCACCGGAGCAAAGTTCGCCTCTCGTGTTCCATTCCGTCGGCGCTTGGATCCTCCAAGAAGCGAAGATGGAGTTCAAAGCTCGCGCTGTGTATCCACAACGGTCACATCACTTGTTAATAGTTACCTCTTAATCTAATTACATTATGTGTTATTTTATTTAGCAGTGAAATGTATATAATAGAATGAAATTGCGTTCTATATTGTGATAATGTGATGAGAGATTCTGAATTGGAAGAATATGTTATTGCTAACGTAACTAGTAGGATTATATACATATATTTATATTAAAGATATTTTCTAAACTAGATAGATAAAAATCTCTATAATTATGTTCACAATATTCTCATTAATAACATGGATCTTCTAGATCCTTCTACACGCACCCCCTCAAGCTCAAGGGGGTAATGGAGAAAGCGGAATCAGCGGCTTGAGATTGACAGTAGAATTGTAATGTTGAAGTTGGAGATCCGGTGAGCATTAGATGAATATAAGACTCGTCGGGGATGAAGTGGTGAGTGAGATCATGCTGGTAATCGTGAGATGGCTAGGTTTGGGCCAGTGGCAGCTAAGATGCATGAGAGATCAAGGATCTCATGGTGCATGGACGATGGTGTCTTAAGAAAGATTTGATTGAGGAAGCCCTAGGGCTTTGAGAAGCACGTGGCTTGAATTGAGAAGAGCAAGTCAATTCTCGTTGAAACTTTTTTGTTTGTTTTTGTTTTGTTTTGAAAAAAGAAAGAAAACGATGGAGAATAAGATTTTTTTTTTTTCATTAGTAAAAACACTTGTTTGATTTAAAATAAAAAAAAAAAAAAAAATATTGAGAAGCTTGATGGCTTATAAATTCAGAGGCACTTATACTTGAATTGTAGAAGCCTTTGGCTTAGATTCAGAGGTCTATGATAGACTTGAATGAGAAGAAGCTCAATGGCATGGCGTAGATTCAGAGGTTCATGATGAACTTGAATTGTGAAAGCATTTGGCTTAAACAAAAATAAATAAAAAGAAGGTTAATGGCTTAAAAGAAAAACGAAAAATAGAGTTTGATCGTTTGATCGAAACTCGAGCATAACCTGCTCTGATACCATGATAATGTGATGAGAGATTTGAAATTGGAAGAATATGTTATTGCTCTTATAAACGTAACTAGTAGGATTACATACATATTTATACTAAAGATATTTCCTAAACTAGATAGATACAAATCTCTATAATTATGTTCATAATATTCTCATTAATAACATGGATTTTCTAGATCCTTCTACATATTGAACAATATTTTCTTATTTTAATATTATATACATTTTTTTATGTTTATGTGTGCTTATAAAAAAATCAAACGATATCATATGCAGACAAAAATCTATATTTTTTATACTAAAAACTCTGAATTTGAATAATTATTTTTAAAAGATTGAAACTACTGACAAGGGAGAAAAAAAACATTGTAAACAATTAAGAAAAATAAAAATATAATTAAAAATAGAAAAATACCCTAAAATACCACTAAAATAAGTTTTTGTTTCAAAAATACCATCACTAAGTTATTTTCCCAAAAATACCATAAAATGATTATTTTCCAAAAATACCATGAACTTTAAAATGATTTTAAGGGTTTATAATTTAAATATTTCAGTTTGGATTTAATATTTTGGGTTTAGGCTATAGTTTTTAGAGTTTAGGGTTTATTTTTAAGGGTTTAGAATTTAGTTTTGAAGGTTTAGGATTTAGTTTTGTTTTGTGGTATTTTTTAAAAAATGTCATTTTGTGTTATTTTTGGGAAACAATATTTAGTGATAGTATTTTTGGAACAAAAACTTATTTTAGTGTATTTTAAAAAATTGTGCCTAAAAATTAGGGCTGTCCAATCCGGATATCGGTTCGGTTTCGGATCGGTTTTCTCAGTTTTTCGGTTCTTCGGTTAGTAAAAAATAGCTACCATTTTAATACCATATCTAGTTTGGTTTGGTTCGATTTGGATATTTTCGGTTTTCGGTTTATTCGGTTTTTAACCAAACACTAAAACTTTTGTTTGGTATAATTTGGATTTCGGTTTTTTTAATAGAAAAATAGAAATAGTAACAAATTTTAAATGAATCGTAGTTTATGGTTCGGTTAATGATTTAGTGTTCATATCTTTGTTATGGTTCCATATAAAGTTGTTTTTTTATTTTTAATAATTTAAGATTAGGAATATTATATTGTTTAATTTTAAAATTTGTTTAAACATTAAGTTTTCAGGGTTACATAATTTACATACTTATCGTATACTATATACTATTATATTGTATTTTATATACTATTATATTATGATTTAAATTAATCGGTTTTATCGGTTAATATCATAAATCTATATTCCAACCACATGTTCTATTTCGATTCGGTTCAGTTTAGTTCGGTTCGATTTTACCGGATCGAACAGCCCTACTAAGAATACATGTTTCAGAAAATATATGGAATATCATGACCAATTTATTTTCTAATCATTAACTTAATTTAGATACTTTCTTAGTTTTTTTGGTTATTCAGCATAATATCTTAATCAAAACTATTACTCTTTATGGTGTATATCGGTTTTATCAATTAGGATCCGAAGAGTAGCTTGACACATAGCTACAGCCTACAAATCAAACGATTATTAGTGAAGTGTTGAAAGAAGAAGAAGAAGACAGACCTTCGTCCGGTGAGTACTGCCCTTGGTTCGGTTTTGGGCTCGAACCATGTGACACAAGAACCAGACCGTGAGGAGCAGACAGAGAGACCATCGTAGCCTGGGCATCATCGCCGGCAACCAAACTTAAAACGGATGTGAGAGACAACAGCCAAAACTACTAAACTAGATGGAGGTTTTACTTTTTTGTTCAAAGATGCGTTTATTTTTTGGTTTATTTGGACTTTTAAGAGATGCGTTTTGCTTAATTTGAATTAAATATTGTCTAACCAACATAATAAACACAAATCCTGACGCCGGAGCGTGAATCTCACGCCCCACATCCAGAAGAGCACGTGGAACGTACGCGCGTGGACCGAGAGTGCGCTGCAATGTCACGGAGATTTTTCAATACGGATGGTGGTCTAAGGAAAATGAAATAAAAAATGGGACCAAAAGCATTCCGGACGTCAAACAAGGCTAGCTTATTATTATATACGTCGGAATTTTAATTTATCCAATAGTTTATTATCCGTTTTTGATAAAAACTAAAAAAAATATTTTTTTTGGTTAATAACCTATATTATGCAGAGTTTGAATCGAAGTGGTAACAAACGACAACACTAGTAAAAAACACTAAACTATAAATCCGGATTTATCATTTGTGGAATAATAGAATTTATATTTAGAAAAGTTTTAGCTGTATACAAGTTATCTTGCTTTCTAACCAGTCATCATACAGAAGAAACGGTAGCTTTTTTTTTGGCAAACGTGATTTTGTCAGCCAAATTTGAGTGTGATGATTATTGGTAATTTTTTATTTTTTTTAATGAAACATACTAAATCTCAATGGCTTTCATAAACCAACAAGAGGAAAAAAAAAAACAGAAACTCCAGTTAATGTACCACACGTTCTTCCCTAAGACATTTAGAAAGACAGAGAAACGAATGCAAGACAGGTTAAAAAAAAAAAAAGAGCTCTTGATGTTCAAAGTTGGGGTAATGGAGAGCCTCGCCAAATTTGAGAACATAAATAGCCTGGTGAAATGGTCACATCTGCAATGTAAACCACAATTTCTCAATAAACTTTTTTCTACCTTTTCGATTAGTGATATATGTTCTTGAATAAATACATTAAATTGTGATAAATGTTCTTGAATAAATACATTAAATTGTGAGATAACTCTCACATTATCTCACAATTTAATTTCTAATCCATACCCCCACTATTTGCTACACTATTTGCTACAATAAACATGCCACTATAATTAATAGCATAATAACTATCTATCAAATGACTACTCCAAAAATAATTTAGTTACACATTCGCATCGAGCACAAAGTATAGAGGCCTATATACAATTGCTAAATTAAATGAGGATCTCGCTACCAAAACATCAACTCAAACGTGAAAGGGATTTAGGAGGCGACCTTGAACAAGGAGTATGTGAACCATATTGGGAGAGATAGAATTGAAGTGATCGCAGGATGTCCTAAATGCACCGTTTAGTAACAAACCGATGGGTTAAACTGTAAATCAAAGGGCAAAGCTGAATCAATTACATCAGTATTTGCATCTTCAATAATTATTGATTGAATATTCAATATACCTCATCACGCCAGAAATCTTCATGAGCCATTGAGGCTTTTTTGTAATCACAATATGCCCAATCATCAATCCGAAGATGACTCCAGGTGCTAAGCCAATGACAGCTGCAGTCCAGCTTAATACTTCTTCTTCTTCTTCTTCTTCCTTTGATTCTGGTTCTTGTGATTTCGCTATATCTATGTCTCCGCATTTTTTACTGAGAGGAGGACCACAAAGTCCAAGGTTATCTTCAAAAGACGATACACCTTGTGTCTGAAACTGTATCCCTTGAGGTATCAGACCTACGAGCTGGTTGTGGGAAACCATAACATTAGACAGACTTGTGAGGTCCCCCATAGCAGGTGGAATTTGGCCTGAAAGCTTGTTATGCGATAAGTCTAGAGACTCGAGCACAGTCAGATTCGCCAAAGATGAAGGGATGTTGCCACTAAAACCATTGCTTGACAGATTGAGCACAACAAGATTCTTCAGTAGACCAATGGTTTTTGGGATCTCTCCTTGGAGTTTATTTCTTGAAATATCAATAGCTATTAAGAGTGTAAGGATCCTTGTGTACTTCAACTCTACTCCTTTATTAATCAAAACCAACGAGTCTCGGTAGTAGTAATTATCTCCAATGTACGTCAATTCAGAACGTTCTCCCTCTGAGAACATGGCGCTCCAATTGAAGAAATTAGATGGTAAGGTTCCAGTGAAGGAATTATATGATATGCCAATGATTCGCAACTGAGGAAACCGAGAAGCAACCTTGGGATGATACTGTAATGATCCATGAAACTCATTATGGTGGAGGACCAATACTTGTAGCCTTTGCAATGATTCCAGCCAGAATGGAAAAGTATCGTTGATTTTGTTGTTTTCCACGTTTAGAACCTCTAAAAATGAACAATTAGACAAAGATCTTGGAAGTTTACCCACCAATTCGTTGTGACCAGCATTGAGTGACCTTAGATTGCTGCCACTGAAAAATATTGGTCCGTGGAATGCATTGGAGGAAAGGACAAGAACATATAGGTCTGGCAGAGAACTCAACCAGTACGGAAATGTGTCATTGATTATGTTGCTTTCCACATTCAAAACTTCAAGAGTAGATAGATGGATCAAGGATCTTGGAAGTTTACCAACCAGTTTATTATGACCGACGTCAAGCAACCTTAGAGTACTCTTGAGATTTCCCATACAATTAGGGATTGAACCATTGAAGTTGTTGTAAGATAAGTCTAGAACAACTAGAGAGCACAACACACATATGAAAGAAGGAATCTCTCCACTGAAATTGTTGTTGGAGCCATACAAGTACCTCATAGATGGTTTCATGACAGTAGATAGTCCATGTTTCGTCGATCTTTCATAACTGGTGAAAGTGTTGTTGGAAAGATCCACATGCTCAAGATTTGGTAGCGTCCATAACCAGGCAGACACTTCACCTTTGATTTTGTTGTTCGAAATGTTCAGAACCTCCATTTTGTGTTCGGTTCTTAGGAGCTCTGGAAACTCGGTAATACCGCATCCTGACAAGTATAATACCCTTATCATTTGGGAATGAGGATCTGAAACTGAAGTCATGTTTGTGACGGAGAGATGGTTGTCTGAGAGATCCAGCGTGTCTAGTGACTTGAAACATGATAAGACTACATTCAAGTCAATTGTAGTGGTGGTGTTCAAATGGGAGAGGGAAAGATATTTGAGCGACTTGAGATTCGAGAAGATGCTAAAGTCAAGTGAGCTTTGGGTGTTGAAATGGGAAAGGTCAAGTGTGGTAAGGTTCACTAATTTTGAAATTGATACGGGGATTGGACCTATGAAGTTGTTATATCCAAGGCGTAACTTTATTAGCTTAGATGATAGAGATATATTCCCAAATTCAAGAGAGCCACTAAGTTGGTTATTTTCCAAACTAATAGAATTCAAAGAAGGAATGGTGAAGAGAGAAGAAGGGAGCATGCCTGTGAGCTGATTATTGGAGAGTGATAAAATCGAAAGTTTTGTTAGATTTAGTAGTACACGGGGGAAGCTACCACTAATCTTATTGGACTTAACATCTAAGAAGGCCAGGTTGTTCAAACTGGCAAAAGAATATGGGATTTCACCAACAAAATAGTTATCATAAATATTGAGATAAGTGAGATGAGAAAAGTTTCCAATCGAATAAGGAATCCGACCACTTAAATAATTTTCAGAAAGATCAATAGTGGTAAGATAAGAAAATTTTCCGAATGAAGATGGGATTTCACCAACTAAATTGTTATCATGGAGGCTGAGAGAAGTGAGATGAGAAAGGTTTCCAATCGAAGAAGGAATCCAACCAATAAAATAATTTCCAGAAAGATCAACAGTGGTAAGATGATATAAATTTCCAAGGGAAGATGGGATTTCACCATCAAGATTGTTATCATAAAGGCTGAGATTAGTGAGAAGCGAAAAGTTTTCAATCGAAGAAGGAATCCAACCACTAAAATAATTTCTAGAGAGGTCGAGAGTGGTAAGATGAGAAAAATTTCCAATTGACCACGGAATTTGATCGCTGAGATCATTATTTGAAAGGTCGAGAGAACGAAGGCTTTGAACCATAAAAAGATTGCTATTAGAATGAAACTGGCCATGAAGGCAGCTGAAAGTAAGGTTTAGTTCGACCACTTCCCCGGATTTGGCATCACACGTGATCCCGTCCCAATAACAACAGTCGATGTTATTCGCCCATGACTTCATCTTCGGTTGACCACTAATGCAAGAAGAAGAAGGATTGCCAACCTCGAGCTCGGTTTTGAACTCGAGAAGTGCATCCCTTTGTTCTGAACGACACAAGTGTCTAGTAGGAGCCGAGGATACATCTTGAAAATGAAAAATGAAAAGAAAGAGAAAAGAAAGAGTAACATGAATGATGCTCATCGAGTTCTAAGAGTCTTTCTGCGTCCTTCTTTAAATTAATTTAACTTTCTTGAATATCAATGACGAAAGAAAAGAAGGTAAAATGGAAAGTGTGATGGTTAAATGATTTCATGCTCATCTCTTTATATACAAAACAATAGATTGTATGTACACCACACACACAAAAAATCCACTCAGCTTGACTTACTAAATAGTCTTTCTGCAAACCGTTCTTCACATTGGATACAAAGAGATAAAAGTTTTTGACTCTTTCTGTTAAATAGTCAGTTTATATACCGTTTGTTTTTTTCTTTTTAGTTTTATTAGGTCATATGTCGTTAAGTCGTTTGTCCCAAACCAAAATATAAGGTAACTTCTAACGAACGGCAGTGAACAATAACTTCTAACAAAGGGCAGTGAGCAATCTATATTGATGATTTTTTCAGCCATATTGGAGTAAGAAGATATTATTTTTTGGTCAAGGAAAAATAAAATGAAAATGCATCAGCTTATGTTGTTCACAAAACGGCTACATAGAAGGCTCTTTACAACATAGGCATAACCAGTTGTCTACCAGGTTGTCACACCTTATGCACATTAGAAAGTGTAAGATAAAAAAAAATTTGACCAAAAAGTGTAAGATAATTGACTTAATACAATTATATTCTTCTATCATTTTTGTTCCACTCATCTCTCTATTCTATTTGTCTTTGTTCTACTAATTCCTCTAGTGATAACCATTTGCGCCCTAATTTTTTTTTTTATATAACTGAGACATCTTGGGAAAATTTTTTAGATTAATTTCCAAATGATCCGACAATACGAGAGAGCTTTTAAACTTTTTGTGTTTAGGAAGGAACGAAGCACTCAAGAGACGAACGATGAGTATGCTTACAAAGATACGATACAGTTTCTCATTTTCCTTCTCTTACTCTAAATATCTCTTAATGATAAAGGATCTCTGTTTCAAGCATACCAGAATACCGTCAAAGAAATTACAGTTGGATCATATAATCTAAGTAAACCCATTAAAACATGTTTGTTAAAAAATAAAAACTTGTTCATCAAGAAACAGAAACTTGTCCTTCTTTAAATTAATTTAACTTTCTTGAATATCAATGACGAAAGAAAAGAAGGTAAAATGGAAAGTGTGATGTTTAAATGGTTTCATGCTCATCTCTTTATATACAAAACAATAGATTGTATGTACACCGCACACACAAAAAATCCACTCAGCTTGACTTACTAAATAGTCTTTCTCCGAACCGTTCTTCACATTGGATATAAAGAGTTAAAAGTTTTTGACTCTTTGTGTTGAACAGTTTCTATACAGTTTTTTTATTTTTTGTTGGTATATTATTTGTTCATATGTCGTTTGTCCCAAACCAAAATTATAAGGTAACTTCTAACGAAGAGCACTGAGCAATAACTTCTAACGAATGGCAGTGAATGAACAATAACTTCTAACGAAGGGCAGTGAGCAATCTATATATTGATGATTTTTTTTCAGCCATATTGGAGTAAGAAGATAATTAATATCGTTTTTCTAAGAAACATAATAAATCTCATTGATTTTCAAAGAACAAAAAAAAAGCAACAAGAACTCAACAGGAACTCAAGATATCCCAAAGATACAAAAGCAAGAAGATATTGTTCACTGCCATTCGCTAGAAGTTTATGTGTTTAGGAAGGAACGAAGCACTCAAGAGACGAACAATGAGTATGCTTACAAAGATACGATACAGTATTTCTCATTTTCTTTCACTAACTCTAAATATCCCTTATGATAAAGGATCTCTGTTTTTAAAACAGACCAAAATAACGTCAAAGAAATTACAGTTGATTCATATAAATCTAAGTAAACAAAAAAACCTTGTTCATCAAGAAACAGAAACCCTCCTAGTCAAGTTTCTCGAAGGCGTCGCGGTTTTCGCCGCTTCTTCAGTCACAGATCCAAGACTCTCCGACGAATCTGACCCACCATTGTCCTTATCTCCCCCTCTTTTTCCCTGCAACTGCAACTTCTTCCCAAATATCTTCTTTGAAAGCTTTTCACTCTGCTTATCGCTGTCACTCTGTCCACGCTCTTCCTGCAGCTTCAGCGCCGCTATCTCGCTCTTCAATGCTCTCATCTCTTATTCCGTCGCAACTCCATCCCATTCGTCTTTCCATGACCGTTGGAACCGTCTAACCAACACAACACGCACTAATCCTGATGCCTGGGCGTGTACTCACGCGCCGCATCCAGAAAAGCATGTGCAGCGTACGCGCGTGGACCGAGAGTGCGCTGCAATATTAACGGAGATTTCACTACAATAATAAGTTAAATTTGTGGAAAAAAAAATTTATAGCTAAATTTTGTTACATCGCTAAATTGTTATAAAGAATGATAAATGATAAGTTGTAGTAAAGTAATTTTTTGTAGATAAATTGCGACGGTTTGCGATGAAGTTTTATTTGTCGCAAATCTGTTTCAAAAAACCACAAATAATACGTAACAAAATTAGTTAGAAAATAGTTTGTAATAAATGATGAGAAGAGTCACAAATAGTTACAAATTATATGTAGATACTTTGCTACGGTTTGCGAGAAAGTTTTATGTGTCGTAAATGAGTTTCAAAAAACCACAAAAATACGTAGCAAAGTTAGTAACAAAATAGTTTGTAATAAATGGTAAGAAGAGTCACAAATAGTAACAAATTAATTTGTAACAAATTTTTGTTATATAGACACGAAATAATTTTGTGACAATTTTGTGTCTAATTGATACGGATAGTCACAAATATTTTTGTAACAATTTACTCCAAAGATGGTCACAAAATTTACCGTGGAAATTAGATACAAACAATATTTTGTAGTTATTTGTATCATTGAGCAACTACGATTTTGTGCCTACTCGTAGCAACTGGGCTAATTATGATTGTCAAAATTAAGCATAAATAAGTCATGGCTAATTGTGTTTGTAACTATAAACTTTAACATCTAATACTACAAATGCAAACTCTAAACCCTAAATCTCTAATCCTTAATCATAAACTATAAATCTTCAACTATAACATTGATATTGAAACATATTGACAATTAGTTTGTAAAAAAACAATTAGTAGAAGACATAATATGTTAGAATAAGCTGATCGCATTTTAATGAAATCAACATTGATATAGTTAGGACTTAGGAGTGATTAACAAAATCTTATTATATAAAGTAGGATGCATCAAAGTTAGTTTTTAACATGATTGTGACACGTGTCAAGTTAATTGATTAGATTTTGACACGTGTTAAAAAAATTTAACCAACTATATTTTAACATAATGTTTACATAAATCTAAAAATTAGTTTTAAAAATAAAAAAGAAAAGAAAATAACTTATAATTAATTCGCCAAAATTTTAGAATAAATCTATATATCTTATTATATAAAGCATTAGAAATAAACATAATTCAAATAAGAGTATTAAAACATATATATCTGAAAATATTAATAAAAGTAAATTTTATTTTTCTTTACAAATTATTCGAGTTTTTAAAAAATTTATTTTTACGCTTTTAAAATATTTTATTAAAAACCCGCATATATGCGGATCCTATTCTAGTTATATATAAATTTATTCCCGGTTTTGACTACAAAAAGTTAATTCCCGGACTAAAAGTTTTATTCTCAAATTTTCATTTCCGGTTTCATTCCTAGTGAAATTATCATTAAGCTGCAAATTATTTTATTAACTACAACTAAAACCCTTGCACAAAAAAATTAATAACTATGAACAAACAAATAATTATATATATATATATCTAAACCCTACTTTCCTTTTTGTTTCTTCTTAGCCTCCATACTTATCAATTTATCAGTCAATTTATCAATCGATTCCTTCTTCCTTCTGAGAAAGCCTCTCATTTTTTCTCCTTGTTTCTTCAGGTTCCTCTCTCTCTCTCTCAGCTTTCTCATTTTTTCTCCTTGTTTCTTCAGGTTCCTCTCTCTCTCTCTCTCTCTCTCTCTCTCTCTCTCTCTCTCTCTATCTCTCTCTCTCCTTTTGGTTTTGATTTCTTTCTCCGGCGATAACAAGGTAGCTCACGTTTCTTCTTCTCGATTCCTCCTTCGTTCGTCTCGGGCTCAGTCTCTTCACCAAATCATGTTCGTCTCTCTCTTACTCTATTCTCTCTCGCTTTCAGTATGTTTTTCTTCCTCTTATTTTTCTTTCAGGAACGTTTCTTCTGTAGAAACTATAATACCAGGATATATGAAAGTATCAAGTGCTTGAGTACAGATCCAAAAAACCAAATGCCTTTATTAGAAATCACTTAAACAATCTTTACACACTTGCTTAATCAGTTTGACACAACGTTGCAACTGCAACTTGACACTGACCAATTTCTAATCTACCCAGCACGAACCGTACAGCTAATTGCTCAAGAATCCCAACACTCGGTTTGTTGAAAGCTAAGCTACTCAAACTCACAAAACGGCTAACCCTAGCATTTCTCTCTAAACGAGTATATATACTACCCACACCCTCAAGTCTCTACGGATGGTCTTTAATGCTCCGGATCTTCTGAATCACCAAGTTAAGGCAACTTAGACTCTTCCTTGATCCTCACGCTTAGTCGGTTTGTCCAACGCCACGTACCAACTCAAGTCAGTTTTCTTCCTGCGTCAAGTGTGTTCCACACATCTCTTGTGTTCCAGAAAGCTCGATCTTACAATCTCCCCCTTTTTACCTGAATGTGACATCTCAAGAGCAACCTGCACGTGACACTTCACACAGCAGAAACTATGCAAATCCAAAGTTATTCATAGATAGCCAAATATAATTCAAAGATGCATAGAAATCCAATTGTTCAAACATTAACCAACCAAGAGAGCAAACCGAAAGAGAACAAACGTAGACATAGAGTCTTCAGTTAACTGATGCAAAAAAAAAACTCTCAAGGTCTTAAGTCTAAAACAAAACGGAGTCAATCATAACGACCATTTACTGATCTTTCAGCCGATGCCTCTTCATGATATGAATCATCATAGACTGGCTTTGATGGGATCGCATCTTAATCTGAAACCGAGAGTGATTCCTTGACAGGTCTCGTGGTAGTCAAGGTAAAACCGTAATCTCCCCAGCTTGAGTGCACATTTAGATAAAAATAGACAGATCAACAATAAGCAGTGATACATACAATATCATAAGAAGAACCAACTTACCTTTGATTTTTCGTTGAATTTGACGGATGGAGGAAGTCAATTCGTCAAGGTCCTCTTGAAGAGAAGGCAGCCATTCTGGTTCAGGGATCCTAGTGCTTCGTCCAGCTTTGGAGTCCATGGTGATCTTCAATGGAAAGCCTTCCAGGTTACCATCCCCACGATGTGATGGCACAGTCCTTTGAAACTTTAACAGTTGGTAAATGAGACTTGGAAAGTGCAGAGTTTTGTCCACAGGAGTAGGCCGCTCAGCAAGACGAATAATCTGATCATATACTAGCTTCCCAAAGTTGAACTCCTTGTCCAAAAGTAATGCATACACAAACCGAAGCCTGTCCTTGACTAGGGTGGTCTTGTTCCTCGTGGGCATCCAGTTCTTACAGCACAGACGATACAGAACACCTGCCCTCTTTGAGAGATGACAAGAGCGGAGTCATGTCCAATTGAATCCCTGTCTCTCAGTAAGAACTCCAATAACTTCATGCAGATCTGTGCTTTCCCAATCACCCGTTGACGCATCTTCAGGGAATCCCACCATACGATTAATCACAGCCGGAGAGAACTCAAACATCAACCCTCTGATAAACACAAAAGTAGTCCCATGGCGTGACTCCAAATCTACCAGATTTGCATAAAATTCCTTAACTACCTTTGAACAGTAAGCTTCAACATCCAGAACAGTGTACATCATGCCAGACCATGTCAGTACTTGCCTGACTCCTTCTAACTTAGGATCTGTTAGTGGCATGTACACTTGGTCGAGGAACTGTCTCAAGGAGAAGGACTCATACCTGACAGCAGCCTCAGCCAAAGAAAAGTTTCTGATAGGGGGTTGCAAGGGACGTCTCTGATCTGGATGTTTGTGGAGCCACTCCTTGAACAGCATGCGATTCTCTGCACAGCAAAGTTTCCAATCTGTGAACTCATCATCAGCTCCTGCTTCTCGCGGATCCACGAAAACTCCTTCGGTTTCCTCTGATTGTTCACAATCAACTGTCTGAGTTGTAGATTGTGCGGAAGCTGAGATGGTCTTCTCCGGAGAATCCCACTTGACTTCAAGTCGATCATCCTCAAGATCATGTACAACTACCGGGGCCTTGCCATCACGATGACCGGAAGTCGGATTTTGAAGACGCAGAAGAGCATCAGCTAGAATTTTGTCATCATCCGGAACCGATCGAGGGATACGAACTGACTCGAGAATAGCCTTGCGAGTCTGAGATCTGGTACGAGATGGAATCATGGTAGCCAAGAGAGAAAAATTCGAGAGAGAGAGAGAGACTCTTAAGGTTTCTTGCTAACACAAAGGAGAAATCTGTTGCAAGGGAAACGTCACTTGTTCTCCTATAAAGAGCGGCAAACCCTAAAGGAACACTCAGCACACATTGTTAGTCCACGAGACATGGGTCGAACCCAGCCCATTGGCAAATAAATAAGCCCAAGCACAACACTTAGATCAGATTGAACATGGTTATGTGTGACACCGTTTTTAAACACATAAACCAATCAAATTGAAAGATAGTTAAAGACGACCCCATGAAGTTAACCAAAACATATATACATCTAGAGAACTAACCACACACAAAGACATATCAGGATTTCTCAAACCCTGGATTAGAAGTCAAAACTTTGTCTCTTGATGTGGTTTTTGTGGATACAAAGGGAGCGGTTCAACATACTTTATACTAAATCATATGCATAAAAAGTTTAAAGAAATAGCAGCAAACTCGTTCAAGAATGCAACAGACACTCAGCTGAGCCGCTTTCACAAACTTGATCAACCATCCAGTAGCAAGACATACACGTTATGCATACAGTTTACGCATGTTGTATCCAACCCTTGATAAGACTGGTAACAGAACCTTCTTCCTCATTTGCTGAAAGATTATAATTCTTTTATTCAACAGTCATTCATTTTTTTTTTCACCAAGGAGATAGTCACTCGTTGTTTATTAGGTCTTCTCTGAGTTAGTTATGTATGCAGCTTATCACTCAGCCGAACTGCTTTTGCATACGAATTTCCGAATATTGTTCAAACAAACTCAGAGGATTGCCTATTACTTAGAGTGACTGTTACTCCTGCCCAATCATGACAGTGATCATCTTCAGCTTAAGTATTTTTAGCATTCAGATTCTGAAGCGAGTGTCAATCACTTTAGGCCTTTTCGAGATGTCTCATAAACCCTCCTCAGTCTTATCAAGCGTTGTTAGCTCTATCCGAACATTGATCAAGGTCAGACACAAAACGTTTTAGCGTCCATTTCCAACTTGAGTGTTCATCTCACAGAGCAAAAATACATAAACCTTAACAAACAATACATATCACCACAAGGAGACAGTTGTCTTACGAGAGTGAAGTTTTGGTTTGACTGCATATAATCTAGCATTTTCTCTGCAGCTCCACACCCTTTGTATCCTGTAAATTCAGTGCTCACACACACCCAAAGCATTTCTGAGATACAGAAAGCTATTGAGATCAAGAGGTTTAGTAAAAATGTCTGCAAGCTGGTTCTCAGATGCAACATGTTTGATAACAACAAGTTTTTCTTCTACTAACTCCCTAACAAAGTGATGTCTAATGTCAACATGTTTAGTACGAGAATGTTGAACAGGATTTTTTGAGATATCTATGGCACTTTTGTTATCACAGTGGACTAACATGGAGTTTGAAAACATACCATAATCAGCAAGCATTTGTCTCATCCAGAGTAACTGAGTACAGCAACTATCGAGGGCTATGTATTCAGCTTCTTTCGTGGAGAGTGACACACAGCTTTGCTTCTTGCTATGCCAGGAGATCATGTTGTTTCCAAGGAAGAAACATCCTCCATAAGTGCTTTTTCTATCATCAAGGCAGCCTACTCAGTCGGCATCACAGAAACCTGCAAGATTGTCGTTAGTCTCCTTAGAAAAATTTATTCCAAAGTCGAGTGTACCTTTGACATATTTTATAATGCGCTTGACTGCATTTAGATGTGATACTCGAGGAGATGCTTGACATCTTGCACATAGCCCGACACTAAGACTTAAATTTGGTCTGCTAGCTGTATGGTAGAGTAGACTGCCAATCATGGCTCTGTAGAGTTTTTCATCAACCTTCACACCATCACTGTCACGAGACAATTTACTAGTAGTGCTCATAGGCGTTCTGGCAGTCTTGCTTGTTTGCATGTCAAATCGTTTCACCAGATTTCTGGCATAAGCAGCTTGAGACACAAAAATTCCACTCTAAAACTGTTTCACCTGTAGCCCAAGAAAATAGTTCAATTCACCAACCATACTCATCTCAAATTCCTTTGTCATTGTCGAGACAAACTCTTTCACAAGCGTGTCACAGGTGCTTCCGAAGATGATGTCATCAACATATATTTGGACAATTAGAATCTCTCTGTATACTTGTTGAATAAAAAAGGTCTTGTCAACACTTCCACGGGTGAAATTTGCATTCAAAAGGAATTGAGTCAGTCGTTCATACCATGCTCGTGGAGCTTGTTTCAAACCATAGAGAGCTCTGTTTAGCTTGTACACATGATCAGAAAATTCAGGATCCTCAAAGCCTTTAGGCTGAGCAACATAAACTTCTTCTTGTAATAGACCATTTAGGAAGGCACTCTTAACAACCATTTGAAAGAGCTTGATACTTAGTATGCATGCAATACCAAACAAAAGTCTAATAGATTCCAGCCTTGCCACCGGAGCAAAAGTCTCGTCAAAATCAACTCCTTCAATCTGAGAGTATCCCTGGGCTACCAACCGAGCTTTGTTTCGAACAACATTTCCCTCTTCGTCAATCTTGTTTTTGTAAACCCATTTGGTTCCTACAACATTTATTCCTTTTGGTTCAGGAACAAGTTTCCAGACATCCAATCTCCAGAACTGATCGAGTTCTTCATGCATAGCTGCAACCCAAAATTCATCGTTCAGAGCTTCTACAATATTCCTCGGCTCAATGTGAGAGATGAAACAGTCAAACCTTATCATCTCTGACATAAGGCAAGCTAGCTTGACCATCTCCTTAAAGTCAATCTCCCTTTTTCTCGTCAGTCTTTCATCTAATACTCCACCAATGACATGATCAAGTGAGTGATTTTTAGGAACTTTCAGAGCTTTAGGTTCTTGATAACATGCTTTCTCAATCTATGGACCAACTTCCTCTGAAGCAACCATGTCTGTGGAGGTTTCTGCTTGAGATGATGACTGCTGATTTTGATCAACATCAACAGACTCTAATTCTTCCAACTGATAACTGTTCTTATCATCAAACACTACATATATCGATTCGTGTATCATCCTGGTTCTGTGATTGTAGACTCGAAAAGACATACTGTGATTTGAGTATCCAAGAAAGATTCATGCATCACTCCTGAAATCAAACTTTCCGAGTTGATCCTTGTCATTTAAAATGTAACAGACACAGCCAAAGATGTGAAAGTAACTCAGATTTGGCGTCTTTCCTCTCCAGATTTCATATGGAGTGAGATTGGTTCCAGGCTTGACATACACCCGGTTGATAATGTAGCAAGCAGTGTTAATAGCTTCAGCCCAAAATCTTGGTGACACATTGTTCCCATGAAGCATGGCACGAGCCATTTCCTGAAGAGTTCGGTTTTTCCTCTCAACAACTCCATTATGCTGTGGGGTTCTTGGAGCTGAATATTGATGTCTGATTCCTTGACTGTTACATAATCGTTCAAAGGTTTCATTCTGAAACTCTCCTCCGTGATCAATTCTAATTTGAACAATGCTTCCCTTCTCAGTTTTTAGTTGTAATGCTAGAATCTTAAAGCTCTCTGCAGCTTCAGACTTTTCTCTCAAAAATCTAACCCAAGTGAATCTAGAGAAGTCATCTACTAATACAAAAATGTATTTTCGACTAGCTATACTTTCGGTTTGGATCGGCCCCATTAAGTCCATGTGAATCAATTCAAGTATTTTCTTTGTTCTGATCTCACTGAGTGCCTTATGCTGGACTTTTATCTGTTTTCCTTTGCTGCAGGCTTCACACACTGTATCTGTAGGAGCTTCAAACTTAGGAATTCAGCGCACTATATCAGCTTTGACAATCTTGCTTAGTCAGTGGACATTCATGTGTCCTAGTATCTTATGCCACAGGACGAGCTGAGATTCTTTAGCTGTTAGACATAACTCAGACTTACTCCACATGTAGCAATTGTTTCCTGACCTTATCCCCCACAGAACTATGTTACCATTTTCATCAACTGCCTGACAATCCACACGGGTGAAAATTACTCTAAGACCTTCATCGCATAGTTGACTTATGCTTATGAGGTTTGCCTTTAAACCATCCACATAGTATACGTTGACCAACTGAGGTTTTTCTTCAGAGTCCATGCTCCCAACACCTCTGATTTTTCCTTGTCCTCCATCGCCAAACGTAACACTACCACTTTTGACTGTAGTGAATGAATCTAGGACACTTTGGTTGCCAGTCATATGCCGTGAGCATCCACTATCGAAATAACACGGATTTTCATCTTGTATTTCAGTGGACATGTATGCAACATTACTTGTGAGATTCATTTTGTTGCTTCCAGTGTCAACATCAGTTCCATAATCCATCATCATGCTAAGAGTCCTTTCTCTGGATGGATTTATCTTGACTATCCAGACTTTACCAAAGCAAGTAGGTTCAGGATAGCAATGATTCTTACACCAGGCTTGTCGGATTCGTTCCACCTGTTTAAGCTTTGGACATTCTGACTTAAGATGTCCCAGAAGGTTGCAGTGATAACATCGCCTCTTAGTTCCTTTCTTCATCCTCCTCACACTGTTTGTAGCTTGTTGATTCCAAAGAGTGACTTTCTTCATCGTCTGTATGGCCTTCTTAGTGACTTCCTCAGGCTCATGTTGTAGTGATTTGATGGTTGAACCTCTAATGAAGTTAGTAGAGCTACATGTAACACCATCAAAGCCTAAACCCCAATTCTTCTTAGGAGGTTGTCCCATAGATAGAATCTGATCAAGTTCTTGGTTCCAGAATTCAGCATCCGTATCTTCTTGTGATTGTCATTTAGCTCATTAAGCAGATTTTTTGCCTTCTCTTCTTCTTCAGCACAGGTTGTCATGATGTGCTTCACATTTACTTCTAGAACTCTGTTTTTCTCCTTTTCTTCCAAAAGCTCTTTTCTGAGTTTCTCAACTTCTGTCTGAGTAGTTGAATTCACACTCATCTCTCTTACTAAGGGCTCGTCTTTCTCACATTCAAGGATGTCCAGCTGAGCTTTCATCATAGCTTTGTCCTTGATAAGTTGTAGATTTTCATTGCTGAGAGCTACATTCTTGTTGTACAGATCACTGTATTCCTGTTTTAAGCCAAATTCTTCTTCATCATCAGTGTCAGACTCAGAGTCTGAACCTTCATTCTTACCAAATTTATCATCCTTTGCAGTAAATGCAACAAAGTTAAGCATCAGTTCTTCATCTGAAGATTCATCGCCATCTGACTCACTCTCACTAAAGACAACCAGAGATTTTTCTTTACCTTTTTGCGAGTTAGGACATTCACTTTTAGTATGACCATACCCTTTGCATTCTGGACATTTCAACTCCTTCCTCTTAGCTAATGGACACTCATTTCTGAAATGTCCAAATCCTTCACACTCGTGACACTGTAGATCCTTCTTCCTATTGGTACGGTCTCCATCATATCTCTGTCCTCTGTCTCCACGGTCTCCATCGTATCTCTGTCCTTTGTCTCCACGATCTCCATCGTATCTCTGTCCTCTGTCGCCATCACCTCGCTAGAACTTCTTAAAGGTCTTTTTTTTGACCTTTCTCAACCCGCTTCAGCATCTTGTTGAAGTTTCTAGCCATAAGACTCATGTTTTCTTCAATTTGCCTCACTTTGTCTCCTTCACTTTCAGCAGTGAAAGCTATCCCTTTCTGCGCACTAGGCTGATCACTCACAGTCTCCATTTCTTACGCCTTGAGCATTCCACAAAGATAATCAAATTTAAGATCATCAGTATTCATAGAGTACTTGAGCACAGCTTTATGGGCAGAGTATTTTGCAGGAAGACATCTAAGGAGCTTTTTAACAAGCTTTTTCTCTTTGTATTTCTTTCCCAATACTGAAGCTTCATTTGTTATTGTGCTAATCTTTGCTGTGAAGCTGGCAATGGATTCATCTTTACTCATCTTGAGATTCTCAAATTGTGATGCCATATGATCTATGCGAGTCCTCTTCACATTGGTATCCCCCTCAAAATGATTTACAAGCGTATCCCATGCTTCTTTAGCAGATTCACAACCTTGAATAATTTTGAACTGATCCAAATCAACTGCTGCAAATATGGCTGTCATGGCTTTGGAGTTGAACTTAGATGCACTTTTATCAGCTTCTGTCCACCGTTATTTTGGTTTTGGTTTCGCAAAGGTACGTAGTGTAGTGGCCTTGTCCTCTGACTTTTCTTCCACGAGAATTGTAGGAGCTTCCCAACAATCTGTGACTGCTGTCCATGCATCCTCATCCATTCCCCGAATGATGTATCTCATCCGTGCTTTCCAGTGACCAAATTTACCTACATCAAGCACCAAAGGTTTCTGCACAACAATGAGCTCTTTCATAGTATCCATGGTTGTCACAGGATCTCGACCTGTTGAATAGATCCAGAGATCTAAGTAAGGTGACCTGCTCTGATAAGCACAAAATTGGATATGGCCGAGTATGGGCCATGGAAGATATCATTGGGTTTTAATGTTAAGTCTTTAGTTTTATTAAGTATTCATTGAGTATTTAAGAAAGGTGTTCCTCTTGTAAACGAGCTATCTTTTGATCACTTAATCAATTAAGGGTTTATCCCGAAACTTCTTTATCTCTCAATTTCTCTTCTCAACCAATCTTCCTCTATCTTCTTCCCTTTCTGTCACAAATCCGATAAGCTCTCATCAGAGACTTATCATAGTCCCATCTGAGTCTTTTGGTTCTATTTAGCTTATGTATCTGTCGCCGTTGAATGTGTGCTAATGCAATTTCTCTAATTGACAGGAGGTGAAAATCCAAGTCAGAGAGTTGCTGCTGCGAGTAGAGGGACCATGAGCTTTGCTTCAGGCAGAGCCTGCACTTCTTAAAGTTCTACTTGAACTGGTAACAAGCTCCCCTCTAGCTTTTCCTGTTTGCTATCATATCATGGTTGGTTGTCCAATATTGTGGTCGTGAACTTTTGCTGCTCTGACTAAAATATAATTTAGGAGTATTAACTACTTCAAGTAAATATGAAAACATGTGTATTTGAAGAGGTAATTCTCTATTATGAACCTGGTTCAGTCTTGTCTTTTAAATGACCGTGGCATATTTTTATGTCTGCTTTGCACTGCTTTGCAGTACTTCTTGCAACCAAAACTTGTTAAGGAGTACCACAACAGCTTGAGAGTATCACGAATGAAATTCTTTTACCTTTGCTGTCAGTATTCCATCGTCTCATTGATAAGGTTATTCATTTTGCCTTGGTGTTATTTGGTTCTTCATATTCTCACAACTTTATGTAAGATATATTTACACTTTGTATCTCAATGGGCATTCATATGGTATGATTCTGAAGCAGGCTTTGACACATGAATGGAGTGAACTGGAAATGGAAAAGACACTCCACATCATTTGCAAATGCCTTTACTTTTCAGTAAGTCACACCTTCAGTGTATATTGCGCATTTCATATTTCCTTTCATGTTCAATTCGTACTATCCATTGTGATTGTTTTGTTAAGGGTGTTTAGTGTTGTTGTAGGCGAAGTTCCATCTGCTATTGACTTGCTCAGGCGCAAGCAACCAGAACCGATCATGGATATAAGGGAAAGGAAAGCCGGTATGGATCACAATACATGATGTTTAGAATGCATACATCAGTTATGGGAATAGTGATGAGACAAAGAAGACTACCAGTTTGCTAGATGTTTTGTTAAAATGGCATATAGATTGGGTTGTTAGAATTTTAGAAATTAGGATATTATGATTTCAAAAACTAGGTGATTCGTTTTTTGAATTTAGGTGACTAGAACTTCAGAAATTTGGATATGAATTATGAATTGTTATGTTTTATGATGTGTAAATTTTTTAATAAGTAATATTTTATTAACATTTTAATTAATTGTTTTGCATTTTTTGAATTTTTTTTATAAAATGCTTCTGATTAGCTACAAATAAATATGTGGGTTTTTTACGCAAAATTTTTGTAACCATTGATCACAAATTTCCTACAAACAGTTGAAACGTTTTGTTTCTTTTTGCAACAACAACTACGAATCAATTTATAGCTAATTTGTTACTACCGATTTGAATCAATTTTGTAATAATTTAGCTACAACATATTTTCTAACAAATTTGATTGAAAATGCGACTAACAACTGTAGTGACTAATTTGTAGCAAATTTGCTTCAATTAGATATAAAACCGATTTTGCTACGACCACATAGTCACGGTGCCAAATTTGTAACAAATTCGTAGCAATCGATTTTTACCTACAAAAAACGGATCATACCCACGAATAAAAGTGTAGTTATGTGAACTTTTTCTTATAGTGAATTTCAATACCTACGCATTACGGAATTTTAATTTATCCAATAGTTTATTATCCGTTTTTGATAAAAACAAGGGTGAGTTGAGTAGATATACTCAGTTGACCAATAAATTGAGTAAATGGAAAGGTAAAGTTGAAACTTAGATATATAGGAGAGAGAAACAAATTTTAAACCAAAAAATTCCTTCCCTATTTACATTAATTACAACAATGTCATTGATCTGGAAACTCTGTTAGCGGCGTAAAATCATGACAACACTGTTCACTTCTTGCCCGGCAATACTGTTCACAACCCCTCGGAAAACATTGTTCACATCTATTTGGAAACACTGTTTACACAAATTGGTATTGTTATCATGTAATCAAGATGTTAAACAAGTTTACAAATTATGAAAATATACATGTTACACTAGTTATCTATTATACATTTTAACCTAATTATCAATGTTCAAAACATGCTAAACCAGTTACACAAATAAAATTATCATGCTAATCGTGTTATCGAACTAATATTATCGGGTTAATCGTGTTATCCAACTAATATTATCATGCTAATTCGATTATCATATAAAGAAAAATATAAATTATTGATTATATAAGTTATCATATCATATCAAGAAAAGTATAAGTTATCATGCTAATTCAATTATCCTCGCCGTTGTAGCCACCATTGTTACCGTCGTTATCATTGTCACGACCATCGTCATAGTCACCATCTTCGTCGTCGTCTATCACCACGGTCGCCACCACCACCGTCGTCCACATCACCATCATCACACCACCATCATCATAGTCACCATCACACCACCATCATCACAATCCTCGTTGTCGTCTATCACCACAGTCGCCACCACCACCGTCGTCCACACCACCATCATCACACCAGCACCACTAACCTTCATCTTCACCGTAGTCCACCGTTTTTTTCTTCTCCTTCCTCCTTCTTCTTTCTCCTCATGTTTCTTCCTCTTTTTTCTTTTTGTTTTCTCACCAGAAAAATATGAAAATAGAGACAGAACATGTTAATAATTAGTTAAAAAAGCAAAGGGTAAAAAATATATTATTATATACATAGTAGGAAAGAGAAAAAGGCTGCTAGCTAAAACTAAATACCAAATTATTAAATGTCATCTGTTGCTATTACTCTAAAAACAAAAAAAATAAAACTTTTTTTTTGTTAATAACCTATATTATGCAGAGTTTGAATCGAAGTGGTAACAAACGACTGCACTAATACAAAAACCACTAAACTATAAATCCGGATTTATCATTTGTGGAATAATAGAACTTACATTTTGAAAAGTTTTAGCTGTATACATAGAAGAAACGGTAGCTAATCTTTGGCAAACATGATTTTGTCAGCCAAATTTGAGTGTGATGATTATTGGTAATTTTTTTTTTAATGAAACGTACTAAATCACAATGGCTTTCATAAACCAACCAAACAAAAAAACAGAAAGAGTGCTCTTGATGTTCAAAGTTGGGGTAATAGAGGAGCCTCGCCAAATTTGAGAACATAAACAGCCTGGTGAAATGGTCTCATCTGCAATATAAACCACAATTTCTCAATAAACTTTTCGCTACCTTTTCGATTAGTGATAAATGTTCTTGAATAAATACAAGAAATTGTGAGATAACTCTCACATTATCTCACAGTTTAATTTCTAATCCATACCCCACTATTTGCTACACTATTTGGTACTATAAACATGCCATTATAATTAATAACATAATAACTAGGGTTTTCTGCAAATAAACCCTCGATTGTGTTTTCGTTTGCCACTCTACCCTCCACTCTCAAAAATGCAGGTCAACCTATCCAGGTCTTGGTCAACCCGCAATATAACCCTCTCTTGTAACGGACGTTATATCATTAACGGAAACAAAAACGCTGAGTTTTGTGCAATGTCTGATGAACGAAAATCATGTTGTTTTTAAGCCTGACGTGTCGTTTTTGCCCTCTTAATATTAGGCATCGTCCACCATTTGGGGGAAATTGAAATTACGGTTTTGGTCGAGCTTTTTCTCCTCCGTTGGTTCCATTATCAACGAAATTGAAGCTTCTTAGTGTTTCATCTGCTTCTGAGGTTAGTAAATAACGTATCTTGTTGAATTTCGAATTTTATGGTTAGCGAAATATGTGGCAAATCTTGTTGAATTTCTAATTCTGCGGTATCTGATATGTTAATGGACTTGAAATCTGTTCTTAGTTCCTGTGATGCTCGAATTCTGTGTTGCTCGAATTTTTTTGGGTTTGAAATCATATTAGTTCGAATGGTCGAAATTTGTGGCTTTGCAATCAAATTAGTCCGAACGCTTTTGGCTCTGAAATCTGATTCTTAGTTACTATGATACTCGATTTAGTTATGCGATGCTTCGAAATCTGATTAGTTTGAATGGTCGAATTCTGTAATGGTTGAATTAGTTCTATGATGCTTTGAAATCTATTTTGTTACTTATTAGTTCATGTGATGCTCGAATGTTGTGGATTTCAAAGCAATGTATTTTTAGTTTGTTTCTTGCAGTTGTAGAATAGAGATGGCCATTCACAGCTGCACTCAGCCTTCAACCAGTGTTTCAAGTGGAGGTGGTGAGACAAGAAATGTTGCTAGTGTTGAAATAAAAGAGTTTGGACTTTTGAAGGAATGCTATTGTGGAGCTCGGGCTGTAATCGAAACTTGTCATTCCCAGATTGACCCGGGAAAGAGGTTCTTCACTTGTCCAAACGCAGGCGATGGAGATTGTCACATTTGGAAGTGGTGGGACGAGGCAGTCATGGAGGAGCTAGGTCTCATTGATGTTAATGTTGGTGAAATGGCGGAGAAGATGGAGTTCGTGACTTACCTGGATGATTTTTCCAAGGCTCAAGCGGAAATTGATCACCTCAAGGGTGTACATGTTGAGACTGCGCAGAAGATTGCGAACTTGGAAATGGAATTGGGTGAGATGAAGAAGAAGAAAAGTGGGATAAAAATTGGCATGGAGATGCACATCGTGATTGTTGCAGCCATTGTTATCCTTTTACTCAGCATGATTATATGTCTTAAGTAAGACATTATGTGTTTGTAAGACCTTATTTTAAGACTTCTATGTTTAAGAGCTTATGTTAGTTTGTAAACGGATGTAGACCCTTGATTTTTCAAGCCTTTCGTAAGGGTCTAATATGTATAATATATGTTTGAATCATGTATCGGGCATAGGTATTTGTTTTCGCAATCATGATTTTCAATATAATCAACTAAAGGTCTTTGATTTTGGAAAAAGACAAAGAGATTGATACATAACATACGTATATTCATATGTAAACATAGATATTGATAATAAACTTAGAGATTCATTACAAAAACAAGTCAACAAAGGAAGTTTATGACATGAAAACAAAAGCAAAGGATACATAGTGAAAGGAAAGGAAACAAAGTTTGACGATAAAAGTCATACATAAGTAAAGGGAAACAGAGTTTGACAATCAAAGAAATCAGAGTTTGACAATACATTTGTACGTCAATTCCCACTTTTATTAGCACGAGTGCGAGCAGCCAATTTCTTCTTCTCTCTTGAACGATAGAGACTACTAGGTAGGATGGTGTTGTCATTTGTATCAGTCACACGTGAACCAACATATATGTAGTCATCACCAGTGAAGAAGCTTGTAAAGAGACCAACTCCTTCCTGCAACAAGGTGTTTAGTTTACCAAGATGTAGGCATCACCAAGTGTTTAAACAATCAACATAGATGAAGAACTTATCCTAGGAAGATGAACTGGCCATGTATCATAAATAGGTTCTCCCCGAATAGCAGGGTTCGGTTGAGAGGATGATGCACCAGCAAACTGAATTTTTTGAGGTCTCCCCCGACCCCTTTTTGGGAGAGCAATTGAAAGGCTTGGAAGATCTTCATTTGGTTGGCTTTGTGCAACAAGTTGAGAAGATACCACTGGTGCTTGAGAAGATGATGCGGATATACCTGGCACTTGAGAAGATGATGCGGATATACCTGGCACTTGAGAAGATTATGCATGTTGTGTAACGGGTCTTATCCTTGGCCTCCCAGGTCGGTTCTTTGACGGCTTATCAACAGGTAAACTCTTACAATAAAGCATGTTGTGTCCTTGTCCACATAGGCCGCAATGCTGTGAAGAGTACACATCAACTGTTTAGTGTTTTTTAAAGGTAAACTAAATTATTCAAAGTATCATAACACTAATAATTTTAGTTCCTCTCTTAGGAATCATTCCCGGTCTTGCTTCACCGGCTTCTCTCTTTCTTTTCTTTCCAGGAGGTCTCCCAGGCGGTTTTTTATATGGAGGTGGCTTTACCCGAACATCACTCCTATCCCACATGTTCATGCCTCCAACCGCCTTCAGTGGAGTATCGTAGCATCTCTTTAGCTTTTCAACGGTGAACCAATGAGAAAGAAGACTATTGGGTCTTGATATAACTGTCTCTTCATACGCAGAGCAGAAATGATATGGCAGCACGGGATACCACTAATTTTATACATTCTGCAGCTACAAATGATTTCCCCTCTCATTTGCACTACAAACCTGTCATTAAAGTAGGCAACCTCATACTCGCCCATACCACAACTTAAAGGGACACAATCCTTTGTTTTGTGGATCTGCTGCTCCAATAAAGCCCTTGCTCTAGGAGTGAAATCTCATTTTGATTTCTCTGCCTCAGACCGTTTCTTCGCATTAGAAGTCATCACACATCTCCTAATGTCTTCAAGCATCTCAACTACGGGTTTTGTCCTTGCAATCCGAATAGCTGCATTTAATGACTCTCCTAAATTTTTTTCAACCGCATCATACTTAGAATACTCACTGAAATATGCCCTGTCAATATAAGAATTAGAGTTAATAATGTACTTCAATAGGTGTGGAATGAGAAAAGTACATATAACATACTAACTTTCACCATGGGCAGTAAACAGAAATCTTCAAGTCATCATAAGCAGATTACGATAGCTGCTTTAATTCATCCATCCTCCTCTTAAAAGCAGCAATGTAGTAAGAATCAGCAGCTCCCCAAAATAAGTCTTCAAAATCTACTCCATAAAATATTTTTTTTTCCAGTTCGCGTGGACATGTCTTGCACATAACCTATGTTCTGCATACGGGAGCACATCTTTAACCGCTCCTATCAAGCCTTTACATTGGTCGCTAGCAAGAGTCAGCCCATTCCCAGTTTCCAGGCCTAAGTCTTCAGACAAATGTTCAAAAAACCAATCCCAATTCGATTTATTCTGAACATCTGCAATGCCCCAAGCTATGGGAAACATCTGATCATTAGGGTCTCTTCCACAAGCCACCAACAACTGCCCAATCATCCTCCATTTCAGAAATGTCCCATCTATATGGATTATCTTCCTACATGATGACTTCCATCCTTCTTTAAGACCATGAAAACAGACATAGAACCTATGGAATTTGGATTCCCTTACCTCACATTCAACTGTCGATCCAGGATTGGTCTTCTTCAACTCGGCAACATAATCATGGATTCTTGCAAATGACTATGCTTGATCATCATCAAATTTTTGCAAGCACCTTAGTCTTTTCCGCTCACATGTTGTTTCTGCAACATTTATGTTCCGCTTCATCAGCTTCTTCTGCAGTTGCTTTGCTGAGATATGGGGATTGATCCTAAATTCTTCTAGGTAAATCTCAGCATTTCGAGCATTGGTAAGTAGCGAGACCTTACCTTGCCATGTGCATGTATGCACATCATTGAAAGCCCTTACAACTAATCTAATACTGATGATGTTGATATACGCAGAAATTCTCCATGGACACTTCTTGTTTGAGCAAATTACCACTACTCGCTTACTATCTGACTTCTCATACTTGAGGTCTCTCCTCTTCCTCACTGCATATCGAGTAATAGCACTCTTAAAAGACTCAACTGACTTGTATTCTTGCCCCAACCTAAAATTCCGATACTTACTTTCATCTACTTGTGCTGCAACATCGGCCAAATCACTTTCACCACTGCTATCTATACCCTCATTCTGCTCTTCTTCTTCTTCTTGCTGCACAATATTATCACCACCCTCTGAATTTGAACCACTCTGCTCATTCTGCTCTTCTTCTTCTTCTTCAGGAATCTCATCTGATAACCTCACAACCTTGATACATAAATGCCTACCAATATAGGGATCATCTTCCCGAACCACATATAAAGTCATAGCTCCTGAATCCAAAGCATAATGCAACACTTTTACTCTTAAAAACTCATCATCTTCTATGTCTTCTTTCTTGTCAGGCGTCTCTAGTGGAAACCACGACATCTTTCTCATGTTTTCCTCATACCCGTAGAGCTCCCTCACATACAAATAAACAGAGTTTAAGGTAAATGCCTCCGCACATAGCCTACCCACCATATGAGCCTCTCCACCATAATATAAACCTTCTTTTGACCAGTAACCACCAACATACAAGAACAGATCAAAGCTGCACGATAAGTGAAATCATCAAGTTAGAGTTATAGACCGAATGATAAATCGATTTAAATATTGTCTACGAAAGCATCAAGAAGAACCAGAAAATCAATTTTACAGGACTAGCTTATCTCATAACTATATATGATAACCAAAAAATCGATTTTACAAAGGTTGAGCAAATACAAGATTTCATTCTTAAAGATACTTACCTCGCCACTGTCGACATCTTCTACAACTAACTGAATCTTGATTCGATTCGTGAGGAACACAATCCAGTCGAATGTGTGAACCCCGATTCGATTTGTGAAGAACATAATCCCGTATATTTTGTTTGTCTCGATTCGATACAGTGAGTAACAAACTTTTCGCCTCCAATTATATCTCTAATACGTGAATCGAAATTCTCTCACAAACCCAATAACCGAATCGACCTAACCTCAAGAACCCATACCAAAATCTCTCATCCTCACGCCTTTAAAAAAATGAAAGTTTAGGTTTTTTGAACTTTTCCCCCAATTCGATTTAGGGTTATTCTCTTCTCGTTTCTTTGGTCTAAACGACAAACTTTTTGTAAAACTTCTTGTCGTTTTTATCATTAAAAACACAGTGTTTTAAATTCTGTCTCATTTCCAAACGACATCCATGAGTGCCACGTCATTGATACATGAGAGGGTTATATTGCGGGTTGACCAAGACCTGGATAGGTTGACCTGCATTTTTTGAGAGTGGAGGGTAGAGTCGCAAACAAAAATACAATCGAGGGTTTATTTGCAGAAAACCCTAATAACTATCTATCAAGTGACTACTCTAAAAATACTCGAATTTAGTTACACATTCGCATCAAGCACAATGTATAGAGGCCTATAAACAATTGCTAAATTAAATGAGGATCTCGCTACCAAAACATCAATTCAAACGTGAAAGGGATTTAAGAGGCGACCTTGAACAAAGAGTATGTGACCATATCGTGAGAGAGAGAAATCAAGTGATCGCACAATGTCCTAAATGCACCGTTTAGTAACAAACCGAAGGGTTAAACTGTAAATATAAGGGCAAAGGTGAATCAGTTACAACAGTATTTGCATCTATAGGTTTTGCAGAAAAATAATTATTGATTGAATATTTAATATACCTCATCACGCCAGAAATCTTCATGAGACATTGAGGCTTTTTTGTAATCACAATGTGCCCAATCATCAATCTGAAGATGACTCCAGGTGCTAAGCCAATGGCAGCTGCAGTCCAACTTAATACTCCTCCTTCTTCTTCTTCTTCTTCTTCTTGTTCTTCCTTTGATTCTCGTTCTCGTGATCTCTCTATATCTATGTCTCCACATTTTTTACTAAGAGGAGGACCACAAAGTCCAAGGTTATCTTCAAAAGACGATGCATCTTGTGTCTGAAATTGTATCCCTTGAGGTATCGGACCTACGCGCTGGTTGTGGGAAACGGTAACATTAGACAGACTTGTGATGTTTCCCAGAGCAGGTGGAATTTGGCATGAAAGCATGTTATGCGATAAGTCTAGGGACTCGAGCACAGTCAGATTCGCCAAAGATTATGGGATGTTGCCACTGAAACCATTGCTTGACAGATTGAGCACAACAAGATTCTTCACTAGACCAATAATTTTAGAGATCTCTCCTCAGAGTCTATTCCCTGAAATATCAATAGCTGTTAAGATTGTAGCGATCCTAGTGTACTTCATATCTACTCCTTTATTCATCAAAACCAACTACTCTTGGTAGTAGAAATTTTCTCAAATATACATCAGTTCTGAACGATCTCCCTCCGTGGACATCGCGCTCCAATACATGAAGAAATCATATGGTAGGGTTCCAGTGAAGTAATTATATGATATGTCAATGATTCGCAACTAAGGAAACCAAGAAGCAACCTTCGGATGATTTTGTAACGACCAATGAAACTCATTAGAGTGGAGGATCAATACTAGTAGTTGTTGCAAGGATTCCAACCAGAATGGAAAAGTATCATTGATTATGTTGTTTTCCACGTTTAGAACCTTTAAAGAAGAACAATCGGACAAAGATCTTGGAAGTTTACCCACCAATTTGTTGTGACCAGCACGGAGTGACCTTAGATTGTTGCGGCTGACAAATATTAGTCCGTGGAATGAATTGGAGGAAATGGCAAGAACTTGTAGCTCTGGCAGAGAACTCAACCAGAACGGAAACTTGCTTTCCACATTGAGAACTTCAAGAGTAGAGAGACTGGTCAAAGATCTTGGAAGCTTTCCCACCAGTTGGTTATGACCAACGTCAAGCAACCCTAGAGTACTCTTGAGATTTCCCATACAAGGAGGGATTGAACCATTGAAGTTGTTGTTAGATAGGCCTAGAGCAACTAGAGAGTGCAAAGCTGATATATCATGGTTTTTACCCGTTTTTGGACCATGATATAAGTCTTTTTATAGAGTCTTTTGGTCTTTTTAGAGTTCTATTAGAGTCTTTACAGGTTGGACTACGATTGAAGCATAATTGGAGATTTTGAAACCTTTTGGAGCATTCTGGAAGAAGTTGCAAAGTGATGAAGTCAGAAGACAGATTTACACGCAAGGTGTCGATCGACACCAAGTCAGCTGACCAAGTTTTGCGGACTTCAACCAGGAAAAGGAAATCAGAAGAAGTTTTAAGTATTTACAAGTTTGCCCCTGACGTGAGTTTGCCTATAAATATAGATTTTCAAGGCATTGTTTAGCCACCAACTATTATTCTTATTTTCTGTTTTGAGACTTAGAGAGAGATTTTTAGAGAGATTTTAGAGAGAAGAATTTGTCTCTTTCAGAGCAAATTCGGAACTCTTTGTTTCTATTGATTTCTTTTATGCAATCTTCTTTATTCATGATGTTTTCTTCATTCACATGTCTGAGTAGTTTGCTAGTTAGGTTTAGGGTTTTTCAAGGGTGACTAATGAATTGTTAGGTCGAATTAAATTGTTAGGATAAAATCATTAGAGTTCTTCATCTGGATTTGTGTTTAAAGCTTATTCTAACTTTGCGACCTAGAATCTGATCTTAGGTTGATTAATAGATGCGAGAGTATTATTAATTGCCTGAACTAATGTTAGATGAGCAAAATACCTATTCGCAAAGAGATTTGGTTTAGG